>OZ024726.1:7235503-7835503 GCA_964016875.1 Fallopia convolvulus
CCCCAATCAACAACAATAAAATAAATATCAAAATCTACAACAACTACAAAAATCAACCAACTACGTACCTTTATGGTGGGGAGTAGGTGGCGGTCGGGTCGGACGGTGAGGAGGAGGAGGAGGCGGAACTCCGGTCGGAGGAGGCGGGTCGGAGGGGAGGCAGGTCGGAGGAGGCGGGTCGGAGGGGAGGCGGGTCGGAGGAGGGCAAAAGTGGGTCGGAGGAGGGCAGAGGCGGGTCGGAGGAGGGCAGAGGCGGGTCGGAGGAGGGCAGAGGCGGCGAGGTGCTCGGGATCTCGAAAGAGGAAAGAAGACGGAGAAGGCGGAAATGACGAAGCCGAAAGCCCTTTCTCCTTCTTATCTAGGGTTAGCGACCATAGGGTCGCTAAATGGTGCTAAAATTTATAAGGTGGGCCATGCACTACCTGGCGACCATATGGTCGCTAATTGGTTTTCGCGACCATATGGGCGCTAATCAAAAAAATTCGCGAAAAATCGAATTTTTAGATTTCCCCCACATGGCGCCATAAATTTCGTTTTTAGCGACCATATGGTCGCTAAATCGAATTTTCAGAATTCCCCCCACGTGGCGCCATCAAACTACGCGCTAAAAAACCAAATTTCGAGCTAAAATTTTAGATATAGCGACCATATGGTCGCTAATTGTGGCCAAAAAACGCACGGGGGACGCCTTTCTCTGGTTCAAGGCGCACGATCGTGCGCAAAGGTGCACGATCATGTTGTAAATTAGCGACCATATGGTCGCTATATCTATCAACAATATTTGGCACATCCAACTACAATCCGTCTTAGTACATCGAAATATATGGTAAATCATAATAATTTCATTGATTCCAAACGAAACGTTACAAACAACTTCATTGGTTCCAAACGAAACCAAGTTACAAACGAAGTGACAAACAACTAAATCAAACAACACAAAGTGAAGGGAAACATAAACAAACAACTACAATTAACGGACTCTCATGTTGTACGTGGAATATAAACCGCCCGGATCTCAGCACCTTGGATCACGCGAAGCTGCGCAACCGTTTCCCTAGCTGCAATACGATCAGTGATGTCGTCGCCGTTCAAGAAAAAACGGATAAAACCTGGTGGTGCTCCCCCGGGAGCTACTGTCCAATCATCGATGACTTCTCTTAATTGGAGATTTGGTGCGGCGCTCCATTCGGTTCTTGTCTCCCTATCCCCACGCACACGCACAATGGAGAAATTGATGAATGCAGGAGCTAATGCGGTCGTTCGCCTGGTACACGCTCTCCTACTCTGAGCCATTTGAGGAAGGAAGTTTTAGGTCGGATTTGATGTGAGGATGAGCTTCAGGTGAAGATGGAGAGTTTTCACTTGGAAGGTATTTCAGCATTGGAGATGGTTATCTCCTTTTATGGTTGGAAAGGATGGCAAAACAATAGTGTTATCAGAAAAGTGAATGGCAAAACAATAGTGTTATCAGAAAAGTGAATGGCAAAACAATAGTGTTATCAGAAAAGTGAATGGCAAAACAATAGTGTTATCAGAAAAGTGAATGGAAAAACAATAGTGTCATCAGAAAAGTGAATGGAAAAACAATAGTGTTATCAGAAAAGTGAATGACAAATTAAAACATTAGTGTTATCATAAAAGTGAATGACAAATTAAAACAATAGTAGTATTCTGATTACATGTCTTCCTCATCTGTATCCGTCTCACTCTCAAACTCACCCTCAAACGTTTCAGTAGACGTCTCTTCTTGATCCTCAACGACATGATCCTCTCCGTTTGGGTCGTTTAACGGACCAAGTGGATAATTATCTTGTGTACTGTCGTCGATAACTCGTGGAAGGGAAGAATCATGTTGAAATGCCTCCTCAACGGCAACTCCCCTGGACCCACTCTCATGAGGGTCTACGCACGTACCTTCATCGGGCCACACTCGTGACTTCACTTTACAGACCGCTCTCCATTCAGCATCTGCACGCCTCACCCTTGGGTAATCGAGGAAATAAACTTGAGTGGCTTGATGTGCTAATATGTAACGATCTTTTGTTCTCAACATTTTATGTCGATGAACATCGACAAGCTTGAGATGAGGGTGAATGCGTGTTCCTCCACGACTCCTAGTGTCATACCACGAACAATTAAAGACAATAGGGCGCTTTACGGTTGGAGATAGGTAATGCAGCTCAATGATTTCCTCTAGCACACCATAGAAGTCCTCCTCGTCGGTGCCGAAGCTTTGTCCTAGAACACAAACTCCACTACTGTCAGTGGTCCTGGTTGATGCGTGTGCCCTCGTGTGGAATCGGTAACCATTGACAAAGTAACCAGGATATGTCCTCACTTTTTTAGAGGGTCCACGAGCAAGTGTTGCAATGTTAGGATCTGTAATTGCCGTACTGTCGGCCTGCAATTTTAAATCAGCATGTATATACAATTTCGGATTCAACATACACATGTACATTTTGAAACTAAATAGAAATTAATATAAGAAATCCTTACATGGGAGTAAAACCAGAGGCGAAAGTGTCTTTCCAAAATGTTTTGCTCTTGAGCATCGGTTATTGTTGGATTTGACGACCGCACGAAGTTTGTCAAATAGTACCTACGACAGAGTAATTGAATGAAATACATACTTTATATATATATATCGAACCAACTTTAGTTGAGATTATAGAAACGTACTCAATATAGGTTTCCACTTCGACGCAGTTCATGAGAATGTAAGTTTGGATCACATGGAATTCATCATCTGTGAGGAAACGACCAGTTGATCTGGTACCCAAGGTTCGACCAGTTGTTGTGAAAATAGACAAATCGCCCGGATCAACCCCAACTGGAAGTGTGCAACTGACGTTGCGGGCGTTATCCATATGAGTACTCGCCACATGTGAGCTAAAATAATACGAGCAGAATGTGGACGTCTCCTTAACGAGATAGGCACTACAAATTGACCCCTCAACATGGGCTTTGTTGCCAACTGAGGCCTTCAGCCTTTTTAAGAGCCTACATGATATACATTCAAAACCATTATTATTTATTATACAAGTTCATTATATGAATCCAAAACTGAACAACTGTACGTACCTTTCTTCTGGATACATCCATCTATAATTGACAGGGCCACAAAGTAAAGCTTCCCGTGGCAGATGAATAGGCAAGTGCTCCATTGAATCAAATAACGCAGGGGGGAAGATGCGCTCCAGCTTGCACAAAATTATTGGTATTTCCTTGTGCAATTGCATAACCACCTCAGGCTTCAGCTCGTAACACGTCAAGTCTCTGAAGAACACACTTAGCTAAGCTATGGGCTCCCATACTTTGTCATCAAGAAATGGACGAAAAGCAACAAGCATCAACCTTTGCATGAACACATGACAATCATGGCTCTTCATCCCAAAGAGCCTAAGCTTGTGCAAGTCAATGCAGCGGCTCAAGTTGGAGACGTAGCCATCCGGGAATTTTACGGATCTCAACCAATCTAGAAGCACTTGTTTTTCATGACGATCTAGTGCATAGCAAGCCTTTGAGTACCTATTGTCCTCCTCATCAGGTTCCAACTCCGGACGCTTGCACAATTCCTTTATATCCTTTCTAGCCGACCACTTGTCTTTCGACTTCCCCGGAACATCGAGAATGGTGAAGAAAATATTATCAAAGACATTTTTCTGAATGTGCATGACATCTAAATTATGTCTTACCAGCAGACTAGGCCAGTAAGGTAGGTTCCAGAAAATGCTTTTCTTCTTCCAACCCGAACCTCTACTGACCGCGACATTGTGCTCCTCAGCTCCCACTTCAGTTATCTTCATCAAGCCCATATTGTTTATCTGGTCTAATATCTCGTATCCATCACGAATTACCGGGGGACCACGACGCTCCCGTCTACCTTTTTTGAAATCAGTCTTGTTGTTTCGGAAGCGATGATCAGGTTCTGTAAACCTCCTGTGACAATCGAACCAACAGATTTTGTGTCCATGTGTTAGATAAAATGCATCGGTGTCCTCCATGCAATAAGGACACGCGTATTTCCCAGAAGTGCTCCAGCCTACACAAACATATATTTTGTATCACACATTAATTAAATTTCACAAATCATATATATGCATTATTATTATATATAATAGTTTCAAATTGATTAGCATATGTAAAATTAACAACATACCAGACAACATCGAATATGCGGGGAAGTCACTAATAGTCCATATTACAGCTGCACGCAACACAAAATTCTGCTTCCTCCAAGAATCGTATGTGCACACCCCATTAAGCCACAGATCCTTCAGCTCAGCTACCAACGGCTGCAAGTAGACATCCAACTTCTGCTTCGGGCTCTTCGGTCCAGGTACAATAACCGTAAAAAACATAACCTCTTCTCGCATACACATCGACGGCGGAAGGTTGTAGGGTGTCAGAATCACAGGCCAACATGAGTACTGGCGCCCGGACGCCCCGAACGGATTGAAACCGTCCGTGCACAAGCCTAGTCTCACATTTCGTGTTTCTGATGCAAAATCTGGCCACACAGCATTGAAGTGCCTCCATGCCTCTGCATCTGAAGGATGTCTCATCACCCCATCTTGTGTGTGCTCTGCATGCCATCTCATGTGTTCGGCAGTCACCACAGATGCGTACAACCTCTGCAACCGTGGAGTTATTGGCAAGTAAAACATACGAGAATAGGGAATGAGCCTTGTCTTGCCTTGCTTCCATCTAGGATAGTCACATATCTTGCATGCCGCGTATTCTGCATCTGCACCCCAATATATCATGCAAGAGTTTGGACAACAATCAATCATCTCGTAAGGAAGACCGAGACCCTCAACCAGTTTTTTCGTGTCGTAAAACGTGGCTGGTAATGTCGTCTCCGGGTGAGAAACGCGTCCGCAAAAATCCGAGATCATATCATATCCGCGCTCCGTCATCCTCAACTTAGACTTTAGGCTCAGTAGCTCAGTCGCAGCCTCCAACTGCGTCATATCACATCCAGGCCACAAAGGCCTATTTGCGGCCGACAACATGTCGTACATACGCTGTGCATCGGGATTGGGCGCTTCATTATAATATTGCTCCCCTTGCTCATGCCTTATATCCGCATTGTAATCACTTCGGCCATAATTAAAACCATCATACACCATCTATTCCATTCGATTATCATTCCCACCATTTAATGGTGGTGCTGGATCAGAACTGCTACAGCCTTCATGCTATCTAGACTCGGCCAACAATGCAGCGAACCTTTCATTTGTCTCCCCGTGCGAAACCCAATGGTAATAGTTCGGAACAAAACCTTCCTTAACAAGGTGATAATGCACATCATCCACAGATTTCATTTTCTTATTCTTGCACCTCCGACACGGACACCTTAATTCGGATGGGTTATAAGACGGCATAGATTTGCAGAATTCCAGAAATTGCTCTACGCCAGCTAAAAACTCGTTGTTCAAAAAACCATCTATATTACGCACATACATCCACTCACGCATTTTTTCCTTCCTGCATTTCAAAATAAGAGTACAATTAAATTAATTCAACTGCTTTTAGCGACCATATGGTAGCTAATTTGCGACCATATGGTCGCTGCTACTCAATTAGCGACCATATGGTAGCTAATTAGCGTCCATATGGTCGCCAACTTCAGAACAGCAGAACACACATTTATAACATAACCAATTGCTTTTTAGCGACCATATGGATGCTAATTAGCGACCATATGGTCGCTAATTAGCATTTAGCGACCATATGGTAGCTAATTAGCGTCCATATGGTCGCCAACTTCAGAACAGCAGAACACACATTTACAACATAACCAATTGCTATTTGCGGTAAAATTCTGTAATACAATCTCTTATAAATATATAAACGAAAGCTTTCTACCGTCAATATTTATCTAAAACAATATAATGACGGAATGAAAAATTAGGAATAAGATTTAAATACATACCTTTAGTGAGGATGTCGATAAAATTTGACGGAATTTCTTCCTAGAATCAATTCACAGTTGTGGTTCTCTTTTGTGAATATTTTGGAAGACAGTGGAATGAGAGTGAAGTTGTGTTGAAGCGGAATGAGAGTGCATTTTTAGCAGAATGAGAATGCAATATATGCTGAAACGGCGGGAATTTTACCAATTACTGTTTTTAGCGACCAAGTGGTCGCAAAAAACGCGGGAAATTACCCGCCAAAATAGATGTGCCGCGCCAAAACATTTGACCAAGTCAGCGACCATATGGTCGCAAACTTCAGCTACCATATGGTCGCTATAACGTTAGCGACCATATGGTCGCAAACGTCAGCGACCATATGGTCGCTAAGATGTGTTCTGATAGTTGCGACCATATGGTCGCAAATATCAGCGACCATATGGTCGCTACATGCTGGCGGGAAATTACCCCGCGCACTTTTTGCGACTATAAAGGTCTAGCGACCATGTGGTCGCCCATTTTAGCGACCACATGGTCGCTAATTTGGTTTTATTTTTTCCCCCGTTTTGACGTCCAGATTTGCGACCATTGGCGACCATATGGTCGCTATTTAGCGACCATATTCCGTGGTCGCTAAAATATGGTCGCTAAATCTGCAGAATGGTGTAGTGAATGGATGGCCTCAGGCCCTCCGGGGTGCCCCTTCGTGGTACCTCCGGGTTGGACATACAACGCCCCACAAAACCCGTACCCGTTCCAAGGGTATGAACAAGGAGGTGCGCCCCCGGTCCACTACCCATACTCGGGCTATGTACAATTCCAGCCAGGTCATGCCCCCCCGTACGTCCCTATCCCCGTCCAGAGCCAACCCCACTCTGAGTACGTACTAGTGTACGTCCCCGGGCATGCACCGGAACAGGGAACGTCGACCAATGGCTCAACAATGGAGAGACCTCCCCGGGACCCAATGCAGATCTCGCGATCTCGTTCGCGACGTTCGAGGATACGAGATGCGGAGTTGTCCAAAACAGCAAGAAGTGCTACGCACCCCTTGGTGAAGTCAAAGTCGCGTCGCCAACCCGCCAAGATTGGGTACCATAACCCCTTCGTGACCGAGATCCAAGAGGCACCTATGCCCAAAGGTTTCCATTGGCCACAAATGAGCCCCTATGACGGCACCAGCGATCCCGAGAACCACGTGAAACACTACGCCGTCGAAATGAACGTCAACTCCTATAACGACGCCATATTCTGCCGTATCTTCCCAACCACCTTGGACAAGGCGGCAATGACGTGGTTCATCAGCATCAAGGCGGAATCGGTGGCCTCGTTCTCCTAGCTGTGTGATTCCTTTGTCACACACTTTAACGGCTCGAGGAAGCGCACGAAGAACATGCTGGATATCCGCGGCATTGAGCAAAAGGAGAACGAGACGCTGAACACCTTCTTCACGAGGTTCACCACCGCGGTCGCAGAGATCGCCCACATCGACGAAGCGTCGGTGCGAGACATCCTCATGGGCAACCTATGCGGGGGGCCTTTAAGAATTTTATTTTTCGTAAAAACCCGACGACGTACGACGGCCTGTGCGCCCGGATCACGGCCCAAGTTTATGCTGAGGACGCCGCCAACCAGAGCTCGAAGCCGCGGACCGACAGGGAAATCGTAACTGAAGCGAAGGCAAAGGCAAAGGTGGCCACGCCGGCCGCAAGGGATGCGTATATGACGCAAACCCATGACCGACGCGCCAACTACAAAGGCAACAACAACAATGACAGAAACAACAACAACAATAGGAACAACAACAACAACGACGACAACAGAAGCAATAGCCGTTATAACAACCGCGGAAGTGGCGGTGGGGGTTGGAGCTGCTTCGGGGGGAAACCGCGAGGTTACAAGGGAAAAGGTGGCCCCGCGTACAACCCAAATGAGAGGGGGCGCGCCAACCCCGCATCGGGGGCCAACACCGTATAGCAAGGCCCAGCCCAACCACGCACTAGCAACGCCGAGCCGCACGCCTCCGAAAGACAGGCGCACCCCGGGCAGGCCGCGGCTCCCGACGGGTACATTCATACCATCTCGGGTGGACCCTCGTTGGCGGGTTCAAGCCAGGCGGAAAGAAAAAGGTATGCGAGGGCGGGCCACCACGAGCCCTCAGTGTATAGCGTGGCGCAAACCTCGCGGTCCCATACGGGCTTGGCCTTCAGATTCGAGGACGCTGAGGGACTTCACATGCTGCACTCCGACCCCCTGGTAGTCCACGCTCAATTGGGCTCAAAAATAGTGAAGAGAGTGCTAGTGGACACGGGTTCCTCCATGGACATTATGTACTTCGGTGCCTTCGAGCAATGGGCTTCTCCGCAACGTCCCTGAAGCCCTACGCTAGGAAGCTCACCTCCTTCTCGGGAAACGAGGTTGACGTCGCCGGCCTCATTGACCTTTGGATGACGCTCGACACCGGCTCTACAACAAGGACCGAAATGGTGGAATTTACGGTGGTACACTTGCCCTCGGCCTACAACGCGATCATCGGGAGGGTCTCCCTAATGAAGTTTCAGGCGGTGGTTTCATTTACCACCTCAAATTGAAGTTTCCCGTCGACAACGGTGTCGGGGAGGTGAAGGGCAACCAAGAGGAGGGCCGCGTCTGCTACGCAACCTCGACAAAAAGAGGAGTCCAGTATTCATGGTGGATTCCTCTGGCGAAGCAGACCTCGAAGTCTGGGATTTCACAATCCCCACCCCTGAGGCGGAGAGAAGGGTAATATCCGCCTTCGAGAACAAATCCGAGAAGGTCTACCTGGGGGAATGTCTCATCGGGGTGTCTGCGGCGTCCCTAGAAGCCTTGCTCGCTGGGTCACGCGACGTGTTCGCCTGGACCGCGAAGGACCTCCGCGGTGTTCCTCGGACACTGGCCCAACACTCCCTAAACGTCGATGTCGCCACCCGCCCCGTGGTGCAGAGACGAAGAAAAATGAATGAAGAAAGGGCAAACGCCGCTAACGACGAGGTGGCAAAGCTGCTGGCCGCAGAATTCATCCGTGAGGTCCAACGTCGTGTTGGTCAAAAAGGCCAGCGGCAAGTGGCGGATGTACGTGGATTTCAAGGACCTCAACAAGGCGTGTCCCAAGGACAGCTACCCCCTACCCTCGATTGATGAGCTCGTCGATTCAACAGCAGGTCACGAGGTTCTAAGCTTCCTCGACGCATACTCGGGATACAACCAGATCTCGATAAACCCGCGTGACGAGGAAGAGACGTCCTTCATCACGCAGCGAGGGACATACTGCTACAGGGTCATGCCCTCCGGCCTGAAAAACGCTGGGGCCACATTCCAGCGCCTCATCGACCGGGTCTTCAAAAGCCACATGGGGAGAAATGTGTCGGCTTACATCGACGACATCGTAGGGAGGAGCAAAAGCCCCGAAGAACATCTGGTCGACCTCGCTGAGGTTTTCGACACACTCAAGCACAACCGCCTCAGCCTGAACCCCGAGAAGTGCGTTTTCGGCGTATCCTCGGGGAAGTTCTTAGGCTTCATGATCAGCGAGCGCGGGATCGACGTCAACCCCTCCAAAGTCGAATCGATTCTCTCAATGAGGTCTCCGAGGTCGCGAACAGAGGTACAGCGGCTCAACGGTGCTGTAAACTACCTAGGAAGGTTTTGCTCCCGTTTAGCGGACAAGTCCCTTCCCTTTTTCGCCGCCCTCAAGAAAAATGACAAGTTCGTCTGGGATGAAGGGCTCGAGGTCGCTTTCTCTGAGTTAAAAACCATCCTGTCAAAGCTCCCCACTTTGTCACCCCCGTTGGCAGGCGAAGACCTACAACTATACGTCGCGGTAAGCCTCGAGACAGTCAGCGCGGTGCTAACTAGAGAGGCCATGCACCCCGTATACTTCGTAAGTCGCGTGCTCCAACCTGCAGAGAAGCGATACTCCCCGGCGGAGAAGATGGCGTTGGCAGTTGTGACCGCCGCGAGGCGACTTCACCCTTACTTCCATGCACACCCCATTCAAGTCCTCTCCAACCTCCCGCTTCGACAAATCCTCCATCAGCCCGCCCTCTCCGGGCGTATGACGAAGCGGGCGGTCGAGCTCTCCGAGTTCGACATCAGCTACCTCCCAAGAACCGCGATGAAGGGGCAAGCCCTCGCCGACTTCATGGTGGAGGTCACCTTCCCCGAAACCGACACAAGCTCGGAAGAGTGGAGGGTGTTCGTTGATGGCTCACGATGTGATGCCGGTGGTGGGGCCGGTGTGTTCCTCGCTGGTCCCTCAATCGAGACGGAGTACGCCTTCAACTTCGCTTTCGAGGCCACTAACAACGACGCTGAGTAAGAGGCCATGATCGTCGGGATCGAGGTGGCACTCCTAAGCGGAGCTCGCAAAATCAAGGTTTACACAGATTCCGAACTTGTGGCACGTCAGCTCAACGGCCAATACGACACCAGGAAGAGATTCTTGCCTGCCTACCGAGAGAAGGTAAAGGCCTTAGTGTCGTGCATAGAAACTGTCGCAGTAGAATCCATCATGCGAGCCTCGAACACGAAGGCAGATGCTCTCGCAAGGTTGGGATCTGCCCTTCCCTTGGAGGTAGGGAACCGCGTGATGATAGAAAGAAAACTCTCGCGAAGTGTGACCAACGAGGTCCTCTCCGTAAGAACCGAGGACTGGAGGTTCCCGATAACACGATATGTGGAGAGCGGTGTTCTCCCAAAAGATCCCGCGCTGGCCAGGAAGCTGAAAATGCAGGCGGCTCGCTACTGCGTCGTCGATGGCCAGCTCTACCTCCGAGGCTACGCCGAGCCCAACTTGCTATGCGTGCCGCCCGAGGTCATGTATCACATCCTCTACGAAGCACATGAGGGGGTCTGTGGCGGCCACCTAGGGTGGCGGGCCTTGGCACATAAAATTGTTCATCTGGGATACTTTTGGCCCACTCTTCGACAAGATGCAAAGGCCTACGTCCAGAGATGCGACGAGTGTCAGAAGCACGGGAACGTCCAGCACGTCCCGACCTCCCGCCTCCACTCCATCCACACATCCTGCCCGTTTGTGATGTGGGGAATGGACATCCTCGGACCCTTTCCCAAAGCAACTGGCCAAGTGGAGTACATCTTAGTCGTCGTCAATTACTTCACGAAGTGGATCGAGGGGCAAGCCATGGCGAAAATCACCGGGGCAAAGGTCTGCGAATTCCTGTGGAAGAACCTCGTCTGTCGTTTCGGCGTCCCCATGACTATCATGACGTATCATGGCCCCCAGTTCGACTACGAAGAAACCCGGACCTTCTGCTCCGAATTGGGCATAGCCCTCAAATTCTCCTCCGTGGCCCACCCCCAGTCCAATGGCCAGGTAGAAAATGTCAACGCCCGCATCCTGACCGACCAAAAGAAGCGCCTGGGCATGGCGCAAGGTCGCTGGGCCGAACTACTTCCACTCGTCCTTTGGACGTATCGCACGACCGCGCGTCGTGCAACAGGTGAGAAACCCTTCGCCCTAAGTTACGAAGCGGAGGCGCTAGTCCCCGTGGAAACCCTGGTCCCATCGGCGAGAGTTTTTAACTTCGACGAGAAAGAGAACGAGTCCAACCTTAAGGTCGAGCTATAATTCAGAGATGAATTGCGGGAGGTTGCTGACATGCGTTCCAGAGAATACAAGCGTCGCGTGGATGTATATCACGACAAGAAGGTCAGACATCGCCTTTTAGCCACGGGAAACCTCGTTCTGAGGCGTACCTATGGTGGCAAATTGGATCCTAACTGGGAGGTTCCATATCTCCTCGGGGAAGAGGTCGCACCCAGAGCCTTTAAGCTTAATGACAGCGAGGGACGTACCCTAAGCAAAAGATGGAACGTCGCGCGGCTCAAAAAATATTATGTGTAAACTCTCTAAAACTCCGTAGTCCCTTACAAGTTTTTGTGAATAAAGAATTGCAGGCTTTTCAAAACACTCTCGAAAGTGAAAATCTCATTTTGAAAAGATAGTCCGCCCCTCGCTTCCCGCTTGGGGTTGGAGAATCTCGTTGAGTCCACCCCTTGCTTCCCGCTTGGGGTTGGAGAATCTCGTTGAGTCCACCCCTCGCTTCCCGCTTGGGGTTGGAGAATCTCGTTGAGTCCACCCCTCGCTTCCCACTTGGGGTTGGAGAATCTCGTTGAGTCCACCCCTCGCTTCCCGTTTGGGGTTGGAGAATCTCATTGAGTACACCCCTCGCTTCCCGCTTGGGGTTGGAGAATCTCGTTGAGTCCACCCCTCGCTTCCCGCTTGGGGTTGGCGAATCTCGTTGAGTCCACCCCTCGCTTCCCGCTTGGGGTTGGAGAATCTCGTTGCATCCACCCCTCGCTTCCCGCTTGGGGTTGGAGAATCTTGTTTAAATCCACTCCACGCTTCCCGCTTGGGGTTGGAGACAACCAAAACAATCACGCGCGATCCGTGCGAGGCTCGGGATCGTGGCATGAAATCTATCATGCGCGATCCAAGCGAGGCTCGTGATCGTGGCATAATATGTATCATGCGCGATCCGAGCAAGGCTCGTGATCGAGGCATATAATTTCATATGCTCGACCCGAGCGAGGCTCGTGGTCGCGACATATAATTTTGCCTGAGGGGACTCCAAGCGAGGCTCTAGACATCTTGAGCAAAATGGAACACTCTCCAAATTTCTTCAATATCATCCTCAAAATCATCTTGAAGAATGGAACCATGGAAATGCCAAGAAGCTATGTCAAGGAATATGGTAAACAATTGTTCAAGTATGCTATTATTCTCGAAGTGCCAACTGGTGCAGAGTACATAATGGAGTTGAAGATGCGCGATGGCCGGGAGAGGTTGTGCCAGGTTTGGCCGGAATTCGTTGAGAAATACTCAATCAAATGCGGATATTTCTTGATCTTCAGATATGAAGACCGATGACGATCCCTTTTCAATGTTCTGATTTTTTATTTGAGCACTTGGGAGATTGACTATCCTCCTAGAACCAGCGTCACTTTCAAAAAGAACTCGTCCAAGTCAAGGATTAAGATAGCGATGTTGATGATTGTCAACACAAAGAGATAAAAGGCAGGAAAATGAAGAACGCCAACAAGGCTTGAATCCACCCCTCACTTCCCGCTTGGGGTTGGAGACAACCAAAACAATCACGCGCAATCCGAGCGAGGCTCGTGATCGGGGCATACAATAAACGCCGAGCGAGTCCACCCCTCGCTTACCGCCTGGGTTCAGAAAATCTCGTTAAACCATGCGAGGTCCGAGCGAGGCTCATGACCTCGGCATAATAATCAATGTGCAGGGTTTGTGCAAGGCCCGTAACCTCGGTGCAAAATTAAATACCCGATGTGGCCCAAGTGCCACAATAATTGTGACACTCGAACCATGGGGTTGGACGGGTACGGATAAGCATATACAAGTAAACTAAAAGCGAGAAGCACAAACAATCATAAGGTAAGTAAAGTGGCATAAAATAAGGGCCACAAGGGCCAAGATGTTTAGATTACAGACCCCGCGGGGCCACCAACAAAAAAAAGTTATTACAAAACCAGCAACATCCTTCTGATCTTCGAGGCTTTAGCAGCGGGGTCGGCGGTCTCCGTAAGAGCTTCTGAGGCATCAGCGTCGGGGCCTTTGGAAGTCTCCAGGGCAGAGGCATGGATCGCAGACGGCTGGGAGCTTGGCGCATCTGCCGCAGGCTAGGAGCTTGGCGCATCTTCCCGAACGAGGTCCTCCACGGGAGGTACATGGCTGACCACTGTCCCATCCTCGTTGAGATAGAACTCACATTCTCCCTCGGGCTCCTCTCCGTCGAGCTCCCCCATGGTCTCTTCATAATTGGGGATGAAGAAGGTAATGCGGGGGTCGATATGTTTGTACTTCGCAACCGCCTGTTTGACCCCCATACGGACGGCCTGGTGAAACATCTTCCTCACACTCTCCACCAACTCCTCCTTATAGGCCTTGGAGTCCACGTACTTGGGGCCCGCGGCCTCCACCTCCTCGTTAAGCTCAACAACACACCATCGGAGTTTGGTGATCTCCTCCTCAGCTTTCTGAAGCTTCGCCTCCTTTTCCCTGAAAAATTGGTGCTCCTCGGATAGCTGACCTTTGAGCTCTTTAACCTCGCCCTTAAAATCCCTGACCTCCTCCTTTAAACCCTTAGTCTCTTCCTTCACCTTCCTCAGCTCCTCCCTGACCCTAGTGGCATCCTTGGCCTTACCCGCTGCTGCGACCTCCGCAGCGCGAACACGTTTCTCGGCCTCCGCGAGGTCTTTTCCCCTCTTCTCGATCTCGGTGTCGCACTCTTTGAGCCTCGTCTCCAGCCTATCCATCTTCTTGTGGAGGAGGCCGACGCGACCGTAGTTATAGTTCGCGAAGAAGTTATTCTGAAACAAACGAAGAGCACGTTAAGACAAAAACAATAATAATAAAACCAATAAAAAAGCAACCTCGTATGAGTAAGGCGTACCATCGCTGAGTAGCGGAGGATCTCGTCGTTAAGGGCGGCCTCCGAGAGGTTGTTGGCCCATGCAACCTCCTCTTTCCAGTTTGTCCTTTCCCAATCCTTGGGCACGCCCCGGGAGGGTCCGGGGCAATGGAACTTATCGGCAGGGGGCCCGGTAGCCGAGACAACTCGACTCAAAGAGCCAGGGCACTCGATCATCTCGCCCCCTGGGGTCCCCCCTTGGCCATCCCCAATCTGCTTCTTCCTTTTTTCCCTGCGGGGGACCCCGCGCCCTTTCTCTTGGACCCGGCTTTATCCCCTTTAGACGCGGCCCCCTCGATCGTCTTCGCCTCCGACGCCTTTGATGTCGGGGCTGTGGCCTTCGACTGCGAGGCGGGTGGCCTCGCCTGCGGCGTCGGTTCATTAATAACGACCCCCTTCTGACCTCGGGGAACGGGGGTCGTGGAAGTAGAAGTCACAGGCCTCTTTCCTTGTGACTTCAAGGTAAGAGCGCTTAATAGGTCAACCACTGTGAAAGAAAAAAGAACATAAAAAGCAAGTTAGATAAGAAGAAAGAACAGTACAGGTTAGCGAGATTTCCAACCTCGCGGCCCAAAGGCGACGTTAAAACAAAATAATATAGCGAGGCTGCTAAACCTCGCTACCCAGCAATGAGGACAGGCAAGAGAGAAATTAAGTACCCTCTTTACCCGCACTATGGGGGAGGCAGAGACTCAAACCGGCCCGCTCAAGCCGGTCCTGTGCCAGGTACTTCTGATACGGCGCTTGTTCCACCGGGACATATCGAGCTTTGAGGGCCTTAAGCTCAACAACTGTATGCGGACCCACGGACCGGACAAAGTTGCCTGGCGCCGTGGGAAAATTGAGGTACCTCCCGGTGGGGTCCCAAACCAGGAACCATTTCAGCTTCCATGATCCGACATTCGAAGGGGCCGTAGTGATTTTGATGCCCGACAGGCTAAGATTGATGAGTCAAGACCGTGGCTCCCTCCTCTCTAGGAACAGAGTTGACATATTATCACACCTCAGCCCATCCCCAAGCTCACGACTGCGAACCGTGTAGGCACACAGCAGCCTCCAGGCATTTGGAAACAGTTGTGCAGGACAGACCTGCATGGCCCACAGAAATTCGGCAAGATGCGAGGCCAGAGGTAACCTGAAACCCGCCTGAAGATTGAGGAGGTGCACGACCACACACCTTTCGTAGGGCGCCAGGGAACAACCCCCCTCTTCGGGAAGCGCCAACTCGACTCCCTCGGGCCAAGCGAAGTCTTTAGCAATGTCCGCGAGGTCTTTAGGCTTTAATTCGGTAGGTACCCCCTCAGACAGAAAAGCCTCGCGTGAACCTGGGGACATAGGAATCCGTTCCTCGATGACAGGTAGAACGCAGGACACGGCGTCGGTAATATACGCCGCAGGAAAGCTCGCGGGCTCATAGGAGGTGGAAGCCGAGGCCATTTCAACACCCCACTTCACCGCCACCTCGGCAATAACCTCATTAGAGATGAAAGACGAGGCCATTTCAACGGCAGAGTCGCTAGAAGAGGACTCGCTGAAGACCAACGAGGGAGACCTCGGGTTCTAGGAGTCGCTAGGCTCAACACTCCCTACGGACTCGGAAACCTCCTCGTAGAAACCCTCTTGGACTTTGAACACGAAGCCTGGAGGGGGGCTCACAGAGGCTCAACAAGGCATGAAAGAACGACGTCCAGGTCACGAAAGGCGAGCACCTGGAAAAGAAAAGAGGCTTGTGACATCAGTCAAAATAACAAAGGGAAAGAAAATGCGAGGTCATCGCAACAACCAAAGAAAGAAAACGTGAGGTTATCGCAGCAACCAAAGAAGGAAAACGCGAGGTCATCGCAGCAACCAAAGAAAGAAAACGCGAGGTCATCGCAGCAACCAAAGAAAGAGAACGCGAGGTCACAAGGGAAGAAAAGCCACATGGAACCCTAAACCTACTCTGACAAGATAGGACGGCGGAGGAGAATTTGAAGCGCCAAAAAGGAGGAAAGAGAAGGAAGAATGCCAACCAGCGGTGGAGGCCAGCGGTGGAAGCCTAAACGTCCCGTCAGTCAGAACATCATGACGTTTAGGCTCCCAAGGATTTCAAAGATTCAAAAATGGAGGAAAAAAGCAAGCGTCCAACCGTCAATTGACGGACGAAAGGAACAGAGGAATGGCGGTTGCCACCATTGCCCCACCATCCCACCACCACAGCGCTGGCGAGAAACACCAAGGGGCAAACCGTCGCCCACCCAGGTGCAGGGTAAAAAGCAAAAAGCGAAGAAAAATGGCGGGGGTAACACGCAGAAACGCACGCAACCCCACCACCACCGTTTCGCCACCGTGACACCGGCACGAAACACCAAGCGACGCACCGTCGCCCCTCCAGAACACGGAACGGAAAAGCAAACAAAAGAAGAATCGAAGGCGACAAACACCGAAAAAATGAGAAGAAGAAGGTCAAGAACTTACTTGCTCAGAATCGGCAACGGGGCAACTCGGAAATGGAGGAGGCTCGTCGGAAACCGTCTAGAGAAACCGCTCGCAGGAAACCGAAAGGACAGAGAGAGAAAGCGAAAATGGTGAAAGAGAAGATAAAGAGGAAGCGTGTGAGATATGCCCTTATAAAAGAACAGGCCTGGGCCTCCCCCGTTCCCAAGAGGCTTTTTGGGCCTATCTCATTTTGGCGGCCCATTAAGCCAGATATGTGGAGCGGGCCCAGAAAAGCTCCACCCATGCGAGCAAGGAAAAAAGCTAAGTGTGGAGCCTCGCAAGGAGAGAGCCTCGCAAGATGTTTGCCCTAAACTCGAGAACCCCACACCTCACAAGATGTTTGCCCTGATCTCGAAAGCATCACACCTCGCGAAGTACGTTCCCGACCTCTAAAAAACCTCGCACCCCGCGACCCCAAGGAACTTATGCCCTGCGGCCCTCGGGGCGAGATCCCCAGGTCATGGGGTTGTGATGATGACCAAAATAGTAAAATAAGAAGTGGGCCCGGGGTACGAGGAATAAGCAAACCCGACGATACTCCCAAGGTGGATTCTAGGCCCCACAATTATATCCATCTTTTATTTAAACAAAGATCCTACCCCCACGAGGTACCCCAAAACCGACTCTACTGACACTCGCCCATCTAGTCCACTCAGCTGCCGCCGAACTCCCCAACCAATCACCGACTGCCTCACCTCTGGACCAATCAGGGGCCGCGATCTCGGGCGTCCCACATCGGATAAACACCAAAACACGATTCCCTAATTCTTTATAAATAAAGGAGAACCTCGTAAGTAAAAGGGGTCGAAAAACATCTTGAACTCAAGAACTATCTTGCTCGTTGAAGATCGACGTGATAGAAACATCGACAAAAGACCTCGCTACAGACAAGCAAAGTCCACAAAAAGACTTCAAGTCATACAGAATCCTTGCTCACATCAAAGACCTCGCTACAAGATCTCGCAAGACGTCTGCACCACATTCTCCAATCGACCTCGCACCAAGACACCCAAGAGACACTTAGGTGTTAGAATCATTTACCAATTAGGAGATCTCGAACTCTGTTAGACCGAGATCTCGAACTTCGTAGGAGGTCTAGGGTGTAAACCTCAATAGTTTATTAGCCTCATTGGCTTGTAATCTCGCTGTAAAGAAAATCATAAATAAAGAAGCAAGTGTTTGCACTTTCGAATATAATAATCTCGTTCCTTGTCTTCTAGCGAGTCATTATTTCGGGTTTCATCAAGATATAAAAAGGAAATGGCACACTACTACAAGAATATCTTCGACTAATAAACAAAGAAATCTCAGATGTAGAGAATAGGGAATTGACCAAGCCTGTGAAAAATTAAGAAATCCGAAACGCACTAATGAATATTGACTCAGATAAATCTCCCTGCCCTGATGGTATGTCATCTGGATTTTATAAAAAATACTAGGACATTGTAGGACCATTGGTCACAAAAGTTGTAAAGAGT
Organism: Fallopia convolvulus; assembly: GCA_964016875.1. NCBI lineage: Eukaryota > Viridiplantae > Streptophyta > Magnoliopsida > Caryophyllales > Polygonaceae > Fallopia > Fallopia convolvulus. The sequence continues at coordinate 7,253,855 of OZ024726.1, forward strand.
TTTTTCCACTCTCGCAAAATCCTTAAACAAATAAACCACACATTCATCACACTAATACCAAAGAAAGAGAACCCTAACACAACTAACCATTACCGACCGATTAGCCTATGCTCGACAATATATAAAATAATTGCAAAAGTTCTAACTGAAAGGCTAAAACAAGTAATGCAGAAAATAATTCACCCACTCCAAGGAGCATTTGTAGCAAAGCGCTCTATTCAGGACAATGTCCTTATCGCCCATGAAATATTCCACTCCTTTAAAGGAAAGAAAGGAAAAGACTGTTGGGTTGCTGTTAAACTTGATATGGAAAAAGCATATGATCGATTAGACTGGGAGTTCCTATTTGCAGTACTTGATAAATTTGGATTCGACAATAAATTAATTGGATGGGTAAAAGATTGTGTTCAGATAGTATCTTTCTCGGTACTTGTCAATAACAACCCTATTGAACCCTTTAAACCTGAGAGGGGCCTCCGTCAAGGAGACCCTATATCTCCATTCCTATTTATCCTTGGCACTGAAATACTAGCCAGAAAATTACAAGAAACAAGCATTCAAAACAAAAACACTGTAGGTTTCACCCTAGCTAGGTCTGGAACAAAAATCCCATTCCTTGCCTTTGCAGATGACATCATAATATTTACCAAATCAAACCATAACGCATGTGCAAAAACAAAAGAAATCATTGAGCAATATTGTGCCATATCAGGACAAAAAGTCAACTACCACAATTCCGCCTTCCAAGTTTCCAAAAATGTAGATAATCATTAAAAACAAGAATACAGCAAACACTAGGAATCACAACAATGACAAACCTGGAAAAATATCTAGGATGCCCGATAATCAATGGAAAAGTCAACCAAGACACTTTCAAGGAAACAATAGGAAAAACCAAAACGCAGCTAACTAAGTGGAGAGCCAACACACTATCTCAAGAAGGACGAACAATTCTTATTCGATCAAACCTTGCAACGAAACCCAACTATACAATGCAAAGCTTCATGCTTCCAAGTTATGTACACAAAGAACTTGACCAATTAAACCGAACATTCCTATGGAATAAGGACATACATCATAAACCACTTATAGGTTGGGACAAGATTTGTAAACCAAAAGCCTATGGAGGACTTGGAATTAGAAAATCTGAACATATGAACAAAGCAATGCAGATGAAACTACTATGGAAAATACTCGCAGAACCAAATAACATATGGGTTAAATTAATGAATGAAAAATACCTAAAAAACAAGCACCTCTTAGAATATCAAAAGCAAACAAATACGTCGTGGCAATGGACAAAACTAATGCACCTTAGAGAAGAATTTAAGAGAGGACTAATATGGAAAGTAGGCAATGGGGGGGAATCAATTAAGTTTCGGACAGACAATTGGTTACTACAGGAACCCTTGAGTAAACATGCACTCGACACTAATGTTCGAACGAACAAACATTGGTTAAAGAATTCATTACGACCGATAAGAAATGGCGAAATGAGGAGTTAAGCAGAATACTTCCACCTAATATAGTAAACCGAATCATGGAAACCACGATCCCGGAAAATGTTATACGAGATCGCCTCTACTGGGCCCCTAGCAAAAATGGTTGGTTTTTGATTGCCTCTGCATATGAATTGATCTGAGGAGTGCAACATCAAAATAAGCATCCCAATGAATGGATTTGGAGGTTAGATACCTTTCCAAAAGTTAAAAATTTTCTGTGGAAGATATCACAAAATGGACTACCCACGAAAGCGAGATTGCTTGAAAAACAGGTCCCTACCCCCTGGGGTGTTTAATGTGTTTCTACACATATGAAGATACGATGCACTTACTACTCCAATGTCCTCATACTCATAAAATAGTCAAAAAATAAATAATAAAACAGAGACAACATTGAGAAATTATGATGCTAGGAACAAAACTATAATGATCATTTTAAACGACCTACACCAACAGTTGGGTAAAGAAGATTTCCAAGACCTTGCTATCTCGTGGTGGTGTATTTGTCATCAAAGAAACAAACTAGTTTTTCAACAAACACCAGATGACTTCATTCAAGACCTAGAATGAAATATTAAAAACCAGATTAGCCAATGGGAAAAAAACGAAGAAATGGAGTGAAGATGAGGAAGCTCCAAAACAAGCTAAAAAAACCAAATCGGAAAAGAACAAGAGGCACACCCAAATGGAAAAAGCCCCGTATAAACAACTACAAATTGAATTTCGATGGATCAAAGTACAATGACTTGACGGCCTCGTCGGGATTTATCATTAGAGATCACGAAGGAGCACCTGTTAGCATAGGTAATAGAAAATATGGACCAGTCACAGTCACACAAATAGAAGCGATTGCACTGCGAGAGGGTATACGAGAAGCGAAAAGATTAGGAATCACGAATCTGGAAATAGAGGGGGATAATATCACAATAATAAATGCAATTAATGGAAAAGGACAATGCCCGTGGGAAATAGAGATGATAATCACGGATATCATGGTATCTCTTCAAGACTTTCAAACCTTTTCAGTTCGTCATGTTGGTAGGGAATGTAATGCTGTGGCCGACAAAATTGCCAAACTGGGCCACAGCTTTCCTGCCAACACCCCAATAGATAATGTAGAACTCCAAGTTCTCATCCATAAGGATGCTCTAGGACACCCCCCTTAGGGATTCTCCTAATTTTTACCTTATCAAAAAAAAAATTAATGATGGAATATTTTAAATACTCATATAATCACTTTATGTCCATCCATTCTCATAAAAGTAATAAAAAAATTTGTAAAACAAATATTTCACAACACCCATATGATTAATGGAAATCAATGCTCATCTAAATAATTAAGGATTTTGATAAAGTAAACATATAAAATTTGAAAAATAAACATTTTATAACACCCATACAAGAGCATAGGCTATGTTACTCCCTCCGTCTTTTTTTGTTTGTCCACAAGGACAAATTTCACGTTTATTAAGAGAAGGTATAAAATGGTATTGGTAAATGAGAAAATTGGATAATGGGGGTAAAAAGTGAGATTAAATGAGGGTAGTTTTATAATTTAATAGATGTAAAAAGTTAAAAAGAGATAAAGTAGATTAAAAAGTTGGATAAAGTGGGTAAAATTGATATTAAGTAGGAGAAATATAGTAAAAAAGTGTAGTTATAAAAGGAAAGAAGGGAAAGTAGGACAAACATTTCGGGACACCCAATAAAAAATAGTCGAAAAATAAAAAAGGACGGAGGAAGTATTTGACAATAAGGTATACAAATATTTTGAACTTCCTATTATACTTTGCATGCAACGACAATGTTTTTATTTTTTAAATTTCTTTTATCTTTTTATGCTTTATTATTCATATAAAAATTAAATTTATATAGTATAAACTAAAGAATTACAAAAATAAATATACAATAAACTAGAGTATTACTTAATAAGTAATACCCATATAAATATTTAAGTTTAAGTATAATTAATTAATTAATTAATGAGATATTACAAAATCATTAACATGAATCATATAAAATATGTAATTTAACAAATATAATTTTAATAATTCTAAAAATAAAATTTGAACCGTGTGTAGCACTGGTAATACGTCTAGTCAGATAATGGAAAGTGGAAACTGTCAAAACTGATGAAATTCAAGGATGAAATTCAAGGAATCAAGGACGTTTATTTCTAAATTTTGGACATTGAATTTTACGAGGTTTTGTTAAAATTTAGTATTTGTTCGTAATTAACTCTCCAATAATTAAATTGATACTCCCTCCGTCTAAGTTTATTTGACCTTTTAGACTCAAATATTTGTCTAATTCTGTTTGGCCTTTTAACTATTTTGCTCAAAACTTTCCAAATTTACCCTCAACTAAATGAATTGGAAAATATAAAGTTTATTACATGTAATAATTAGATTGGAAGTTGTTAAAAAGAGAGTTAATAAATAAGGTAGCTAGAACCTCAGAAACAAAAACCCTAAAAACCAAAAAACCCTAGATCAATCTATCTATCCCTCATCTTAGCAATTATTGGCTCAATCCACCCTCAAACCTATCATGGAAGTCTTCTTCAAACAATTTGCGAGCCGATTTGGTTCGCATCGGTCCTTGAAATAAGCAGCGGACGTCAAGATCCAAAACCTAGACGGCACAATTGCACAAATCAAGTGGTGATACTCCAAAGAGTGAAATGGAATCGAATATCAAATCTAATTCACAAAGGGCGGGATTCAGGGACAAGGAACTTTGAGGGCCAATAAGGGGAGTTCTGGTGAGCAGGCTTCTCGCTCGTCTTGCCTTGCTGATGACAGGAACAGTGTTGGGGGGCTCTTCTTTGATGGAACACATCTAAGGGAACACATGTTTCTTCAATTAAGGTGCTTTCCTTCCTATCTCTTGAGCATGAATTTCTTATACTTTGATCATGGGTCTATCATGAGAATTTCTGGATATAACTTAGCTTGAGGCCTTTGAGGCTGTTGATGTGTATGTTCCAGCCTCAACTTCTTCTTTCTACAAAATCACATTCTTATAAACAAATTAAATTTTATTCTACTATTTTCTGCCCAAAAAAGAAACTTTCTCTTGGAAAACCTCTCATTAAACAATCTTTAAGAACAATAACCCTTGAACAACTTGAACCGAAGCACACTATGGTTGAGGAAACCGATAATAATGTTACTAAAATGAACCAAATCATTGCATGTTGGGAAGACACAAAAAAGAAGGAAGAAAAGAAAAACAGAAGCCTATCAAGGAAAATCATGCCGCTAAGCCCTTAGTCGTCAACAAAAACAGCCTACGCCAAATTGGAACCCTCCTCTTTGGTATTATTAATGTGGATAAAATCAACAATGACGCAGTGATGGAAAACCACCTTTAACCCAAATCTCTTTTTATATTCAGAATGACACTGTTTTATGCTTTGATGGTATTATCGTGGCTAGACATATCTTGATGAGTTTTGACTTGTATAATCATGTTTGTATATTTGCAAGTTTTGTCTCAACATGGTCGTCGTAAAAAACTGAATGCGATGATGGATGTATTCCTACTGTCAATATGGGGCTAATTGCCCATTACAATTTCTTAGATGCTAGTCGGTGTCCTATATTACGATGCTTCTCTGATGTTATACAAAATTTCTGCAAATTTTGGACTAATTTAGGCACTACTAGACTTGTCCTTGTACAATGTAATTGGAATACAATTTTTGATACAAAGAGAGGCTATAGTGACATGTGGTCTAGATATATAACTTGTTTCCTTTGGAAAACTGATTTTTTTACACTTATCTTGTTTGTTTATGGTATAATCTCGAGATAAGGAAAGGGAAAAAGATGAAAAATTGTGATGCTCTTTCTAAATGTAAACCAATAGCTGATCTGTTTCTAAAAAGAAGAGATATTTGTTTCAGATTATATGTAATTAGAAATTTAAGATATGATGAGGTAGTATATTGTATGAGTAGGTTTATTATTGGAACATGGGATCATAGAAGCAACAGAGGTATTAATGAGCCCTCTTGGCAGATTTGGGAATTGACCAAGAAGAATAAGAGCTATGACAAAGCAACAACAAGGAGCACAAAAACTCGGAAAACACTACAGGAAGGAATGTATAGAAGGCTCATTTCGTGCCTTTGTTAGACACGGGAAAAATGTTTATCCTAGTACCAAAACAAAATGTAATAAATTGTAAAAGAAACCTATGGATTGTACTACTTAAAGATATGTATGAGATGTTAAAAATAAGTACTAACAAATGTATTATGATTCAACGACAAGCTTTGTCTTGGGATCGCTCAACAAAAACCAGGGTTTTACGAACCCTTAGAAATAATCTAAACAATGTTGTTAAATGAAGATAAGTATATGGAACTGTAGGGGTATGGGTCGAAAATCTTTTTGGCCGCAAATCGATTCCTTCTGTAAAATTGAGCGGATTCAAGTAATGGCGATTCTCGAAACTAAAACTGACAAAATGCCTAATGATCAGATATGACAAAGGGCGGGATTTTACAATTTTGCATGGTCGCCAGCTAACGGGAGATCAGGAGGTATATTTGTGATGTGGAAAGCACATCAACTAATTGATGAACTAGTTGATATCCTAATTCAAGAACCACGATGCATGATAATAAGGTAAACAAATTTGTTGACAAAATATGTTATAATTGTATGTCTAGTGTATGCACCTCCCCAAGAATCTGAAAAAGATGTTTTTTGGCAACAATTTACATAAACAATACTAAACCTTAACTTGCCTACCATTGTGATGGGGATCTTAGTGAAATTCAGGACCTAAGTGAAAAAAGGGTAGTGTGTATCTCGATCACAACATATTCAAATGCTTGATCCAATTTAAGAATGATTGCAATCTGCTTGACATTCCGCCCCATGGAAATAAGTTTACTTGGAGGAAAAATAGAACGGAGATTGACAATATATATGAAAAGTTAGATCGAAGCTTGGTTAGTGATCAAGTAATGCAATGGTTCTCATGTATTACCATAAAGAATTATGCCTTTTCATCCTCAGATCATTGTAAAATTGTTGGATATTTGAGCAATGGTCAAACCACCAAATCTCAACTATTCAAATTTGAAAAGATGTGGATGTAAAGGAATGATTTTAGGAACATCGTCAAACAGGCATGGCGAGTCTCGTTTCAAGGATCCAACATGTTTCAACTTGTAAAGAAGACTCAACTACTTAAAACCCATGCGAAAAAATGGAATAGATGAATGGGCAACACCTTTGAACAACTTTAAAACATGGAAAAGGAATTAATAGAAATTCAACAATTGCCTAATCCAGATATAGTTCAACGACTAATTAATAAAAAAGGAAAGTATTCTTAACTTCAAAAAACCCTATTGGAAACAACGAGCAAAAACTAAGCATATTAAGGTCACAGAAACCAATGCATGATATTTCCACAAAATAACAAACAAAAGGAGAAATCGAAAAATCATTAAGGAAATTAGAACAAGTGAAGGCACACAAATCCAAGGAGAAGAAAACATACGAGAAGAAATCAAGAATGATTTCAAAAGGTGATACAAAAAGGAACAAACTAACCAGCAAATTCTCCAGAAGTATCTACACTTGATCAACGAGGAAGTTACATAGGACGACAATAGTGAACTAACAAAACCAGTAACAAACGAGGAGATTCGAAATGCTCTACTACATATAGGTTCTGATAATTCACCTGGTCTGGATGGCATGTCCTCGGGATTTTATAAAAAATATTGGGATATTGTTGTAACACCCCTGTTTTACAACATTGGGTATTACCGCCAGTGACCTCGGACTTTACCGTCCAAAGTCACCCAAGGCTTTTAGAATGATATAGAACAATAATAGTGCGGAAATAAACATAGTTCATAAAATAGAAAAGGTGCTCTCGAAGCAGACTTAGTTTGTACAAAACATCTTACAGTGCCTTTAATAGTAATGTTGTTCGGAATTTGAAACACAAAATCAACTTGTCCTTGAAACATAACGGAAATAAACTAAACTGATATGAAAGATACATCTTGATAATCCTTGTTCTTCCTTCGTCTTCACTTCACGCCTTGTTGGGATTCCTAGGTTGACATAATTCGCGAGGGGCGATAAAATGCCAGGCAAACATGCGGAAAAGAAGAATTAGTCTAAGAGACTAAGCAAGCGGGAATGGAACTTTCCGAGGGTATTTTGGTAATTCAAATAATGTCGAAGAAGATATTCGGGTTGTGTTTAAGATAAGGTTTATTTATGTGAGGTTTCGATGGTACGAAGGAGAGCGTATCTCGAGCGGAGATAGCTCGATAATCGAGAGAAGTTCTACTAGATTGTAGACTTCTTTTAGAACAGATTAATGTATGTTGGGAACATTATTCGATCAAACAAGTTTAAGAAAAACCTCTCGCGCCCTGAGCGGATCGAGAGCTGGATCGATCATTTGAGACCGGTCCGGTTTTGATGTCTTTTAAGTGTGCACGGGCACTTATCTTAGGTCGTGACGAAAAAGTCTTTTATTAACTTTAATGATTTTTAAAAAAGGGGGTGGGGGCTAGTATGGCCCGGTCCACCAAGGGGAAACCCAGTTTCCCGGCACTTAGCTAGAGTGCGCTCGTCCCTCCTTGCAATCGGAGCGGACTGGATCAAAAAAATCCTGAAAGTCGTACTTCAAACACGTAGGCATTATGACTTAGTAAGTTTTATAGAGGCGTCGGCTACTTCCGCGCCCCTCACTAGTTTGTTCGACATTAGCCTCTTAACGAGGTTGTAAACAATCAAGGCCACAACCAAACTAGCATAAAGAATCCTATCAATAATAAAGAACGAACTATACTAACAATGGGGTCGTTATATCTAACAATCGATATTTCCTAAGTTCATTTTTGTTATTTAGCACACAAGTTGTTCCCAACATCGAGAATTTCACGGAGATGATTGTATAAGGTCTCAAGGGGAAATTCCACTTTCTTTTGCTTTCGCGAGTCTAACTATCGAGCTTGACGGAAAGATTTGATTCACGACTTCGAGCGAGAATCCCGACCTATCGACACGGAATTTACAAGCGATCTTTAAATTACGAATTTCTCCTAAAGCTTGGATTCTCTCTTATATACTTTATATAAAAGAAATGGAATTCTAAATTATTAAGATAATAATTTAGGTGATTATTTAAAATAATAATATTCCTTTATTATTATTTTAATTTTGTAATATCCTTTTTATCCCTAAAAATCCTTATTCAATTTATGAAAATAATTTACTTTAATTTCACTTGATAATTCCTTAATGTAATTAAGCAAGTATAAATAACATACTTTACCTAAAAAGGTATTTTTAAATATACAAACTTTCTTTAAAATTATAAGTAATCTATTTTAACCTTTTTACAAACTTATCTTAATTAAAATATTACTTTTAAATTCCAAAGGTTCCTTAATGAACTTAAAGTATTATTTCCTCACCAAGAATATTTTGTTAATAATATTCTCTTAATAGAATCTTATTTAATTATATAAACCATAGTAAATAAAGTTAGGGTAATTATAATCTACTTTCTTGGAAATTTCCATAATTAGGACTTTCTACTTACTTTATAAAGTAAACTCCCTAAAACTAACATATATTAAATTAATCTTATTTATTTTATTCTCATATTTCTTTTTATATCATATAGCTTATAAAATACATGATCATGGCTTATAAATATCTCACTTTATACTTATAGTCCATCATTATAATATCTTAGGTTATAAAATAATATCTTTTCCATATCTTACAATATCTTTTCATGCAAGTCATTCTTATAACTAGATAATATCACAATATATCAATGTTAAGATCATAAATGGTATATTCATATTAGAACTTAGGCTTTGTAGGGATTCTCTACACTTTTCAAATTAGGTATTCTAATGTTTTATATAATTAATATTACTTCTTTATAAAAACAATATTTAATATCAAACTATAGTCCATGTGCTACAAATTTTATAGTAGTATTTTTATAAGAGTTCCCTACAAATTATTTAAGATAATTATGTCTTGTCATTATTAGAATATTTCATAAGAATTTTATCACCTACTACCATATTTTTATTATTGACTATATCTATGGCAATTCTCTACACCTAGATATATGGTAACTTAAATACTAATTTTATTTTTATTATTATTCCTATTATAAATAATTTCATATATATCTTCAATTTCTCTATAGCTAGAGACATGCAATATCATTATCTTATAAAAACTTTATTTCCTTATAAAGGTGATATTTTTATTATTAAAGCTAAATCTCTTATGCTAGTAATTTTATAAATTCTTTTTTATAAGCATACTTTACTATTATGATTATGACATGTCTTGCAATATATTAAAATATGATATAATTTAAGTGTTCTAGTAGGAACAAATTTACCATAGTAACTATAGTCTTTTTCTAATTAATTTTTTTGTTTCTCTACAACTAACAAGATCTCCAAATAATATCTTTATTAAATTTAATACTTGCATCTAACCTTATTTGATTTATTTTCATTATTTCTACTAACATATTTTAATAAACTTATATGAACTTAATTTAATAAAATGCATAAATTTAAAAAAAATAAAGTTAGTAATATAGTGATTTCTTAGCTTCTGTATTACAGAACACAGGAGAATGAGGCAGGGGAGAGGCCGGCGGTGATGGGGGCGGCGCAACCAGGCAGGGACGGCGAGGCTCGGCGGTGCTCCGGCGAAGGCGTCGGCGGCGCGCGGTGGCAAGCGGGGCAAGGGCGTCGCCGGCGGTCTCCAAAGGGGGGAAGAGGGAATTTTTGGTGGTGCTTTTGGATGGAGAATTGAACTTGAATAGGCTGATTTTTGGAGCACTAGAGAGCAACTTAGCAAGGAGGAGAAGAAGGTGTTGAAGTGTGAGTGCTAAGGTTGATTGAAGCCCCTTTTTATAGGCAAAGTTATGGAGCTTGGCAATCCATGTCTATGGCTATGGACCAATGGAGGAGGAGGAAGTGCCTTACAATTGGGCAATGGTGTGCTTCTTCAAGGTGATGCAAGGGTGAGGTGTGAGGGTGTGTCTTGCAAGCAAGAGAGGGAAAGTAGAAGGTTCCATGGACATGCAATGGGGAGAAATCACATCACATAAATTCAATCAGACATATGTCTGATGTCTATTTTGAAAAAGAAAAGGATTAATTGGTATAAGATAATAAGGATGGGATGATTGAGTAAGAAAGTGCAATTGGTCTAGCGGATTTGAGAGGGGGGGCGTGTGGAGTGTGTTGCAAGAGGTCTCGGGTTCAAGTCCCGACTCTTGCATTCTTTTTACTACACTTTTAAGGGAATTTTAATGCCTTAATGTAATTCATTTTATTCAATGAAATTCGAGCTTCATGAAGCATTATTTTTATTTTAAATGCCTTTTTATTTATTCATAACCCTTATAATATATTCTTGGATTTAATTTAATTTAATTTACTTAATAATCTCTTTTTAAAGACAAAATAAGGGTTATTGTATTATATTAGAAATTCTTTTTTTATTTAGAGAAAAGAATTTATAAAAATAAATATTATATTATATATGGTTTTAAAACCTTGGAATATCGCGGATATTACAATAGTACCCCCTTAAATTAGTTTCGTCCCCGAAACTAGAGAAAAGTAGAGCGGTACAGAGATGTAGAGAAAGGCATTTACAAAACTCACGACTTGTGAGGATACTACGGGGTCTAGTACCCTCTTAAAAGGATAATACTAATGGTGCTTAGGAAGACATTAATTGGGGAAAACGTCTCTGCGTATCCTGCTCGGTTTCCCAAGTTGTATCTTCGTTGCCATCTTTGGACCAAAGTACTCGAACTAAAGGTACTTCTTTGTTGCGCAATTGCTTAACTCAGTGCTCTACTATCTTGAGGGGTCTCTCCTCATAGGTGACATCCGACTGGATTTCGACGTCGTCGAAGTTGATTACATGTGATTCGCCGGGCACATACTTCCTTAGGAGTGACATATGGAACACATTGTGAACGGGGTGAGCTGAAGGTGGTAAGGCAACGCGATAAGCTAGGTTGCCAATTCATTCTAGGATTTCAAAAGGTCCTACATATCGAGGGTTAAGCCGTGCTGAACTTCAGTTCGGTGCCCAAGGCCTTATGTAATTCCTTCCAGAAGGAGGCCATGAAACGACCGTCTCAAGCGGAGATAATTGTCTTCGGGGTTCCATGGAGGCAGACTATTTCCTTGATGAAGACTGCTGCCAACTTTGGAGCTTTCCATGTCTTCTGAATCGCGATGAAATGAGCGTCTTGGTGAGCCGATCTACGACAACCCAAATTGAATCTTTTTGCTTTTGAGTCTTGGGTAGATCAGTCACGAAGTCCATTGCTATATCCTCCCATTTCCATTCTGGCACGGGAAGGGATTGCAATTTTCCTCCAGGCCTTCGGTGTTCGATCTTCACTTTCTGACAAACTAAGCACTTGGATATGAACTCTGCGACTTCTTGTTTCAAATTTGGCCACCAGAAGTTTCTTCGTACATCTTTGTACATTTTACTCGCTCCTGGGTGTACGGAATAGGCAGATGCGTGGGCTTCTTTCATGATGATCTTTCAAAGCTCGTCCACTGCTGGCACGCAAATCCGGTTTCGAAACCAAAGGGAACCGTCATCTTGAACGACGAACCCGGGTGCCTTGCCTTCTTGTACTTCGCCGCTTATTTTGATCAACATGATGTCATTAGTTTGATTTTCCTTGATTTCGGCTAGCAAGTCGGATTGGATTTCCAAAGTGTTAAGACAACCTTGTTGTCTTCCAAACCAGACCTTGATGCCTTCTCTAATCAGTTCCTGCTGCAGCTTTGGCTGAACCGTTAGCATTGCGATCAAGCCCTCTTGTTGTGTCTTATGACTGAGAGCGTCTGCTACGACGTTAGCTTTGCCCGGATGGTAGAGCAGCTCGATGTCGTAATCTTTCAATAGTTCCAGCCATCGTTTCTGTCTCATGTTCAGTTCCTCATGGGTGAAATCATACTTCAAACTCTTGTGGTCGGTGTAGATCTGACACTTGACCCCGTACAAGTAGTGTCGCCAAATTTTTAAGGCAAACATAACTGCGACCAGTTCGAGGTCGTACGTCGGATAGTTTACTTCATAGACCGTGAGGTGTCGGGATGCATAGGCAATTACTTTCCCATTCTGCATGAGCATGCATCCCAAGCCTTGCTTCGAGGCATCGCTATAAACCACGTAGCCATCGTGTCCATCCGGTAGTGTCAGCACGGGTGCACTTGTGAGACGCTTCTTGAGTTCTTGGAAACTTTCTTCAAACTTTTCGTCCCACACAAACTTCTTATAGGTCTTTCGGAGTAGCTTCGTCATGGGAAGAGCAATCTTTGAGAACCCTTCGACGAACCTTCGGTAGTACCCTGCTAGTCCTAGGAAGCTGCAAATTTCTTTTACATTCATTGGTTGCTTCCATTCTGAGACTGCTTCAATCTTCTTTGGGTCCACCATGACTCCGTCTTGATTGATAACGTGGCCAAGGAAAACCACCTCTTTAAGCCATAAGTCACACTTGGACAGTTTAGCGTAAAGCTGGTTGTGCCTTAGAATCTGTAGCACGGTTCGGAGGTGTTCTTCATGCTCAGCTTGATTCCCGGAGTAGATTAGAATGTCATCGATGAAGACGATGACAAACCTGTCCAGATATTCATGGAAACATCGGTGCATCAGATCAATGAACACCGTTGGTGCATTAGTCAGTCCGAATGGCATCACTACAAACTCGTAGTGGCCATAGCGGGTGCGGAAAGCTGTCTTTAGGATGTCTTCCTCGCAGATCCGAAGTTGATGATAACCTGATCTCAGGTGGATCTTGGAGAAAACTTTTGCACCTCAAAGTTGATCTAAGAGGTCGTCTATCCTTGGAAGAGGATATTTGTTCTTGATGGTGACTTTGTTCAAATCTCTATAGTCGATGCATAAGCGGAAAGTCCCATCCTTCTTCTTCACAAATAGCACAGGTGCGCCCCAAGGCGAAGCGCTTGGTCGATTGAAGCCTTTCTCAAGTAGTTCTTCGAGCTGATTCTTGAGTTCTTTCATCTCCAGCGGGGCCATCATGTAAGGTGCTTTAGAGATTGGCGTGGTTCCTGGCTCGTGGCTTATGGAAAATTCGACTTCTCGTCGAGGTGGTAACCCAGGAAGTTCTTCTGGGAAGACGTTGGGAAATTTTCTGGCTATATGAATCTCTTGAATATCCACAACCTTTTTCTCTGTCGGCTCGAGGTAGCAAAGATACCCAATGCAGCCCTGTCGGAGCAGCTTCCCGGCCTTCATGGCGTTGATCACTTTTCCATTTTCTTCTTCTTGTTTTCCTTTGAATTTTCATACGTGCTTCCCTCCAGAGTTGATGGTTACAGTACGGGTGTAGAAATCGATTACTGCTTCATGCAGAGACAACCAATCTCTTCCGAGAATGATATCGTAGGGGTCCATCGGAATGCATATTAAGTTGGAGTTGAAGGTCCCTCCTTGGATGCATAAAGGGAAATTACCTAATTGTTTGGCTCCTATAATTCTTTCTCCGTTTGGAAGGTTCACAACAAACGACTCTCATTCTTTGAGGTCATCTAACTCTAAGAGTTCTACACACTTCTCGGATGTGAAAGAATGCGAAGCACCGGAATCAAAGAGTATAAACACATCTTTAGAACGGATATGGAGGGTACCTTGGCAGATAGGTTCTTCTGGCTTGTCGGTGGTGCGCATCTCGTACAACCGTTGTCCTTGACCCTGAGGATGCATAGGTCCCTTTCCTTTCTGATGAGCCGTAGACTAGACCGATGTAGTCCCTGCTGTTCTATTTGAAGCTTGAGGGCGCTGAGACACAGTATTTGAGCAGGTCTGGCCTGCTGGGTTTGCGGGTTGTCTGCAGAATTGCCGAAGGTGTCCGTCCTTATTACAGTTGAAGCATTTCCTGGGGGTTTTAGGACAGTTCCGATTAAGGAGCCCGAGTTCTGCACAGTTGTGACAGACAATCGGGCTCCTCTTTGACTCTGAGCCAAGGTTAGGTCTTGATCCAGCTGATGAGGCCTTGTTCTTGCTCTTTTTGGACCACTGAGATCCTTGCGGAGATGCCGACCTTTTGAACCCACTGTGACTGGAGTGGTGTGGCTTTCCTCCACCGAACTTCCTGCGCTCGGGGACCTTGAGAGTTGTCTCCATTCTGTGTGCATGGTCCACATACTCCTCCAAAGTCTTGAAGGAGCGGTTTGCCATCCAAGGTTTAATGTGGTCGTTCATCCAGCGGTGGAAGCGTTTGATCTTTTGTTGCTCCGTGGTGATCTCATCCTCAGCGTATTGAAGGAGGTGGTTGAACTTTTTCGCTCGTTCCAGCACACTCAACCCATGTAACTTCGGGGAGTGGAGTTCGTCCAATTTCTCGTCCCTCATGGATTCCGAAAAGAATCGGTGCATCATCTTGTCTTTGAACATGGCCCAGCTCAAATCAGAGCGGTTGGATAAACTAGAGCTCTCCTACCATTCGCCAGCTTCATCTTTCAACTTCAGTGCAACCATGTGTACTTTGTCAGCTTCAAAACAGGGTATATTCCTTAGAAGTCTTTCTATGTGAGAGAACCAATATTGCACCCCTGACGGATCACCCGTCCCATCGTACGAGTTAGGCTTCATGGCGTTGAAAGCCCTGATCCCCTTAGTGAAGCTGATTTTGGCTTGTTTCTCGGGGATGACCTCTGCTGCTAGAACTGCTTCCTCATGTACTTCCTCTAGCACCTCCTCTGGTGCTTCGAGGTTTGCGGGTTTAGGTACCACAATTGGGATTTCCTGTAATATCCGTATTCGTTTTAGATCCCGTAAGTCGGAAAACGGGTTTCCTCCGCTTACAGACATTTTATAATTCGGTTGAATAATTAGTTTGATTTATAATATCGAATCTTAATTCTATCTAATTAAATCTATTTCTTTTAAACCGAAAATATTGCCAACCAAATCAGTAATTAGAAAATCTATCTAAATCACTTTTGGATAATTAGTTATCCAAATCTACCCGAACCTATCTTAAGCCAATAAATATATATATCCAAATCTGGCCACATGGATTAAACAAACCGAAGCCCAAATTAACCCCAAAGAGAATCTATCATAAACTAGTAAAATAATTATTCAAATCTTTTCCCCTATTTTAACAAACCAACCACCAAAGAAATTGGGAAATCCCAAGTCAATCTGAGTCGTTCAAGTTCCACGAGTCGATCGAAGTCGACGTTGTGAAGGCCGGAGAATTGCTAATCGTGTTCGGTGTTGCCGCCGCCGACCACCGGTAAGATTCTAACCTCTGTTTTAATTTTCTTCTCGCGTCGGGTAGGAGGTTGGGTAAGTGGAGTCCGGGGTAGAGGGCGAGAGAAGAGGGGCGGAGGCGTTGACGGCCGCGAGAACCGGCGTGAGGTCCGACCGAGGCGAAGGGTGATCGGACTGGCGTTGTCCGGCCGAAGAAACAGGGGTGGGTGTACGAACGGGGGACGACTGTGGTTCTCGCCTCCGACTTCCTTCGTGGCCACCAATGGTGGAGCGGGCGTCCCGGGGTACTGAACGGCGGAAGAACCAGAGGGTGAGGCCGAGGGAAGAGGGGCGGAGGCGTTGACGGCCGCGAAACAGGGGCGGCAGAGGTGTTCGCCCACCTTTCCTCGAAGCTGCCGGACGGAGGGGTGAGACGCGGGCGAGTGGTTCTCGAACTTGTCGGAGGAAGGCGCCGGGCGTGGAAGCGGACCAGCGTCGGCGTCGAACTCGGGAGTTCCTCTCGCAAGGTTGAAGAAGAAGGCTGGTGGTGGGGTCCACGCGGGGTCAAAGCTCCAGGTTTGGTCACGTATTTTGGAAGGGAGACGGGCCTGCGCATTTGGGCCAGGGATTGGGTTATTTGTTTTTTTTTTATTATTTATTATTGGGCTGGGTTGTTATTTGGAGTGGTAATTGGGTTGGATGGGCTTGGTCATGAGAGAAATGGGTTGGGCTGATTAATTCGGATAATGGGCAGTAGAATGTATTTTTGAGATGGGTTTACTAATTAGAATTTTCGTACTAAAAGCTAGGTATATCGGCTTGCATTTAAGTTAATTTTTCCCTTCCTAATTCTTAGGGAATCGTTCCGTCTGAGATCGTAGTTCCATCTTCCCAAGAATCCTTCGTTCGAGGTAAGTCGTTTTTCGACTTGCTCGGTTCTTGTCTCCCTTGTTAGATTGCGTATCGATATTGTAGGGCGGGTTTTGGGAACTAGTCCCGTATACCTTTTAAATTGTTTTGAACTCCTTGTGTGTTGTGTGCGTTAATGATTTTAAATATATTTTATCGGAAATTATTTTGGAACGTTTTCTCTATGTTGGTACCGTTTCCGACACGGCCCATTGTAGCTGGTGTTGAGGAAGAGTTGGCTACTTTGACCCGTGTGACTGGGAAAATCGTACCCCTTCAAACGAAAATTATTATCTGTGTGTTTTTGGCAAGCGCTCCAGTGGAGGCTTAGCCCGGAGTTAGAAGGGAGATTGGGAAGTGGAGTGGGAGGGCCTGCCTCTGCACTCGGCGCGGTGATGAGCGCCTTGGAAGACGGATTGTGGACAAAGGAAGAATTGCATTGCTGTGTGATTGGGATTGTAAATGCGTATGTGACTTGCGTGACTGATATAACTAATTTAGGTACTGACCTCTAGAGTTATGATTGCGGTTGTGGATTTGTATGCTGACTTTAGAGAAATGATTTCAAAGCGTTCTACAGTTTCCATATTCTTTCTAGCTTGGTAGATTAGACACTGACCCTTCGGGGAACATTTTTCAGTTCCAGGTATGAATCGGGGAGCCGTGCAGGAACCGAGGCAGGATGGCGGGCCGAGCGGTAAAGAGCGCGTGTCATAGTGGGATCGGTTTATATTAGTTATTTATATTAGTTGGAATATTGATTTTAATACTTGTTAGACGGAGTTGGTATTTTGTTTCGGTTATTATCTTTTTGGTTCAGATAGTTCAGTTTCAGTAGGCGTTATGACGTATTTGATTATTTATAATTTTTCGGGGATTCATGCATGATACGTTTTTCTAAGTTTTATTAAATAAAGGTTGGATGTTTTATTATGTTTTCTCGTCGTGCCCGAGTTGTAAGGTCCTACAGTGTAGTTGTCAACCTAATAAATAGTACCTTGTAAGGTCTATTCCCCAGTAGCGCCTCGACGGAAGTCGGGGTGTTACAAATTGGTATCAGAGCCAGGTTGACAACAGGGCACATGGAACTGACCAACAAAGACTACCCGAGGTCCAACTTAAAACCAAAACCGGCCGGTGTTTTCAAATGTTTTTACTGGGGTAGACATGTTGCATATAGGGGGGTAGGTGACACGTCGCGACTCCGCCCCATCAGCCGAAGAACCTCACGTAGAATAGTAAGAATTAGGTTGAAAAATAGAATGTTTAAGTATTGACCGTGGGACTTTCTATTATAGATGGCCCCACCAATCAGAGCTAGAGCTGTTGCAGCTAACGGAAGAGGTCGCGGAAGAGGCCGCGGTAGAGGCCGAGTAGGAGGTCATGGCAGGGGTAGAGGAGAGATCCCTGTAGCTGCTGAGCCAGAGGTACAACAGGATAACCATCAGGAGGAGGTTGCTGAGAGTCAGGATGTGGCTGATGCTGTTCATCGAGAGGACAGTGCCTCTGTCGCTGGAGGAGGTCTCCCAGCAAACGGGGCTCAGGTGGGAGGAGGAGTACCACCAGCAGGATTGGCCCCAAAGGTGACTGCTGCGATTCAGCTGTTATTGCAGACGTTGATGGGTGCGGGAGCTGCACCGAATCTGAACGCAGCTGCAGGGCAACAAGGAGCTGAGAGGAGGGCACCTGGACCAGATTCTATTTTGGCTGCCCAGCTGGGAGCAGCGCCAGCTTCTGGAGGACCAGTGATAGTTGATCAGGTGGTCGAACCGAGGAGACAGTATCGTGAGCCTCAGCCTGATAAGTGGCTCGCAGAGTTTAGGAAGACTGGAGTACCGAACTTTGCTGGAGCTCAGGGTTCTGACGTAGAGCAGTGGCTGAGGAGAGTAAAATCTGCATTGGATTCTATTAAGGCACCGGAGGAGCGGAAGATGTCTTTAGTACAGAGTCTGCTACAGGAGAGCGCTTTTGACTGGTGGGAGCTGTGTAGGGACCACCGGACTGAGGTTACTTTCGAGGAGTTTGAGAGGCAGATTCGAGATCGGTATTGTCCTCCGGTGGTGAGGGCGGCACGAGAGGCTGCTTTTCGGGATGCTGGACCCGAAAATATCACAGTATCTGAGACTATTCTGAAGTTTCAGCAGGAGTTGGCAGCGGTGCCAAATGCTGCCCCGACTGAGGAGTTGAAGATTGCGACCTTTCTGAAAAGGTTGCAACCTCATCTACGTGCTTATGTGTCTGGTCTCCGACTTACGACATTGGGAGACGTTCAGCAGTCTGCTTTGGCTTATGCTATGGCCACGACCCGACAGAGTCAGCTGGAGGTGCATACCACGGGAAGCAAGAGGCAGAAGTTGTTTGCCCCGGCAGAATCTAGGAGAGATAGTCGTCCCGGCTCTTCTCAGCCGCAACGATCAGGGTTTCAGTCACAGGGTCGTCAGGATCAACGCCGTCTGAGTCAGCCCATTGGGGGACAGAGAGAGTGCTTCAACTGTGGAAGTACTGCTCATTTGAGGAGTCAGTGTCCGAAGCCGGTCAGGAGTTGTTTCAGTTGTGGGAAGCCTGGCCATTTGCAGCAATATTGTACGGTGGGGGCACCTTCACAAGGATCTTCACCGGGAACGGTGAACCAGATGCCTCGTCGCCAGCCTCAGCAGTTTCAGCAGACACCGAGTCAGGGCAGAGGACGCGGCGCAGGAGTTAGCAACACCGGGGGCAATCAGCCCCGAGTGTTTGAGATGAGGAGGGCCGATGCCCTACACGCGCCGACTGCTACAGGTACGATTTGGATTCAGTCTAGACCTGTTCACATACTGTTTGATACGGGTGCTACCCATTCTTTTATGTCTTCTGCTTGCGTGGCTAGACTAGGATTGACTTGCACTGAGGGGGTATCTTTTGTTGTGGGGCTGCCTGACGGCAGTAAAGTAAGAGGGAATAGGGAGATTTTACAGTGCCCTATTAGAATAGGGAATAGGGATTGGTATGCAGATTTCATAGTAATGCAGTTGTCGCCAGATGATGACGTAATTCTGGGGATGGACTGGATGATGCGTTACCGAGCAGTTTTGGATACACACAGAGGTACGGTTACAGTGACCGCAGATGATGGGACCAGGCATGTGTGCCAGGAAGTAGAGCAGGAGGGGCCCGGATCGGTGATTAGTATGGTGAAGGCCGCCAAGCTGCTCAATGACGGATGTGTAGGATATTGGTGTTATGTCCTTCAAGGGGACAAGGCAGAACCGCACATTCAGGACATACCAGTAGTGTGCGAGTTTGAGGACGTTTTTCCTGACGAACTCCTAGGATTACCTCCTCAGAGAGAGGTGGATTTTGGGATTGAATTGGAGCCGGGAACGAGGCCGATTTCGAGAGCCCCATATCGCATGGCCCCGATGGAGATGCAGGAGCTGAAGACACAATTGGAGGAGCTGTTGGAGAAGGGTTATGTACGACCGAGTGCGTCGCCTTGGGGAGCTCCAGTTCTGTTTGTGAAGAAGAAGGATGGTTCTCTCCGTCTGTGTATCGATTATCGGGAGTTGAACCGCGTTACCATCAAGAACAAGTATCCGCTGCCGCGTATTGATGATTTGTTGGATCAGTTGCAGGGGGCTACTGTGTTCTCCAAAGTGGATTTGAGGTCAGGTTATCACCAGCTGAGGATTCGGGAGGAAGATATACCTAAGACGGCTTTCCGAACGAGATATGGACATTATGAGTTTGTAGTGATGCCGTTCGGACTGACGAATGCACCCGCTGTGTTTATGGAGTTGATGAACCGGGTGTTTATAGACTACTTGGACAGATTTGTAGTAGTATTCATCGACGACATTCTGATCTACTCTCGGAGTAAGGAGGAGCACGCCGAGCATCTTAGGCTGGTGTTGGGAGTATTGAGGCAGCACCGATTGTTTGCTAAGCTGTCCAAGTGTGAGTTCTGGTTGCCTGAAGTTACCTTTCTAGGGCATGTCGTATCAGCTCAGGGAGTCATGGTAGATCCTGCAAAGATTGAAGCTGTAAAGGCATGGGAACCTCCGAAGAATGTGAAGGAGGTGCGGAGTTTTCTGGGATTAGCAGGGTATTACAGGAGGTTTGTGGAAGGGTTTTCTCGGATAGCCCAACCACTTACCAACTTGCTTAAGAAGACGACTCATTTCGAGTGGAACAAAGCTTGCCAGCGGAGTTTTGATGAGCTGAAGAGAAGGTTAACTTCGGCTCCTATATTAGCTCTTCCTCAAGGGAATGAAGATTTTGTGATTTACAGTGACGCCTCCAAGATAGGTTTGGGTTGTGTGCTGATGCAGAGAGACAGAGTGATTGCTTATGCTTCTAGACAGTTGAAGCCGAACGAGCAGAATTACCCTACCCATGATTTGGAGTTGGCAGCTGTGGTACACGCTCTAAAGATTTGGCGTCATTACTTGTATGGGAGTACCTGCAAAGTGATGACAGATCATAAGAGCCTCAAATACATCTTCACTCAGAGGGAGTTGAATATGCGACAGAGGAGATGGCTTGAGTTACTGAAGGATTACGACCTTGAGATCCTTTACCATCCAGGGAAAGCGAATGTGGTCGCTGATGCCCTTAGCAGAAAGACGCCTCAGGAGAGTATGTTGGCTCATCTGACGGCTCAACCAGAATTACAGAGAGAACTGATGAGGTACGGAATCGAAGTGCAGATTCAGCGTTATCAGGGTAGTCTGAAAACCTTAGAATGTCGGCTGTCTTTACTTGAGGAAGTAAGACAGAAGCAGGAAGATTGCCCGATGATTCAGGATTTGAGGCAGAGATTGAGCCGTGGAGAGGCACCCGACTTTGCAGAGAGAGCAGATGGTATTTTGTGTTTACGTGGTCGGATTTGTGTACCTCGAGATGTAGAGTTGAGGCAGAAGATTTTGCAGGAGGCTCATGCTACACCTTACTCAATCCACCCCGGGGCGAGTAAGATGTACAAGGATTTGCGACAGTTTTATTGGTGGGATGGCATGAAGCCGGATGTAGCGAGATTCGTCGCTAAATGTCAGGTCTGTCAGCAGGTGAAGATCGAGCATCAGAGACCCGGAGGAATGCTTCAATCACTTCCTATTCCAGAATGGAAGTGGGAGGACATCTCCATGGATTTTGTCACCTGTTTGAGACTCAGCAGAGGCCATGATGCTATTTGGGTGGTAGTGGACAGACTGACGAAGACTGCTCGTTTTTTGCCTATCAGGGAGACATGGCAAGTGAGTAAGTTAGTAGAGGTGTTTATTAATCAGATAGTTAGGCTGCACGGAGTGCCTAAGACGATTGTGTCGGACCGAGATGGGCGTTTCACTTCCAGATATTGGCAGCAAGTGCATGAGGCATTAGGGACGAGATTACATTTCACGACCGCTTACCATCCGCAGTCAGACGGTCAGACAGAGAGGACGATTCAGACGCTAGAGGACATGCTGAGGTCCTGCGTATTAGACTGGGGAGGTCAATGGTCGGATCACTTGGCTTTGGTAGAGTTTGCCTATAATAACAGCTGGCATTCGTCGATTCAGATGGCTCCTTATGAAGCTTTATATGGTCGGAAGTGTAGGACACCGCTGTGTTGGGATGATCCCTCGGATGTAGTAGGAGAGAGGCCACAGATGATTGAGGAGACGATCGGGAAAGTGGCCTTAATCAGAGAGAGAATGTTAGCTGCTCAGAGTCGCCAGAAGTCCTATGCAGACAAGAGGCGTAGACCGTTGGAGTTTGAGGTCGGAGCCCATGTTTGGTTGAGAGTATCGCCTACCCGCGGGGTGAGGAGATTCGGGGTAAAAGGAAAGCTGAGTCCCCGATATATCGGCCCATTCGAAATTCTGGAGAGAGTAGGCGAGGTGGCTTATAGGCTAGCATTGCCGCCTACTTTGGAAGGAGTGCACCCTGTATTCCACGTCTCACAGCTGAGACAGTATGTTCCGGATCCTAGTCACAGACTGAATTATGAGGATTTGGTGGTAGAACCAGATCACACTTTCCGAGAACAACCGCTGAAGATTTTAGATCGACGAATGAAGAAGCTGCGGAATAAGGAGATTCCTCTGGTGTTGATTCAGTGGTCTCGACGGGGAGTCGAGGAGGCCACTTGGGAGACGGAATCCCGGATGAGGGAGAGCTATCCAGAGATCTACCCGGGTTTAGTAGAGGCGTTTGAGGGAAAGGTTAGCAATTAGTTTGTTTATTTTCAGATTCGATGTTTGCTTCGTGATCCTTGTTTGCCTGATTTGTTGTTTGACTGTTTAAATTTTGTTGACGTGTTGTGTATTTTGGATAGCTAGTATTGGTAATTATCACCGTATCAATCAGTTCCGGTTCGGGGACGAACCTCTTTACGGGGGAGAGGTTTGTGAAAACCTCGAATATTTTTCTGTCGTTATCTTTCTCTCGTGTAAAAGTTTCGGGACGAAACTTTATTAAGGGGGGTAGTATGTAATATCCGTATTCGTTTTAGATCCCGTAAGTCGGAAAACGGGTTTCCTCCGCTTACAGACATTTTATAATTCGGTTGAATAATTAGTTTGATTTATAATATCGAATCTTAATTCTATCTAATTAAATCTATTTCTTTTAAACCGAAAATATTGCCAACCAAATCAGTAATTAGAAAATCTATCTAAATCACTTTTGGATAATTAGTTATCCAAATCTACCCGAACCTATCTTAAGCCAATAAATATATATATCCAAATCTGGCCACATGGATTAAACAAACCGAAGCCCAAATTAACCCCAAAGAGAATCTATCATAAACTAGTAAAATAATTATTCAAATCTTTTCCCCTATTTTAACAAACCAACCACCAAAGAAATTGGGAAATCCCAAGTCAATCTGAGTCGTTCAAGTTCCACGAGTCGATCGAAGTCGACGTTGTGAAGGTCGGAGAATTGCTAATCGTGTTCGGTGTTGCCGCCGCCGACCACCGGTAAGATTCTAACCTCTGTTTTAATTTTCTTCTCGCGTCGGGTAGGAGGTTGGGTAAGTGGAGTCCGGGGTAGAGGGCGAGAGAAGAGGGGCGGAGGCGTTGACGGCCGCGAGAACCGGCGTGAGGTCCGACCGAGGCGAAGGGTGATCGGACTGGCGTTGTCCGGCCGAAGAAACAGGGGTGGGTGTACGAACGGGGGACGACTGTGGTTCTCGCCTCCGACTTCCTTCGTGGCCACCAATGGTGGAGCGGGCGTCCCGGGGTACTGAACGGCGGAAGAACCAGAGGGTGAGGCCGAGGGAAGAGGGGCGGAGGCGTTGACGGCCGCGAAACAGGGGCGGCAGAGGTGTTCGCCCACCTTTCCTCGAAGCTGCCGGACGGAGGGGTGAGACGCGGGCGAGTGGTTCTCGAACTTGTCGGAGGAAGGCGCCGGGCGTGGAAGCGGACCAGCGTCGGCGTCGAACTCGGGAGTTCCTCTCGCAAGGTTGAAGAAGAAGGCTGGTGGTGGGGTCCACGCGGGGTCAAAGCTCCAGGTTTGGTCACGTATTTTGGAAGGGAGACGGGCCTGCGCATTTGTGCCAGGGATTGGGTTATTTGTTTTTTTTTTATTATTTATTATTGGGCTGGGTTGTTATTTGGAGTGGTAATTGGGTTGGATGGGCTTGGTCATGAGAGAAATGGGTTGGGCTGATTAATTCGGATAATGGGCAGTAGAATGTATTTTTGAGATGGGTTTACTAATTAGAATTTTCGTACTAAAAGCTAGGTATATCGGCTTGCATTTAAGTTAATTTTTCCCTTCCTAATTCTTAGGGAATCGTTCCGTCTGAGATCGTAGTTCCATCTTCCCAAGAATCCTTCGTTCGAGGTAAGTCGTTTTTCGACTTGCTCGGTTCTTGTCTCCCTTGTTAGATTGCGTATCGATATTGTAGGGCGGGTTTTGGGAACTAGTCCCGTATACCTTTTAAATTGTTTTGAACTCCTTGTGTGTTGTGTGCGTTAATGATTTTAAATATATTTTATCGGAAATTATTTTGGAACGTTTTCTCTGTGTTGGTACCGTTTCCGACACGGCCCATTGTAGCTGGTGTTGAGGAAGAGTTGGCTACTTTGACCCGTGTGACTGGGAAAATCGTACCCCTTCAAACGAAAATTATTATCTGTGTGTTTTTGGCAAGCGCTCCAGTGGAGGCTTAGCCCGGAGTTAGAAGGGAGATTGGGAAGTGGAGTGGGAGGGCCTGCCTCTGCACTCGGCGCGGTGATGAGCGCCTTGGAAGACGGATTGTGGACAAAGGAAGAATTGCATTGCTGTGTGATTGGGATTGTAAATGCGTATGTGACTTGCGTGACTGATATAACTAATTTAGGTACTGACCTCTAGAGTTATGATTGCGGTTGTGGATTTGTATGCTGACTTTAGAGAAATGATTTCAAAGCGTTCTACAGTTTCCATATTCTTTCTAGCTTGGTAGATTAGACACTGACCCTTCGGGGAACATTTTTCAGTTCCAGGTATGAATCGGGGAGCCGTGCAGGAACCGAGGCAGGATGGCGGGCCGGAGCGGTAAAGAGCGCGTGTCATAGTGGGATCGGTTTATATTAGTTATTTATATTAGTTGGAATATTGATTTTAATACTTGTTAGACGGAGTTGGTATTTTGTTTCGGTTATTATCTTTTTGGTTCAGATAGTTCAGTTTCAGTAGGCGTTATGACGTATTTGATTATTTATAATTTTTCGGGGATTCATGCATGATACGTTTTTCTAAGTTTTATTAAATAAAGGTTGGATGTTTTATTATGTTTTCTCGTCGTGCCCGAGTTGTAAGGTCCTACAGTGTAGTTGTCAACCTAATAAATAGTACCTTGTAAGGTCTATTCCCCAGTAGCGCCTCGACGGAAGTCGGGGTGTTACATTTCCTCTCGGATCAGTTGTTGCACTAGGGTGCGTAATGCGACCACAGTCTCCGCATTGAATGCTAAGGGAGCTACTGGTGCAGGGGGCGGGTTAGCTCGAGGTCCGCCTCTGACCTCAGATTCACTCTCATCATGACCTTCCCCAGAGGCATTGGGGTTGGCGCTGCGATTTGTGGCTCTTGTGTTGACCATCTGAAGGTTTTAGGTCGGTTTCGATTGTTAACTCAATAAGATAAGTAAGGACTGACACGCAAGCATTTAGAACGAAAGGCAATCTTATTAGAACTTTGAATACGTGAGTACAAGGCTATATAAGCCGTTACACTAGAAAGGTGAAAGGAAGAAAAACATGCCGTCTCGACTTTCTAAAACAAAACTAAGTCGAGAGAAGTGGTCTATGCTCACTTCTTGGAAAAGGGAAAAGTACAAGCTAAGGAAATCTAGATGCGATAGGTGTAGGTGTTGAGGAATCCTTCCTCGAAAAGGGTCTCTTCAATGATCCCAGTGTCGTTGTTGAGGAGTAGGTTGGCTTGCTCGATCCTTCGGCGGAGACGGTTTTCGCGGGCGTGAAGCTCTGCGATGCATATCCTATGCTGGAGCCTCTCCTCTCGCTCCCTTTCCGTCTCAGTGACCCACTCTTCTCTATGGCTATGTAGCAGGCCAAAGTTCACCCTACGGCCTCCGGTGGGTACAATGCCGGGAGGTGGTGGAGTGTTGATCAGGGGTTGACGAGCCCGACGGATGGATGATTCTCCTTCCATCCAAGTGACGAATCCCTCCATTTGTATTTCCCTGGGTGCTTGTCTTTCCCGCTCGTACAGGGTGGGCTGGCCAGGGATCCTTTCCTCCGTGCGATCAGCGTTGATTGACCCAAGCTGAAGCCGTCGCAGAAGAGAGTCATCCTCTTAACACCAGAAGTGTGTCATAGGGGGCATGGGCCCTTCGGGCTCGGGTGCTCGTGGAGCTGAGACTATCTCCACTCTCGGAATCGGGATCATGGGTGGTAGAGGTGTCGGGGGAACAAACTCCATTTCTGGACTCAATGGTGGTGGTGGTGGTGTTTCTGGGTCAATGACTACTCCGTCAGAGTCTTCTTCCTCTGACTCATCGAACTCCTCAAATTCTTGGTCCTCTTGGTTCATGGCATCCCACTCGGCCTGAGCTTGCCACAGTTCCCCTACCTCTTCTTCCCCGAACTCGAAATTGAGCTCGAGTACAATTCCTTCCGATTGGTACTCGGGTACCAACTCCTCATCTTCCTCATCAGAGTAATCTTCGGGTTTGTAACCCGGTGCCATCTCTTCGTCCCCCGAGGGATAGTCCTCGGGTTCATTCACCGGGGATGAGGGTGGCTAGATCGGGGCTGAATCGTCCTCGGGTAGCTCAATAGGAAGGTTAGGGTCCTCCACGGGATCCTCCTCGGACTCTTCCCGTGGATCCCCTTCTTGATCAATCTCCATGTCTTCCCCGGGATGCACTTCCTTGGGCTCATAGAAGGGATCATCCTGAGCATTGTCGTAGGGAAAGTACGGGTTTGGAGCCTGGATTCCATAGAGGGCTTCTTCAGCTTGGTTTCTAAGCTGGGTGGTTCTCCTTGTTTCTACCATGATGTCTGAGGAAGGGAAGGAAAGAAGAAAGGCGTTAGTATAGAACATCCTTAGTTTCTATGATGCGAAGGAAATTTGAAGGAAGTTAAGGCTTTGAAAAATTACTAAAACAAAGGTTTATTTTAAACTTTTCATTTTCTTGGCCCTATTAGCGGGTCTAGGATTTTTCTCGTGAACAAGTTACTTTAAGAAATACGTTATTGTTTACTAATAAGTTTCCTAGGGTGAAGGTTTAGGTCCAAAATTTCTAACGAAGTGTTTAGAGCCTCCAAAAGTTGGAATGTTAATACTACTCAAGTTTTCGAAAGATAGAGAGGAAGATTTGAAAAAAAAAACAAAATGGTAGTTCTAGAACTTGGTATTTAAAGTTTTCAATTTTTTAAGAAATTTTTTCTTAGCTAAGAAGTTTAATTTGGAAAGATAGTATTCTAAAGTTTTCTTCAAAGTGTATAGAAGGGAATTTTCTATAAAGGAAAGTTTTTAGGTAGCGAAAGTAAAAGTTAGGGTTTAAAAGTTCTCGGTTTTCGAAAATTTTCGGTTTTAAAAGGTTTCGGTTTTGAAAACAAAACGTTTAGCTCTGATACCACAATTGTAACACCCCTGTTTTACAACATTGGGTATTACTGCCAGTGACCTCGGACTTTACCGTCCAAAGTCACCCAAGGCTTTTAGAATGATATAGAACAATAATAGTGCGCAAATAAACATAGTTCATAAAATAGAAAAGGTGCTCTCAAACGAGACTTAGTTTGTACAAAACATCTTACAGTGCTGCTAATCGTAATGTTGTTCGGAATTTGAAACACAAAATCAACTTGTCCTTGAAACATAACGGAAATAAACTAAACTGATATGAAAGATACATCTTGATAATCCTTGTTCTTCCTTCGTCTTCACTTCACGCCTTGTTGGGATTCCTAGGTTCTGACATAATTCGCGAGGGGCGATAAAATGCCAGGAAAACATGCGGAAAAGAAGAATTAGTCTAAGAGACTAAGCAAGCGGGAATGGAACTTCCCGAGGGTATTTTGGTAATTCAAATAATGTCGAAGAAGATATTCGGGTTGTGTTTAAGATAAGGTTTATTTATGTGAGGTTTCGATGGTACGAAGGAGAGCGTATCTCGAGTGGAGATAGCTCGATAATCGAGAGAAGTTCTACTAGATTGTAGACTTCTTTTAAAACGGATTAATGTATGTTGGGAACATTATTCAATCAAACAAGTTTAAGAAAAACCTCTCGCACCCTGAGCGGACCGAGAGCCGGATCGATCATTTGGGACCGGTCTAGTTTTGATGTCTTTTAAGTGTGCACGGGCACTTATCTTAGGTCGTGACTAAAAAGCCTTTTATTAACTTTAATGATTTTTAAAAAAGGGGGTGGGGGCTAGTATGGCCCGGTCCACCAAGGGGAAACCCAGTTTCCCGGCACTTAGCTAGAGTGCGCTCGTCCCTCCTTGCAATCGGAGCGGACTGGATCAAAAAAATCCTGAAAGTCATACTTCAAACACGTAGGCATTATGACTTAGTAAGTTTTATAGAGGCGTCGACATTAGCCTCTTAACGAGGTTGTAAACAATCAAGGCCACAACCAAACTAGCATAAAGAATCCTATCAATAATAAAGAACGAACTATACTAACAATGGGGTCGTTATTTCTAACAATCGATATTTCCTAAGTTCATTTTTGTTATTTAGCACACAAGTTGTTCCCAACATCGAGAATTTCACGGAGATGATTGTACAAGGTCTCAAGGAGAAATTCCACTTGCCTTTGCTTTCGCGAGTCTAACTATCGAGCTTGACGGAAAGATTTGATTCACGACTTCGAGCGAGAATCCCGACCTATCGACACGGAATTTACAAGCGATCTTTAAATTACGAATTTCTCCTAAAGCTTGGATTCTCTCTTATATACTTTATATAAGAGAAATGGAATTCTAAATTATTAAGACAATAATTTAGGTGATTATTTAAAATAATAATATTCCTTTATTATTATTTTAATCTTGCAATATCCTTTTTATCCCAAAAATCCTTATTCAATTTATGAAAATAATTTCCTTTAATTTCACTTGTTAATTCCTTAATGTAATTAGGCAAGTATAAATAACATACTTTACCTAAAAAGGTATTTTTAAATATACAAACTTTCTTTAAAATTATAAGTAATCTATTTTAACCCTTTTACAAACTTATCTTAATTAAAATATTACTTTTAAATTCCAAAGGTTCCTTAATGTACTTAAAGTATTATTTCCTCACCAAGAATATTTTATTTATAATATTCTCTTAATAGAATCTTATTTAATTATATAAACCATAGTAAATAAAGTTAGGGTAATTATAATCTACTTTCTTGGAAATTTCCATAATTAGGACTTTCTACTTACTTTATAAAGTAAACTCCCTAAAACTAACATATATTAAATTAATCTTAATTATTTTATTCTCATATTTCTTTTTATATCATATAGCTTATAAAATACATGATCATGGCTTATAAATATCTCACTTTATACTTATAGTCCATCATTATAATATCTTAGGTTATAAAATAATATCTTTTCCATATCTTACAATATCTTTTCATGCAAGTCATTCTTATAACTATATAATATCACAATATATCAATTTTAAGATCACAAATGGTATATTCATATTAGAACTTAGGCTTTGTAGGGATTCTCTACAGTTTTCAAATTAGGTATTCTAATGTTTTATATAATTAATATTACTTCTTTATAAAAGCAATATTTATTTTATTACTAATAACTAAAGCCGGAGTAATTTCTTCCACCACATTGCACCACATCACCCCTTTATTAAAATAATAATTTTAAATAGTTAATTATACAAAAAAGTTATCTCTAAGTACACATAAAGATAAAATAATATTTGTAAAAATTTATCCCCAAATAAACAAAAAGATAAAATGATATTAGTAAATTTGACCAATATAGAAAAAAAAGCACATTATATTTATTATTTTTGTAAAAGATAAATTAAAAAGATAAGAAAAAATATGTACACTTGATCACATATATATCTTTGAAATAAAAATAGTCATATCTATCTATAATCTACCTAATACATTATAAAGTATAAACCATGTTTGATGAAAAAATTGCGTCACGTGGCATTGTTTGAATAAAATATTGTCAAGCTTTTTAATAATAATTTATATTATTCTTTTTATACATCTTATTTTTTTTATATTATAATAACTTGATCTATCTATATGTTGATACTTTCTATGTTAATTTTATGCATATCTTTTAACAAAACTTAATCTATATGCTAATATTTTTTATATTAATTTTATGAAAAGATTTAGTGGAAACGCAAAAATAAATAGCCTAATTAGGCGCTTGTAATCCAAACACAATTTTTTTGCTTTTCGTTAAGTATAAAAGGTTCTTTTTATTTTTTCTCTCACCTCAGATTCTTTCTCTCGCGAGTCCGTAATTCCGTCATTCTCTCTGCCTCTCTGGTTCCTTCCTTCCTTCCTAGGTTTTTCGAGATATGATTTATCGAGAGATCGGATTTTGGAGATTCGGTTGGAGGAGCTCGAGATTGAAGTCGATCGGCTTTACCGATTGAAGCAACTCCATCTTCAATGCATCTTGGTACCGAATTTCGAATCGATTTCGCACCTTGTTGTGTTTTGAATCAATCGAATCGGAAACCTAATTGTTCGTTTCGGTTTTGCTTTTCTCGATTGATCAGAGATTTTCGCCGATTTGATATCGAAGAGAGAAGGAAATGCAGAAGAGGAGTAAGGAATCGCCGTTTCTGTCTCAGGTAGTTATTCCTCTTTGTGTTCTCTGGTTTAGGGGGAGACGAAGGGGATTTCCGCCTCACTGTGATGCACCAATTGCAGGAGTTGAAAAATGAAGTCGGGCTTCTTGAGAGAAAAATGGGCAAGATCCCACACGAGTTACTCGGGTCAGTGTCTAGAGACTTGTATGATATTGTAAATAAGGTTAGGTTTTTAGGAGAGGAAGCCTCAAATCCTGTCGGATTTCTTTCTAATAATAAGCAGCAGCCTCATTCAGACGTTCTTCTTGGAGACGGTGATTTGACTCATTGGAGTGACGCACACGTAGAAGGAATGTATGTTGATAGTAAAGACACGGATCTAATTGATGACGATGATGACAGCTTTGAGCAAACTCTGAATGAAGTCGCCCCATGGAATGGAAAGGACATGATCAGTGAGGCTTGTAAAGCTGAAAAATGGTTGAACAGCAGCGAGTTTGATGAGAAGAGTATTCTTCACTTGGAGTCATCTAAACTAACAAAGCCAACAAGTCATGATCATCATAATGAGAGTATAGACACGGATGTGGGTCTTGTTGGAATTCAGGTAGATAGTTTTCGCGTACGGATTGTGGGGACAGTGGTTTTCGGCATGGTGAGATTGTGTAGTGTGGCTTCAATTTTTTTTTATCTAGAAGGTTGTTGCCCTTCTATTAGATGCTGGGTTGTATGTATAAAACAACAGATAAAAATTGGAGACTCTAACTTGCTTTTACAGCGTTCATGCTTGTGTGCTGTATTGTAAAGGTCACCTTCTGAGAGGTACACAGGCAACTTGTACTCTTTGGTAACTTATTTATAATTGATCCGCATTTTTATCTTCTTGTGTGTTTCTGCTGAGCTCTTGGCACTGAGGAACAGGGTGTTTGAATTTTGCTTGAGTTACTTGTTCGCAAACGAATTAGGTTACACATTGACTAAATCCATTATCAGTGGTATAATTTGATGACACTTTGAATAATCATACTGAAAGTTATATGTGATGACACTAAAAAATTAAACGTGATGATATTTGATGACCCTAAAAAATTAAACATGATGATAAATATTTGATGAAAACTTTGTTTTTTTATTTGTGATGACAATTGTTTTTTATGCGGTGATGACAACTTATTTTGTATGGTGGTGAGATTTGGTGAGAACTATTTTTTGTGATGACGATAAAAACGAACAAATTTTGAGTGATGACACTTGATGACGGTTGTTTGTCTTCAAGACCATTGTCATCAAGGCCCTTTTGATGACAAATTAAACGAACCGTCATCAAGTAGTGATGATAACTGATGACAATCGAACCGTCATCAAATAGCAATGACGATTGATGAGAATCGAACTGTCATCAAGTAGAGATGACATTTATGATGATAATTGATGACAATCAAACCGTCATCAAGTAGTGATGATGGTGATGATAGTGATGACACATATTTGATGACTCTTAAGTGATGACACTTGTTTGTTATCAAGACCCTTTTGATGACAAACTAATCGAACCGTCATCAAGTAGAGATGATAGTTGATGACAATCAAACCGTCATCAAGTAACGATGACAAGTGATGACAGTTGATGACGGTTCAAACCGTGTGATGACAATTGTTTTTATATGGTTGAATGCCTTTGATGATACTTTTTGTTATCAAAAAGTTATCATCAAAGACATTTTGATGACACTTTTTACCTTTTATTACACTTTTTATCATCAAAAAATTGTGATGACGGTGAAAAAAATTGTGATGAAGGTGAAATAAATTGTGATGAAGGTGGAAAAAATAGTGATGACGGTGGAAAAAATTGTGATGACAATGATGACGGTTGTTTTTATGTGGTTGAATGCCTTTGATGATACTTTTTGTCATAAAAAAGTGTCACCAAGACATTTTGATGACACTTTTCACCTTTTATTACACTTTTTGTCATCAAAAAATTGTGATGACAGTGTAATAAATTGTGATGACGGTGATGACGGTTGTTTTTATATGGTTTGAATGCCTTTGATGATACTTTTTGTTATCAAAAAGTTGTCATCAAGACATTTTGATGACACTTTTTGCCTTTTATTACACTTTTTGTCATCAAAATTTTTTGATGACGGTGAAATAAATTATTATGACAGTGATGACGGTTGTTTTTATGTGGTTGAATGCCTTTGATGATACTTTTTGTCATCAAAAAGTGTCATCAAGACATTTTGATGACACTTTTTTACCTTTTATTATACTTTTTGTCATCAAACAATTGTGATGACGGTGAAATAAGTTGTGATGACGGTGAAAATATTTTGATGACGGTTATGAAAGTGATGATTGTGATGATGGTCAACGCCGGTCAACGGTCGGTCAACGACCGAGTCAACTCGGTCAACGGGCGAGTCAACCCGGTCAACGACCGATTCAACTCGGTGGGAGTGGGGTGGGGGTGGGTGATGGAGTTTTTTGCTATTTAGCTAATTTTCACACACTCCTTAATATCCACCTAATTAGCCTTTTTTTGCTATTTATTTAAATCATCCTTAATTTTATAGATAATAACTTTTCTTTTATCTTTTAACAAATCTTGCACTTCAAGTATATAGTTTTTTATCTATATGTTGATATTTTGCAATATAATAAATTATTTATAGAATATACTCTGTATGATATATTTTAGTAAAAATTGATATCATAACTATAAACTAAAGAGGAGGTTAAAAAAATTATTCACCAGACACATGTCACTTTTATATTGGACCATACTACTCCTTTTTTTAATATAATCTTTAGCAAAACAACCATTAATTTTTAAAAAAATCCTTTATTTTTGGATATGATAAATAGGAAGATTATAGGATAGAAAATCTCATTATTATATAATCTTTTATTTTTGGATATGATAGATAAAATTATTATTTATATCCATGTGAAATATTTCATAAGATTTGGATTTGGCAATTTTTGACAAAATAACCATTAAATAAAAAAATATCCAATTCTACAAAAAATTTTACTTTTTAACCATTTATTTATTTTATTTATACTTAATAAAACACGTACAAGGTACGGGCTCTACACTAGTTCATAACTATAACCTAAAGCGGATGTTAAAAAAAATATTAAATGACAAATGTCACTTTTAGATTGGAGCACACAATCCCTTTTTTAAAACTAATCTTTTATTTTTGGATATGATAAATTCTTATCCATGTTTTTAAAATATAGGATAGAAAATCTCATTATTAAACAATCTTTTATGCTATCATACAAATTTTAAAATATTTATTTTATTTTTAGATAGAACTAGCTTAGTACCCGTACCTTGTACGGATTTAGTTAAATATAAATCATTTATTTTAAAAATTAATTAATTTGATTTTTTTTATTTCAATATGAATAAAATTTACGTATTATTTTAATGTAAGATCCAATATTTTTTTCCCTTTACTAAAAGAAAATGAATTAGTTTAATTAGCAATTTTTAAATTTGTACACATATGTTTAAATTTAAAATCTATACATATAATGTCAAACAAAAGTTTAATTCTAACTTATATAATTTTTTTCATTATAATATGAGATTTGAATATATAATTAATCAATAAAATGTATTACTAATAAAAGTAGAATGAGATAAGAATGAATCTAAGATTTAGTTATTAGTTTGTAACAAACCTATATAAAAAAACAAAATAATTATAAATATCTTTTTGTAAAATTAGTATGTAATTGTTTTTAGAGTGTTGATGATGTGGCGCCACATAGGCGAATTGAATATGAAGGCGACACATAGGCGAAATGAATGTGAGGCCGACATGTGTTAGAAAAGTGACTTCTTTAGTATATATATAGATTTTTTTAACTAAGATATCTTAATTGATTATTTTTAATTGGTTATATTTAAATGTTAAATAAAACAATCAATATATTAGTTTTTTAAATATCTTTGCATATATTAATTTTTATTTATTATTTTTAGATAAGATAATATTTTAAAGATAAGATATGTACAATTTTTTAAAATATTCTCTCCTATATTAATTTATAATTATTATTTTTAAAAATAATAATTTTTTGTAGATAAAATGTGTATAGTTTATTAAAAATATCCTATATAAAATGACACATGCCAACCACACATTGAACCACATCATCCATCTTTTTAATATCGTATATAATTTGGCTATTTTTTATTAGTTTAAATCCAATTGTACACCAATGTATAAATATTTTATTTATATCTTAAAAAATAAATTATTTATATTTATTTATTGATTTGTTAAACAAAATTAAAAAAAAACTGATTCACATAATTTATTTAAGGTAACTTGATTTAATTTATTTTTTAAGTATTATTCAATTTGAATATTAATAATAATAAAATTTTCTAAATTCTAGAAAAACTTAAAAGATAATTTTATTAAAATAATTTATTTAAGATAACTTGATTTATTATTAAATTGGGATATTACTAATAAAAAAGAGTTCTAGATTCTAAAAAACCTTTAAGTTTATTTTAGTTATTAACAAATTAAAAATTAATTTGCATCTTAAGATCATGATTATTTGTTGCTAAATAATTGATGTATTTGAAAAAAATATTATTAATATTTTTTAAAGCAAAACCCGTACAAGGTACGGGAATACATACTAGTATCAAACTATTGTCCATGTGCTACAAATTTTATGAAAGTATTTTTATAAGAGTTCCCTGCAAATTATTTAAGATAATTATGTCTTGTCATTGTTATAATATGTCATAAGAATTTTATCACCTACTACCATATTTTTATTATTAACTATATCTATGGCAATTCTCTACACCTAGAGATATGGTAACTTAAATACTAATTTTATTTTTATTATTATTCCTATTATAAATAATTTCATATATACCTTCAATTTCTCTATAGCTAGAGACATGCAATATCATTATCTTATAAAAACTTTATTTCCTTATAAAGGTGATATTTTTATTATTAAAGCTACATCTCATATGCTAGTAATTTTATAAATTATTTTTTATAAGCATACTTTACTATTATGATTATGACATGTCTTGCAATATATTAAAATATGATATAATTTAAGTGTTCTAGTAGGATCAAATTTACCATAGTAACTATAGTCTTTTTCTAATTAATTTATTGTTTCTCTACAACTAACAAGATCTCCAAATAATATCTTTATTAAATTTAATACTTGCATCTAACCTTATTTGGTTTATTTTCATTATTTCTACTAACATATTTTATTAAAATTATATGAACTTAATTTAATAAAATGCATAAATTAAAAAAAATAAAGTTAGTGCAACCAGGCAGGGGAAGGAGGCCGGCGATGATGGGGGCGGCGCATAAATTAAAAAAAATAATTTAGTGTTCTGTATTACAGAACACAAGAGAAGGAGGCAGGGGAGAGGCCGGCGGTGATGGGGGCGGCGCAACCAGGCAGGGACGGCGAGGCTCAGCGGTGCTCCGGCGAAGCGTCGGCGGCGCGCGGTGGCAGGCGGGGCAAGGGCGTCGCCGACGGTCTCCAAAGGGGGGAAGAGGGAATTTTTGGTGGTGCTTTTGGATGGAGAATTTGTAACGCCCCGTCTTTCCACAGGACGCTACTTTGTAGTAGACCTTACCAGGTACTACTTAAGTGGGTTGACAAAAACACTTTAGGATCTTGCAACGCGGGCACGACGAGAAAACTTAATAAAACATCCAACCTTTTATTTAGTAAAACATAGAAAACATAGTTATGCATGCATTTCCGAAAACGTAAATATTCAAACCCGAAAAAAACCTATCATTAACGAATTAACCTAGTAACAATAATAAATGTCACATAATAATAAATCCAACGTAACAATAAATTCAACTCCCTAATATAACAAAAGAAACCAAAGAAAACCCGACCCCACTATGACACGTGCTCTTCACCGCTCCACCACGCCATCAAGCCTCGACTCATGCACGGTTCCTTGATTCATACCTGGACTGAGTAATATTCCCCGAAGGGTCAGCTACTAATCTATCAAGTTAGAAAGAATGCGGAAATTGCAAGATGTTTGAAAAACATTTCTAAGGTCAGCATCCAAGTCCACAAACACACTCATAACTCTAAAGGACAATACCTAAATTAGTTTTGGTTAGTCACACATAGCCAAATACACATACACATTCACAAACACAATCTCACAACAATGCAATTCCTCCATCTCGCAATCCAACCTCCAAGGCGCTCAACCCCGCGCCGAGTGCAGAGGCAGGCCCTCTCACTCTACTTCACAATCTCCCTTCTAACCCCGGCTAAGCCTCCACTGGAGCACTTGCCAAAACACATAGATAATATATTTTTTTTGTTTTGAAGGGGCACGGGTTTCCCTGTCACACGGACCATACATAGACAACTCTTCCTCTCCGCCAGCTGGAAACGGTACCAACACAGAGAAAATGTTCAAAATTTTATTTTCGATAAAATCCATTTAAAACCAATTTGCACACAAGAGCACAAGCAAGTCCAAAACATTGCAAAAAGATATTCGGAACTAGTTCCCAAAACCAATCCTACAATAACGACACAGGATCTAACAAGACAGAAAAGAACCGAGCAAGTCGAAAACGACTTACCTCAATGGATTCCTGACACGAAGGGAACTAAGACCTTGAACGCAAGTGATTCCCTAAACATAACAACGAGCTAAATTACAAAACCGAAACCAAGTACTCTAACCAAGTTTAACGCTGGCTAAGGTACGAAGTTAAATTATTTAACCCGCTAGGCATGAACAAATTATTTAACAATCCCAACTACCTATTTTTATATACAAACTTCCTAATCCAAGATTAACCAAGTTCCCACTAATAGTGATTAACCGAATTAGCTAATAAATTAATTATGCAACTCCCACTGAAGCAAAGTTACCTAATACCACCTAATTAATCCAAATAATCAAACAAGACACCTGAGTTCGCCAATCTTTCACTAAACTCAAACCAGTCAAATGCCTAATAATAATTATATACATAGCCCTTCGTACAAAATACATACTAGAAGAAACTAATCCAATTGGTACCATTAATTTTCTTTTGATCAGTTTAGATGCACGTCAGCCAAACAAATCCCTTAATAGGACAAATACGAATGCTGCCACCACAATTCGTTCAGTTTCACTTTTAGATCGGTACAACCCACCAAACCAGACTATCACTAAATGAAATAGCACACGGAGGACATGATCAGGGTGGAAGTACTAACCGGTACGCGAAGAACCAAACGGAGATGACAACGACGACTCATTGTGAGATCGATCGAGGCTGGACTCTCGAGAGCACGGCAAGGTCGGCGATTAACGATCAACGCGACCGATGTTTTGTTCGGTGAAGATGGCGACGATCTGTAGCGGTCGTGATCTAGTACTAACGGGGAAAGGTCTGCTTGCTCGTGTCTTGCGGTGATCCACTAATCTTGGCGCAGACGTGAATGATTCCTGCGTTGTTTGTCCACGGAGATCGATGAAGATTCGAAATAGCGTTGTACATAGGGAAGGCGAAGGATGAACGATCGGCTGATATGATTAGGGTTAATCGTAGTTATAGGTTAGGTTTAGCTTGGGATATTGTTATTATTTTTTTTTTGCGCAACGATATAATTTGTTAGATTTAATAGGGGAAAAAGAAATATATATGTACTATATATCTACGTATGTATATAACAAGAGCTTAGGGAAAATTCTAATGGATAAATATAAAGTTAAGTTAATCATCTAATTAACTAGGTAATTAATAAAAAATAGCTAATGGTAGGGGATAAGATCAATTGGCTAAGAAGATATGCCCAAGCCCACGTTTTTTTTGAAAGATGTTATCTAGGTAATTAATTTATAAAAGAATTTAGGGATAATTCTAGCGGTTATGAAAATCTAATCCTCTATTCGTAGTTACTTGCGGACCAAGTAAAACGATTACGTGTACAACAAGAAAATCATCTTCCAACCTTTATAGGATAAAGTAGGGAAAAGTGGAAACCGACCGTTACAGAATTGAACTTGAATAGGCTGATTTTTGGAGCACTAGAGAGCAACTTAGCAAGGAGGAGAAGAAGGTGTTGAAGTGTGAGTGCTAAGGTTGATTGAAGCCCCTTTTTATAGGCAAAGTTATGGAGCTTGGCAATCCATGTCTATGGCTATGGACGAATGGAGGAGGAGGAAGTGCCTTATAATTGGGCAATGGTGTGCTTCTTCAAGGTGATGCAAGGGTGAGGTGTGAGGGTGTGTCTTGCAAGGAAGAGAGGGAAAGTAGAAGGTTCCATGGACATGCAATGGGGAGAAATCACATCACGTAAATTCAATCAGACATATATCTGATGTCTATTTTGAAAAAGAAAAGGATTAATTGGTATAAGATAATAAGGATGGGATGATTGAGTAAGAAAGTGCAATTGGTCTAGTGGATTAGAGAGGGGGGGGGGGGGGCGTGTGGAGTGTGTTGCAAGAGGTCTCGGGTTCAAGTCCCTGCTCTTGCATTCTTTTTATTAGACTTTTAAGGGAATTTTAATGCCTTAATGTAACTCATTTTATTCAATGAAATTCGAGCTTCATGAAGCATTATTTTTATTTTAAATGCTTTTTTATTTATTCATAACCCTTATAATATATTCTTGGATTTTATTTAATTTAATTTACTTAATAATCTCTTTTTAAAGAGAAAATAAGGGTTATTGTAATATATTAGAAATTCTCTTTTTATTTAGAGAAAAGAATTTATAAAAATAAATATTATATTATATTTGGTTTTAAAACCTTGGAATATCGCGGATATTACAATTGTTGGCCCAACAGTCACTAAAGCTGTTAAAAGATTTTTCCATTCCGGAAAAATGTTGAGACAAATCAATCACACTTTCATTACACTAGTTCCAAAGAAAGACAACCCAAGCTCAACAAACCACTATCGCCCGATAAGTTTATGTTCAATGATCTACAAACTCATTGCGAAGATCATTATGGAAAGGCTAATGAAGATAATGAGCAAGCTCATCCACCCGCTACAAGGGGCCTTTGTTGCCAATCGAGCTATCCAAGATAATGTGCTCATAGCACACGAAATCTTTCACTCTTTTAGTGTGAACAAAGGAAAAGACGGTTGGGTTGCAATAAAATTAGACATGGAAAAGGAATACGACCAACTTGACTGGGATTTTCTATTTGCAATAACGAAAAAGATTGGTTTTGCCCAACAATTTATTGGTTGGATAAAGGAATGTGTCAAAACCGTATCCTTTTCTGTCTTGGTAAACAACGAACCCACGGACCCATTCGAGCTTGAACGAGGACTATGTCAAGGAGATCCTTTATCACCCTTCTTATTCATACTGTACAGAAATCCTAGCAAGAAAACTCGAAAAAGTAAGTGATACAATTAAGAATTCAATGGGTTTTGCGTTGGCACGTTCTGGCATGAAAGTGTCGTTTCTAGCTTTTGTGAATGATATTTTGATATTCACCAAATCAATCGAAGAAGCATGCACGCTGACAAAAATAATAATTGAGGATTATTGCTCTATCTCAAGACAAAAAGTTAATTACAATGAGTCAGCATTCCAAACATCGAAACTTGTAGATAACCAACAAAGACAAAGAATACAACAAATACTTAACATTGAAACAATGACAAATTTAGAAAAATACCTGGGTTGCACGATCATTAGCGGTCGGGTTAACAAGGAAACATTTAAAGAAACAATTGGGAAAGCTAGGACACATCTTACAAAATGGAAAGCAAATGCATTATCACAACAAAGTCGTACAACTCTTATCCGATCAAACCTAGCAACCAAACCAAATTTTCTGATGCAAAGCTTCATGTTACCTACAAACATACATAACGAATTAGACCAGATTAACCGAGGTTTCCTTTGGAATAAGGACACGAACTACAAACCTCTAATCGGATGGGATAAAATTTATAAACAAAAAACCTATGGCGGACTAGGAATAAGGAAGACCGAACATATGAACAAAGCATTACAAATGAAAATGCTATGGAAAATACTTACAGAACCAGATAATATATGGGTTAAATTAGTTAATGAAAAATGAGAATGTTTTTAGATATAAAAAATAGGCTAATACATCATCACAGTGGTTAAAATTGACGAATCTTAGAACAGATTTTAAAGAGGGAATTATATGGCAAGTAGGAGATGTCCAAACGATCAAATTTTCGAAAGACAAGTGGCTAATTCGAGAGACATTTGAAATGTATGCGACTAATCCTAGTGTTATTGATGAAACAACCGATGTGAAGGAATTCATGACACGTGAAAGAGAATGGAGGCATGATAAGCTACGATGTAACCTACCAATAGAAATAGTAGATAAAATACTAGCAGTCCCAATCCCATAAAACATTTATCAAGATCGGCTATACTGGGCATCAAGTAAGAATGGATGGTTTTCAACAACCTCAACAATTGAGCTAATAACTAGAACAAACAACCAAAATTCAAGCCCAAATAACTGGACATGGAAATTGGACATATACCCAAAAGTAAAGAATTTTCTATGGAAAATGGCTAGTAACGGGCTACCCACTAAGGCAAGACTTTGATAGAAACAAGTACCAATCCCCCAGGGTGTCTTATGTGTCATTGGACATATGAAGACTCATGTCACCTTTTTGTGGAATGTACACATACCCATAGAATAATCAGGAAAATTAATACCAAAATAGAAACTAATTTGAAAAACTATGATACCAAGAACAAAATGCCATCTGTTTATTAAACGAATTGAAAAACAATCTTGACAATCGAGAGTTCATAGAACTCGTAGTAGCTTGGTGGAGTATTTGGCACAAGTGAAACAAATTAGTATTCCAACAAAACCCGAATGACTATATTTTAGACCTAGACAAGTACATCAAACACCAATTAGTGTCATGGGAGAAAGCTAAACGATGGAATGAAGATAAGGAAGATGAGCTTCATCAGGAATGACCTAAAGTTTGCAGGAGTATTGCTAAACAAAAGAAGTGGCAAAAACCAACAAAATTTCTATAAATTGAATTTTGATGGTTCAAAATTTACGATAGACTCGACTATGACCGGCTTTGTAATTAGGAACCAAAATGCACAAATAATCAGTTTGGGAACAAAGAAATACGGGTATAAGACGGTTTTATAGATAAAGACGCTTGCACTTCGAGATGGTATCCAAAAAGCACGACAATTGGGACTACAAAAAATAGAGATCGAGGGTAACAACCTTATAGTCATAAATGAACTTAAGGGTATTGGTCATTTCCCTTGGGAGATTGAGATGTTGGTTTCAAATGTCTTGGTTTCGCTTCAAGAGTTTGAAATTGTTCGCCTGTTTCATGTTTTCAGGGATTGTGATACTGTGGTTGATAAAATTGCAAAGTTGGGTCACATTATCCCTAATGAACATCTATTGTGTCATTTAGAACTTCAGGTTCTCATCCGCAAGGATGTTCTAGGTCGTTCTCCTTAAGGTGGACCTCCTAATTCTTACATTTTCAAAAAAAAAACAGTAACATTTACCCAGTGCGGTTCCCCTTGTAGGGACGACTCGTACTTAAATTGTTGTATTAATTTCTCGAGGAGGTAGAGATGAGTTTAGTATCGGATTGAGTTATTTCCGCCAAGTCGTTTGGTGTTCCCAAGACTTCTGAAGATCCTTCATCTCGATGGAGGGAACATTAGTTGTCCATTTTGCACTCCCCAGAGTGGGATGACTTTTTGTGTGCGATGCTAAATATCTTAGTGTTTACTCACCTCGATTCTAAAATCGTTTTGTTCTCTCTTTTTGGGAATTTGTACCCTCCCTAGTCGCTTATGCTCACCTTATATTTAACTCCTTTTTTTATTTGCTTACCTGTTTTATTACAGCCTCTCAGACTATCAAATCTGTTTGGTAATTTGAATTCTTAGCTTTTTCAAAAAAAAAAAAAGTGGGAATAAAGTTTTATTATTTTGGTGGAAATAAAGTTTTATGTTTAGATGGGAGACGTGCCAAATGAAGTTTTCCTAAAAAGGAATAAAGTATAATAGGTGATAAGTTGTAAGATTCGTACCATTGACTCGTTGACCTACTCTACTATTATTCATATTAAAGTTCGGCATTAACATGTGGAAGAAGTTTGACGATTGACCAAGAAAAAACAAAGATATTTTATAAGCTAAAATTTCACATGAAAATGAAGAGATTGATCTAGTTATTTATCACTCTAATATAGGGGTAGTATATTCTGATATTAAAATAGACTATTTGTTTTTGTTTATTTTTTTTCATTTTAATAATTTGTGTGCAGAAAAAATCACCTTCAATGCACTAATTGATTACTCTTTCTTCACTTTTTGTTCCAACTACTTCTTCAACCTAGAACATGCAAAACAATGAACAAATGGGACGGGGACCCATAATCCACCAAACAGTCGTCGATCGAGCGTCAAGGTAAAAGATAAGAATGGATAGAGAACTCAGCCAATATGAGGATGCTCTTCGTACACGGCGATGATGTGTATTTATAATGGAAGAGAGATGGTAGGGGGGCCGAAAATCAACCCCTAGGGTCGGCCCGCTGCCTTGTCACCCAAGCAAGCGGTATCTAGCTCCCTACTCCAAGCGAAAGTTCTATCTCTTCGTTAAGATAAAATCTTACATTATTTCGAATTAACCACCATATTTAATTTTATATGAAAATACTTAAAGATATAAAAAGCATAATAAATAAAAATACATTTATGGCGGTAGATAGAGAAAATAATTATGGTGATTAATTTTACCCGCTCACAAATGCCTCACCTACGTCTTTGTTACACTTCCCACATAACTAGGACTTAGGGTACATAGGTATAACACAATGTGGCCATGTAGATTAGTCGCTTCGGGTCCCCTTATGCGCGTTTTCGTATATTCGTATATTCGTACATCCATGAGCGAATATCATAGGATCCTTGCTCACCCTTAATCGCGTCATTTGTTGAAAATTAAGGTAGACACATTGGAACATGCAAAAATAGAGAAGGGAGAACAGAACGTTGAAAATACAAAAGTTCTTGGCCAGGATTTTATTCAAGAAAACAAAAATACAAAAAAAAGGTGCTTGTCCCATCAACTTTATTATCAACTCAACATCCATGCTAGGGGCTTCCCGAATAATTCACCGCCGCTGCGACCGCGGTTTTGCTTCTAGAGGAAGAATTTCTTCAAATGGGCGACATTCCAAGTCCGGGGAACGACCATCCCGTAAAGACTCTTTAACTTGTATGCTCCCTACCCATACGCTGCAGTCACTTGATACGGGCCCTCCCAATTTGGGTCGAGCTTGCCTTCTACAGGATCACTTGCGCTTCCCAAGATCCGTCAAAGTACAAGGTCACCAACTCAAAAGGTACGGTATTTCACACATCGGGCTACGACCCATTCGGCATTCCCTTGATAAGCCGCAAGGCACACGACTACAATATTTCGGCGTTCCTCAGCGAAGTCGAGGTGGGCGGAAAGAGCTCAATTATTCTCTTCAGGCTCAAATAATGTTGTCTTGGAGGTTGGTAGGCCGACCTCTAGCGGGATTACCGCTTCCGTGCCATATGCTAAAGTTAAGGGTGACTCCCCGGTCGATCTACGCGGGGTAGTACGATAGGCCTATTGTTGGAAGGGATTTACTCAACAACAAATAAATTTATAGTCAAGACCCCGCTGTGTATAG
Organism: Fallopia convolvulus; assembly: GCA_964016875.1. Lineage (NCBI taxonomy): Eukaryota > Viridiplantae > Streptophyta > Magnoliopsida > Caryophyllales > Polygonaceae > Fallopia > Fallopia convolvulus. The sequence continues at coordinate 7,298,545 of OZ024726.1, forward strand.
GGAGGTCAGGATCGTCCACGGGAAGCAAGGTTATGTTTAATTACTAAACTAGAAAGAAAAAAAGAACGGAAAATAGTTACAAAAACAAGGAAGATCAACTAAACAAGGGCTCGAATGGGTCGGTACTGACCTTGCCAGGGTCGGTATCGATCCTGGACTAAACTAAAACGAGATAAACAACACAAAAACACACAGGTTCGGTACCGAACTTGATGACCTCGGTATCGATGCTAGTTGGGAATAAAAACTGACTTTTGAATGAGAGAAAAGCTCTAGAACGAGGGTTTACCATGACATAATCATGCAATTAAGATAGTGTGAAACATAAACATCATGCCTTTGAACATAAAATCTCAACTTTCGTTGATTAAAGCAAGAAAATCGATCAACTTTCATAAATCAACTCACTTTCTACTTATTTTTTATCCAAAGTTTGTAACTTTCGTTATCAAACAATATCAACGTTCAAGTTCATAACTTTCTCTTTCGATTAAGAAATAAACTCGAATTACCTTAACTTTCGTCAAAGTATAAGCACAAAACAAGTAAGAATAGATAGAACGCATTCATTCATTCAACACACATCATTCATGCATAATCATGTCGGGTTTTCAACCCCGGCCCTAGAAAAGAGAACTACTCACACATGATTGAAGAAAAACAAACAAAGATATTGAAAGAGAACATAATTCTAATTAAAACAGAAAGATTACTTGAATTAATACTTAAAACTCATCTTAGAACACAACTTCTTCTCCAAGTAATCTAGAAAGCAATCTAAATCAGCCAAACCCAAGGGAAAGGTGCGAGTTTTTGATCTTCTCATGCCTCTCTCTCTCTCTCTCTCTCAATTCGGTCTACCCCCCAAAACTAAAGCTAAGACAAGGTATTTATACTAGAAAAGCTATCCAAAAGTTTCCATAAAGATAGAACTTTCTAAACTAAAAAGATTACGGAATAAAAATATAAAAAACTCGAAGTCGGTCGTGCCTACCGACACAGGGGACCCTCAGTGTCGACCCTATCATGGTCGGTAGACTCCTGCTGAATTCCTTGGAACCGTCTTTGCTGCAAGCCTCGGTACCGAACCCAGGGCCGGTATCGAGCCTGTCATGCCTCGTTCTTTGTACTTTTTCATAGATTCTTTTGGATTTTCCCGGGATTTCTCTGAGTGTCTTCCATTCTTCCTCATCTCGTCAAGCTCCAACGTCTGCTCTCTATATTGATGCCTTTAAAATGCTCCAGATTTGCTCCGAAAACCTACAGAAAACACAAAAACAGAGTTGCTTCCATACTTTTCTAAAAATATGCAAACTTATCCAAAAAGACACAAAACAAAAACAAAAGCACAACTAAACTATACTAAACAACTAAGAAAAACACCCAAAAACTATACTAAAAACACGAACATCAAAATACCCCATACTTATGCTTGCTTGTCCTCAAGCAATCACTAGACATAAGCCAAAACCAAACAACACTTTCATCAAGTAATAGCCCTTATCAAAAAGCAACATCAAAGTATGAGTGAAAATTATCAAGTAACTCTTAACGTCATCATACATATATGAAAAACAAGTAGACATAAGAAATCACAATCCAACCTCACCAAGGATAATATGTTTCACTTAACTCTCATGTGTTTAGGCTTATAAGTTCATCTCTCAACTCAATCAAATATGCAAGAACTCATATATATTGGAACTTATATCACCAAACTCTCCACCAAAGATTTGTCAAAACAAGCAAAAATCATCAAGAGAACTTAGGCTTAATGAAAAACTTCATAGAAGCTTCCATTCGGCTGGGTTTTAATGGGGCTTGGTAATAACAAGTAGGCGTGGAAAACTTTTGGCTATGTGGTGCTAAAAATATCCGAGAATAAAGACTCCTAAAAACTCACACACATCCAAAACTCTGAAAAGATTATGCCAAAACTCACTTTTCTAGCATACTCATCCCTTCACTCACCCATTAAAATCCTAGAAAATCTCATAAACACATAAAGAAACTCTTGGTTTTAATTTTGACGCACTTGCACATATTCTTCTTCTTTCTTCCTTCTTTCTTTTTTTTTTCCCTTTTTTCCATTTTTTCGTTTTTCTGAACTTTTCTTCATCACTGGACAGGATCGGTACCGACCCCACAGGGTCGGTACAACTGTCTCTTTTTTCTCTTCTGCACTGCTTAGATACCCTCGGTACCGAGCCTGTATAGGCTAGTATCGAGTCTGAGAACTCACTCTTCTTTTCTTCCTTTCTTATGCACTTCTTACCAAGAGATCTTTTACACTTTAACTAAGAGACTTCCAATCTACCCCAACCAATCCCTTTCTTTCGGAACCAACATATATCTTGCACTCAACAAAAACAACTCTGACCAACTAAGTCCTAATCCCCGGATAGGGTCAAGCTTATATCGGCTAGGAAACAATTTTGTGGAGCTATAATTAAAAGGCTTAGGCACAATTTGGCTACAAAAACAAGGAACAATGCAAGGGTGGATATAGATTAATAAGGTTCATGAAAAATTATGTTCTCTATCATATGATTTCACAAGTAATGAACTAAAAATCTTATAAAGGTTTTGAGAAATAGATAACCATCACAGTCTCAAGAGATAATATACATATAGAGAGTAAATAACACATGAAAAATCAAGGCTAAATAAGCTCAAAAGGAAAATTTTGTTGGATTGCAACTTCTCATGCTAAAAGTCATATGCACTCAGTTTTATCACATGCTAATTCACAATTTAAAAAAATCATCATAAGATTCAAGCTATACTCTCAGAAACATGCTAAAAGGAATTACATGGTCATGCAAGCAAAGAATCATAGAACCACAAAATAAAGGGTACTCATCCGTTCTAAAAACTCTCTTCTTTTTTGTGATTTTTCCAAAAAATTTCAATTTTTCAATTTTTTTCTTGTTTTTTTTAAAGAAAGCAACTAAAGCAACTAAAGAACCAACAAACTAACACAAGAACATAAAAACAAACACAAGAGAACACTTTCTCCCATACCCCATACTTAAACTCTATAGTGTCCCCACTATAGAAACAAAGTAAAGCAAAAGAAAAGAGAGGGAAAAGAAAAAACTCACCAAGTGGTTATTTGAAGCATAAGAAACATCTTGAGACATCCTTGACAAAAAGAGAAGGAATCAGCGGTTCTTTGGTGGAAAGTAAATCTCCATTTTCTCCAGGAACTCGACGATGGCCTGCCAACGCTGTTCTTCTCGGCTCCAACGTTCCTCACTCGTCCTCCACCTAGACTCAACCATACGATGGCGCTCCTCCATTGTCGCCCACCGAACTTCAACAACCCGGTGGCGCTCATCCTCAACTGCCACACGAGTTGTATAAGCCTTCTGCCATTTGTTCATCTGTTCATGCAAATGGTAGTTATGCATACACATCTGTTGCATCCAGGATGACAAATCTTGTGCCCACTGTGGTGCATCAGAGTTGGAGGCAACATTATGGGCCTAGTGTTGGTGGTGATGCTGGTGCGGCTCGGTACTGTGGTGAGTATGCTGGAAACGGGGATCGGTACTGACCTTGGGAGGCTCGGTATTAGGGTCATAAAGCACGATACCGAACTCTGGTGGCACGGTAATGTTCCTATCAACATCGGGAGTAAAGTCATAGGGCTCGCTACCGACCTTAGTGGCAAAGGCTGGAGCCTCGGTACCGACCAGGTGCTGCTCGGTACCGAAATGGTGGTGCTCGGTACCGACCTCCTCCGCAGGGGCTTGTGCATCTTCGTGCATGACGTCCTCCTCTCACTCGTACCAGGACTCGGAAATCCTCAATGAAGGCTCATCTTGGGGCTTCTTGGCTATCAGAAACGGTGTGGAAGTCCAAGCCTCGTACCAATTAGGGAGGTACAAAAGCTCCATCTTGTCTTGTGTGAAGAACACCTGGCGACCTAGAACCGGAGTGGTGAGCCCTTCCCCGCTCCTCTGAAAGATCCCCAAAGAGATCTAGTAGCTCGTGCCCAACTTTTATGCCCGGAGTGCATTGTAGCGGTTAAGATCGATCTCAAGGGCTAAAGCTAAGAGGCTCACCAACCCGCCGAAGTAGATCCCTTGAAGTTGTGCCCCATGTTGCTCCACATAAGTCACCCATTCATACCCCAGGTTCATAGGAGCGGGGTCTTCAAAGAGAATGGTGCGGAGACATCCAACCTCCGTCCTTGTTGGCCGGGAAAGCTCCTTCTTAGGCCAAATAGTGGAGCCCAGAATCCGAAGGATGATGCAAAAAATCGGGTTGATGATGTGAGAACCTGTGAGAGCAGGTGTTGAGGGACTAATTTCCCTTGAGATATAACCCCAAGTTTCTGCAACCTTGAAGTTGCCTGGTGCTGTGTAATCTAAGTCGGGAGGGTTTAGGAAAATGGAGGAATTTGTTGAGCTCGGCCATGGTAAACTCGGGATCCTCATTCCCGAGCCTAAACTTAATCTTCCCCACCGATGTATTGGTCCTGAACTGGGTGCGGAGAGTGGCGGCAAATTCGGAGGTAAGGGTCGAATAATGAGGGATTTCTTCCCACTTGAGAAGGTGAGGCACACCGAGAATGGAGAAGGCGTGCTTGAGATCCTCATAAATGCCAACTGCCTTCCTTCCACCTTTGAGAACCAGCGATTGAGGTGGGGTTTGTTGAAGATGATGTTGTATGCCTCTCTTTGTGCGGCGGTCTTCAACACCACATGGTCCATGCGTGGTGGAGATGGAGAGGGTGAAGATGATGGAGAAGGTGATGGAGCGGCCCTTTTTGTTTTCTTGCCCGTTCTCCTTCTGGCTAGTCTTGTGCTTTCCATTTGAATAACCTGTAGAAACAAAAACAAACCAAGATAAGATCCATTTATGACAACAACACACCATAGAACCCCATACTTGAACTGAAACCGATTCTTGCATGAATTTGTATATTTTGGGGGAGGGTCGGTACTGAACCTGCTAGGTTGGTACCAAGGTCCCTGGAACTAGAAGCTCGATTTGGCGAATGACAGGCTCGGTACCGATCTTGTGGAGCTCGGTATCGAGCATGTTAATCATAAAACCGTGTACTGGGTTTGCAGAATTCGAACCCAAAGTCGAGGTCCAAGGCCTCGATTCCAAATCAAATGTCATTCATAAAAACCCTTTCAAGCATGAATCCTAAACAATACCACACAATCAAGCAATCACAACCCCATACTTACTCAAAACACTATCTAATCATGCCAAATTGCCAAGAATAAGGTGTAAATCATGTAAGAATAAGAACAATTAACCTCATGCTTCAAGAATCAAGAAATTGAGTGTCAAACAAGAGGAATCAAAGTTCATAAAACACATCAACACCAAAGCAAAGAGGCATAAAATGAGCATGAAAGCAAATCTCGAACTAGATCTAGATCTAGGCATGAAAATCAATCCAAAATCACCATGAGTGCTCAAGAAATTCAAGAAAAGAGTTAGGGTTGAGAAAACTTACCAAATATCCGAGAAATAAGATCGAAAATCAAAAAGGTTTTGAGGGTAACGAAGGTTTGTGAATTGGTAACGAACAAGAAATGGGATTGCTCGTGACTGGGGTTGGGCGGTTGCGATCTGGTGTGGATGCGATCCGAGTGGTGCGACAACAAGGTGTCGGTGGTGCGAGTGATGGCAATGGCAGTTTGGAGAGCAAGGGTGCGGTTTTGTGGTAGAGGAGGCATGGTGAGGAAAAGAAGAAAAGTTTTGGTTATAAGGCACTTACTTAGGTCAGTGCGTTTTCTGGATTTTTTTTCGCAATGGGGGACGATACCGACCCTGGGAGGTCCGGTACCGAGCCTGTCTGGGCAACGCTCCGCTTGCCTTGTTATCGACCCGACTCCTGTAGTACTTTTAGAAAAAAATATTCTATTCTGCAAAGTTAACACTACTCTAAAAAGAAGTTAAAAGAAAGCTAACAAAAAGAACTAAAAAGGAAAACTAAAACCGAGTTGCCTCCCATAAGCGCTATTTTTAACGTCGTTAGGCCGGCGAACTTACTTTGGCTAGTCCGATGATGTGAGAGCCCAAGTGGCTCGAATTTCTTCCTCTGGGTTGGCTTGCTCAAAGAATTTCTTCAGCATGTGTCCATTAACCTTGAAGATGGCTCCATTGTTGTCTACTAGATCCACTGCTCCATGGGGGTATATGTGGTGGACCACGAATGGCCCACTCCATCTTGACCTCAGCTTCCCTGGAAAAAGGCGGAGTCTAGAGTTGAAAAGAAGTACCTTGTCGCCAACTTCATAAGTTTTGGGCACCAATTTCTGGTCATGCCATCGCTTTGTACGTTCTTTGTAAATCTCAGCGTTCTCATACGCCTTTAGCCTCAACTCCTTTAGTGCTTGCAAGTTCATGAAAGGTTTTACTCCGGCCTTGTCGAGGTCCATAATGAGCTCCTTGAGAGCCCATAATGCCTTGTGCTCCAACTCGACTGGCAAATGGCACGCCTTGTCGTACACTAGATTGTATGGAGTGGTGCGTAAGGGTGTCTATTACTATAATATCCGCTAAATTATAAATAAAATGGGTAATTATCCCAATAAGTTTTTTTCTCTAAAGTAGAGAATTTAATAATTTTTTTATAATCTCATATTATAAAAGGTTATAAAAGTTTACTACAATGGAAATTAAGATTTTAATTAAATACATTAAGCAAGTCGAGTAATTATTCAAATAGTTTCTCTTAAAAATAGAGTTTTATTATTTTTATAATTTTCACAATAAATTATAAAAGTGTGATAAAGGATCATTAGAGTGTAAAAGTTAATCAAATAAAATGGAGTGATATAAATTCCGAAAATTTATTAATAGTGGAGTGTTACAAGGCTTAAAATAATTCAAGGCAAAACAAATAAAAAGGAGTCAAGAGCCGGGACTCGAACCTGAGAACTCTCACTCCTTTCATACAAGCACACACTCCTCAAACCGCTAGACCAAGGTAACTTGACTACCCAATTCACCACTCTTTTAATAATAAGCCACTTTATTCTTCTTCTTCTCCAAACAAGTCAAATCAAGTATGATTGAAGTGACGCTCAACCTATGCATGTGAATGGTGTCTTCCATACTCCTCCATTCTTGCTTGCAAGACCACCATACTTGCATCATCAAGCATCATCACAAACTAACACACATTCAACCAATCCACATCTTTCTCCTTCTTTCTCAATGGTCAATCTCCATTGCCATGGATCACTAGGAGCTCCAATTTTGCCTATTTAAGGGTTGGAAATTTCACCATAAACTCACACAATTCATCTCCTCTCTTTCTCTCAACCTTCTACACTCTTTTACCACAATTTTTCACCATAAACTCACACAATTCATCTCCTCTCCTTCTTCCTTCCACGGAGACCACCGGACCGCCCGGTCGTCGCCCCTGTCCACGCGAGCCACCGCCGGCACCCCTCGCAGCCGCCGCCCTGTTGGTGTGCCGCCCACCCCTTGAAAACTTCTCCCTGCGTTCTGTACGTTTTCAACAAAGTGTTAATCTGTACAAAAGGTCCAACCTAAATTTAATTGCTAATTTATTTATTTAAATTTTGTCTTGCATAAAAATTTTACCTTTTAAGAATAATATTATAATTATTATTAGAAGCATATCAATTTATTTAAGGGCTAAAAGATCTAGGTGGTTAGACAAGATAAACTCTTGTTATGTTATACCTAGAAAAATTTAAATAATTACCATGCATGTTATCTATGATATAAAATAAATATTATGACATGAGAATTCTTATAAATAAATTAATGAGTCCTTATCATTATTTTTATGAATAATGAAATATAAATAGTTGAAACTATTTTTATATAAAGACCTAAGTTAATAGAAAGGATAAACACTATTTTTATATAATGTCTCTAGACATGAAGAACCTTTTTAAATAAAATAATAGAAAATTTTATTAGTATTTTCATACATGGAAAGCCTACTATAATTACTTTTAAGCATATATGTGGAAACTTACTATACAAATAAATGGCTAGAACAAGTATTATAAAATATTATCTTAATACCTTTTTATAACATAAAAGTGAGTGCATGTCTTTTAAAAGAGTTATGATAAAGTTAAAAACATGATGGTAAGATATATTAGTCATAAGATATATTTTATGTGTAAAATATGGAATAAGAGATATATGGGAAGAAGGATAAAAATATATTATAATAAGAGCTTTATGGACTTTTACACCGTGAGAATAATTTTAATAAACAATTTGGAATATAAATAATATGATTACCCTATTTGTAAGTTATTATATAAATATAAAGGTCTAAGTTGTTAGAAAAAAATGAGATATTATTAATAATTATAGATATAAATAAATAGTTGCATGCTCCTATTTTATAAGATAATATTCTAGACATGAGGAACCATTTAAATAAGATAATAGGAGTTTGTTATGATCTTTGGAAATTCTCATATAAGTAAAGTGTAGAATAAGTATAATATAATATGATATAATAATATCTTTTATATCATAAGGTGGTTTCATGTCTTACCAAAAATTATTATATGATTAAGTTGGATAAAAGATAATCATAAAGGAAAATAAAGAATATATGAGGAGTTGGATAAATAAATATTAGGACAAGGGAATTTTAGACTTTTCACAATCTAAGAGGAGTTTTATAAACAATATTTCATATAAATAAGGGAACTATATCTTAATGATTTTTATAAAGACATCATCCTTGCTTGGATATAATGAAAGAATAGTGAGTTAAATAAAAAAGGAATATTTTAATAATATAAATCTCGTATAGCGTGTTTTAGATGTTTAGTAGTGATTATAGTTTTTTTCTTTTATTCGATAAAAGTCGGTTCGGGGACGAACCGTTTTCTTAGAGGGAGGTATTTGTAGAACTTGACAATAGGTCTAGTAATCTCTTAATTATTCCTCGGTTACTTCAGTTCCGTTCATTACTAAGTTTCGGGACGAAACTTTGCTTAAGGGGAGTAGTATGTGATACCCGGTTTGGTCAATGCCGAGAACCCAGTTTTCTTGTTTTGCAAGTAATGTCGTGTTTCTTGTTTTGCAAGTGATCTCGTTTTTAACTGAATTGCAGACTAATAACTATGAGTTTCAAGTTTTATTAATCTTCGTTAATTAGCTTAAAGATGATTCAGAAATAATTATTAATAAATCCTATCACAAGTGATAGCCTAATAAAATTCAATATCTATCCTATCTTACTAATTAAATAAACTATATTGTTTAAAACTAATACCTTAAGTAATTTAACTGATAAGATGTTTCTCGTTCTCTTCCATATATAATAATCTCAAACTATCCAAATTAACAAATTCATATCTTTGAAATCATATTTCTCGGATCCTTTATAAACCGAGAGATCCACGTTCTGTTTCCACCATCAATCTTCATCGTTCATCACCATCGGCCAACGCTCCTCCTTGCTCGTTCCGATCCGCGAGAGGGCCGCCCCAATCGGTGTCTATCGTGTTCAGAGATCAACCGCTCACCAGACCTGCCGACGCCATCAACGATCGAGTCGGGTAAGGCCGTCGTTCTCCTTCCGTTCTCCTTCTCCGGCGACTTTACAGTCCCGTTTTTTTTCCTCCGTTCATCCCCATTGTTTCCAATCAATCTCCTTTCGACCCGTCTGTAGAATAGGACGTCATCGGGGAGGCCGCGATAGTCGTCGGAACTCGTCGCCGCCGTCTTTGTCGATCGTGTCGACCGGGTGAGTTTTTCTTTGCCTCTGTTTTTATTGTTGAATTGTTCTTTAGTCGGGCTGGCGTTCCAGTCGAAGAAGGCGGGGAGGAGTAAAGGACAGGCGGGTTGGGTGGCGACTGGCAAGTGTGAGGGGAAGTCGGAGCAGCGGTGGGCTATCGTCGTGGACCGCCGGCGTCGGTCTACGGCCCGCGAAACCGAGGAGTCGGGAAGGGTCGTCGGGCAGGTGCGAGCCCAGATCTGGGTGGATGAGGCCGAGTGGAGGTGAGGCTTGGGGGAGAGGGCTGGCGTGCAGGGTTGCCGCCGGGAGAGGAGTGCTGGAACTCCGTCGGGTCAGGTGAGGAAGAAGAGGGAGTGGGGCCCGCAAGGTCTGGTCAAGACTGCTTGCTTGGTCAAAACGATGGAATTGGTAGAAGGAAACGGGCTGGACAGTGGGCCAAGTCTTACCCAATTTGGGCTGGGCTGATTTATTAGAACAAGGAGAAGGGAATTGGATGGTTGGGCTGTCGGGCTTAGGTGTTAGTTGCCTTTGTTGTTGGGCAATTTTATTTAATTCCGTTTTGGACCGAGGGAGTGATTTGAGCATACAAATTTTTTAGGAGGAAGGAAGTGGGTTGATAGGATTAGCGGATAATTATATATATATATATATAGGTTAGTGTTGATGGTAATTTCCAACCGCATGATATAATTTGGCCTCATGTTACGTATTTTTGTGGAACCCCAGTTGTCATGGTTTTCCATAGTATATTTAGTGGGATTTGATTAGTATGGCTAATGGACTGAAGCATGAACATAAATTATATAGTATATAGGAGTAATTCTCATTCTAGGTTTTGTTAGAGGAAGTGTGGGTTAAATCTAACTCAAGAGGTTACGTTACTATTTTTCTTTTAGGAAATCGTCTTTGCTCACATTCTTAAATTCCAACTTTTTCGGGGATCCTTCGTTCGAGGTAAGTCGTTTTTCGACTTGCTCGGTTCTCCTCTACCTTGTTAGATTGCGTATCGTTATTGTAGGGCGGGTTTTGGGAATTAGTCCCGAGTACCTTTTTAAATTGTTTGAACTTCTTGAATTGCTGTGTGCGTAAAATGGTTTTGAACGTATTTTATCGGAAGGATATTTTTGGAACGTTTTCTCTGTGATGGTACCGTTTCCGACACGGCCCATCGTAGCTGGCGTGGAGGAAGAGTTGGCTACTTTGACCCGTGTGACAGGGAAACCGTGCCCCTTCAAAACGAAAATTATTATCTGTGTGTTTTTGGCAAGTGCTCCAGTGGAGGCTTAGCCAGGGGTTAGAAGGGAGATTGTGAAGTGGAGTGGGAGGGCCTGCCTCTGCACTCGGCACGGTGATGAGCGCCTTGGAAGACGGATTGTGGACAAAGGAAGAATTGCATTGCTGTGTGATTGTGATTGTAAATGCGTATGTGACTTGTGTGACTGATATAACTAATTTAGGTATTGGCCTTTAGAGTTATGATTGCGATTGTGGATTTGTATGCTGACTTTAGATAAATGATTTCAAAGCGTTCTACAATTTCCGTATTCTCTCTAGCTTGGTAGATTAGACGCTGACCCTTCGGGGAATATTTTTCAGTTCCAGGTATGAACCAGGAAGCCGTGCAGGAACCGAGGCCAGATGGCGGGCCGGAGCGGTAAAGAGCGCGTGTCATAGTGGGATTGGTTTTATACTAGTTTATTTATAATAGTTAGGATGTTGATTTTAATATTTGTTAGACGGAGTTAGTATTATGTTTCGTTTATTATCATTTTGTTTGGATAGTTCAGTACTAGTAAGTATTTTGTCGGATTTGGATACTTAGATTTTCGGGAATTCATGCATAACTAAGTTTTCTATATTTTTGTTAAAATAAAGGTTGGATGTTTTCACTTTGTTTTCTCGTCGTGCCCGCGTTGCAAGATCCTAAAGTGTAGTTGTCAACCTATTTAATAGTACCTAGTAAGGTCTATTTCCCTAGTAGCGCCTCGTCGGAAGATGGGGTGTTACAAGTCAGAGCGCTCGCGAGTTCTTAGGCGGTCGCCGCTCGTTGTCGAGATCGTTCGCCGGTAAGCCTAACCCCTCTTCTTCCTTCTTTGTCCGTTAGAGAAAGCGCCGGACGGGAAGGTGGTCGTCGGGCTAGCCGACGGTGTGTCTCGGTTCCGTTTGAGTAATCAAGTTACTTGCTTTCCTTTGCCTTTTTGTTTCGATCGTCAATTAGATACGTACATAATGGGTTTGACTAATTAATCGGGTTTGAAATTGTTTATTCAATATGGTCCTAGTGTGCAGAAGGTGTGGTAATTAAATAGGTTAATTAACTAAGTTTTAGAGGGGCAAAGAGCACTTCAAATTAAGTATCTCATTCGTAATATATAACGGTTAGCATATGTGGGTTGGTTTTGTTTCGTTTAGGACTAATTACTTTCAGTTAGGTGTGTAGGTTTTAAATGATAATTAGCTTAGTTAATTAGATGGCTTTAGGGGTGTTATGCTAGTGGAAAGTCGGATAACAATGTGGTGTACAATTTAGAATTGGGAAGTTGAGTATAAAATTAGTGTGTTGGGGTCGGGATCTGCGGGTATTCAGCAACAAGAGGAGGAAGAAGAAGTTGACAGTAAAATTGGTCAAAAAGAAATTGAAGTGGGGCCACTTTGAAAAGTCAAAAGGGGGGGCTTGTTAAATTGCTGAGCTTGTATTCGAACAGTGGAGGAGATGATTGAAATTCAATCCGTTCACGTACCGGATTAAAATGTGGTTGGGCCTTTCTTTTTATTTTAGCTGGGCTGATTTTTTTTGGACAAGGGGAGATGGGTATTTAGGTGGATTGGGTTTGTTTAGGTGGGCTGGTATTAATTAATAAAATAAGATTGTATTGATTGGCCTAAAGTTAATGTTACGTATGGTTAGTAGTGCAATTGGTGAATATGTATATCTAGTTCATCCTGAGTTATAACGTTAGTTTTTCATGATATATAGATATATAAGTGCTAGTATAAGGTGGTGGTGTTTTGGGATTATTAGAGCTTAAAATTGTAGTTGGATCACGTTTAAGTCGGACTTATAATATAAGGGATAATCGTTCATATATCTCGTTAGAGTAAGTGTGGGTTGAACTTAATTCAACTTGTTATGTTAATATTTCTTCTAGGGAATCGTTTTTGCCCACACTCTTAATTTCCGTCTTTTTCGAGGATCCTTCGTTCGAGGTAAGTCGTTTTTCGACTTGCTCGGTTCTTCTCTATCTTGTTAGATTGCGTATCGTTATTGTAGGACGGGTTTTGGGAACTAGTCCCGAATACCTTTTAAAATTATTTTGAACTTCTTGAATTGTTGTGTGCTAAATGGGTTTTAAATGTATTTTATCGAAGAGATATTTTCGGAATATTTTCTCTGTGTTGGTACCGTTTCCGACACGGCCCATCGTAGCCGGCGTGGAGGAAGAGTTGGCTACGTTGACCCGTGTGACTGGGAGACCGTGCCCCTTCAAAACGAAAATTATTATCTGTGTGTTTTTGGCAAGTGCTCCAGTGGAGGCTTAGCCGGGGGTTTAGAAGGGAGATTGTGAAGTGGAGTGAGAGGGCCTGCCTCTGCACTCGGCGCGGTGATGAGCGCCTTGGAAGTCGGATTGTGAGATGGAGGAACTGCATTGTTATGGGATTGTGACTGTATTGTGTATGTGGTTATGTGTGACTGATTATAACTAATTTAGGTATTGGCCTGTAGAGTTATGATTGCGATTGTGGATTTGTATGCTGACTTTAGAAATGTTTTTAAACGTTCTGCAATTTCCGTATTCTCTCTAACTTGGTAGATTAGAAGCTGACCCTCCGGGGAATATTTTTCAGTTCCAGGTATGAACCAGGTAGCCGTGCAGGAACCGAGGCCAGATGGCGGGCCGGAGCGGTAAAGAGTGCGTGTCATAGTGGGATTGGTTTTACGTTAGGTTATTTATAATAGTTACGGTGTTGATTTTAAGATTTGCTAGACGGAGTTAGTGTTATGCTTTACTTATTATTATTTCGTTTTGTTTGAGGAGTTCAGTATTAGTAAGTGTTAGGTCGGATTTGAGTTTGTATTTTCGGGAATTCATGCATAACTACGTTTTCAATAATTTTATTAAAAGAAAGGTTGGATGTTTTATTAAGTTTTCTCGTCGTGCCCGCGTTGCAAGATCCTAAAGTGTAGTTGTCAACCTATTTAATAGTACCTAGTAAGGTCTATTTCTTAGTAGCGCCCTGTCGGAAGTCGGGGTGTTACAGTTCCGCTCTTCCGTTAATCCGCTATCATACAAACAAAGGCAAGTGGAATTTCCTCTTGCAACCTTATATATTCATTCCGTGAAATTTCTCGATGTTGGGAACAACTTGTTTGCCATTAATAAAGGAACCTAGGAATATCGATTGTTAGATATAACGACCCCACTGTTATTGTATTCCGCTATTTATTATTTGATAGGACTATTATGCTAGTTTGGTTGTGGCCTTGATTGTTTACGGTCTCGTTAAGAGAACGGTTCAAACGAACTAGTGAGGGGTGCGCGATTAACCCGATGCCTCTATATAACTTACTAAGTCGTATGCCTATGCGCTTAAAGTACGACTTTCAGGATCATGATCCATGTCTGCTCCGATTGCAAGGAGGGATGAGTGGCACTCTAGCTAAGTGTCGGGAACTGAGTTTTCCCTTGGTGGTCCAGGCCATGCAAGCCCCCACCCTCTTTAAAAATCATTAACGTAATCAATATCTTTTCGTCACGATATAAGATAAGTGCCAATGCACATTTAAAAGACATCAAAACCGGACCGGTCTCAAATGATCGATTCGATTCTCGGTCTGCTCAGGGCGCGAGAGGTTTCTTAAACTTGTTTGAATTAATAACGTTCCCAACATACTTTCTACTCTAAAAAAAGTCTACATTTTAGTAGCTCTTCTCTCGATTAACGAGCTATCTCCATTTGAGATACGCTCTTCTTCGTACCGTTAATCCCCACATAAAATTCTATACCTTGAAACACATCCCAATAATATCTCTCTCGAATATTACAAAATTACCAAATTACCCTTGGGAAGTTCCGTTCCCACTTGCTTAGTCTCCTTAGACTAATTCCCCACTTCCGCATTTTTGCTTGGTATTTCTCGCCCTTTGCGACAAATGCCAGATTGTAGGAATGTACATCGAAGTTTTGAAGACGAAGTCTAGAGGGTTCAAGAAACGTTAGGCGAGGATTGAAGGTCAAGGCAAGACGACGTTGAAGGAAGGAATTAATTCTCATAAGAGCGAGGCATTCCGAAGATATTGCACCAACTCTTCCCTTTTTAAAACCAAGCAAATCATCATCACATGAGTTGTCTTGGGGAAAACATACTTGTATTTGTAATTAGGTCTTTTCAACCCTTTCTAAATAGGCTTTACTTTCCGCTGCTACATCATTTGTAAAACGACTCTCAATGTAATGAACGAAAGTTCTTGTCAATAAATAAAATTCCGCTTTTAATCAATTTCATCTTTAATTACATTTAATTAAATGTAAATTTCCGCATTGTATAAGTTTTAATATTATTATAAAGCCTTGGGTGACTTTGGACGGTAAAGTTCGAGGTCACTAGCGGTAATACCCAATGTTGCAAAATAGGGGTGTTACAATTATGGTATCAGAGTCGAACGTTTTGTTTTGAAAACCGAAAACTTTCAAAACCGAAAATTTTCAAAACTCAAGAATTTTTAAACCTAAGTTTTAATTCCGCAAACTAAAACTTCTATTTTTAGAAACTCCCTTTTTTCCTCCTAAAAACTTAAACTAATGAACTTGTTCCAACTCTTTAACTTAATCACCTAAGGTAGAATTCTTCTTAAAATTAAATTTTCATCTTAGGAACTTTTACAAGTTAGGAATTTCTTATATTAAGAATCTTTTAAAGAAATTCACCACCTTCTAACTTAAACATCTTAGTTAAGAATCTTCCTTTAAACTTAAACTTTCATCTTAAGAATTTATTTCTAGAACTTCTTATGTTCAAAGAAATTCGAGACCTTTCTAAATAGGACCAAGAAAATGAAAAGTCTTAAATATATATTTTATGTCTAAACTTTATATCCGAGAATGCCTTAAAAGTTCCTTCCAATTTCTTCGTCGCATAGAATCAAAGGATATTCTATATAAACGCCTTTCTCTCCTCTACAAAAATGGTACTCACTAGAAGTCCAACCTGAATCAGGGACGAAGCTAGAAAAGGCCCTTTAAAGTTTGATGAGGCTTTTCTCGATTGCCGCTTTTGCCATATGGAAACCCCGAGGATAACCCGAGCTAGTACTACGAGAAGAAATGCATGAAAATGCACCCAAGGTGAATATCGAGGAGGAGAAACCCGAAGAAGAATACCTCGAGAAAGGAGTTGATAATTCACTTCATGACCAATCCAGACAAACTACAATTGTCTATCAAATGGATGAATGGGCTAATTGGACTCAAGGGGTGTCATCCCATCTCCAAGCATTTGATCAAATAAGAAACCCATCTACAATCAGTAGTCCAAACCCAAAGAGGGTTCGTTAGCCAATAACGTTTTATTTTCAAAATCGAACATTTTCAAAACCGAAAGTTTTCGAAATCAAAAGTTTTAAACCGAAAGTTTTGCTTTCAAACCGACCAATTTTTGTTAAAACTTTTCCCTAAAAAGATTAAACCTAGGATTCAAATTCTTTTTCTGAAAGGAAATTTCAACTTGAAATATCTGAATAAATACTCCAAAATTCAAGTAACAAGTACTTTTAAGGAAATTTCTAAGTTAGATATTTCCGCCGAAAGTTTAAAACCTAAACTCATATAAGAGCAACTTATAAGTAGAAATCCTAAGGCGATAAGTTCCTAGAGCCGGAATCGTTTTATTTACAAAGTCTTATTCTAGAGTTTTAAAAACCAAGTTCTAGTAAAGTGTTAACATACCAACTTCTTATCTATAAACTTTATTTTAAAAATAAGTTCACCAAAACTTTTTTTTCCTATAATCAAAGGATTAAAATTTAAAGGATTTTCTTTAACGATAGGACGATGAATTTATCCCCTCGAAACCCGAGATATAAATTGTACAATTAAAAATCTTTAAACTCTCCTTCCATGGTTTAGAATTATGATATTTTGGTTATGAAAGAAATTTTTAACTTTAAAAGTTTCTCTTGAAATTTAAAGTCAATTACAAAATGAACTTTTAATATATACTAGAAAACCATCTTAATTCTTTAAGAATATAAATGTGCTTAAAATGAAAATTTTATTTTTAAATTTCAAAACTTCCTTTAAACTATATCCTCCTTCAAATATAGAATTACGGATATTCTATATGGACATCGATCGTTAGCCATATACATAGAATGGTTGTAACGGAAAATAAGTTCATGCTCATTATATTGGAATTAGAAGAAATTATGCCAACTAATGGTGATTCTTATGTTCCATAGAGCCAAACTTACTGAGTCAGTGACTCATGGGAAGATAGAAATTTTCGAAGAGGACACTAAGGAAGGCTTAGTCAACTATGGATCTAACCTGTCTCCATCTATTCCGATCTCGAAATAGATTATCGAGAGGTAGGTGAGGGGGACAAACAATGGTCTAATGATAAAGGAGTGGTCGAGAATTCTGACCAATGAAGAATATAATAATATGATGTAACTACCAGTAGTAGTGACCTTCTCCGTCAATCTATGGAATCTTGATATGATATCTAATGTTTGTCAGCCGAATAAACCAACCATAATAGGACTATCATGAATGGGAAAGCCACATCATGAACATTTTCCCCACCATTTTTATAAGTCGACTCGATGATAAGATGAAGTTAGAAAGGAAGTCGTTAAGACCAAGATTTTGGACATGATTGTAAGTTCTCTAAGTTGCCCCAGTAGGCCTAATAGGTCATAAGGTTGCTTCATTACTAAGACAGTTTGTGGACACGTGTCCCGATTCGTCGCATTTGAAGTAGTTACCTAGGCCATCTTCGATGTTATTTCCAAACCGTTGATTCCATTATTAGGTTGTCTGATTCGTTACACTTTACTATCACCATCTTTCCTTCCTTAACAAGAGATTATGGTATGAAACCAACCTTTTAAAGGTATTTTTGATAAAGCATTAACGGTTCTTCGATAATCCAAATGCCTACTCTATCCATTAATGGATGACAATTGTTGGGAAAAATTTGTCGATTCTTATTTCAAATGGTCAAACCAAAAGGAACCAACGATAGAACTCACCCGAATAGCATTCAAGTTCGGGAACGGATGATATTTCAAAATCTTCCAAAGAAAGAACAAGGAAATCGTCGGGTAATGGACCCTAGTACGCCGATACTGTTGGATGATGAGACAAAAGTTGCATTAAGAAGTCCATCGATATAAATGATGCCAGAAGCAATCTTTTCTGTTCCACCGAAAGAAGTAAGCAGAATTAGAACTGACCAAGCTGCAAATAGAATTGCAAATGATGCCATATTTCACTCAAGTAAAGGTGTCTAGCTTTACAAGGACACTAAAGACATTCGCGTCAAAGAAGATGATGTCAGTAAGGAACTAAAAGTTGACCACAACTACTACTAGTGGAACGATTTAAGGAGTATTAATTGCACCGAAGCAAAAGGGTGCATATTGTCGCTCTACAAATCGGAAAGGAGTTAGCAAATAGAAAGAGAATTATAATCAAGCAAAACATGTCATGCTAAGTTGGGAAAAAGTTTAAGGCTAAATGATGAAACATTCCTCTCTTATTCTATGAGAGATGAGATAGTTGATCATCTCTTAGACCCTAAAGGTTAAAGGACTAAGTATGTCGAGAAGAAGGCCACGCAGTTTAACCAATTATTGCATTATGCACGATATGAAGTTTCCCCTTAAGCCCAAAAGTATCCCGTCATAAGTGGATAAGTTCAACCCCAAGCCATGGATAATTTCAACGATTGACGCAATGAGCGAATAGAATATCTTGTCCTTTCCCGTGTAATCTAATTATGTCCAAATAAGGGTACTTGTGACATAAAATTGTAGGATTGTCATTAGAATTTCAACCTCGGTTATAATCAAATCATAGTTGAATAATTCCCATATAATCATCAACTATATTCTTTCAAAAAGTGTTATACTTTGAACTCTGCTATTCTATCATAGCCGTCTTGAAGATGTTCGTTGGTACTTTCTTTACGAAAGCACTATTTCAAACGCTTAGTTTCGATTAATAGGTTACGTAAGTCAGTCCATCTTTTCTTATGCGAATTTCTCCTACCTTTGCGAGATATATTTTCGATTGTGTTGCGTTGTCGAACAATGGCAGCTAAGATGATAAGTTTAAATAAATAACATTTTAAGTATATGGTTCACAGTGGCGAATAAGGATGAATTTCTATCTCCCATCTTGATCACATGGTTGAGGTAGAATTTCAGGCCTTGTTCCTTTGACGACATATATTCAAGGATTATGTTGGAGGTAGTTTCCCCAATACTGATCACATTGGTGAAATGAAACCACTTAGTTCTTCGGATTCAACCTTGTCTACGAAAAATTACTCTCTTATAAGAATTACAAAGTATAGTATAAAAGGACACTCGAACCACTTCTCGATAGTAAAATATATTCGAACACGACATCGTAAAGATGATTACTTCCTCTTCTGAGATAACCATCACCTATCCCAATAGTAACTTCTTTAGAAACCGTAATTCGAGATCCTTCTTCCAAAGCATGGTTTTCACATATTCAAACTTCGATTTCATCTCGAAAGTTATCGAATATCCATCTTAAAGGAATTCTTCCGCAATGACTCTATTCTAGAAGTATCGAATGGATTAGTCATTTTCCTAATTGCTTCCTAGAAGCACTTAGGTGCTCGTTTCAATTAGGATGCTTATTCCATGAGCAGTCCAACTTGTATGTTTGGGAAGGTCAACCCAGAACTTCAATAGGTATGACTCAAGCTAATGGATAAAACCGCTTGACCCCCACCTACTTCGCTAGAAAGACCAATGGGATTTCCATTCATATCCCTTGATTTCGTTAAACCACATAAGTTCAAATGTGAGAATCTTTTTAAGGAATACTAACGTAACGATTCCTTAAGAAAAAGGTACAATAGATGTTTCCTACTTGTACAGTCATCTTAACTAAAGAACGAAATGTTCTTTAAGGGGGTACTAGACCCATTGTTGTTTCCTCACAGTTGTTAGTAGCTACTTTCCGTGTTAACCTGGACCGCCCTAAGCCTTTCCTAGTTTCGGGGACGAAACTAATTTTTAAGGGGGTACTATTGTAATATCCGCTAAATTATAAATAAAATGGTTAATTATCCCAATAAATTTTTTTCTCTAAAGTAGAGAATTTAATAATTTTTTTATAATCTCATATTATAAAAGGTTATAAAAGTTTACTACAATAGAAATTAAGAATTTAATTAAATACATTAAGCAAGTCGGGTAATTATTCAAATAGTTTCTCTTAAAAATAGAGTTTTATTATTTTTATAATTTTCACAATAAATTATAAAAGTGTGATAAAGGATTATTAGAGTGTAAAAGTTAATCAAATAAAATGGAGTGATATGAATTCCGAAATTTTATTAATAGTGGAGTGTTACAAGGCTTAAAATAATTCAAGGCAAAACAAATAAAAAGGAGTCAAAAGCCGGGACCTCTCGCTCCTTTCATACAAGCACACACTCCTCAAATCGCTAGACCAATGTAACTTGACTACCCAATTCACCACTCTTTTAATAATAAGCCACTTTATTCTTCTTCTTCTCCAAACAAGTCAAATCAAGTATGATTGAAGTGACGCTCAACCTATGCATGTGAATGGTCTCTTCCATACTCCTCCATTCTTGCTTGCAAGACCACCATACTTACATCATCAAGCATCATCACAAACTAACACACATTCAACCAATCCACATCTTTCTCCTTCTTTCTCAATGGTCAATCTCCATTACCATGGATCACTAGGAGCTCCAATTTTGCCTATTTAAGGACTGGAAATTTCACCATAAACTCACACAATTCATCTCCTCTCTTTCTCTCAAGGTTCTACACTCTTTTACCACAATTTTTCAGCCATAGAAGTCTTAATTTAGTTACTGTTTTTTTCCAAAAATCACCAGAAAAAGTCCTTCTTCCTTCCCCGAAGACCACCGGACCGCCCGGCCGTCGCCCCCTGTCCGCGAAAGCCACCGCCGGCGCCCCTCGGAGCCGCCGCCCTGTTGGTGTGCCACCCACCCCTTGGAGACTTCTCCCTGCGCTCTGTACGTTTTCAACAAAACGTTAATCTGTACAAAAGGTCCAACCTAAATTTAATTGCTAATTTATTTATTTAAATTTTGCATTGCATAAAATTTTTACCTTTTAAGAATAATATTATAATTATTATTAGAAGCATATCAATTTATTTAAGGGCTAAAAGATCTAGGTGGTTAGACAAGATAAACTCTTGTTATGTTATACCTAGAAAAATTTAAATAATTACCATGCATGTTATCTATGATATAAAATAAATCTTATGACATGAGAATTCTTATAAATAAATTAATGAGTCTTTATCATTATTTTTATGAATAATGAAATATAAATAGCAAGTTGAAACTATTTTTATATAAAGACCTAAGTTAATAGAAAGGATAAACACTACTTAATATTATAATGCTTGTGCATAAATAAAATAAACACATGCATGCTCATATTTTATAAAATAATGTCTCTAGACATGAAGAACCTTTTTAAATAAAATAATAGAAAATTTTATTAGTATTTTCATACATGGAAAGCCTACTATAATTACTTTTAAGCATATATGTGGAAACTTACTATACAAATAAAGGGCTAGAACAAGTATTATAAAATATTATCTTAATACCTTTTTATAACATAAAAGTGATTGCATGTCTTTTAAAAGAGTTATGATAAAGTTAAAAACATGATGGTAAAATATATTTGTCATAAGATATATTTTATGAGTAAAATATAGAATAAGAGATATATGGGAAGAAGGATAAAAATATATTATAATAAGGGCTTTATGGACTTTTACACCGTGAGAATAATTTTAATAATCAATTTGGAATATAAATAATATGATTACCCTATTTGGAAGTTATTATATTAATATAAAGGTCTAAGTTGTTAGAAAAAATGAGATATTATTAATAATTATAGATATAAATAAATAGTTGCATGCTCCTATTTTATAAGATAATATTCTAGACATGAGGAACCATTTAAATAAGTATAATATAATATGATATAATAATATCTTTTATATCATAAGGTGGTTTCATGTCTTACCATAAATTATTATATGATTAAGTTGGATAAAAGATAATCATAAAGGGAAAATAAAGAATATATGAGGAGTTGGATAAATAAATATTAGGACAAGGGAATTTTAGACTTTTCACAATCTAAGAGGAGTTTTATAAACAATATTTCATATAAATAAGGGAACTATATCTTAATGATTTTTATAAAGACATCATCCTTGCTTGGCTATAATGAAAGTATAATGAGTTAAATTAAAAAGGAATATTTTAATAACATAAATCATGTCATGACTTGATCATCAAAGATTATAGTAAATAAAATTAAAAATAAGGATTTTATAAGGAACAAAAGGATATTACAAATTTAAAATAATAATAAGAAATATTATTATTTTATTCATCTCCACCTAAATTATTATTATAATAATTTAAAAATTATTCTCTTATAATAAGGATATAAGAGTTTTCCAAAACTTTAAAAGAATTTAAAGAAAATTCTTATTAAAGCTCGTTCGAATATTTCGTGTCGATAGGTCGAGCTCCCGTTCCGTTTCGAGAACAACACTTTCCGCTCTTTCGTTAATCCGCTATCATACAAGCAAAGACAAGTGGAATTTCCCCTTGCAACCTTATATATTCATTCCGTAAAATTTCTCGATGTTGGGAACAACTTGTTTGCCATTAATAAAGGAACCTAGGAATATCGATTGTTAGATATAACAACCCCACTGTTATCGTATTCCGCTATTTATTATTCGATAGGACTATTATGCTAGTTTGGTTGTGGCCTTGATTGTTTACGGTCTCGTTAAGAGAACGGTTCAAACGAACTAGTGAGGGGTGCGAGATTAACCCGACGCCTCTATATAACTTACTAAGTCGTATGCCTGTGTGCTTAAAGTACGACTTTCAGGATCATGATCCATGTCTGCTCCGATTGAAAGGAGGGATGAGTGGCACTCTAGCTAAGTATCGGGAACTGAGTTTTCCCTTGGTGGTCCGGGCCATGCAAGCCCCCACCCTCTTTAAAAATCATTAATGTAATCAATATCTTTTCATCACGATATAAGATAAGTGCCAATGCACATTTAAAAGACATCAAAATCGGACCGGTCTCAAATGATCGATTCGACTCTCGGTCCGCTCAGGGCGAGAAAGGTTTCTTAAACTTGTTTGAATTAATAACGTTCGCAACATACTTTCTACTCTAAAAGAAGTCTACAATCTAGTAGCTCTTCTCTCGATTAACGAGCTATCTCCGTTTGAGATACGCTCTTCTTCGTACCGTTAATCCCCACATAAAATTCTATACCTTGAAACACATCCCAATAATATCTCTCTCAAATATTATAAAATTACCAAATTACCCTTGGGAAGTTCCGTTCCCACTTGCTTAGTCTCCTTAGACTAATTCCCCACTTCCGCATTTTTGCCTGGTATTTCTCGCCCTTTGCGACAAATGCTAGACTGTAGGAATGTACATCGATGTTTTGAAGACGAAGTCTAGAAGGTTCAAGAAACGTTAGGCGAGGATTGAAGGTCAAGGCAAGACGACGTTGAAGGAAGGAAGGAATTCTCATAAGAGCGAGGCATTTCGAAGATATTGCACCAGCTCTTCCCTTTTTAAAACCAAGCAAATCATCATCACATGAGTTTCCTTGGCGAAAACATACTTGTATTTGTGATTACGTCTTTTCAACCCTTTCTAAATGGGCTTTACTTTCCGCTGCTACATCATTTGTAAAACGACTCTCAATGTAATGAACGAAAGTTCTTGTCAATAAATAAAATTCCGCTTTTGGTCAATTTCATCTTTAATTACATTTAATTAAATGTAAATTTCCGCATTTTATAAGTTTTAATATTATTATAAAGCCTTGGGTGACTTTGGACGGTAAAGTCCGAGGTCACTGGCGGTAATACCCAATGTTGCAAATAGGGTTGTTACATGTACGCTGTTCTATAAGCCCATAAAGCATCATCAAGCTTGGATGACCAATCCTTCCTAGAGCGGGAGACCGTCTACTCCAAGACGCTCTTGATCTGCCTGTTTGAAACTTCAACTTGGTTACTGGTTTGGGGATGGTATGGTGTTGCCACCTGATGTGAAACCCCATACTTAGCCAAGAGAGCTTCAAAGCTCCTCTATATGAAATGTGAACCGCCATCGCTAATGAGAACTCGTGGCACTCCAAACCTGGGGAAAATGTTAGTCTTAATAAACTTGGCCACGGTTTTGGCGTCATTGGTCCTTGTAGCAACGGCTTCCACCCACTTAGAGACATAATCAACTGCGACAAGGATATACTTATACGGGCCCGATGAGGGGAAGGGTCCCATAAAGTCTATGCCCCAAACGTCGAAAAGCTCGACCTCTAATATCCTTGTTAGCGGGTTCTCATGCCTCCAAGTGATGTTTCCTGAGCATTGCCGTTCATCACATGAAGTCACATAATCTTGTACATCCTTGAAAATGGTTGGCCAATAGTGACCACTTTCAAGAATCTTTGTCGTGGTTTTGAATCCTTTTGCATGGCCGCTAGTGGGGAGAGTGTGACATTGACGGATCACACTCTTTATCTCCTCTTTTGGAATACAACGCCTAAAGAGGTGATCACTTCCTTGCTTGAACAAGTAAGGATCATCCCAATAGTATTGTTTGACATCATGTAGAAACTTCTTCTTCTTTTGTGGGGTCAAGCCCTCAAGAATCACGCCTCCTACAATGTAGTTAGCAAAATTCGCAAACCAAGGGGCTTTTGACCCTCTAACAGCATGAAAGAAATGAAGAGAAGTAGAAGAAAGAGATAATGAAGGATCTGAATAGGGAGGTATTGAAATAAGGTGAGAAGACGTACCTGGATAGGTCGTTACCGTACCTGGGTGGGTCATTATTGACCCTCTGGCTTCACTACTTTCCACGGTAACGACCTCTTTTGGCTCGGTATCGAGCTGTCCCACCACGGTTTCGATGATTTCTAGCTTGGTACCGGTGTGCCCAGCGTTCTCCTGCCTCAGTGATGGGTCGATACCAACCCACGTAGGGTCGGTACCGAACTCTCTGCAGTTTTTAACCTCGTTCAGCATGAGGTGTTCGTCCGGTCTGGAGTCATTAATCGGTACAGCATTGTTGGATTCCGTGATGTGTTCAACCGGCAACCTAGATAGGTGATCCGCCACCAAGTTTTCTGCTCCCTTCTTGTCTTGGATTTCATGATCAAATTCCTGCAATAAGAGCATCCAACGAAGTAGCCTAGGTTTGGCATCCTTCTTAGCCATTAAATATCTAACGGCTTCATGGTCAGTGTAAACAATCACTTTAGAACCAACAAGATAAGAGTGGAATTTTTCAAATGCAAATACCACGACAAGGAATTCCTTCACCGTCGTGGTATACTTACTCTACGCCTCATCAAGCGTCTTGCTTGGATAATAGATGGTGTGGAGCTTTTTATCCTTCCGCTGACCTAACACTGCGCCGACTATATAGTCACTGGCGTCACACATAATCTCAAATGGCAGGGTCCAATCTAAGGACTGTATAATAGGAGCAGAGACAAGTGCTTCTCTCAACTTGTGGAAAGCTTCAAGACATTCTGTAGACAGCTCAAACACTACATCTTTCATTAGTAGGTTAGTCAAATGTTTAGCTATCTTAGAAAAATCCTGAATAAAATGTCTATAGAAGCCAGCATGTCCTAAGAAACTCCTAACATCTTTTATAGAAGAGGGAGGAGGTAATTTTTCAATGAGCTCAATTTTGGCTTTGTCTACTTCAATCCCTCTCTTAGAGACGAGGTGTCCAAGCACTATCCCCTCTTGGACCATGAAATGGCATTTTTTTCCAATTAAGCACAAGATTGGTTTCTTCACATCTTTTAAGCACCTTAGTCAAATTAACTAGACAAGAATCAAATGAAGAACCATACATAGAAAAGTCATCCATAAATACCTCTACTATGTCCTCTATTAAATCTGAGAAGATAGCCATCATGCATCTTTGAAAGGTTGCAGGGGCATTACAAAGCCCAAATGGCATTCTCCTGTAAGCAAATATCCCATATGGACAAGTAAAGGTTGTTTTCTCCTGATCATCAGGATGAATGGGAATCTGTCAGAAACCGCTATAGCCATCTAAATAACAAAAATAATCATGATGGACTAAGCGTTCTAAAACTTGATAATAAAAGGAAGCGAAAAATGATATTTTCTTGTAGCACTATTAAGCTTCCTATAATCTATGTACATCCTCCAACTAGTTGTGGTCCTAGTGGGGATTAGTTCACCTTTTTCGTTTTCTATAACAGTCATTCCCCCTTTTTTAAGGACTACATGGACCGGACTAACCCATTGGGACCCGATATAGGAAAAATTATCCCAACATCAAGTAGTTTTAAAATTTCCTTTTTTCACCACATCTTTCATATTAGGATTCAGCCTACGTTGATGCTCTATTGTGGGTTTGTGATTATCCTCCATGTAGATCCTATGCATGCATAATGAAGGGGATATGCCAGTTATGTCATCCAAGGAGTAGCCAATGGCTTTTCTATGGGTCCTAAGTACAGAAATCAGCTTCTCTACTTCCTCATCTTTTAATTGAGCATTGATGATGACGGGGAAGGTAGAGTTAGGACTGAGAAATACATACTTGAGGGAGTTTGGAAGGGGCTTGAGTGTTGGAGTAGGCTCAGCCGGGATAAGGATTGGTTCTTCATGTTCCATCTTCAGAACTTCCTCGAGGTAATCAAACACTAGAAGCTCTTCATCTTCCGTTAGAGGGACCGGAATCGACTCAGAGGGGTTCGGTACCGACTCATTCTTGCCTTCTAGGAGACTCGGTACCGATGTGGTGGTGCTCGGTACCGAGGTTGCAGCACTCGCCTATTCACCATTTCTTGCTAGAAGCGTCGGTAACGACCCATGTAGGGTCGGTATCGAGGCTGCAGGATCAATCTCCGCCCACCTTCTGCCCGAGAATGCATCAAAAGCCAACAACCTCTCGATTGGGTCCCCGCATTCAATGTCGTCAATGCGGGTGTAAAGCATCTTAACCTCGGCTTCATTGGTCTCTTTCATGGTGTGGTTAAAAAGAAACTCCACCACCTCATCCCCAATCTCGAAAGTTAGGAGTCCCCTCCTAACATCAATTATAGCTCCAACGGTGGCTAGGAAAGGTCTTCCCAAAATGATAGGAACCATTGGGTCTTCGGGCATCTCCATGACTATAAAATCATTTGGGACAAAAAACTTGCCCACTTGAACTGGAAAGTCATCCACCACCCCCGTAGGCTTGACACAGGATCCGTCTGCCATGTAAAACCTTATGTTTATGGGCTCCAGTGGTCCCATGTTGGCCTTGGACCAAATTGATAATTGAAGTAAACTGACACTGGCTCCCAAATCACATAGTGCCTTGAAACGGTGGGCGCCAATACCAATTATTATAGCAAACTTTCCCGAGTCTCCTAGCTTTTCTGGGAGCTCTAAAGATCGGACCTCGTCAGTCAGCTTAGACATAGATCTCTTCCTGCTTAAAATATCTTTCAAAAACTTTGTGTAAGCCGGCATTTCGCTTAGGGCCTCAGCGAATAGAATGGAAATATTTAAGCCTTGAAGGATTTTAACAAAACGCCTAAACTTCCCTTATGTTGAGTCTTTAGACTTTTTAGAAGGGAATGGAAGAGTCTTTACCGGTCTTGGAACCAAAGTGGGCTCGAGAGGTGGCACTACCGAGTCGATAGAGCGGTCGATGGGTGTTGTAGAAGGATCGGTATCGACCCTGTGGGGGTCGGCACCGACCATGGGACTAAGGGAGTGGTTAGGAGGCAAAGACTTACCTGGGTTGGGGTCGGTAACGACTTGGGGAGCCTCGGTACCGAGTGCACGAGGTTCGGTATCGACCCCATTGGGTTCATTATCGATCCTAGCGGGAGTAGTTTCCTTGTTATCTGCCTCTTTCTCCTTGGTTTCAGCACAGTCCGGTAGTGTCTTTTCGCTCCAGAGGTGGACAGCTACAATTTGACCCTTCGGGTTCTCTTCGGGACGGCCCGGTAGTTGACCTTGAGGTCTCGGAATTTGCGCAGCCAGGTTACCTAATTGGGAGTTTACATTCTTTCTCCATGTTTTAATATAACCCAATTGTGCTTGTACGCCCTTTAGGTTAGAACGGACTCCATCGATCTTGTTGTGGACTCCGGTAATACCCTCTTGTAGACCTTGTACCCATGAAGGTGGCTCTTGATAACCTAGAGGTTTGTAGGGTGTGGGCTGTTTATTAGGTGGAGGGGGTGTATAGTTTTGATTTTGATTGGAGTTCCCCCAATTGGAATAGTTGTTCGGCCTGTCATAATTATTAGGAGGGTTTCTGTATTGACCTCTCATATAATTCATTTTAGCATATGTCTTAGCAGCTCTAACCTTCTCAATGTTAGTGCAAGCAGAAGTACTATGGGCATGAGAGCCACACTCAAGACATTGTTGAGAGGTTTTCAGAAAACTTACCTGTTTTTTTAGACGGTTGATCTCATCCTGCAAGAATTGATTTTTAACATCGGGATCAACGTCGTCTTTGTTTGGACATAGAGACGCCTCTGAGGCTGGGGTGGTTGCTGGGTCCCATACATGGCATCGTAATTGGTCAACTTGTCCGGTAATGCCCATGCCACATCAGGTTCTATCTCTATGAAACCGCAAGCAGTGTGCAGGTTGATGCGGTTCTTTGTCTCAACATTTATTCCTTGAAAGAATATTTCTTGAAGAACATATTGTGGTTGTCCATGGGTGGGACATTGCCTTAGCATCTCCTTAAATCGCTCCCATGTTTCCACAAAGGTATCGTTAGGCAGCTGGTGTGAAGAGGTGATACGTTTCCTTAACTATGTAGTTTTGGCTGGAGGGAAAAACTTAGTCATGAATAAATCATGCAAAGCTTTCCATGTCCTAACCGACCTAGGAGGTAGGCTCTCTAACCAGCTCAGAGCCTTTCTTGCAAGAGACCATTTAAAAGCTTTTAATTGAACATACTCGAGAGAAACATCGTCAGCTGTAATGGTATCACATAAATCAACAAAGTTTCGAATATGCTCCATAGGGCACTCAATGGGTTTTCCCTCAAACTAAGCCCGTTTTATTAAGGATATAAATTGAGACTTAATCTCAAAGGCCTTCTCTATCTCGGGAAGCACTATAGCTGATTCGGGCACCCTCAGTTCTGGGTGCATGTACTGCTTGGTAGTCTTCGGAATAGTATTCAACTATTCCTGCAATTGATCTCTATCAGCTTGTAATGCCTCCATCTGTCTGCGCAGGGCAGTCATCTGCTGAGCCATCTCTTCAGGTGTGACGGCCATATTGCAGTTTTCTCGTCTCCTATGATGAAGAACACGTTCAGGCTCAGAATAATAATCAGATTGATGAAACTCAAGCCGAACATCTCCCTATTTGCATAAGCTGAGAAAACAAACAAAAGGACATAGATTAGAAACAAAAACGGGGTCGGGCTATTCCCTAACCCACAAGTAATCAAACACAACACTGTTGCCCCCCCCCCCCCGACAATGGAGCCAATTTGTTGGAAGGGATTTACTCAACAACAAATAAATTTCTAGTCAAGACCCCTCTGTGTATATGGAGGTCATGATCTTCCACGGAAAGCAAGATTATGTTTGATTACTAAACTAGAAAGCAAAAAATAACGGAAAACAGTAACAAAAACAAGAAAGATCAACCAAACAAGGGCTCGAATGGGTCGGTACCGACCTTGTCAAGGTCGGTATCGATCCTGGACTAAACTGAAATGAGACAAACAACATAGAAACACACAGGTTCGGTACCGAACCCTGTGATCTATCTTTCTCTTTCACTCTTACCCCTGTTCCCTCCACAAAATATCATGTGTTCCCTTTTGTACTTTACATTGCTTAAGTAATACAAATGGTTTCTAGTATGATTGCATGTTCCTTATTCCTCATTTATGCTTATTTATTTTCGATGATGCCAAAAGGGGGAAGGACAAAATGTGTGAGATGAGTCTTATCTTGACTTATCACAGAAAATGCTTTTGCTAAGGGGGAAGGACAAAATGTGTGAGATGAGTCTTATCTTGACTTATCACAGAAAATGCTTTTGCTAAGGGGGAACCATCGTATAAAATGCTAAGTAAGAACTCAATGTTTCATAAAAGTGGCTCTCTAGGAACTCTCTCAATCTCACACAGGAACTCTGTTGCACACCATATTTTGAAATACTTGTTTTTTTATGATGGGTTTGTCATCATCAAAAAGGGGGAAATTGTTGGGATGGTTTTGGGACCTCTGGTTCCAAACATCGGAACAACGATACCATTCTCTAGTTTTGATAATGACAAACACCATTTGGGAACTAACGTGTTTTATCCAAGTATTTCTAAGGAACACAGGTCCAGTGAAGAAGCGCTAGAAACATCCAAGGAACACAGGCACACATGATGAAGAGCTCCTCTCAAAGGAACTCTGAAGAAGACAGTTCCCATCACACGGGAACTCACATGTGCAAACAAAGACCAGTCAGCGAGATTCACGGGATCCGGTCTCAAGACAAAACAAACGCTCAGTCTGAGGAACAGACTGAAGCGATTGATCCAACGGCCCGATTGCTTCTTAAAGTTGACTCAATTCAAATTGTCACATGTGTAGGACAAAGACTTGGCACACAAGACAAAAGGGCATTTCGGACACAAACGAAGGTCAAGATTGGAGCCCAAGTATTGACAAGTATAAAGCCAAGGGAATAGTGCTCAGACAAATCACTTCCCCCAGAATTCACTCATACTCACAAAGAAAGAAAGAAAGAAAGAAGAAGAGAAGTCCTCGGCGACGAGTGTCTGATCTCGACGACGGAAAAGTCAAGTTCCTAGGAGCAAGGGAACTGTGATAAGTCACGGTGTAAGGTTTGATTTACTTGTCTTAGTTGAGTTGTTCGCTTAGGAACTAGGTTGAGAAGATTCATTAGTGTTGCTTGAGTTAGGTAGAACTCTTAGAACAGAGAAGTTTGAATCTGGCCTTTGTGTAACTAAGGAACAATCAATAATATAAGTAAGTCATTCAAAATCCTCCAAGCGGAGGTAGAGGTTTACCCACACAACTAGTTGGTTGTTGTGGGGTTCCTCTATAAGGGAACTGTGTCCTTACGCTTTCTGTTCACTTGTTTATTAGTTTACTTCCACTGCTTTGGGAACTGCTTAACCGCCAGTTCCCAAGCTCTTGCTAACACCTAACGATCCAACAAAAAATATAAAAAACTCGAAGTCAGTCGCGCCTACTGACACATGGGACCCTCGGTGTCGACCCTGTTAGGGTCGGTAGACTCCTGCTGAATTCCTTGGAACCGTCTTTGCTGCAAGCCTCGGTACCGAACCCACATGGTCGGTATCGAGCCTGTCTTGCCACGTTCTTTGTACTTTTTCACAGCTTCTTTTGGACTTTCCCACGGTTTCTCTGAGTGTCTTCCATTCTTCCTCATCCCGCCAAGCTCTAACGTTTCCTCTCTATCTTGATGCCTTCAAAATGCTCCTGTTTTGCTCTAAAGACCTACAGAAAACACAAAAACAGAGTAGCTTCCATACATTTCTCAAAATATACAAACTTATCCAAAAAGACACAAAACAAACACAAAAGCACAACTAAACTATACTAAACAACTAAGAAAAACACCCAAAAACTATACTAAAAACAAAAAACATCACCTATAGCACGGTTAGTAACTCTTTAGTCCGTCTTCCCTTAGCTCTTTCAAGACGCTTCTCCAATCCCTCGACGATCACTTTGTTTGTTGCCTCGGCTTGCCCGTTTCCTTTTGGGTAGCTGATAGAGGAGTATACATTTTTGATGCCCATCCCTTTGCAATACTCTTTGAAGTTCTCACTATTGAATTGGTTCCATTGTAAGAGATGAGAGAAAAAAGGATTCCAAAGCGTGTGATAATGTGTTCCCAAACAAACTTCTAGGTGTCAGAATAACAAATATTTGCTAAGGGTTTTGCCTCCACCCATTTAGTGAAATAGTCCATGGCAGAAATAAGGTAACGCACATTCCCTAGCACTCTTAGTAAAGAACCGACGGTATCAAGGCCCCATTGTGCAAAAGGCCATGGACTAGTCAGGGAGTGGAGATCTTCAGCCGATATATGTGTAATTTTAGTGAACCTTTGACACTTGTCGCATTTTTTCACGTATAGCTCGACGTCTCTTTTCATGTAAGGCCATCAATATCCTTGAGAACGAGCTCGGAATACCAAACTGCGACCTCCAGCATGCATCCCGCATATGCCTTCATGAATCTCGTATAATAAAGGCTCTACCTTGCTTGGGGGTACGCATCTCAAGTTTGTCCAGGAAAAAGATCGACGATATAGAAACTTTTCCGGTGATAGCCCAAACCAATGAGCCCTTAAGCGAACTTTCCTAGCTTTGGCGGTATCCGATGGCAGGACGTTCTCATCCAAGTAACGTATTATGGGCGTTTGCCAACCGAGATCATCACTTCCTGCGCCCGCGGCCTCTATCGAGGCGATTTCCGCGATTACGGCTGTAGTCATATTATCGCTTGCGGTTTCCGCTTAAGGCGCCGATCACTGGACATCTTGAGACTTCAACATGAATCGATGTCTTGAGCGATTTTCCCAAACAAGCAGCCAAAGTTGCTAAAGCATCAGCAAACTTTGTTTTGTTCGCACGGTCTCTGTCTATGCTCGTAGTGCTCAAACTCTTCTAGCATAGCTCTCGTTTTCTCCATATATTTGAGCGTCTTTAAACCCTTGGCCTCATAAAGCCCCAAGACTTGGTTATTTATCAACTACGAATCAGAGAGGACAAGTAGTCTGGCGATTCCAAGACTAGTTGCCGTTTCTAACCCGAGTATTAGCGCTTCATACTCGGCTTCATTGTTGGTTCACTTGGTTGCATCAAAGCCAAGGTGAAATGCAAGATGAAGTGCTTCTCCAGTAGGTGATATAAGCACAATTATGACTCCAAATCCATGATTATTGCTTGCACCATCGATCTCAAGCTTACACTCGGGTTTCATTACGCTCTAGGGTGATCCGCGGGCGCGTTAGGGGAACCCGCGACCACGAATTTGCTTAAATGAGAGGGGAACACTCTTTGAGGGTTTTCCACGACTGCAGAATTGTCATCCGCGACCGCGGATTCCTCGGCCGCGACCGTGGTCATCCTGGTCGCGTCCGCGGTTTCCTTCTCTGGCCCTATTATGCGGTTCTAAGTGTCTCCCGCGACCGCGATTTCGCTTTCTGCGCTCGCGGACCTGAACGGTTCTGGGAGAATTTGGCTATGAAATCTGCTAACACATGTCCTTTAATGGCGGTTCGGGCACGTATTTGATGTCGTATTGCCCTAGTTCTATGGTCCATTTTGTGACCTATCCCGCGAGATCCGAGCTTGACAGAAGTTCTCGAATAGGATAGGTCGTAATGACTTGAATTGTCTGCTCTTGAAAGTAATGGTTGAGCTTGCGAGATGCGGTGACCAAAGCTAATAACAGTTGCTCCATAGGTGAGTATCTTGTTTCGGCATCGAGGAAAGTTTTGCTAGTGTTATAGACTGGCCTTTGATTTCCGCCTTCCTCCTTAATCAAGATGGCACTAACTGCTCGAGGAGACGCAGATAAGTAAAGATTCGAGGTGTCATGAGGTACGGTCAAGATTTGAGGTGATTGCAAGTATGCCTTTATTTTTTGTAAATCTTCCTCACATCTTGGCTCCATTCGAAGGGGCGGTGATGTGAACCTACTCGTCTTCGGTCCACGAATGGCGGATCTAGGCTCAAAACGCTCAGATCATCTCTGACAATAATAACCGGATAGGTACGAGTCCAACATTATGGACTCGCAGGCCTCTATTGTTTGTCGGAATGAGGGTGTAGCGAGGCAGATGTGAGAGGGAAAGACCAACGAGAGGGAAAGGGGTTGGAAGATTGGGTGACGTCGAGTCTAACTAGGATGAGGGACTTTCGACTCTGACTATGAATTTAGATTAAACTTGACATAAGGATTATAATGGGAGTCATGCCTCTTAAATAGAATAAGGCTCATGAAACCCTAGACTAGTATGGGGGCGGGCTAGTGTTAGCAACACGCTAGGCCCAACGTCTGAAGCCCATAAAACAAATAATAGTAAACGCTAGAAAGGGAAAGGTGCAACTAAACCCTAATAGCCTAATGGGCCTTATGCTAGCTTAATAGGTCGGTCTCTTAAGCATAAGAGAACACACGCACAAAAGACGGAATATAAATGACGAAAATATAAATAATATAAATAAATACATAAAAGAGACTAAGTCCTAAGCCAAGGGGGTCTCCAAGGCTTAGGCCGTCTCGGAATGGTAGGAACCGGGTTAGAGCCAGGGTAGGGTCGCATCATCCTCCGTCCCTTAGATTTGAAGTGTCCTCGCTTTGACATGGTGGGGACAAGGGAAGAAAGATGTGGCCTTATGAAAACCTTGCCATCGACGTGGGTCTTCTCGAAGAGTAGAATATATGGTGTTGACAAAGGTGCACACTTTAGTTTGGACTCAATTTCAACGTCGGACATCAAAGATAATGGCATGTCGATTGACTTGTCTGAAGTCGGAGGAAAATCTAACGAAGGAGCCGCTGTAGGAGCGGGCTCGGCGTCAATCGGGATCTTGACTTCGGGGCATCGGCGTTGCGGTTGCGAGATCCTCGGTTAGGACACGCTCGCTCGACATGGTTGTCGGATGTGGTTGTGGTGTTGCGGCTGACTTGATGATGGGCTTGCTCGACATCGACGTCAATGGTGGATGTGGTGTTGGGACGAGTACTAGGACGGGTGTGAGGTGGTAACAAGCCATGTATTCGGTAAACTAGCACTCTAAGGCAGCGAGCATGTCCTCGATGTTCCCTCTCTCGGGTTAGGAAGAGGGCATGGGAGGAGGCTGTGGATTAGGCCACGGGTGCGGGTTTGGTTTGGGTACTCGGTTGGATAGGCGCTGAGGAGACGAACTCCAATCCCGCTCGTCGTAGGAACAATGTTCGGACTTGGGAGTTTTGCATGGGAGCCGAGGAGTCAGACTCCAATTCCACTCTTCGTAGGAACGATGTTGGGGTTTAGGAGTTTCTCCATAGTAACAGGCCCGATTTTGTGATAGTTTAAATGTGGGGAAATCCAATCGAGATCATGCCGATCTCGGGCCTTAGCTCGTCGGCATGGTCGGTCCCAAGGGTCCGAGTCCTCCCAAATTGACGAAGTCGTTTCTTCTTCTTTTTTCTTTTCCTTATACTATGAGATCTTTCACAATTCGAAAGATCTCTTACAAGAAAGGAAATAAATAGGCTATCCTAGAATAACAAAATAAAAAAGAGATCTTTTATAAGAATGAGATCATTACAAGGAAATAAAAATCAAGTCAGCAATAAACCAAAGATATGTGACTCGAAATATCCCCATCAACCTCGGAAAGAAATCCTCGAGATCTAGGGTTTTTGGATCTGGTGCAGGGGTTGGCACGCAGCGTCGCAGATCTGGCGCAGGGGCTATCTCGCGCGATTGGTTGGGTGTAGGACTCGCGCAACTGGTTGGCTTTTCGGCCCGTTGGAGGGGAAAACGAAGTCCAATTTGGGCGAATTTTATATTCCTGGACTCGTATTGAAAAGTTATACAATATACTGGAAGAAAAATTGCAGAAAAAAAATATTTTGGGGGTCGAAATCTGGTAGAAGTCGACTTTAGTTTATTTTTTGAAGATAGAGAAGGGATCGTTCGAGCCGCTTTAGCTTTGATACCAATTGAAGAATGATTGGAATTTATCTGAGGACCGACTAATAAATTGGTTGAGAGATGTTGCCATTCTTGTTAATCTTTGCACTTCTTTGATGTTTCTAGGACTTGAAATGGTGTCAAGGGCTCGAATTTGATCCGGACTTGTTTCGATTCCTCTGCGAGTAATGAGGTGTCCCAAGAACTTGCTTGAACCTATCGCGAATGCACATTTCGCGGCGTTGAGCCTAAGTCGGGCTGCTTGAAGGATGTCGAAAACATCTTGCAAGTCTTCTAGATGAGACGATGCCCTTTTACTCTTGACCACCATGTCTTCAATGTAAGCCTCTACAGTCTTTCCGATCTTTGAACTAATTAGCTTGGTAACTAGCCGCTAAAAAGTTGCCCCGATATTCTTCAATCCGAAAGGCATCACCTTGTAACAAAAGATCCATTGGGGAGTTAATGAAGGCTATGTTTTCTTAATCATCTAAATGCGTTGAGATTTGATGGTAACCCCGATATGCATCTAAAAAGCTCATGCGCTCATGGCTTGATGTAGCATCCATTAATTGATTGATCTTTAGAAGTGGAAACAAGTCTTTTGGACAAGCCTTGTTGAGATCAGTAAAGTTCACGCAAACTCTCCAATCTCTCGTCTTTTTTTTACTACGAAGGTATTTGCTAGCCATGTTGGATACCACACTTCCCGAATGGAGTTAGCTTCTTGTAATTTCTTTATTTTGGCTATCACAACTTCAGTATGCTGGATAGAGGACCGTCGTGCTCGTTGTAAGATCAGTTTGTGTCTGGGAGGACGTTTATCATATGGGCTCCAAGCGAAGATGTCACGATTGCTTCGCAATAAGTGTGTGATGGCTAAAAGTTTTTCGTTTGAGAGATTTGCCCCTACAAAAAACTTCTTCTCAGGCTCATCATCTCCGACAGAAATCTCTTGAAGTTCGTCCACAAACTTATGTTTCAGTTTCGAGCCTGTGCTGGTGAGATCCATTGGCTCACGTTGCTTTCATAATGATCGTCCTCATAAGAGTCGGGATCGCGGTGATCCCGATTGGGATCGGTTTTTGTCGACCCGCGGTTCGACTCCGCTATCACACGCGATCGATCAAGCGAGTCTTGATCGTCGCCACTCGTGCGATCTTTTCCTTCGACCTAGTGATTCGCTGACCCCCTTACGCTCGGGCTCCTTTGTTTCGACGATTAACGACTGTTTATTTGCGATTCGTGGTCAAGTTTTCGCTTTTGGGACATTAGGGATGCACCCGAACCCAAACTATCACACGGTAGTCGATTTTCGACCTCAGAAAGTGTTAGGGTTTGATCATCCGAGCAAATATCGAAATTTGCTCGATCGCCCTGCGCACCACGGTCGCGGCCTATGGGGTCGCGGTCGCGGTTTCCCGTTCCGCGACCGCAGACTACTGTTCGCAGATCTGTTCATCGGAGGCAATACTCTCGATCTCACTTTAAGCAAATGTCTGATGACCTTGAAAGGCTCTTCTTTTTTCGTTTGGGATCGATTGCATCACTATAACTGCGTGGATCGATTACTCGCTCCCCACAGACGGTACCAATTGTTAGTGCACAAAAATTTGCCTTCATTGCACTAATTGATTACTCCTTCTTCACCTTCCGTTCCAACTGCTTCTTCAACTTAGACCTGCAAAACAATGGACAAAGGGGGTGGAGACCCCCTTATCCACCTTCTATGCCTAAATCAAAGGAACAGTCGTCGATCGAGCGTCAAGGTAAAAGACAAGACTTGCTAGAGAACTCAGCGAATATGAGGATGCTCTTCATACACGTCGATGAACATGTACTTATAATGGAAGAGAGAGGGTGGGGGATCGAAAATCCACCCCCTAGGGTCGGCCCGTTGCCTTGTCACCCAAGCAAGTGGTATCTTGCACCCTACTCCAAGCGAAAATTCTATCTCTTCGTTAAGATAAAATCTTCCATTATGTCGAATAACCACTATATTTAATTTTATATGAAAATAGTTAAAGATACAAAAAGTATAATAAATAAAAATACTTTTTTGGCGGTAGATATATAAAATAATTATGGTGATTAATTTTACCCACTCATAATTTGAACCCAACCAACCGCGCTTTATAATAAAGCATATTGGAGGTTTTTTCACCGAAATGATGTACTTCATAAATAGACCTTAAAGCCCCATTCTATTTCTGGGTTTGCAATCAAATTGTGGACACATCACTATTCACTAGTTACAAGTTAATTAGTACAGTAGTATGTTGATATGTTTGCGTTAGAAAGTAGAAACATAGCAATTCGGAAATTGTGTATATATTGTTGTAAAATTAAACGAATGCATTTTTTATTGTTCGTAGTGCACTTTTCCTACTTCGGAGTGCACTTTTTCGCATTTGTACTTTTCGTACTTTGTACTGCACTTTTTATATTTTTTATAGTACACTTTTCGGATTGCACTTTTTGTATTTTGTAATGCACTTTTAGTACTTTTTAGTACACTTTTTAATTTTCAGGATAAGAGTTTGTTTCATTTGAACCAAACTCTAATTTTCAATACATATGAACTAAGAGAATTTTCATAAAAAAGAAAGTTTTCTTAAAATGTATGACAAAGTCTAAAAAGATAAATTATATGAAATAGAGGGAGTATCATAGCATGTTTGGTCCTGGGTTGATAATTTGTTGGAGAGTTGTTTACTTGTTTATTTAATTTTATTTACTTTAAAAGATGAACACAAACATTTAATACTACATTTTTTTAATCAAAGGAGACAAGTACTCTTTGCCCCCTCAAGATGATTTTCATTAATATAAAAAAATAAATATTTAATATAATTAAATTATCTTTATATTTTATATTTTATTATATCTTATTTATTAAGTTAATTATTATTTTTAAATTTTTTATCTCTTTCATATTTGAATATATACAATTTTTTATTCATATTTTATCTTCTCTTTTTAATTACATATCTATGATATATCATTAAGGAAAAAGAGAAATATAATTATTTTATCTTAATAATATATCTTGATTCTCAACACTAAATTTAACCATTTGTATTGATTAAAAAAATTATACATTCTACCAGTAATAAAAGTGCTAATATTAATATTTGTATTATATTTTGATTTATTAATATCCTATTTATAATGTCGATAAAATCCCGAATCATAGTCGTACATGGTACAACGGGTACAACTAGTTAGTAATCAAATGACAAATAATCCGACCCTTTACATCATCCAACAATAAAGAGGTAACACGAGCCACACAATACATAAAAATTAATACTAAACAAAAAAGCTAAAAAGTTAGATAAAACATTGTTTTCAAATCACGATTATTATTATTAATTTTCATGCAAATAAAATAATATTTCCCAAATTTTTAGGTAGAACATCCAAATCAAAATAAAGTCATAATTTGACAATAACAAAATTGGATAAAAATGTAATCTGAATAGCTTGATTCAACAGTTCCACAATTAGGGTGAAACCCTTTGGAATCGTAACTCATGCCATTATCTTTAATTAATCCAAGGACCCACTAAAGCTATTTCGGAGCATCAATCAGTCCCAAGTATTAATTGATAAATAATAAGAGCTAGGTTGTGCTAAGCGAAATGATGTGATAAATAAACCTTACGAAACCCATGTATTAGTTGATAGTACTATATAAAATCATAAACTATGCATCACACACTGATATCAAAACCTAGAAACTAAGACGTACTTTTATCACACATTTTAAAATATAAAAATGTCTACAAATTAGTATGCATGTTAAATCAAACCCTTATTAAAACCTTAAATCTATACGAGTAGTTCTTCCAATTAATCGTCCTCCGGCCAGATTTCCTTCTTTTTTTTTAAACGGTAAAAATTAGGAGACCCCTACGGGGGCGTTTTAGGGCATCCTTACGAATGAGAGTTTGCAGCTCTAGATTATCCAGAAGGAGGTTGGTAGGGATGCTGTGGCCCATCTTAGAAATTTTGTCGGCCACGGCATTACAATCCCTACCCACATGTCGAGCTGAAACAGTTGTAAATTGTTGTAAGGAGACTAGGATGTCTGATATTAACATTTCGATTTCCCATGAGCATCTACCAATTTGTTTAATAGCATTAATAACAGTGAGATTATCACCTTCAATTTCAATGTTTTATATGCCTAATCTTCGTGCTTCCTTAACTCCTTCCCTTAGAGCATTAGTTTCCGCTTTTAAGATTGAGATAGCTCCTTTTTTCTTTGTGCCTATACCAGCAACTTCTGCATTGTGATCTCGAATTACAAATCCTGAGGTTGCTAGACTTGAACTAAGTTTAGAACCATCAAAATTCAATTTCAGATGATTATTAGGCGGTTTTAGCCACTTCTCCTCTTTCATTTTCTTCCTAGCATGTTCAATTTTTGTTTTCTATTCTAACCTCTCTTCATCTTCTTCCCATCTTTTTGTTCTGTCCCATTGAGCAATTTGGTTTTTTGTGTATTGTTCTAAATTCAAGATGAAGTCATCTGGGATTTGTTGGAAAACTAGCTTGTTTCTTTGATTTCAAACACACCACCAACAAACAACCAGCTCTATAAATTGATTTTTGTCCATAACTTTAATTAAAATATTAATGATCTCCCCAGTCGTTTTATTTCTTATATCCCAAATGTCGGGAATCCTACTTAAAGCGGATGATATTTATGTAGCAGTATGTATTTAGTTCATTTTGTCATAGTATCTTAACCGGCCGAAAAGACATATAGGTATTTTTAGTAGACCCCCTGAGACACTTTGGTATTTAAAAATGCTATGGAGACTTTAAGATATTTAAAAACACATCTAAGAGACAATAAGGTATTTTTTCACATCTGATTTAAAAAAAAAACCGGTTTATAATATATAAAGCCCGGTTCAACAAAAGAAATTTTCAACCCAATACACTGAACCCAACCAAACTCAATACACTGAACCGGTTTATAATATATAAAGCCCAGTTCAAAATGGGGAAAATTGATAGAAATTGTTGGTTTTAGTGGTCGAACCTGAATTGTTGCTGAATTCAGAGTGCTGATTTTTGCATGTATTTTGGAGTGCTGATTTTTGTGCTGAATTTTAATGTGCTGAAATTTAGAGTGTTGTCCAACAGAAGCTGATTTTTGGCTGCTGTCCAACAGATTTTTTGGCTGTTGATTACTTTAGGCAACAGAAACTAATTTTTTTAGTTGTTGTTCAACTAATAATGTGCTGAATTTTAGTGTGCTGATTTTTAGCTCAACTATTAGCATGTCAAAATTTATCCGCTTCTCTTAACTAGTTGAAAGAGCATTCATACAACAAGTAATTTGTAAATATTAATGAAAGTATACACAAAATTAGACAAATGAGGGGGAGGAATGGGTTTGGTTGGGTTCAGTGTATTGGGTTAGAAATTTCTTTTGTTGAACCGGGATTTATATATTATAAACCGGTTTTTTAAAAATCAAATGAGAAAAATACCTTATTGTCTCTTAGATGCGTTTTTAAATACCTTAAAGTCTCTAGATAATTTTTAAATACCAAAGTGTCTCATGAGGTCTATTAAAAATACCTATATGTCTTTTCTGCCTATCTTAAACCTATTTTATGGTACCTCATTTTTCACAAAACTATGAGTTTGTAGTAGAGCTTTAAAAAACTGACCTAACCCGCTAATCCGACTCAACCCATCGATAATTTTGGGTCAAGACTCGAAAATTTAAACCCGAAACCCGAAATAAATCGAACCTGATAGAACACGAAACTCGTTGGGTTGAAACCCGAAACCCGTTGTTTGACCGATTTAGCATATTTATAGAATTTTTTAAATTTATTTTGAAACTTATAATATATTTTATTATTAAAATAAATAAAAATAATATATTATAATTAAATATTATTATTTAATTAAAAATTGATTTTAATAATCATAAGAAAAAAGGATATTTTAAACCCGCTGGTCAACCCGACCCGACCGAAAACCGCTACAACCCGACCAGTTTGACCCGTGATCCATAACGACCCAGAACCCGATTTAATCCGAACTCGAAGCCACCTAACCGGACCCGATTCACAGGTCGAGTTTGCAGCGCTACTTATTTATTACTCTAATATTGGGGTAGTATATTTTGATAGTATTACAAATTTACAATTGACTGAATTTGTTTTTATTTTGATTTTTTTCATTTCAATAATTTGCAACCAAACGCGCTTTTTTTTATTTTGATTTTTTTTTCATTTTGTTTTTTTTCATTTCAATAATATTGGGGTCTTTTTCACCGTGATGGTGTACTTCATAAATACACCTTAAAGCCCATGCCATTCTCGGGTTAGAAAGTACTACAAACTTAGCATTTCGGAAATTGTGCATATAGTAAATATGCACCTTCTCCGTGCCTTCCGATAAATATTTGTTAAACGTGATTTGGCTATTGTTTTGTGACTTTTGTCACTTACCATTGAATGTTTAGTCTTGGCCTCTTGGGTTGGGTAAGTTGGGTTAGAGAGTTTACTTGCTCATTTAATTTTATTTACTTGTAAAAGATGAACACAAATAGTTAATACTCCTTAATACAGTACGTAGTGATTATATATTTATATATAGTGCTTTAAAAACATTATATATAATATAATATAATGAGAATGAATACAGTTGCTGGATCACGAATAAATAGATAAACTAGTCGAATTCCCGTGATACTCACGGGGTGATTTTACTAAAGATTATATAATATAATCCGATATTAATATAAAATTTAAAATACTTGTATATAATATCGTAATAAAAATGTGTAATTTATAAAAAAATTAAGATCGTTCCACATATTTTTATATTTAAATATTATTTTCATTATTTGTTGAAATCTTGCCTCAAATTTAGATTACATTTTTTTAAAATATTAATTTCACTGGAATTGAATATTTTTAATATTTTTTTATTTTTTTAAGATATTAATATGCATAAAATAATCAGTTTTTATAAAATATTTATTAAGGTTATGCATTTGATTTCTTATCTTTTACTTTGTAATGAATATAATAATATTTTTAAATATGGAGAACATTAATATAAAGATTAGTATAGAAGATAACACAGGGAAAAAATATAAATAATATAATGGTATCACTTAAAGATAACTACGGTAGGATATCTAGCAAGGATAACATAACTTATTAAAACATTTATTGAATTAACGTTAATTTATTAAAATTTTGGTACATATATCAATGTTTACTAAAATATATCATATATTCTATAAATAATTTATTTTATTGCATCAACACATATATAAAAAAATTATGTACTTGGAGCGCAAGATTTGTTAAAAGATAAAAGAAAATTTATTATCTATAAAATTAATATAAAAAATATTAGCATATAGATTAATTTTTGCTAAAAGATATGCATAAAATTAGCATAGAAAGTGCTAAC
This sequence comes from Fallopia convolvulus, assembly GCA_964016875.1. NCBI lineage: Eukaryota > Viridiplantae > Streptophyta > Magnoliopsida > Caryophyllales > Polygonaceae > Fallopia > Fallopia convolvulus. The sequence goes on from OZ024726.1 coordinate 7,341,786, forward strand.
ATATAGATGGATCAATTTATTGTAATATAAAAAATTAGATGTATAGAAAAAATAATACAAATTATTATTAAAAAGTTTTAACATTATTTTATTCAAGTAATACCACGTAGCGCAAGTTTTTCAAGAAACATGGTTTCTGCTTTATAATGTATTAGGTAGATTAGAACATCATTGAAATATAAAAATTGGAAAATTTTTGAAACATACGAATTTTATTTAAAAATCCGTGTATTATGTCTGTATGTTAGAACTGAATATGTCGAATTTTATTATTAACTGTGCTTTATTTTACTACTAACGGTGTCCATAATATAAAAAATAATGCTGACCCAAAATCATCCAACTTGCAATGTCTTCAGGGGCGGAGCCAGAAAGTTGCCCCAGTGGGGGCTAAATTCTTGGTTATAGAAAAAAATTGTATTTTTCTACATAAAAAATTTTTTGTACGAAATTTTTTGTTTTTTTTAATGAAATTTTGTATTTTTTAGTAAAATTTTGTATTTTTCTGTATAAATTTTTTTTTTGTATATGAGACCCTTTTTTCATACAAAAATGTTTGTTTGTTGAAAGATGAGGACTGTTTAACTGTATTTGACATTATATATAGTAAATGTTTAATCACTAATATGTGTAATTCTAGTAATATTTGCACATTTTTTACACTAATAATATTTTAAAATTTTTAATTTTTTTTTAAAATTCAGTGGGGGCTACAACCCCCACTGGTCCCCACATGCCTCCGCCCCTGAATGTCTTGATTTGACACTATCAAAATTTGATAAAAATGTAAGCTGAATAGCTTGATTCAATAGTTCCAAAATTAGGGCGAAGCCCTTTTGGATTAGTAACTCATACCATTATCTTTAATTAGATTTTTTACTTGAAACCACCCGTCCAATGCCTATTTACAGTAAACCACCCGTCCAATGTCTTCCGTTACCTTTTTACCACATAAATCCTTTTTTCCGTCCAAATTGCCGTCAAATTACGTAAGTACCTATTTGCCTCTATTTTTTTACATTATTTTAGTCCAATTTTCATCATCTTCCTCTGCTCCATCAATGGGACTCAACGACCTCCATAATTGGCACTTCTGAGCTCAAATTTCGTTTCAACCATGCACAAATTAGGACCTTTTGTCAAAAATTCACCAAAAACCATACCTTGCAAAAAAAAAAAAAACAGATCTGCAATTGAACATTCCCCCAAAAAACCAGATTTGTAGTTGTCGAAAAATCCCCAAAAACCAGATCTGCAATTTCCACATAAATTGCCATCAATTTCATTTTTTTTCAACTGCACTTGAACACTGAAATTGATTCTAGATTGGGCAAAAACCATACCTTGCAAAAAAAATCAGGTTTGCCTCTAACTTTGTTTTTTCGACTGCAATCCCAAAATTCGATTAGTGTAACTTCCGTTCTTTTAGAGGTCAATTCCAACTCGACCTTCTAATTCTTCGAACACAGCGGAAACACCGCCATGACTGTCGCACACAACAACAAAGGAGAAGTCGTTTAGGGTTTCCGGTTGAGTGATAACCAAATCGTCCTCCATATCCTCGTGAACACCCTGCAACTTCACTGATCTCCAACGGTTCCCGGCGAATCCTCCGACGAGCGGCATAGGCGAGTCGATCGTAATCTCAAGCGCCTAGAACCTCCTACTGTTGTAGTTGTGTTAGAGATGGACCAGTCAACCCAAGATTGATATATAATGGATTAAATTAATGTAAAAAAATAGGGGCAAATAGGTCTTTACGCAATTTGACGACAATTTAGACGGAAACAGGGATTTAGGTGGTAAAAAGGTAACGGAAGGCATTGGACGGGTGGTAAAGGTAAATATGGCCTATTGGACGGGTGATTTCCGGCAAAAGACCCCTTTAATTAATTTATATAACAGACTCACTAAGGATGTGTTTGGTTTCAAACTACAAAAACATAAACGGAAAGAAAACAAATATAGCTCACTTATGTAAATAACATATTGACAACAATATTTATCTTAGTTGGTTTGTGGGTCTAGAGAAGAGGGGAAGAGAAATGGTTAGAGGAGAATTAAGAATATACTTACCCCATGTTAAAATTAAAGAAAGAGATAGAGGATCACAAGAAAACTTATGGTACATTTTTGTATGCAAAATGAGGCGACTCAAGGTAAAAGAAAATTTATTATTGATATATCATGAAACTAATATAGACTATGTTCATTTCCTTTCTGTAGTGAAAAACCAAACAGACCCTAAAACTATTACGGAGTATCAATCAATCCCAAGTATTAATTGATATTTAAGAGGTTAAAAAGTAAAATGATGTGATAAATAAACCTTACAAAACCTATGTATTAGTTAATATATAAGAGGTTTCCAAACAAAAAAAATGTCTCTATATAAGACAAATGAAGGGTGCCCAATTCCGAATTGAAGGGCGCCCTGCAAATGAAAGCGGAACCCATCGCTTGTACTAGTAGCGGTGGGAACTACCGATACATTAATTTTTTTATTAAAGGAGGTCAAAGGTGCAGATTCACACACGGAAATCTGCACCTTTAACGATAGCGGCATTAGCTACTGCTATAAACTGATTCTGCCAAAAGCAGAATCAGCTTTGATCGGGATATATAGAGATTACAAAGCGCCCTAATTCATTCGTCTTCAATCTTCAAGAGCTCTTCCTCCTCATTGCATAGATACATACACACGATGCTCTCTTCCTCCACCTTCCAACCTCCATTCTTCCATCTTCAACTCTTCAAGTGGTCCCAAATCAACCCAAATTAGCATTCTGGTCAATTAAACTGCTATACCAAAGATGATAAAAAAACCTTATAGTATGTATTAATTTTGAATTTAAATTGAATTATATTAAGTTATTTATCTTTAAATTAACGTAATTTTTTATTAGGATATCTTTCGGGGAAAATCAAAGACCCCGTCTCGCCTCCATCTAGTTCTTCTAGCACGCAAAGAAAGTGGAATGCATCCTGATCCCGACCAACAATTAATTTAAATGAGAATGAGGCGGTCTCGAGGGAGAACGTTGGTGGATCGAGTGTTCAAGAAGAGGTTCAAGTCACTGGCTCGGAAGCGACGACGAGCCAACCCTTCAACTCCCCGCACACCCCGTTCGTCCCCATCGAGGGTTTTGGTACGCAAAATATTAAATTTATAAGTAATTTATGGATTGATTATTAGTTTTATCGATTAATTATTAGTTTAGATAAGATTCATACATGATATTATTTTTTATGTTAATTTATGTTATAAAAATAAATAATTAATTTATGTGTAATTTATAGATTAATGTATGTGTAATTATTACTAGTGATTAAGTAGCTGTAGAAATTAATTATAAATTTTCTTAATTTGCATAGTTAATTTATTTATGCTGTAATTATTAGTTTTATCGATTAATTATGAGTTTAAATTAGGTTCATAAATGATACTATGATAGTAATTTATATCTTAATTTATGTTATAAAAATAAACAATTAATATATGTGTAATTTATACATTAATGTATGTTTAATTATAAGTGATTAAGTAGTTGCAAAAATTAATTATGAATTTTCTTAATTTGCATGGTTAATATATTTATTAATTAATTATTAGTTTTATCGATTAATTATGAGTTTAAATTAGGTTCATGGATGATATTAATTTTAGAGAAATGTTGTTAAAAATGCATGCAGATCTAGGGGATATTTCAGCAATCGAAAGTTTGCTCAATAGAAGTGGTGGGTTTTTTCCGGACCTCTATTCAGACCCTACCCAGCTCACCCATGGTAGTACGAGCTATACATATGACGGTCCATCAACTGGTCCTTCCCATTACGCGGGTTACCAACTCCCCCCGTAGTATACAGTCTATCATGGGTATAGTATGCCACTACAAGAGCAGTACAATATGCCATCCCTAAGAGTCGTACATGCCGCACACGTTATACACAAACCCGTAGGGCTCCCAAATGTCGTCGCAGGCCCCTCCCATGGGCTACTCGGCTCCGGAGGAGCCCGATATTGCGACACATGATGATGAGGTCCCGACTTATTATATGGACATGAGATTCATGCCCCTTGTCCGTACGGAAGGCGGATACGGTGGCGGCCCTACCAACATGTCCTTACTTACCTACTTTCATACCCATAGGGAACGTCACATTTGGGATCAACAACAGGTAAGAACAACACATAATTTTAAATGTTTGATATTGTTTATAATGTTCAAAACTTATTTTTTGTTGCAATCTGAACAATGGATGAAACTGCTCAAAGTGCAATGTCGGTCCGAGGCGATAGACTTCTTGAGAGAATTAGCAAATAACCATCCAAAAGAGGACTGGGTGGCGCTTGTAAACTAAAGCGACTTGGGTCATCTAAGGGATTGGACATTCATGGAACACGACCAAGTGCTGTTATCCGCATTTGTGGAGAGACGACACCCAGAAACTAATAGTTTCCACTTTCCTGGGGAGAGATGACCATCACATGTAACACCCCTATTTTACAACATTGGGTATTACCGCCAGTGACCTCGGACTTTACCGTCCAAAGTCACCCAAGGCTTTTAGAATGATATAGAACATTATTAAATGCGGAAATAAAGCATAATTCATAAAATAGAAAAGGCGCTCCCGAAGGAGACTTGGTTCTTACAAAACGTCTTACATTGTCTTCAAACTTAAAGTTCTTCGAAAAGAAATAACAAAAAAAGCATCTTGTTCATGAAACAAAGCGATACTAAAACCAAAAGGAAAAGATAGATGCATCTTGACAATTCTTGACCTTCCTTCACTTCACTTCACCTTACGCCTTGCTAGGGTTCCTGGATTTTGACATAATTCGCGAGGGGCGATAGAATGCCAGGCAAACATGCGGAAAAGAAGAATTAGTCTAAGAGACTAAGCAAGCGGGAATGGAAACTTCCCGAGGGTATTTCGGTACTTTTAATTCTTATCGAAAGAGATAATGGGGTTGTATTTACGATGTGGCTTGTTTATGTGGAGCTTTAATGGTTCGAAGAAAAGCATATCTCGAGCGGAGATAGCTCGATAAACGAGAGAAGAGCTACTAGATTGTAGACTTCTTTAGGAATCGAAAGTATGTTGGGAACATTATTAATTCATACAAGTTTAAAAACCTCTCGCGCCCTGAGCGGACCGAGAGCCGGATCGATCATTTGAGACCGGTCCGGTTTTGGTATCTTAAATGTGCATTGGGCACTTATCTTGTATAGTGACGAAAGGCATTCGATTTCGTTAATGATTTTTAATAGAAAGTGGTGGGACTCAGATGCCACGAGCCACCGAGGGAAAAACTCAGTTTCCCGGCACTTAGCTAGAGTGCGCTCATCCGTCCTTGCAATCGGAGCGGAAGGGATCATGATCCCGAAAGTCGTACTTCAAACACGTAGGCACTTACGACTTAGTAAGATTATATAGAGGCGTCGGCTATGCCGCGCCCCTTACTAGTTTGTTCGACGTTGATCTCTGAACGAGACCATAACAATCAAGGCCACAACCATACTAGTATAAATAGTCCTATCAAAATAATAATAGCGAACTATACTAACAATGGTCGTTATATCTAACAATCAATATTTCCTAGGTTCATTCGTTACTTAGCACACAAGTCATTCCCAACATCGAGAATTTTACGGAAATGAAGTATAAAGGTCGCAAGGAGAAATTCCACTTGCCTTGGCTTTTGCAAGTTCTAACAATCGAGCTTTGACGGAACTATGCGATTCACGACTTCGAGCGAGAATTCCGACCTATCGACACGGAATTTTACGAGCGAGCTTTAATTATGATTTCCTCCTAAAGCTTGGATTATCTCTTATAATATTTTATAAGAGAGTTGGAATTCTAAATTATTAAGATAATAATTTAGAAAGTTGTTTTTCTTAAAATAATAATATTCCTTTATTATTATTTTGGCTTTGTAATATCCTTTTTATTCCATAAAAATTCTATTTAATAATATTAAATTAATCCTTTTTAACTTCACTTGCTAATTCCTTTTAATATAATTTAAGCAAGTATAATTTTACAAAATATCATACTTTATCTAAAAAGGTATCTTTCCTTTAGAATGTACAATTCTTGTTAAGCTTTAAAGAATCTGCTTTAACCTTTTGACATATTTATCTTAATTAAAATCTTATTTTCACATTTCCTATTATTCCTTAGTGAACTTTATAATATTATTTCCCTTATCAAAATACTTTATTAATAATATCCCCTTAATTGAATTTCATTTAATTATATATTTCACATTAAATAAAGCTAATAGACTTATAATCTATTTTCTTGGAGGTTTCCATAATTAGAAAATTTCTATTTTCTTTATAAAGTAACTTACTAAAATTAATATATATTACATTAATCTTGTTTATTTTGTTCCTATAATTCTTTTTACATTATATGACTTGTAAAATATTTATGCCCATAGCTTATAAAATATGATCATGGATTATAATATCATCATGTCTTATAAATATCCTACTTCATATTTAGAGTCCATTATTATAATATTGTAGTTTTATGAAATAATATCTTTTCTATATTTAAGTGATTTCTTTCCCTACAAGTCAACTTTATGCTATGTAATATCATAGATTCTTTATAAGATCATACTTCTTGTACATAACCTAGACTTATGTTTTGTAATAATTCTCTACACTTTAGAGATTATCAAATTAATATTCTTCTCCTATGATGACTTTAGTACTATAATTATTAATAATATTATTCTTCCATAAAATCAATATCTAATGTTCAACTATAGTCCATGACTACTAGTTTTGAAACAATAATACTTTTTGTAAGAATCTCTCTACAATTTTATTATTATAGCATGTCATAAGTATTCCAACATTACTATCATCTATTATCACTAATATCATAAATCAACCTAGTTTATTTTTTATTCACTTTTATATATAAAAGTTCCTATTTTTGTGGTAGTTTTACACTTAGGGGTATGCTACCTTATACTTTATTAAATAATGAATTTATTTAATAAACTTATCATTATTATTGAAATCATATAATATGATATCATCTTATAGTTTGGACATGCAACCAATAACCTCTAGAATTCTTATTTTCTCTTTTTATAAAGATGATAATATTAACTATTAATTTTGTAGGCTATATTTATTTTATAAAAACTATCTATATTATGTAAGGAGCATATTTATAATAAATACAATAAAATTTATCTATTTGTTTTATAAGCTTAAGTTACCATGGTAATTCTAGTTTGTTTCTAGCATCCAACTAACACAATCTCTACTTAATATTTTTATTTCTTATTTTCCTTACTTAATTTCTAATAATCCATAAAAGACTTTAATAATTTATAAATACATAATTTAAATAAGTAGAAATTAGGATTTAGAATTTATACTTTCACAATTCTGTAATTACAGAATACTGGAGAAGAGAGAGGCAAGGGAGGCCGGCGGCTCACGGTGGCGCGGGACAGGGACGGCGGCACTGGAGGTTCACGGCGGCGGGCTGGTGGTCCGGTCGGGCTCCAAGGGTGGTCCGGCGGGGCTCCAAGGAAGAGAAAAGGGAAGTTGGATGTGTTTTAATGGAGGAATAGAGCTTTGAATGTGGCTGATTTTTGAAGATCAAGAGTAAAATAGCAATGAGAGGAGGAAGAAGATTTGAATGTCATTGCAATGGTGGATGGAAGCCCTTTTTATAGGCAAGTTGGTGGAGTTCTACAATCCATGGCTACGGGAGTAGACCAATGGAGGAGGAGGCAAGGCTTCACCATTGGTCAAATGTGTGTTTCTTTGGTGGTGTGGGAAGGATGATGCAACAATGGTGGTGAAGCAAGCAAAAGGGAGGTGGGAGATGCATGCAATGGCCAATTTTTCAATCACGTCACTTCGATCAGACTATTGTCTGATGTTCAATTTTGAGGAAGAAGGGATTATTTGATATAAGATAAAATGGTTGGGTTGAATGAATAAGAAAGTTCACTTGGTCTAGCGGGAATAGAGAGGGGGAGTGTGGGTAGAGTGGCAAGAGGTCTCGGGTTCAAGTCCCGGCTCTTGCATTCTTTTTACAAGACTTGTAGTTAGATTTTTAAGCTTTTATGTAACTTATTTTATTTAAAAGAATTCAATCTCTATTAGGCATTATTTTTATTTAATGCCCTTTTTATTAATTCATGCCACTTTTTATTAATTTATGCCCCTCATGCTATTCTATTGGATTTTATTTAATTAAATCCTTCTTGATTTCTCTTTTTAAAGAGAAATAAGGTTTATTATGATATATGAATAATTCTCTTTTTATTTAGAGAAAATAATTTATTATAGTAAATATTATATTATATTTGGTTTAAAAACCTTGGAATATCGCGGATATTACAATAGTACCCCCTTAAATTAGTTTCGTCCCCGGAACTAGAGAAAAGTAGGGCGGTACCGAGATGTAGAGACAAAAGCAATTACAAAACTCACGACCTGTGAGGATGCTACGGGGTCTAGTACCCCCTTAAAAGGATCATACTAGTGATGTTCAAGAAGACATTAACTCTGGGAAACGCCTCTGCATGTCTTGCTCGGTTTCCCAGGTTTCCCAAGTTGTACCTTCATTGCCATCTTTGGACCAGAGTACTCGGACTAAAGGTACTTCTTTGTTGCGCAATTGCTTGACTCGGTGCTCTACAATCTTGAGTGGTCTCTCCTCGTAGGTGCCATCCAACTGGATTTCGACGTCGTCGAAATTGATTACATGCGATTCGTCGGACACATACTTCCTTAGGAGTGACACATGGAATACATTGTGCACAGGGTGAGCCGAAGGTGGTAAAGCAACTCGATAGGCCAGGTTGCCGACTCTTTCTAGGATTTCGAAGGATCCTACATAGCGAGGGTTGAGCTTGCCTCGCTTCCCGAAGCGGAAAACGCCCTTCGAGGGTGATACCTTGACGAAAACCTTATCTCCTACTGCGAACTTGATGTCTCATCTCTTTAGATCTGCATAAGATTTCTGTCGACTCTGAGCAGTCAACATTCTTTGACGGATGCGAGCGACTTCGGAGGCAGTCTGCTCTATCATGTTGGGACCTAAAAGAATCCTGTCGGCGTTATCGTCCCAACAAAGCGGAGATCGACATTTCCTGTCGTACAGAGCTTCAAAGGGAGCCATCTTGATGGTGGAATGCCAGCTATTGTTGTAGGTGAATTCTATAAGATGCAAGCTGTCATCCCAGCTCATTGTGCGATCTAGCACACATTCCCGTAGCATGTCCTCAAGAGTTTGGATGGTCCTTTCCGACTGACCATCAGTTTGAGGATGAAAAGCTGTGCTAAATTTCAGTTCTGTGCCCATGGCCTTATACAGTCCTTTCCAGAAAGAGGCCATGAAATGACCGTCTCGATCGGAGACAATTGTCTTTGGGGTCCCATGGAGGCGGACTATTTCCTTGACGAAAACTGTTGCTAATTTTGGAGCCTTCCACTTCTTTTGAATAGGAATGAAGTGGGCGCTCTTGGTGAGTCGATCCACGATGACCCAGATAGAGTCCTTCTGCCTTTGAGTTTTGGGCAGGTCGGTCACAAAGTCCATTGCTATATCTTCCCACTTCCATTCTGGCACGGAAAGGGGTTGCAACTTTCCTCCTGGTCTTTTGTGCTCGATCTTTACTTTCTGACAAACCAAGCACTTGGATATGAACTCTGCGACATCTTGCTTCATGTTTGGCCACCAGAAGTTCCTGCGTACATCCTTGTACATTTTACTGGCTCCTGGGTGTACTGAATAGGCAGATGAGTGGGCTTCTTTTAGGATGATCTTTCGGATTTCATCCTCTGTTGGCACACAAATCCGATTTTGAAACCAAAGGGAACCGTCATCTTGAATGACGAACCCAGGTGCATTGCCTTCTTGCACCTCTCCACTTATTCTGATCAACATGATGTCATCGGTCTGCTTCTCCTTGATTTCGGCTATCAAGTCGGATTGGATCTCCAAGGTGTTTAGACAACCTTGCTGTCTCCCAAACCAAACCTCAATGCCTTCTCTGATCAGTTCTTGCTGTAGCTTTGGCTGAACAGTTAACATGGCAATCATGCCCTCTTGTTGTGTCTTACGACTGAGAGCGTCTGCTATGACGTTAGCTTTGCCTGGATGGTAGAGTAGCTCGATGTCGTAGTCTTTTAGTAGTTCTAGCCATCTTCTCTGTCTCATGTTCAGTTCCTTCTGGGTGAACACATACTTCAAGCTCTTGTGGTCAATGTAAATCTGACATTTAACCCCGTACAAGTAGTGTCGCCAAATTTTTAAGGCAAACACCACTGCTTCTAGTTCGAGGTCGTGTGTCGGATAGTTTACTTCGTAGACCTTGAGCTGTCGGGATGCATAGGCGATTACCTTCCCATTCTGCATGAGCACGCATCCCAAGCCTTGCTTTGAGGCATCACTGTAGACCACATAGTCGTCGTGTCCGTCTGGCAGAGTCAAAACTGGTGCGCTTGTGAGACGCTTCTTGAGCTCTTGAAAGCTTTCTTCACATTTTTCGTCCCACACAAACTTCTTGTGGGTTTTCCGGAGTAGCTTCGTCATTGGTAGGGGGATCTTTGAGAATCCTTCGACGAATCTTCGGTAGTACCCTGCAAGTCCTAGGAAGCTGCGAATTTCTTTTACATTCTTTGGTTGCTTCCATTCTGAGACCGCTTCAATCTTCTTTGGGTCCACCATCACTCCGTCTTGATTGATAACATGGCCTAGGAAAGCCACTTCTTTAAGCCATAAGTCACACTTGGACAATTTGGCGTAAAGTTGGTTGTGCCTTAGAATCTGTAGCACAATCCGGAGGTGTTCTTCATGTTCAGCTGGGTTCCCGGAATAGATTAAAATGTCGTCGATGAAGACGATGACAAACTTGTCGAGGTATTCATGGAAGCATCGATGCATCAGATCCATGAACACAACAGGAGCGTTCGTCAGTCCGAATGGCATCACCACAAACTCGTAGTGGCCATAGCGGGTGCGGAACGCAGTCTTCGAGATGTCCTCCTCGCGGATCCGAAGTTGCTGATAACCTGATCTCAGGTCGATCTTGGAGAAAACCTTTGCACCTCGAAGTTGATCCAAGAGGTCATCTATCCTCGGAAGGGGATATTTGTTTTTGATGGTGACTTTGTTCAGCTCTCTATAGTCGATGCACAAACGGAATGTTCCGTCCTTCTTCTTTACAAATAGCACAAGTGCTCCCCAAGGCGAAGCGCTCGGTCGGATGTAACCCTTCTCAAGCAGTTCTTCTAGCTGACTCTTGAGTTCTTTCATCTCTAGCGGGGCCATTCTGTAGGGCGCCTTAGAGATTGGGGCGGTACCAGGCTCGAGGCTTATGGAAAACTCGACTTACCGTCGGGGAGGTAACCCGGGGAGTTCCTCAAGGAAGACGTCGGGAAACTATCTGGCTACATGGATCTCCTGAATAACCACGACCTTTTTCTCCGTTGGTTCGAGGTAGCAAAGATACCCAACGCAGCCTTGTCGGAGTAATTTTCCGGCTTTCATGGCGTTGATCACTTTTTCATTTTCTTCTTCTCACTTTCCCTTGAATTTGCAAACGTGCTTTCCTCCAGAGTTGATGGTTACAGTGCGGGAGTAGAAATTGATTATTGCTCCATGCTGAGATAACCAATCTCTTCCGAGAATGATGTCGTAGGGATCCATCGGAATGCATATCAAGTTGGAGTGGAAGATTCCTCCTTGAATGCATAGAGGGAAACTACCTAACTGTCTTGCCCCTGTTATCTTTTCCCCGTTTGGAAGGTTCACAATGAACGGTTCACACTCCTCGAGATTATCTAATTCTAAAAGTTCTACGCACTTTTCGGATATGAACGAATGTGAAGCACAGGAATCGAAGACTATAAACACATCTTTAGAACGGATATGGAGAGTACCTTGGCAAATAGGCTCTTCTGGCTTGTCAGTGGTGCGCATCTCATACAACCGCTGCCCTTGTCCCTGAGGGTGCATCGGTCCTTTGCCTTTTTGATGAGCTGTGGACTGAACCGATGTCGTTCCTGCCGGCTTGTTCGAAGCTTGCGGCCGTTGAGACACGGTGTTCGAGCGTGTTTGGCTTGCTGAATTGGTTGGTTGCCTGCAGAATTGCCGGAGGTGTCCATCCTTGTTGCAGTTGAAGCATTTCTTGGGGGGTTTGGGACATTTCCGGTTTATGTGTCTGGGTTCGGCACAGTTATGACAGATAATTGGGGTCTTTACTGATTCGGCCCCAAGGCCGGTCTTGTTTCAACCGACGAAGCCTTGTGCTTGCTCTTCTTGGACCACTGAGATCCTTGTGGCGATGCTGGCCTCTTAAACCCACTGTGACTGGAGTGGTGAGGCTTTCCTCCACCGAACTTCTTGCGCTCGGGAACCTTAAGGGTCGACTCCATTCTGTGCGCATGGTCCACATACTCCTCCAAAGTTTTGAAGGAGCGGTTTGCCATCCAAGGCTTGATGTGATCGCTCATCCAACGGTGGAAGTGTTTGATCTTCTGCTTTTCCGTGGTGATTTCTTCCTCAACATATTGAAGGAGGTGATTAAACTTCTTAGCCCTTTCTAGCCCATGCAACTTCGGTGAGTGGAGCTCATCCAGCTTTTCATCTCGCATGGACTCTGTGAAGAATCTGCGCATCATCTTGTCCTTGAACATAGTCCAGCTTAAATCTGGACGGCTGGATAAACTAGAACTCTCCCACCACTCGCTTGCTTCATCTTTTAATTTTAGTGCAGCCATGTGCACCTTGTCTGCTTCCGAACAGGGTATGTTGTGCAGGAGTCGCTCCATATGAGAGAACCAGTATTGTACTCCTGACGGGTCCCCAGTTCCGTCGTACGAGTCAGGCTTCATAGCGTTGAATGCCTTGATTCCCTCAGTGAAGCTGATCAGCGTTCGCTTTTCGGGGATGGCTTTTGCCACTTGAGTTGCTTCCTCATGCACCTCTTCTAGCACTTCTTCTGGTACTTCTTCTGGTGCTTCCGGGTTTGCGGGCTTAGGCACTGCAGCAAGAATTTCTTCACGGATCAATTGTTGTACAAGTGTGCGCAATGCGGCCACAGTTTCCGCATTGAAGGCTAAGGGAGCCACAGGAGCAGGGGGCGGGTTATTCCGAGGTCCGCCTCTGACCTCGGACTCGCTCTCATCATGGCCTTCCCCAGCGTGGGTAGGACTGCGATTAGTAGCTCTTGTGTTGACCATCTGAATGTTTTAGGTTTGGTTTCATTTGTTAATCCAATATGGCATGTAGAAAGAATTGACGAGAAAATTCTAGTAACTGAAAGGGAAATTTCATTAATAGGTTCATAACAGAGAGTACAAGGCTTTTATAACTTAAGCCATTTCAAGCTAGAAAGAGAAAAACTAAGCCGATTCGACTTCTTGATGACAAAATGAAGTCGAAAGAAGTGGTCTATGCTCACTTCTTGGAAAGAGGGATACAATACTAGGGGGAACTAAGCACGGTCGGTGTAAGTATCGAGGAATCCTTCCTCGAAGAGAGTCTCATCTATGATTCCCGTGTCATTGTTAAGGAGTAAGTTGGCCTGCTCGATTCTGCGGTGGCGACGGTTTTCGCGGGCCTGAAGTTCCGCGATGCAGATCCTGTGTTGAAGCCTCTCCACTTGCTCCCTCTCTGTCTCGGTGATCCACTCATTGCGGTGACTCTGCAACAGGTCACGGTTCACCCTCCGGCCTCCGGTGGGTACGACACCGAAAGGTGGTGGAGTGTTCACCAAGGGTTGGCGAGCTCGGCGATTGGACGATTCACCTTCCATCCATGTGGTGAACCCTTCCATCTGTACCTCCCTCGACGCCTGTCTTGACCGCTCGTACAGTGAGGGTGGCCCGTAGAATCTTTCCTCCATGCGTTCCATGTTGTTGGAATCAAGCTGCAGACGTCGGAGAAGTGCCTCGTCCTCTTGGCACCAAAAGTGTGTCATCGGCGGCATTGGCCCTTCGGGCTCAGACGCTCGCGGAGGTGAGACTACCTCCATTCTCGGGACCTGACTTGTGGACGGCATGACCCTGGGAACCTGGATCATGGGTGGCATAGGCGCTGGGGGCACATACTCCATTACGGGTGGTGGTTGTGTCTCGGGGTCGATGACCACTCCGTCCGAATCCTCTTCCTCAGACTCCTCAAACTCTTGATCCGCCTCATTCATGGCATCCCACTCAGCTTGGGCTTGCCACAGAAGCTCTAGCTCCTCATCATCAACTTCTTCTTCTTCCCCGAACTCGAAGTTGAGCTCGGGCGCAATTCCTTCTTGTTGGTATTCGGGCGCCACTTCTTCTCCTTCCTCATCGGAGTAGTCTTCGGGTTCATAACCCGGTGCCATTTCCTAATCCTCCGAGGGATAGTCCTCGGGCTCGTACACAGGGGATGGGGGCAATTCGATCGGTGCGGGGTCATCTTCTGGCACCTCAATCGGAAGATTAGGGTCCTCCTCGGATTCTTCTCGAGGATCCCCGACTTGGTCGATTTCCATGTTCTCCCCAAGTTGTTCTTCTTCGGGCTCGTGGAAGGGGTAGTTTTGAGCGTCATAGTAGGGATTAGGAGCCTGCATCCCGTAACGTTCTTCATCGGAGTGGTTTCCTAATTGGTTGGCTCTTCTTGGGTAAACCATGATGTCTGAGGAAGGAAAGGAAAAAGGCATTAGTATAGAACGTCCTTAGTTTCTATAATGTGAAGGATTCGTGAAGGAAGTGAAATTTTTGAAAATTACGAAAACAAAGGTTTATATTAAACTTTTCATTTTCTTGGCCCTATTAAAGGTCCTAAAGTTTTTCTCTTAGCACCTGTGAGTTTATAAAACAAGTTTTTGGGATTACTCACAAGTCGTGATGGTATGACTTTTTAATTAGAAGTTTTTAAAGAAGCGTTTAAATTTTCCATGAATTGGAATGTTCATACTACTTAAACCTTTTGAAAGATAGAAAGGAATTTTTGTAGAATTTGTTAGTTCTAAAACTAAGTATTTGGTACCTAAGGTTTTTAATATTTTCGAGAAACTTTTCTTAGCTAAGAAATTTGAAGTTTGAAAGTTAGTATTCCTAGGTTTTCTTTAGAGGATAAAAAGGAAATTTTTCCATAAATGGAAGTGTTAAATAGCGGAAGTAAAGGTTAGGGTTTGAAAGTTCTCGGTTTTTGAAAATTTTCGGTTTTAAGAGTTTTCGATTTTAAAACAAAAACGTTTGGCTCTGATACCACAATTGTAACACCCCTATTTTACAACATTGGGTATTACCGCCAGTGACCTCGGACTTTACCGTCCAAAGTCACCCAAGGCTTTTAGAATGATATAGAACATTATTAAATGCGGAAATAAAGCATAATTTATAAAATAGAAAAGGTGCTCACGAAGGAGACTTGGTTCTTACAAAACGTCTTACACTGTCTTCAAACTTAAAGTTCTTCGAAAACAAATAACAAAAAAAGCATCTTGTTCATGAAACAAAGCGATACTAAAACCAAAAGGAAAAGATAGATGCATCTTGACAATTCTTGACCTTCCTTCACTTCACTTCACCTTACGCCTTGCTAGGGTTCCTGGATTCTGACATAATTCGCGAGGGGCGATAGAATGCCAGGCAAACATGCGGAAAAGAAGAATTAGTCTAAGAGACTAAGCAAGCGGGAATGGAAACTTCCCGAGGGTATTTCGGTACTTTTAATTCTTATCGAAAGAGATAATGGGGTTTTGTTTACGATGTGGCTTGTTTATGTGGAGCTTTAATGGTTCGAAGAAAAGCATATCTCGAGCGGAGATAGCTCGATAAACGAGAGAAGAGCTACTAGATTATAGACTTCTTTAGGAATAGAAAGTATGTTGGGAACATTATTAATTCATACAAGTTTAAAAACCTCTCGCGCCCTGAGCGGACCGAGAGCCGGATCGATCATTTGAGACCGGTCCGGTTTTGGTATCTTAAATGTGCATTGGGAACTTATCTTGTATAGTGACGAAAGGCATTCGATTTCGTTAATGATTTTTAATAGAAAGTGGTGGGACTCGGATGACCCGAACCACCGAGGGAAAAACTCAGTTTCCCGGCACTTAGCTAGAGTGCGCTCATCCCTCCTTGCAATCGGAGCGGATGGGATCATGATCCCGAAAGTCGTACTTCAAACACGTAGGCACTTACGACTTAGTAATATTATATAGAGGCATCGGCTATCCCGCGCCCCTTACTAGTTCGTTCGACGTTGATCTCTGAACGAGACCATAACAATCAAGGCCACAACCATACTAGTATAAATAGTCCTATCAAAATAATAATAGCGAACTATACTAACAATGGTCGTTATATCTAACAATCAATATTTCCTAGGTTCATTCGTTACTTAGCACATAAGTCGTCCCAACATCGAGAATTTTACGGAAATGAAGTATAAAGGTCACAAGGGGAAATTCCACTTGCCTTGGCTTTTGCGAGTTCTAACAATCGAGCTTTGACGGAAATATGCGATTCACGACTTCGAGCGAGAATTCCGACCTATCGACACGGAATTTTACGAGCGAGCTTTAATTATGATTTCCTCCTAAAGCTTGGATTATCTCTTATAATATTTTATAAGAGAGTTGGAATTCTAAATTATTAAGATAATAATTTAGAAAGTTGTTTTTCTTAAAATAATAATATTCCTTTATTATTATTTTGGCTTTGTAATATCCTTTTTATTCCATAAAAATTCTATTTAATAATATTAAAATAATCCTTTTTAACTTCACTTGCTAATTCCTTTTAATATAATTTAAGCAAGTATAATTTTACAAATATATCATACTTTATCTAAAAATGTATTTTTTCTTTAGAATGTACAATTCTTGTTAAGCTTTAAAGAATCTACTTTAACCTTTTGACAAATTTATCTTAATTAAAATCTTATTTTCACATTTCCAATTATTCCTTAGTGAACTTTATAATATTATTTCCCTTATCAAAATACTTTATTAATAATATCCCCTTAATTGAATTTCATTTAATTATATATTTCACATTAAATAAAGCTAATAGACTTATAATCTATTTTCTTGGAGGTTTCCATAATTAGGAAATTTCTATTTTCTTTATAAAGTAACTTACTAAAATTAATATATATTACATTAATCTTGTTTATTTTGTTCCTATAATTCTTTTTACATTATATGACTTGTAAAATATTTATGCCCATAGCTTATAAAATATGATCATGGATTATAATATCATCATGGCTTATAAATATCCTACTTCATATTTAGAGTCCATTATTATAATATTGTAGTTTTTTGAAATAATATCTTTTCTATATTTAAGTGATTTCTTTCCATACAAGTCAACTTTATGCTATGTAATATCATAGATTCTTTATAAGATCATACTTCTTGTACATAACCTAGACTTATGTTTTGTAATAATTCTCTACACTTTAGAGATTATCAAATTAATATTCTTCTCCTATGGTGACTTTAGTACTATAATTATTAATAATATTATTCTTCCATAAAATCAATATCTAATGTTCAACTATAGTCCATGACTACTAGTTTTGAAACAATAATACTTTTTGTAAGAATCTCTCTACAATTTTATTATTATAGCATGTCATAAGTATTCCAACATTACTATCATCTATTATCACTAATATCATAAATCAACCTAGTTTATTTTATATTCACTTTTATATATAAAAGTTCCTATTTTTGTGGTAGCTTTACACTTAGGGGTATGCTACTTTATACTTCATTAAATAATGAATTTATATAATAAACTTATCATTATTATTAAAATCATATAATATGATATCATCTTATAGTTTGGACATGCAACCAATAACCTCTAGAATTCTTATTTTCTCTTTTTATAAAGATGATAATATTAACTATTAATTTTGTAGGCTATATTTATTTTATAAAAACTATCTATATTATGTAAGGAGCATATTTATAATAAATACAATAAAATTTATCTATTTGTTTTATAAGCTTAAGTTACCATGGTAATTCTAGTTTGTTTCTAGCATCCAACTAACACAATCTCTACTTAATATTTTTATTTCTTATTTTTCTTACTTAATTTCTAATAATCCATAAAAGACTTTAATAATTTATAAATACA
The DNA here is from genome assembly GCA_964016875.1 of Fallopia convolvulus. Taxonomy (NCBI): domain Eukaryota; kingdom Viridiplantae; phylum Streptophyta; class Magnoliopsida; order Caryophyllales; family Polygonaceae; genus Fallopia; species Fallopia convolvulus. The sequence goes on from OZ024726.1 coordinate 7,359,926, forward strand.
TAATTTAAATAAGTAGAAATTAGGATTTAGAATTTATACTTTCACAATTCTGTAATTACAGAATACTGGAGAAGAGAGAGGCAAGAGAGGCCGGCGGCTCACGGTGGCGCGGGACAGGGACGGCGGCACTGGAGGTTCACGGCGGCGGGCTGGTGGTCCGGTCGGGCTCCAAGGGTGGTCCGGCGGGGCTCCAAGGAAGAGAAAAGGGAATTTGGATGTGTTTTAATGGATGAATAGAGCTTTGAATGTGGCTGATTTTTGAAGATCAAGAGTGCAATAGCAATGAGAGGAGGAAGAAGATTTGAATGTGATTGCAATGGTGGATGGAAGCCCTTTTTATAGGCAAGTTGGTGGAGTTCTACAATCCATGGCTAAGGGAGTAGACCAATGGAGGAGGAGGCAAGGCTTCACCATTGGTCAAATGTGTGTTTCTTTGGTGGTGAGGGAAGGATGATGCAACAATGGTGGTGAAGCAAGCAAAAGGGAGGTGGGAGATGCATGCAATGGCCAATTTTTCAATCACGTCACTTCCATCAGACTATTGTCTGATGTTCAATTTTGAGGAAGAAGGGATTATTTGATATAAGATAAAATGGTTGGGTTGAATGAATAAGAAAGTTCACTTGGTCTAGCGGGAATAGAGAGGGGGCGTGTGGGTAGAGTGGCAAGAGGTCTCGGGTTCAAGTCCCGGCTCTTGCATTCTTTTTACAAGACTTGTAATTAGATTTTTAAGCTTTTATGTAACTTATTTTATTTAAAAGAATTCAATCTCTATAAGACATTATTTTTATTTAATGCCCTTTTTATTAATTCATGCCCCTTTTTATTAATTTATGCCCCTCATGCTATTCTATTGGATTTTATTTAATTAAATCCTTCTTGATTTCTCTTTTTAAAGAGAAATAAGGTTTATTATGATTTATGAATAATTCTCTTTTTATTTAGAGAAAATAATTTATTATAGTAAATATTATATTATATTTGGTTTAAAAACCTTGGAATATCGCGGATATTACATCACACTCCACGAAGATACTAAATGTGCCAATGAATGGCATAAAGATAACCGCGGGGCATAGCGCTTTGGATGAAGCTGGTATATGCGAGAGGCTGGCGCACATGTTAGGAGTTGACCTTGCGGAGGTGAGCAAGAAGACTGCTTTTGGTGGCATCAATACAACCGCTTTGAAGACTATATTGACGAACCTGGTGGCACCACGAGGGGACTCGCACATGATCGCGTCTTTTTACTTGTGCATGTTGCTCGGGAATATGTTGTTTTTGGACAAGTCTGATGCCACTACCAATCATAGACTCACGCATCTGCTCCTAGACCATGGGATGACCGCTCATTATGTATGGGCAGCAACTACATTGGCCTACTCGTACAGGCAGTTGGGTTGTGCAACCCGCAAGGATGCTACGGGTATTAGTGGGTGAGCCAGTTCCTCTGACAATGTGATAATGCCAAGCAGTGAGCCAGTTCCTCAGGAGGTACGCAAACAACAATAGATTGAGCGGATTTAGTACTCTAGTCCGACCTTTCCGCGGCAGACCAAGTTGTGCCTCGTACTCTGCTACAATTGTCGAGAAAAATAGTTCTCATGATTTGTTTGCAAACCAATCCGCAGATGCCGCAGAAAACCTGTTCTGTAATTTCGCTGGATATGCACCCAGCACAGCAGGTGCTTGGTGTTGGGAAACATGACAGCAACAACGTTAACCTCGACAACATCACTATCAGTGATAACAACTTCGTGCATTTTCCAACCATTTCAAACACCTCCCGCAACTGATATAATACCCATTCGTAGTGATCTTGAGTCTCTCTTGCCATAAATGCAAACCCAATGCTAAAAGTGTGCCCGTGCAAGTAAGCCCTACCATCTCACTCAAGGGCATGTTATACTTGTAATATTAATTAATTTGAATAAGTTAGCATGCAAAACTTAATGTGCAAAGTAAAGACGGTTTTATTATAAATACTTACATGTTCGTTTTGTATGTCGCATCTGTAATCACGACATACGGAAACAACTTAGCTAATTCAACGACTTGGGGTGGGCAAAGAAAAAGTCCATTATCTCGTTGCTTCCGTCCTCGGTTCGATAATCGAGATAGTACCCATTTGACTTTAAGAAATGAAGTGAGAATTGAGTTACTGTCATTGAGCTCATCTCTTTCTTCAGTATATCATGCCAGAAAGTGTACAATTGTCTCATCGATGTTGTCATGTCCGACCACTTTTGGCGTAAGTGTGCCATAACAAACTTTGGCTCACCATGTGCGAGGGTTAATAGCCTTGTATCCTCCTTTTGCTCATCGGTCATGAGACCGCCAAAAGCATACCCCTCCAAACTAGTGGAAAGGTCATGATTGTGGCGATTGGATTTCACGCTTAGCCTTCAAAGATGATTCCTCCTATCCTGTTGTCCAACCAACTCGAACGGGCAGCCAATCTTCCTACTACGTGGTTTTTCCCTTAGATCATCACCAACTTGTAGGGTCTGCAAAACAACGCCAAATTTCCCCTTCTTTTTTGGCATGTACTCACCAACCAACACACATGCTAAAAGGACCCTTGTTTCCCAAGAGTTCTTAATGGTCGTCAACACCATGTTCAAATTCCGTCATATCCCTCTAGCCCATTTTAGCATATCGTTCTGATCCGACTACTCATTATCATACTCAAAAAGTGGCTAGAAAATCGGGAAACTGGAAGCAATTGATTTAAAAAATTTAGAACGTTAAAAAATTAATTAAATATAACAAATGCTTAATTATAACGATTATAAAATCACGATTAAGATTAAACATTTGATTAATTATAAAAATTATAAAATAATAAAACTAACAATATTTACTCAACTAATTTAACAATTATAACAACTATAAAATAAAAATTCCAACAATTTCTACACAACTAAATTTAACAAATGATTAATTATAACAACTACCAAATAATAAAACTAACAATTTCGTAAATAATGTATTATATATCACTTCTTGATTTTGATGCAAAACGACCTCGTTTTGATGTCCACTATAGGGAATTCCGTCTACATCGCCGTCTTGATCCACATGTTCTTAGTTTTGATTAATCAGATTTGAACTAGAATGTCATCTGTCTCCAAAAATAGACCAAAAACCCTACATCGTTCTCGTAGTGATTTGAGATTGTGTTTGCGGTGAAATTTGAGACCCGTTGTGTTTGCGGTGAAATGAGACGGTGAAAATGAAGACGATGTCTCGGTTAAATAGCCGGGTTTGAGTGCGTTTTCACCTAACGACAACCTAGCGGTAGCGGTATCCGCTACATTTTTTATGTCGCAGTTAACTAGTCCTCACTTTATAAGCGTTGGCTCTTTAAAACATCTGTTCAAAAGGCTCAAAGTTGTATGAAAAACATAAATTAGGAGAGTTGCCTTTAACAATGGGCCAATGTGATACGAAACTCTTAATTTATATGAATTGGAGGATACTTTTGAAAACAAAAGAAAAAAATTATTGTATAAAAAGTAATTTTAATAGCACCTTATGTGTGCCTTCTCATGTTTTAATAGCACCTTCCGTGTGCTTTCCCATGTTTACATCAAACTACATGGGAAGGCACACAGAAGGTGCTACAACAGCACCTCTTGTGTGCCTTGCCATATTTACATCAAAATAATATTCCGATCCGAGCACAAGTACTTTTCCAAACTCAATGACATAAAATCATAAACTATGCATTACATGATATCAAAACCTAGGAACCAAGACTTGGCTTTATCACACATTTCAAAGTATAAAAAACATCTTCATAAATCACAATGCATGCTAAATATATTAATCAAACCCTTATTCAAACCATAAATCTATATACATATACAACTAAACAAATTCTTCCTCAAATCTCAATCTACGAGTAGTTCTTCCAATTAATCCTCTTCTGGCCCGGCTTCCTCCTCATAACAAACTCAAAAACCATATTCCCATTCACCCCCTTCACCTTCTTCCACTCCATAACTCGGTACACTCCATCATACACATACACAATCCCATCCGATTTCGTCCCCGCAACTCTCACCCCTCGCACAACCCTAACTTCATTCTTCGCCTCGACGCTATTCTTCATAGCCAAGTTCCCTCGCTTCATCACCTGATCACCTACCATAACCTTCTTGTGGCGAGAAATCCCGCCTCCCTCGCCCCCATACACGATAACATCCGGATCGTTCATCTTATCGATCATAGAATCCTTGCTTTGTCACAACGCACGTCGCAACCGACGACCTCCCCTTGGAAAAAACCGTGTAGTCAATCCCGTTCTGTAACTTTCCATGGAGCCCGGCGATGATGAGCTCCGCTCGGTACTCGAACTCGTCCCCGACTTCCACGCCGGGGATTGATCCGACCGATTTCGAGTATCCGAGGCGAGTATCGTCCTTGAACTCCGATAAAGCCTTCAAGTCTGGACGCGACACAGACACTTGTTCCGATTTGGAGCCGCGAAGCTCGTTGAATCTCCGTTTGAAGAGCTTCAGAGACTTGAGAACTCTGGCTCGGCTGCTGGTTACGAGAACCGGAGCCTTGGCACGGGCTTGAGGCGGTTTCCGAATTCCGGTTCGGGGGAGCCACCGGAAAGGGGCGTCGGTTTTGGGGGTTTTTGTGAGGGTTTTGATGATAGCCATTGTTGTTGAAGTCACAAACTTTGAAAGAAAAAAAAGGAGATTGAAATGTAAATGTGGTCTCACTCAGCTAGATAAGGGAAATGCTGTGTTTTGAGAACTCTCAGATTTCTCACACAAATTTTACACAGGCTCTCAGCTAATGTACTTAATATATATAAATGCTTTCATTAGCTCTAAAACCCGTTTCTTGGTTGAAAGCTCTACGATGTACGACCCTCTTAGTTGATGACAACAAGATGGATTTTGGTTTTTTTTTTGAAACTGGGCCACTGGGGAAGTTGAAGCATGGTTTTTTGTATTTTTTTTTTCTGTTTTATTTGGGTTTAAACAGTGAAAAGTTGTTCGACCAAACAAAACAGTGAGAAGTTGGCGAATTTGACTATCAGGCTGACATTATGTGGTCCAAACAATTGGACATTTAGGTAGTAAAAAAGTTATTTCGATATCTGAGTATTAAGAAAAAAATCATGTCCAAAATATTGGTATTATTACGAAAAAAAATATAAAATTTGGGTGTTTAGTTGTAATTAAATTTAAAGTCTAAAATAAAAAAAAAGATTAAATAGTAACACTTTTTAAAGGTTAGAGGCTTAAAAAATCATTTATAAAGATTAGGGAGACTATCAAAGGGAGTTGGCTCAGATGGTAAGCGGCTTGCTCCACATCCACGAGGTCTGGAGTTCAACCCGTCAAAGTCAGGTGCGCGACTCGAGTCGCCAAAACGAAGCTCTGACCAACCAGTAGGCAACCAAAAAAAAGATTAGAGGGACTAATAAAAATTCTATGTGACCCATTCTTAATTGATGACATCTAGCAATATCCTTTTTAGGTGTTTTTTTTTTTTGTGTAGTTCTTTTAATTTGTCTATGACATTATGTGGTCCAAAAAATTACGGATTTTAGCTATTTGGGTATTAATGAAAAATTTGGACATAAAACGATGAAAACTAGTCTTTTTTACGAGTAGTATATTTCGATTGGAAAATTGAATTCACATGTAAAAAATAAATTTTAACATTTTTTAAATTGGTTTTTTTATTTTCCTTTCTAAATAATAAATATTCTCACATTTTATTGAAATTTTCAAAATTGAAAACTCTCAAATAGACATACTCATGTTTCAAAATTAATTTTTTTGATGAATATATGGTTAGCTCGTCGTTATGTGTGCGCGAACATCTCCAAAATATAGCAATGTTTAATATTCGTTTTATATATATATATATATATATAGATTTAAGTTCAAGTGAGAAGAGTTCTTAACTCGTCGTTATGTGTGCGCGAACATCTCTCAAATAGACATATTCATTCTATATATATTTTGATGAGGTAAGAATCAGGGTCGTCACAAGTACTACTTGGGCTCGCCTAGACCACCGCCCGAGAGATTTGAAATGGTGACCTTGGGGTACTACCCCAAAGGCCCAACCGCCGAACCAAATGCCCGAAGGCGTTTAAGCACGCTATTTACCTATATAAATAACCAACATATACATATAAAGTGACAGGATGACAGAATTACGATTTGAAGAAAAAAAAACACTACTAATTTTATTAAAAATCTTAGTTTTAAATTTTTGAACAAATGTGAAAGCATGTCATTTTTTAAGAATATTTATTTTTTGATTTTTTAATAAAACGTGAGTATATTTTGTAGTAAAATAAAACTAGAATGGGTTTTAACTTTTAACCTAGCTATTTGAAAGGGTTTTTATTTATGCATATGAATTTTGTGTAAGTGAAACGAAATTTTCAATACACAGTACGGAGTATTTAAATGATTGATTTTTTGTTTCTTAATACCTAAAAAGCAAAATTTTTTCCAAAATTTTATGTGCATGTATATTCTATGTTAAAAATGTATATGGAGACTATGGAAGAAGACGTGCTGAATGAAGCTTTCCTAAAAAGGAATAAAAGAGTAAATGAGTGGGTAAGAATAGTCATATATTTCTGTTTTAGGTTAAGCATTAAAGAGTGGCATGTTGGAGTTTGACGATTGACCAAGAAAACACGCACAAATATGAAACTTAACCGCACTCCGTCAGAAAACGCCAATTGCTGGACAAAATTGACAATATTCAACGTAATCCGAACCGAGCTTCCTCTAGCTCGCTGCTGGATTTAGAAATTGATCTTCAAAGAAACCTGGAGAAAATTCTTGAGCAAGAAGAAGTGTTTTGGATGCAGAAGTCCAGGGTGCAATGGCTTCAGCATGGGGACCGTAATACTTCCTTCTTTCACACTTCGACGATTATTCGAAGGAAGCACAATCGGGTTGACGGGCTTAAAGATCAGAATGGCCGTTGGATTGATAATTGCACTGCTTTAGAAAACATGGCAGTTGATTTTTTCATGAATTTGTACCAAGCTGATCATGATAACAGGGGGGCCCATGCTGATGAGCTGAATTGCAATTTTCCAGTTATTAATACTGAGGTGTTGAACAATCTAATTCAACCAGTTTCTGATGGTGAGATTTGGAAGGCTTTTAAGAGTATGGGTCAATTCAAATCACCGGGAATAGATGGTTTTCAGCCCGGTTTTTATCAGAATTATTGTAGTACAGTACATGAGTCGGTTATTCAGTTTGTAAAGAGCTTTTTCAGTACTTCGATTCTTCTAGAAGGGGTGAACGATACTCTCATTGTTTTGATTCCTAAAAAGGATAAACCGGAGACGTTGAGCCAATTTCGCCCCATTAGCCTTTGTAACGTTCTTTACAAGGCCATTACGAAGGTGTTCGCGAATCGGGTTCAACCTATTCTCAATAAGATTATTGGTCCGACTCAAGGGAGCTTCATTCCGGGCCGTATGATTACAGATAATATTGTTGTTGCTCAAGAAGTGGTTCATTCTTTTAAAAGGAAAAAGGGGCGGAAATGTTGGATGATTCTTAAGTTGGATTTGGAGAAGGCCTACGATAGATTAAGTTGGAGTTTTATTGAAGGCACCCTTGAGAAGATGGGTTTCCCGGAGCAATAGGTTCGTTGGATCATGGCGTGTGTGTCTTCTCCTAGAATGCAGTTGCTTTGGAATGGAGAGGTTACTCGACAATTCTCGGTTTCTCGAGGGGTTCGACAAGGGGATCCTATTTCTCCCTATTTGTTTCTCTTTTGCATTGAAAGACTCAGCCATTTGATTATTCAAGCCGTTGATAGGGGTGATTGGAAACCAATTAAACTCACGAGGTCCGGGCCATTACTTTCTCACTTGTTCTTCGCCGATGATATCCTGCTTTTTGCGGAGGCCTCGGTAGACCAAGTTCGGGTTGTGAAGAACTGCCTTGAGAGATTTTGTGTAGCCTCTGGTCAGCGGGTCAGTATGCATAAATCCAAGATCTTTGTATCTAGCAATGTAACCAGGAGAATCAAATGCCAGTTGAGTGAGGCTAGCGGTTTTTCGGTGACCGACGATTTGGGACACTATTTGGGAATGCCTATTTTTCTCAAGCAGGTCAACAAGGATTCCTTCTCACACCTGCTAGATAAGTTCAATTCTAAGCTTTCCCGCTGGAAATCGAATTCATTGAGTTTCACTGGGCGTGTCACTCTTGTTAAGTCGGTTTTGATTTCTATCTCCGTGTATTCTATGTCGTCTTCTCTATTGCCTAGTAGTGTGTGCAATAAGATTGACGAGATCAACCGTAACTTCATTTGGGGGAGCAATGGCAATAGTAAGAGGCTCCATAAGGTTGCCTGGGCTGAATTAACGAAACCAAAGAACAAAGGCGACCTTGGTATTAGGGCTATGGCTGATCTGAATTTAGCGTTGCTTGGGAAGCTGAGTTGGCGTTTTATCATGGACGAGGGGACCCTTTGGTCTACAGTGTTGAAAAGAAAATATGTTGACTGTGCTTTGGGTAATTCGCCTGCTGTTTCTAATATCTGGCGTGGTATACGTCGGGGGTTATCGGAGGTGATCAACAGGGGTCACAAATGGCTCCTCCGAGATGGAAGTTCGATTCGATTTTGGATCGATATTTGGATTAATGAGACGCCTCTGCTTGATGCCGTGACTGGGTTTGTCGATGTTGTGTAGCGCAATGCCACTGTTAATGACTACTGGATTGAGGAGGTGGGCTGGAATTGGGAGGTATTGTCGTCGTGTCTCCCGATTGGCGTACTAATGAAACTTGCTTCAGTCTCGGTTCTGTCTGTTGGCGAAGGCGAGGAAGATATGCTTTGTTGGAATCTTACTGCTGATGGGGAGTATTCGGTTGCGTCTGGCTATAGTTTAATTCAGGGGCAGGTAAACATGGCTGAGATTGATGGAATTGTGTTTCAGAAAGTCTGGCATCTGAGGGTTCCGGAACGGATCAGGTTTTTTGTTTGGATGCTATTGAAAGGGGGTGTGATGTCTAATTTGGAAAGACAGAGACGTCATATGGCTGTCCACGGTGATTGTGGCCTTTGTGAAGACGGACTGGTGGAAGATTACGCTCACTTATTCAGGGATTGCAGACAGGTACAATTTATTTGGTTAAACTTGCGTATTACTGATTTTGTGCCTTCGTTTTTTTAGATGAGTTTTGCGGAATGGATTAGGAGCAACATTATGCTTAAGATCAAAGTTGGGGAGATCGTTTGGAGTGATCTCTTTGCGATGGGCATCTGGTGGATTTGGAAGTGGAGGAATGCTAAAGTCTTCAATGATGATGCAGTTGTTTCCGACAAGACTTCCTTCATTGCTGGCATGGCTAAAGAGTACTATTTGGCCTCAGGTAATAGCTTGTCAAGTTATTTTAGCTCTAGATCCAATATGCAGGATATTTCTTGGTCCGTTCCGAATGAGGGTTGGATCAAAGTCAACATTGATGGTGCCGTCAAGAGTGGCCTTATGGCGGGTGCGGGAGGTGTTGGATCGTGACGCGTTAGTAACAAGTCAGGGAACTAGAGATGTTCCCTGGGCAGCGGAAATAAACAATAAGAACACAGAATTTAGAGAGGAAAACTTTCTGTCCGACCAACAAGTCGTAGAAAGAAAAACCTCTACCTCTGAGACTCCTTCTCAGAGGATTTTCAATAGAATACCTTTATTAAGTTTCAACGTTTACAAGGCAAGTCAAGTTCCCTGGTAACTAAGGCACCGACCAAAGTTCAACCAACTAGACTTCTACAACCCTAAGCGCAAACCTAAGACAAAGTAAACTACTGACTTACTTGTGGATTCTTCACCGAAAAAGCCACACACTCATACACTTGAAAAGCTCACTCTCCAAGTTCTTCATCTTCAACACTCGAAAAACCACACCTTTAACCCTAGCTAAACCTAGCTATTTATAAGATAAGTTAAGTCTGATCTCACACGTAATTCTTGCCTAATTACGCTGATATTCCACTTAACAAATCCCACATAATAAGGAAAAGTATTGTTTGTGATTTCGTATCCTCAACCATGCCGATTCTTCCCAAAAACTGAATGATCTCGGATTTCCCAAAATAAGATCGTGTGAAGATTAATCTTATCTTCTCTTTTATCCCCTTAAGCAACCGCCTACAACTGTAGATCTTCGCAGAAGATTGCTCGTAGAAGATATGGTAACTTGCCATTTATAGAAACCCGCGTTCCTTCTAAGACGTGCTTTCTAAATCTGTCACTCGTTCCCTCCATCGTTCCTCACGATGTTCCATCACTTTTGACCATGTACTTGTTTTCCTGAAACACTTACATGTAGAAGCAAGTTATATCAACTAAGTTTGTTATCATCAAAACTAAGAGAAACCATGGAACAACCATTGTTCCAACAGGAGGTGTTATCCGGGACGATCGAGGTCAATGGATTAAAGGCTTTGTGCATAATATTAGAGCTTTCTCGGTTCCGATGGCAGAACTATGGGGCATCCTTAATGGTCTTAAGCTGGCTTGGGAAGGTGGTTTTCGTCAAGTTATTTTGGAGTCGGATTCGAGACTTGCAATGGATCTCTTGGAGAAGGGGGTGAAGAAGAGTCATCCGCTTTACAGCCTGGTTAGTCAATGCCAAGGTTTTATTAGTAGGAATTGGTCTATCCGATTCCGTCACTTGTATCGAGAGGCTAATTCGGTTGCGGATTACCTCGCGTCTTTTGCTATATTGTTTCCTTTAGGTATGCATGTATTGCTTGCCCCACCTGAGGGGATTAATTTACTGTTATTTGACGATGTTAGGGGTCGGGCTATCCCCCGTTTGCTGACTACTTAGCCCTTTTTTATTACTAATAAAACGCCTCCTTGAGGGGCCGGAGAGCACCGCCTCTCCTTCGACCAAAAAAAAAAAGCTTAAAGAATAAATGGAGAGGAAGAAGAATTTCAAACTTGACATGAGGTGAATATGAGTTTTAAAGTAGTACTAGGTAAGAGAGCCCGTGCAACATTTTCAATCTTCTCAAATAGTTGGTGAAGATAATTTGCAGAAATTGACCAAGCTATGTGAGCCAAAATCTCATTTAAGGAATGTAAGTGCTAGATCGCAGATAGTAAGCAAAAGACCATAATAATGTGTCACTTTGAAACATGTGTATTAGCCATCTCACCAACAATTACAACTGCAATGACATTCATTCATGATTCTCGTGCAACACTTTTAAGAATAGATCCAAAAATCAAGAATCAAGTTTACACATTACTAATCCACATCCATTCAATCCATCCATTGGTACTTTGACCTTATTTGTAATGTGGCTTTTTTTTTTGGTCGAGATTGTAATGTGGCTTTTATAGGTTCAAATCTCTCTTAAATTTTGGTGTAAAAATGAATCTCCTCTTTACATTATTCTGAACCATGTATTCTTTAAGGGTTCGAATGTTCTTCTCTTTAGAATCTAGAAAAAGGGAAAAAAAAACTTTTATCAATACATTAAACTAGGGGTGTCCATGAAAAACCGAAAAACCAAAAAATCGATTATTTTTTAGGTTAACCAAATGATGCGTTTTGCCTCGCTACAAGGAACGACGTCTCGTATTACGAATCCCGCTTCGATCTAGGGTTGAAATTGAGCGGAAGCAATTGACGGATTTGAGTGCGCAGGGTTGAATCACTTGTTGTAGCAACAGAATGATGGACTCGAAAGGTACGACGCTAGGGTTCTAGCGTTGTCTCGAATGCGAAATAGTCTTGACGGAATCGAAACCAAGAACTTTGAGGGCGATTGGAAGAAGGGTTAAGAAGGATTTGACGCCTGAAGCCTAGGGAAGAGAAACTCGATTCACATAGGCAATTTATCAATTCATTCAAGCGTAAATTGCAATTACTAAAGTCTGACATTTTAATAGAGAAGTAGACCTAACCCTAGAAACCCTAGCGAGAATGGGCCCAAGCATGCAAGCCCAACCCATCTCGTTAATTAAATAAATAACAGAAATAAAATTAATACTAAACTTAGTAATTGTTTCACTTAAAAATCCCGATATGAAATAAAATAGAACCCGAAGTCCCGAACCCTTGGAAGGGTCGTAGACAACTCGGAAATACTGCCTAGCGAAGTGCGGGCGCGCTCCTAGGGTTCCAGCCCGCGCCCGAGGGTACCGCCTTTCTACTGGCTCGGCGCGGTCACGGAGGTGGGGAGCGCAGGCGCGCTCCGGGACACCCTTCCCGCGCCCGTGTTGGCTTCCTTTCTGGTGGTGCGGCGCGGCTTCGGAGGTTGGAGCTCGGTCGTGCTGACGGAGAGTTCTTCGAAAACACTTGGCTCGACCCCCAACTCCTCCAATTGGTCCGAGAGTGTGCCTTGGACCAAAGATGCCATCAATATAGTTGAAGGCGGGTCTTGAATCGAACTCACTGATTGATTAGCTCGACTTAAGATGGAAATCGTAGATGCCGTCCTAGGCCGGAACGCATCATCAAACCGACTTTTTTTGAAATTTCGGTTTGGTTAACCAAACCGAAAATATTTTCGGTTTATCGGTTTGGTTTCGGTTCACGACTTTACATATAACAGTTAATTGAAGAACCGAAAATATATTACTATTTTATTCAAATATTAGTTATCTTTGATTTATTTAGTGGTTAAATTCTATGATTTTCAATGTGTTAATGTAGTTTGAGTCTTTATTTACACACTATTTTTCCACTTCACATTGATATAAGAGCCGCTTATTAAATTTGGTGGGATAAAAATTAATACACACAATGTTTGATTCCACACAATATAGTATATACTCTCGATATTTATTTATAACAACCAAAACAATATGATATAAGTACATATTTAAAATAAAGTCTTGCTTGATCAATTTTTTTTTAATTCAAATTTTTTTATTTTAGTCTTAATTATTTAAGGTAAAATTACATAAACGGTTATCGGTTAACCGAGAAAACCAAACCGAAAAATTGGTTAACCGAACTACGGTTAACCGGGATTCACGATTCGGTTTCGGTTCATGATTTTAACTAACCGAAATCATGGTTAACCGAACTTCGGTTAACCGGGTTTGGACACCCCACACAAACCATCCGAATAAACAACAGAATAGATTATTCTAATACCAAAGGATGCATTAGGAATGTTGGATCGTGACGCGTTAGTAACAAGTCAGGGAACTAGAGATGTTCCCTAGGCAGCGGAAATAAACAATAAGAACACAAATTTTAGAGAGGAAAACTTTCTGTCCGACCAACAAGTCGTAGAAAGAAAAACCTCTACCTCTGAGACTCCTTCTCAGAGGATTTTCAATAGAATACCTTTATTAAGTTTCAGCGTTTACAAGGCAAGTCAAGTTCCCTGGTAACTAAGGCACCGACCAAAGTTCAACCAACTAGACTTCTATAACCCTAAGCGCAAACCTAGGACAAAGTAAACTACTGACTTACTTGTGGATTCTTCATCGAAAAAGCCACACACTCATACACTTGAAAAGCTCACTCTCCAAGTTCTTCATCTTCAACACTCGAAAAACCACACCTTTAACCCTAGCTAAACCTAGCTATTTATAAGATAAGTTAAGTCTGATCTCACACGTAATTCTTGCCTAATTACGCTGATGATGTCTCTCTATTTGGTGGTGTTTTCATATGTGATTTCCTTTGTAAATATGTTTCTTTTTCCCCTTTTCTTGTGCGTTTTGTTTCTTTTTAGCTTAGTTCCCGTATTTCTATGAGATTCGGAGACTACGCACCTTTTATGTGTTTTGTAGGTAATTTGGCATGAATCAAGGATCGATTTGAAGGAGGGTCGAGACATGGGGCGAGGCCCGAGCAAAGGAGGAAAGAGAGGAGCAAGCCATGAAGAAGAACAAGAGAAGCCAACTAAGAAGAAGGTGGAACGAGGTTAGGACCGAGTTGCAACCAACCTCGGGCCCGACTTGAAGTTTCAACCTCGGACCGACATACACAGTAACTCGGGCCCGAGGTCCTCCGTGTCGGTCCAAGTCGGTCACCGAACTACTTGGGCTCCAAGGCACGAAATTGTGAACTTCCACTTTTGCCCCTCATCTAATCCATAAAAGGCCCTCTTGTCTTCTATTTTAGGGGTTCCAAAAGTTGGTTCCAAAAGGGGGGGGCTCTCTCTCACACAAAAGGGGGGGGGGGTTCCAAGGGAGCCAAGAGGATTCTTGGAGAGCAAGGAGGAAGGAGAGGAGAAGGAGAAGAGAGAGAATCGGCCAAGGAGAGGAAGATTGATAGGTTTGGTTGATAGATTAGCTTTGCTTTGTTTTGATCTTGTGGATTTGGAAACCCTTGATTGGAATTTGTGGATTGCTTTTGATTTGAATGAAACTTTGCTTTGTCTTGAGATTGATGATGTTGATTGCTTTCCCTTTTGATTTGTTTGCTTTCTTTGTTTGCCTTATGGAGTAGATCTCCTTGATCTTGGGTTATGGGGGAAAACCCTAGCTAGGTTTAGGCTAGAAACCCCAATTCCATAGCCTTGAGTGTTTGATCTAAGGAACCCACTCTACATAGAGCTACAATTCCTTGCGAAAGTCGGGAATCAAGGCTTGAGATTGGCAAAGTAGCGAAAGTGAACATGTGTCAATCTCAAGACCTTGCTTCGAAGGGGATTTCCCCAATGATCGATGTGTAGAAGTGGTTGGAACGAGGGCGAAAGCACTCGATCCTAGTCCGATCATCACTCATTGCTTGAATTGGGGTGGATAAGCCTTAATCTACTAGAGAAGGAACCCAAAAGCCCAAGATCTACTTTTAAAATCTTTGAGTTCGACATCCCCAGCTACCTCGGGCCCGACTTACCCAGTGTCGGTTCCGACTTCCTCTCGTCGCCAACCTCGGGCCCGACGTGACCTCAGTGTCGGTCCCGACTGTTTTCTTTGTTTTCCTTTGTTTTATGCTCTCCTTTCTAGCTTCCTAGTATCTAGGCACATCGATCGAGTAGACTTCCCGAGTGTTCGACACCCACCACGTACTACAACGGGGTCGGGTTATAAATTGTATCTTTAGGCCCTCGCACACCGTGAGAGGCGATCAGCTGATATTCCACTTAACAAATCCCACATAATAAGGAAAAGTATTGTTTGTGATTTCGTATCCTCAACCATGCCGATTCTTCCCAAAAACCGATTGATCTCGGATTTCCCAAGATAAGATCGTGTGAAGATTAATCTTATCTTCTCTTGTATCCCCTTAAGCAACCGCTTACAGCTGTAGATCTTCGCAGAAGATTGCTCGCAGAAGATATGGTAACTTGCCATTTATAGAAACCCGCGTTCCTTCTGAGACGCGCTTCCTAAATCTATCACTCGTTCCCTCCATCGTTCCTCACGATGTTCCATCACTTGTGACCATGTACCTGTTTTCCTGAAACACTTACATGTAGAAGCAAGTTATATCAACTAAGTTTGTTATCATCAAAACTAAGAGAAACCATGGAACAACCATTGTTCCAACAATTTCCCCCTTTTTGATGATGACAAACCTATACAAAAATGCATGTCTAGAAACCAATAGAAATATAGATCAGAGAAAAAAAAATTCCTGTATGGTTCCCCCTTAACTGATGCACTGTTGTTCCTACTCATCAGAGTTTAACAACATATTCCCCCTTAGCCAAAGTTCCCTCTGTATTTCCTGGATAGAACGCATCACTGCATTTTTCCTAACTTCCCCCTTTTGACATCATCAAAAGATCAACAATCATCAAGCAAAAACATAGAGCAAATAAATTGGATCGGATTTTGCAGTTTTTTAATTCATAAGCAAAAGATAGTCATTATTATAGATAATTGTTGTAGGGGTCATAGCCAGCGAACACAATAAAAACATAAAAGTCTTAACAACCAAGAAACAAAAGAAACATTTTGAACTGGGGATAGATAGGCTAGGGAACTAGAAAGGGTCCATATCATGGTTCAGAGGAGGTGGAATCAGCAGCAGCAGTGTTGGCGTCTCTCTTAGCCAGGTAACCAATGATGGTACTCAGCTGAGAGGAAATCTTTTGAAGATCAGACAACATCTTGGCAGTAACGCTTTCACCCATCGAAGAGCTCCCAACATCCATCTGGGCAGTCTTCTTTGCAGCTGTTCCCTTCGAATCACCCTGAAAGTTCATCATCAAGATATTGCGCATCTCCAGGGGTAATCCAAAGAACTCCTCTCTTGAAGGCTTGTAAGCCTTTCTCTCCTTCAGTATAGCCTTCACAAATCGAGGATAAGGCAAGCTATGATTTTTCCCAGTACACTTAGCCATTTGCCTCATCATTATCACAGGAAGACTGATACGTTCCCTCCTTAGAAACTTGTCCAGCAGAATCATATCACTGATAGTGAGCGTAGTCCTTTTCTCCAGCCTAGGAACAACAACCTTGATCAGAAACTGATGCGCAATCCTTGCAGTGTAGCTCAAAGCGTTTGTAGAGTAAGGACCAACTTCAGCAGTCTTGCCCATAACACGCTTGATCAGTTGAGCCTTGTTCCTTGGCCAGTTACTTGAAGTGTGGACATCCCCGTAACCCTCAACAGGCACCTTCAGAATTGTAGCAACAGATCCCAAAGAAAAAGAGATTTCCATCCCACAGACAGTAGCAAAACCCATTGGACCAGTAGAGAGATCAGCTAGTTGATAGGAACCAAAGAATTGAGAAAGAAGAGACACATCTACCTTGACTCCAGAGTCACAGATTTTCTCCCATCCCTGAAACTTGAGAAGTTCCCAAAACTCCTCCAAGTCATGACTTTTCAGGAATTCCTCATCGATCACCAGAGGAGCGACGACTTTCTTTGAACCCTTCTTGGAACGGACTTCAGGCTCCATTGGAAGTTTCCCTTTAGCCTTGTCAGCCTTGAGGTCCTTTTCAACCTCTTCTTCTAACTCCTCTTATTCTTCGTCTCCTTCTCCACCAGACTCCTTCTTTTCTTCTTCCACGCTTTCTTCAGACTCCGAGCCAAGTTCCTCTTCATCTTCCTCGAGATCTTCTTCCTCAGAGGGTTCTTGAGACACCTCCTTCTTTGGGACCGTGGAACGAAGACTGTACTTTGTTCCTGAGGGTGTAACTTTCGGCTTTTTGGAAGCAGGGGATGGAGTTCGTTCAGTATCTGAGATGTGAAGAATCTGAGTTGGCAGGGGAGGAACACTCTTTCTAACCTTTCGCTTGCCACGGCTCGTTGGCTTCACCCATCCTGGTCTCTTGTTCACCGGCAAAGATTCCGTCTTTGCTTCGTCATCCGAGGTTCCCTTCGGAGGAGAGTTTACCTCTTCCTTCTCCATTGCCTCCTTGCTCTCCTGTAACTCCCCTGTTTCAGCAGGCTTGTCGGAGGGGTTTTCTGAGGGAATCGTGGATTGATCCTTCTCAGATTTTTCACCCTCAGTCTCCTTCTCCGATGAGACCTTGTCAGCGACGACCACACCAGTGTCGGAGACAGCATCGAATTTGGTTTCAATTTTGGAAATTAGAGTGGGAGAAGAAAGCTTGGCCTTTTTGAGGGATTCGAGTTGGGCTTGAAGGACGGCGATCTCAGAAGCATCGAGACCGTCAAAGCTGAGGATGGGGGTGTTGGAGGAGGAAGCCATTGTTGCAGAAAAGAGAGAGGATTGAAGCTTTGAGGAAGATTTAGGGTTTGAGAGATAAAAACAGAGATGCGGTAAAGGAAAATGACCGAGATAAGAGAATATAAAGCACACCTCTTTCCTTGTTGATAAAGATCAT
Organism: Fallopia convolvulus; assembly: GCA_964016875.1. Classification (NCBI taxonomy): domain Eukaryota; kingdom Viridiplantae; phylum Streptophyta; class Magnoliopsida; order Caryophyllales; family Polygonaceae; genus Fallopia; species Fallopia convolvulus. Next base: position 7,377,672 of record OZ024726.1, read on the forward strand.
AATCTTTCCCAAAGATCTTCTATCCAATCTTAACGGCTAAGAGTTGCCATAATGATGAATTTTCACCGCCATTATGTCTTGACTGCGCAGGCGTCCTATCGTTCCCTGCAGAATTACTGTGCAACGGCTGGAAAAATTCAATCCGGTAGTCACAACGGCTATAACATAACTGCGATCCCTGTGATGATTGACGTCTAGTTTCTTGCAGAAAAGTCTTCAATTTGAATCAAAGGCATTCCTTTAATGTGACACTGTTCTCAACCACTAGTTCCATACCTCGTTACCATGAGTGGATAAAAGGCTATGTTTGAACAAAAGAGGGACTAGAGACGTTCCATTCAAACTTTTAGTGGGCTTGGGATATTTTTGACATCCAAACAATTATTCCCCGTTTAAAGGTAATCAAGGGGGTTCATAGAGAATGTTTGCTTGGATCAGGCTAGGGGACAGCTTATAACCAACCATCATTTCCGCTTGAAGTGAGGGATAGAATAGATCAAGTTGGTTATTTTGGGCCAAAAGAAAATCTTGGATGTAAGCAATTTAGTTTTAGTACCTTTTAGCATGTAACATTTAACAATTTCTAATATATACAACATCTATGCATAGAGGAAGGATATAAGCCATTAGAAAACTTGTCAAATGATATGTAGTTACCTGAGAAGTTACCTCTTTAGTCAGGCACTGAGGGAATAGAGGACCGGGACTTGTTTACTCCAAGGAAATCATTCCTAGCAACATCCTCAAATGTTCATAGGGTTTTCTATCTAAAGCCTTGGTAAAAATATCTGCCACTTGATTTTCAGTCCTACAATGATCCATCTTGATGAAACCTTTTTCAACATTATCTCTTAAGAAATGATGTCGAATATCTATATGTTTGGTTCTAGAATGATGCACAGGATTTTTGGAGATATTGATTGCACTTGTATTATCACATAAGATAGGAATGGTTCCAAGAGACATACCAAAATCTACCAGTTGTTGTTTTAACCACAATACCTGGGAACAACAGGCAGCTGCTGCGACATACTCCGCTTCAGCCGTTGAATTTTGCTTCTTCGATCCCCAAGACACCAAGCAAGGCCCAAGAAATTGAGCCATTCCTGATGTGCTCTTCCTATCTACCAAGTGACCTGCGAAATCTGCATCCGAGAATCCGACCAGATGAACGAGTTATGTCTTGGATACCAAAGACATAACCCATCGTTCCCTTTCAAGTAGCGCATAATTCTCTTCACTTCTTTCAGATGTGTTTCTTTAGGATTAGCCTGAAATCTTGCACAAAGACACACACTGAACATAATATCTGGTCTGTTGGCCATTAGGTACAATAGGGAACCAATCATTCCACGGTACATCGTTTGATCAACATCAACACCATTAAGATCAGCATCAAGACGAGTATTAGGAGAAATAGGGGTATCAAAACTTTTCGTAGAATCCATACCATACTTCTTCAATAATTCCTTGATGTATTTTTGTTGATGTACCTTTGTTCCTTCATCACTTTGTACCACTTGTAGACCAAGAAAGAAAGTGAGTTCACCGATCATGCTCATCTCAAACTCACTGCTCATTAAATTCTTGAAGCTTTCTACAAGTTTAGGGTTAGTAGAACCAAATATAATATCATCGACATAAACTTGAACTACTAAAACCTCACCGTCTTGTTCCCTTAGGAACAATGTCTTGTCGATCACACCACGTCTATATCCATTGGCTAATAGAAACTGAGCGAATCTATCATACCAAGCACGAGGAGCCTGTTTAAGACCGTAGAGAGCCTTATCCAGTATGTAGACATGGTCAGGGTGATCAACATCTTCAAATCCTGGAGGTTGCAATACATAAACCTCCTCTTGTAGGTAACCATTCAGGAATGCTGTCTTCACATCCATTTGATACAATTTGAAACCCTTGTGAGCAGCATAGGCGATTAGAAGACGGATGACTTCTATTCTTGCAACAGGAGCGTACGTTTCATCGTAGTCAATCCCTTCTTGTTGATTGTACCCTTTTGCTACAAGCCTCGCCTTGTTCCTTGTGACAGCTCCAGTGTCATCAAGTTTGTTCCTGAAAATCCACTTTGTTCCTATAGCCATTTTGTGCTTCGGCTTGGGAACTAATCTCCATACTTTGTTCCTCTCAAACTGGTGAAGTTCCTCTTGCATAGCAACTATCCAGTCAGGATCTTTTAATGCTTCCTTCACATTCTTTGGCTTTGCAAGAGAGATAAACGCATTGAAAGCACAAAAATTCTTAATAGAGGAACGAGTAAGCACACCTTTATCATATGGAGTGATGATGTTGTAAACAGGATGATCCCTCTTTTGATGATAATTTCTAACTTCAATTTGAGTAGGATTTGTTCTTGACTCCTCTTGTTCTTGTTGGCTTGTCGTTCTATGTGATGTTCCTTCCCCATGATCTTCCTCAATTTCTTCATTTTGTGAAGCATCATCTTCAGGAACTAAAGTATTTTCCGAGTCATCTCCATCCAAGTCAGGACTTGAAGGTATAACTTCGTCATCTGGATCTTGTGTACTTGAATATGGATCGACTTCATCATCTGAGTCTGAATTTAGAACCCTCAGTACATCCTCGTTACTAGATAGGTTCCCTCCATTTTTGGACTCGTCAAAGACAACATGAATGCTTTCTTCAAACTTCTTAGTCCTCTTATTGAACACCTTGTAAGCCTTGCTGTTGGATGCATACCCTAGAAATATGCCTTCGTCACTCCTTGGATCAAACTTGCCAAGCTCGTCTTTTCCGTTGTTGTGAATAAAGCACCTGCATCCAAAGACTTTCAAGTGGGAAATATTTGGCTTTCTACCCTTGATTAGTTCATATGGAGTTTTAGAGAAATTGGAACGTATGGTGACTCGATTAGTGATGTAGCAAGCGGTACCGACTGCCTCAGCCCAAAAGGACCGAGGCAAGTTACTTGCCAGCATCATAGTACGAGCCATGTTTTGAAGTGTTCCATTCTTTCTCTCTGCCACGCCGTTTTGTTGAGGAGTCCTTGGCGCGGAGAAGTTCTGAGACACTCCATGTTCATCACAGAAGTTATGAAACATGAAATTCTTAAACTCAGTTCCGTTGTCAGACCTGATAGACTTCAATTTCTGTCCTGTTGATGCTTCTACCTTCTTGATCCATCTTTTGAATGTCATGAACGTCTCGTCTTTGGAACCTAGAAAGAGAGTCCATGTATATCTAGTAAAATCATCAACAATAACAAAAATGTACCTGCTACCTCCATGACTTCACACCCACATGGGACCACACAAATCCATGTGTATCATCTCAAGAGGATGAGAGGTGCTAACTGACAACTTTGGCTGAAAAGATGATTTGCTTTGTTTTCCCTTCACACATTCTTCACACAAGCTTTCCTTTTCTGTAAGAACTTTGGGAAGTCCTATCACCAGATTTTGTGAGTAGAGTTTGTGAATTCCTCGATGGTTTGCGTGACCAAACCTCCTATGCCATAGATCGGTCTTATCAGCAACTGTAACAAAGCATAGTTCTCTTGTGGTTGGAAACTTGAGTCGACAAAGTACACATTGTTGCGTCTCTTTCCCTTCAGGACCACAAGATTTGATTTCTTGTTCTTGATCGAGCAGCCTTCTAAGGTAAAGGATACCTCGTTGTTCCCTTGGTCACAAAGCTGAGCAATACTCAACAGATTGTAACCAAGACCTTTTACCAAGCTTACGTCTTTCACGCTGGTTTTATCATTTAGCTTGACTTCACCTGTTCCAATAATTTCTCCTTGATTGTTGTTGCCCAAGGAAATGTTTCCTCCATCATTGATTTGAAGTGAGGACAGAATACTCTCGTTCCCTGTCATGTGCCATGAACACTCGCTGTCAAGGATCCAGCGGATGTTCCCCCTCACTTCAACCTGCAAGAAAGAAATCACATTTTAACGACCCAGGCCTGCTTAGCCTTTCCGGGTCGGTTAGCATAGCTCACAGAATGATAGATTTGTGATTGAACTAAAGTAGCTTTCTGTGGACTTTTGGAACTAGAAGCAATATTTGAGGGATCAACATGGTTTTTCCCTTTGTCAGTTTTATAATCTTGCTTCTTTTGTGGTTGTGGAGCCGGTTTCTTTTTATTCTGATGAGATTTGTCATACCCTTGATTTTTCTTACCAGACCACTGTTTCTTGTTGTTCCCTGTGTTCTGGTTTTGACTTCTTTTGTTAGACTCTTTTAACCTGACTTTACAGTCTTTTTGAACATGACCTCCCCCACCACAATGATAGCACACCCTATAATATTCGCCAAGATAGCGCTTAGGATGTGGTTTCTGGAGGGTACGTTCCTTCGCACGTTCCTTGGAAGGAACTCTGTGCTGGTTCCCTCGAGACTGTTTTAAGTATATTTTATGAGCCGTTTTACCAGAATACCATTCAGAGTTATCATTCAGATTACTTTCAAGAATCTTGACTCTACTCTCTAGGTGAGTGACCTTATCTCTAGCGGATTGAAGTTCCCTAGCTTTTCTTTCCATTCTCTCTTCAAAGGTAAGGTCATCAGGAGGATATTCATATTTGTTTTTACCATAACCAATACCACATCTAGCCGGATTAAACTCAATTTGAGTTCGTTTACATAGCTCACGTTCCACATCTTCCACTTTGCATTGGTGAACTAGTAAATCCGATCTAAGTTTATTATTGGTTTCAGTTAGAGGCATAACATCTTTCTTTAAGTTTTTACACTCTGAACAAGGAACTATACTAGTGACAGTAGTTTCTGATAATTTTTCTTCAAGATTATGACATTTCTCATCAGAAGCTTCTATTTCATCTTGCATCTTTAAGTTATCTTCAAAAAGCCTTTTAACTAGGACAAGAAGATCAGATTGTTTAGCATTCTTTAGACTATCAAGGAATTGTTCAGGAGTTACCTCTGGATCAACATCTTCCGACTTCAGAGTCATGGCACAGACTTTTGGTTCAGATTCATCATCTGAGTCAAGATCCCATGCAGCGATGTAGGCCTTCTTCTTGTCGTTCCCAGATTCGTTACCTTTGGGACAACTCTTTGCATAGTGACCCTTCTCTTGACAATTGTAGCAGGTAACTTCCTTGATGTCCTTCTTCTCTGAGTTGATCTTCTCTTGTTCCTTCCATGCTCCTTGCTTTTTGGCTTTCTTGTAAAAAGCCCTCATAGTCTTTGTTATGAGCGCCACATCAGAGTCCTCCTCTATAGTATACACCCCTCTTCCTACGATGATGTTCTCAATGGCTTTTTCCACTTTGAGAGCAATTCCCTTGTCAGAACTTGGGATGCTACTTTTGACCTTCTCATATCGCTCATAGTCTGTTAGCATTCCAAAGATTTCATGAAGAGTGCAAGTCTTCGTGATTGGATTTTCTCTCAGCAAGCCTCTTGTAACAACATACTTAGAACCGAGACCATCAACAATCGCAGAAACCTTCTCTGAATGTGTGATTGATTTCTCGATTCCCAGATGGTTAATGCGATTCACCAAGGCCTCAAACCGAGATTGGTATGTTGCAATGGTTTCTCCATCCTCCATCTTGAAGTTGTAGAATTCCCTTTTAGCCTCCTTTTGATGGCTTTCCTTCAGATCTGTACTGCCGATATGCATTTGCTCAAGGGCCGCCCATGCATCTTTTGCGATTTTGCAGTTCACTACCCTTAGCAGATCTTCAGCACCCAAGGCATTGTTAAGCAGCATTTGTGCCTTGTAGTTCTTCTCCATTCCTGACCACTCAGTTGGTCCCCATTCGGATTTTTTTTCCTTCTTGGCTTCAGGAATGACGTAGTCTCCATCCTCAATGACTGTCCATGCTTGGTAGTCATTGCTCTTGAGCCAAGTGGAAAAGAGGATTCTCCAATGGTCGTATTCTCCAGGAACAAGAAGTGGAGGCTTGTTGTTTCCAATCCCGACGTTGTGAGTGTTGTTTGAAGTCATTCTGTATTCGTTCACTAACACACAATCTAGAGCAAACCTGCTCTGATACCAATTGTTGAATCGTGACGCGTTAGTAACAAGTCAGGGAACTAGAGATGTTCCCTGGGCAGCGGAAATAAACAATAAGAACACAGAATTTAGAGAGGAAAACTTTTTGTCCGACCAACAAGTCGTAGAAAGAAAAACCTCTACCTCTGAGACTCCTTCTCAGAGGATTTTCAATAGAATACCTTTATTAAGTTTCAACGTTTACAAGGCAAGTCAAGTTCCCTGGTAACTAAGGCACCAACCAAAGTTCAACCAACTAGACTTCTACAACCCTAAGCGCAAACCTAAGACAAAGTAAACTACTGACTTACTTGTGGATTCTTCACCGAAAAAGCCACACACTCATACACTTGAAAAGCTCACTCTCCAAGTTCTTCGTCTTCAACACTCGAAAAACCACACCTTTAACCGTAGCTAAACCTAGCTATTTATAAGATAAGTTAAGTCTGATCTCACACGTAATTCTTGCCTAATTACGTTGATATTCCACTTAACAAATCCCACATAATAAGGAAAAGTATTGTTTGCGATTTCGTATCCTCAACCATGCCGATTCTTCCCCAAAACCGAATGATCTCGGATTTCCCAAGATAAGATCGTGTGAAGATTAATCTTATCTTCTCTTTTATCCCCTTAAGCAACCGCCTACAGCTGTAAATCTTAGCAGAAGATTGCTCGCAGAAGATATGGTAACTTGCCATTTATAGAAACCCGCGTTCCTTCTGAGACGCGCTTCCTAAATCTGTCACTCGTTCCCTCCATCGTTCCTCACGATGTTCCATCACTTGTGACCATGTACCTGTTTTCCTGAAACACTTACATGTAGAAGCAAGTTATATCAACTAAGTTTGTTATCATCAAAACTAACAGAAATCATGGAACAACCATTGTTCCAACAAGGAACAAGGGATTAAATAAGAAATATAAGAGGAGAAACCAAATTGATACCATAAGAATATAAGATTATTGGTTAGATCGACTAATAATTATTGTACGGAGATTAGACATCTGCATAGCTGAAATATTCAGTAAAGTTCAAAAACAAATTCATAGTAGAATTGTTGAACCTCCAAGAATCTGATCTTAAAAATTGAAAATACAACTGAAGTGTGAAGGGAAAGCCATGCATGCCAAATTTGTTGCACACAAAAATTATGCACAGATACTTGTGTATGAAAATCTTACAATTCAGAAATTTAACCAGCATGTTTGAAAAAAAAATCGAGTAGTGTGCATGCAAAAGTTTAATCAATTTCTTGAGAGAGGAATAAAAGAACGTTGCTTTTGCTCAAGAGAACGTAATGCAGATTTTGGACAAAAAAATAAATAAAGAAGGCTATTATAACCATAGTTTAAAGTAAAACAAGTGTATAAGAAGAACCTCCTTAGCAACCAAAATGCATCAAGATAATAAGCCTCTTATTTCAATCCCGTCTCAAGCCGTTCTAAGGAAGTTGAGATCATGATGGACATGATCATACGTGGCTGCACATGCATGTGTACCCACTTGGCATTGTAGATGTCTATGACAGTGCCACACATTTTCAAGGTAAATGGCCAGAGATTAAAGCTTTATTTTGACGGGTTTAGCAACATTATCCAAGAAGAAACAGCTTTGCAAGAGCCAAACAAAGAGACATGATATGTACTGCATCAAGATAATGATGTTAAACAAGCGCTTCTTGGAGGCAACCCAAGGAATAGTCTAGATAGTCTAGTTTCCAAAAAACATTGAGGAATTTCTAAGTTTGGGTATCAAATCAGAAAGAATGGTCTAGGACACCCCGTATCACGAATGCGCTTTATGTGCACCAGACCAAGAAATGGAGGCAAAGACTTTCTATGGGAAAGCGCTGGCTAGACGAGGAAAAGTGTGACCATGCTATCGCGGGCCTAAATCGTGCAATTTTGGACGTCCTCGACTTCCATAAAAACTCGCCCACATTGTTTCTTTCCCCCAAGCGAGCACCCCTCGCCGTCTTCCCCTTCTCTGTTGCTCTCCATTTTCCCTTGCTCCATTGTTGGCCATTCAAGCTTCTTTACTGCTCAAATCGAAGCAATGGAACAACAATTTTACCAGGATTAAAGTAAGATGTTTCATTCTCTTCTCAAATCTCATCTTATTTGTTGAAATTCTAGCCTAATTTCTAGATTTGGATTTTCATGCTTTTAGGTCGGATTTTCACAAGTTTGCTTCATGAACTCTCATTTACGGCATGATTCTAAGATAGTTTCATGTATTAATGGAGTTATTTTTGAAGATTTGAAATTTAACCCTAAGATTACTTGCTTGTACTTGTTCTAGGTAGTGGGGGATGAGTAGGGCTGAGGATAAACGAATCGACAAATTTTGCTCACCCCTAGGGATGAGAGTGTGGAAAGGAAAAACATTTGGTTGATTTCACTAGAACCTTGTATTGCCACCTTGTTATTATTGTTGAAGAAAACGTGTCCTCTTTCAATTTGGGTGTTAATCGAGGATAGATGGGTCTTGTTGCATGTGATGTGGATGAAGCATGCATTGTCAACGAACCACATAAAGTTCCTCCTCACTTTTACCTGCAAAACAATAAGTTTTTTATTACCCATGCAAGATGTTCCTTCGCGGAGAGCGAAGGAACATCTTGCATGGGTAATAAAAAACTGAGTATAAGTTTCGAGCTCAAATTTGCAAAAACCGATCCTTAACGTGGGTAAATACCATAAAAACAGAAACAAGCCTGTAACAATTTCATGGAAGAATTCTCTTCAGCAAAGCCTCAAGTCTTTGTTCTGAGATTTTTCTAATCATTGACTCTAATTTATCAGGCAATATTGCCTTTGAAATGTTTATCAGCTGGCAAAAAATAATTAGGGCTTACCAGATATTACCGATGCTCACAAAAACTCAATTGCAAGAGCTGAAAGAATTCAAGAGAGGAGAAAAAGATTGAATGAATTGTTCACTGCGGTTGTTTAATGAAGAAGAACAGAGTTACAATATAAACAAGAGAACTTCAACGTCTCTTTGCTAGAGTATGGCTAAAAATAAGGGGATAGCAAAGATACTTGCCTAATCTATTATGGTAAAGAAAGATTATCCTAGAGAGATATTAGGAGAAAACACATCAACTAATTACAAGGATAATATACTGATTTTATTCCTTAATAGGCCCCCTCAAGTTGGAGTGTATGTTGGGGACTCCCAACTTGGGCAAAAGGGATAGGAATTGCGTGGTGCCAACTAGTTTGGTGAATAAGTTAGCTGGCTGGTCGACAGTGGAGATGTGTTGCGTTTGGACCTCGCCACGTTGAATTTTCTCTCGGATTACACGACAATCAATCTCGATGTGCTTTGTGCGCTCGTGGAAGACGGGATTGGAGGCAATGTTGAGGGCCTCCTTGTTGTCACAATGGAGTGTGGCGGCTTGGCGATGGGGGACATTAAGGTCAACCAAAAGGGTGTGCAGCCATGTCAATTCACAAAACGTGCTCGCCATGGCTCGGTACTCCACCTCGGCGCTTGAACGAGCGACGGTACTTTTTTTCTTGGAACGCCAAGAGATGAGGGCGCTGCCTAGGAAAATGCTGTAGTCGGTGATGGATCGTCGAGTGTCTCGACATCGCGCCCAATCAGCATCATAGTAGGCTGTAAGCTAGGGTCCAGCTTTGGACGGGAAAAAAAGACCTTATCCTGGTGTTCCCTTGACATATCGAAGCACTTGGTGGGCTACATCAAGGTGGGGTTGACGTGCAACACTCATGTATTGACTGAGGGTGTTTACAGCGTAGACGAGGTCGGGTCGAGTGATTGTGAGGTATATGAGGCGCCCGACGAGTCAACGATATTGGGAGGCGTCAAGAATGAGTTCACCCTCATGGTGAGATAATGTAAGATTGGAATCGAACGGTCTTGGCTGGCTTAGCTCCCAGAAATCCGGTGTCTTCAAGGATGTCTAGAGCATATTTGCGTTGTGATAACATGAGTCCATTCTTGGAGCGAGCCACTTCAAGGCCAAGGAAGAAACGAAGCTCGCCAAGGTCTTTGAGTTTGAAGCGATCCGCCAAGGAACGCTTGGTGTCTTCGATGTCCTGCAAGTTAGTCCCGGCAAGTATAACATCATCAACATAAACCAATAAAATGAGGGTGTCACCTTTGGAGTGGCGTGTGAAGAGTGAATAATCGGCCCAAGATTGTTGAAAACTGACCGATTTCAAAGCCCCAGAAAGCTTGATGAACCATTGTCGAGATGCTTGTTTGAGCCCATAAAGGGATTTGTGAAGTTTACAAACTCTAGAATCTCCATGGCGAGAAAACCCGGGAGGTACTTTCATGTAGACATCTTCAATCAAACCGCCATGGAGGAAGGCGTTATTAACGTCTAATTGATGCAAGTGCCAACCTTGGATAGTGGCTAAGCTTAGTAAGACTCGGACGGTTGTGAGTTTGGCCACAGGAGCGAATGTCTCACGATAATCGATCCCTTCGACTTGATTATATCCTTTAGCAACTAGTAGGGCTTTGTAGCGTTCTACCGTGCCGTCAGGTTTGTATTTGATCTTATATACCCATTTGCATCCGATTGGATGTTTATGAGGTGGAAGAGGAACTAAGCTCCATGTATGGTTGTCTTCGAGTGCTTGAATCTCACTAGCCATGGCTTGGCGCCATTTCGGATCCTTGGATGCCTGCGAAAAACAAGTAGGTTCTTTCTCGAGCGAGATGTTAGAAATAAAATGTTTGTAAGGAGTGGAAAGTCTAGTATATGAAAGAACAGAATTAACAGGATACAAAATGCCCGTAGTAACTTTGTTGGTAGAAGACGATTGGGTCGAGCGAGAGGGAAGCGTTGTCCCAATGCGGAAGTCCTGTAAAATGGATGGTGGTTTAGTGGGTCGGGTGGATCGACAGAGTGGTTGCAAAATGGGTGATGTTGGAATGTTGGTTTCTGGCGAAGTGTGAATGGGTGCGGGTATTGATGAGTTTGGAGTGTGTGAGTTGGATGGGCCAAGGGGTTGGGCTGGAAAGTTGGGCTGATTGGCGGAAGCATTTTATGGGTTTGGATCAAAAGGAGGTAAAGTTGGTGAACTATCGTCATCATCTATTGGTGGTGAAAGAGTTGGAATGGGGATTGGGGTGGGGGAAGTAGTGGGAATGATTGTGATGGTTTAGAAATAGTTTTGTAAGGAAAATCAGTTTCAACGAAAGAGACATCATGAGAGATTAAAAACTTTTTGTCCTTTAAAGAATATAATTTGTAACCTTTAGTTCCAGCTGGATACCCAAGAAAAATACATTCAATAGCCCGAGGGTCAAATTTGTGTGGTCGAAGAGGGTGACTTGATGCAAAGCATCGACACCCAAACACACGAAGATGAGAATAAAGGGGTGGTTTTGAAAATAAGATTTCAAAAGGTGATGTATTTTTCAAAATAGGACTCGACATTCGGTTTATTGAGTAACAAGAAGTGAGTATTGCATCACCCCAAAAAGCTTTTGGTAAATTAGCTTGAAAATGTAATGCACGAGCGACATTAAGAAGATGGAGATGTTTACGTTCGGCAACCCCATTTTGTTGAGGTGTGTTAACACAACTAGTTTGATAAAAAATACCTTTTGATGCATAAAATTCTACACACTTAAATTCCGGCCCATTGTCACTACGAACTATTTTGACACGTTTAGTAAATTGATTTTCAACAAGATTAATGAATTGAATAACGAGATTTTGAGCTTCGGACTTAGTTTTCATCAGATAAATCCAAGTAAAGCGGGAATAATCATCGACAATAGTTAAAAAATAGCGAGCACCGGAAATAGAAGGAGCATGATAACCGGCCCATATATCTAAGTGAATAAGATCAAAACAAGATATAGTGTTCGTAATATGCGTAGGAAAAACAAGACGAGTTTGTTTTGCTAACGGACAAATTAAACAATCAAAGTTATGATCGAAATTATTCTTAAAAATAGAAATCAAACTTGTAACTTTAGAAGAAGGGTGTCCAAGGCGTTGGTGAAGGATCTCTTGTGGAGGTTGGGATACGGTATTACAGCTACTTCCTTGCTGGACATCGAGACAGTACAGACCCTCTTGTTCAGTTCCCATCCCAATCGTCTTCCCTGAGCGTGGTTTATGGATGACACAATTGGTTTTAGAGAATGTGATATGCACATGAGGGTCGCAAGTTGTAATTTTACTAATAGAAATTAAATTTACGTTGAATTCAAGAACACATAAAACATTGTAAATGCAAAATGTCGGTGTGATGTGTACGGTTCCAACATGACTAACAGTAGTGGAGTTACCATTAGGTAAGCGAACAAAACGATTTTGGACAACTTCAAAGTTAGTAAGATAGCGAGTATGACAAACGATATGATCGGTAGCCCTGCTATCCAAGATCCATAGTATTTTAATAGGATTTGTTAATGAAATCTTACCCGAAAAATGCTCAAAAGTAGAGATATTACCAATGTGATTTATGGACGATTGGTCGGCTGCATTCATGTTACTTGTGAGGTGTTGTGAATCGGCAGATTTGGCCCCCATGAATTGCAGGATGTTCATCATTCTTTGACAATCTTCCCGAGTGAGAGCAAAATCACCTTTGTTGTCAACGTGGTTAGCAACCGATCGATTCTGGCCATTTTCCATGGCTCGTTTCTTCTTACGACAATAATCCTCTGTGTGCCCTTTGATGCTGCATAAAGTACACTTGAGGTGTGCTCGATATTGCTTTGTATTATGGTTGTTCATCTGACACTTCTCACAGTATTTCCCTTCGTTGAACTTGTTGTTGCCATCCTTTTTGACTGAGAAGGCCGCTGTTTCATTGGTGATAGATGGCACCTTTGAGATGGATATTGCAGATTGTTTTTCTTGCCTGAGAACCATGGCAAAAACATTGTTTAAATCAGGTAATGGGTCGATGGCAATGATGTTGCTCCTAGTCTGAGCATGGCTCTCATTTAGTCCCATAAGGAACTTCATGGTCCGTTGTGTTTCCATAAACTTTTTGATGTTGTTGGCTGCTGCACAGGTGCAGGATGGGAAAGCACAAAGCACTTCTTTCTCGTCCCATAGTGCCATCAATTTGTTGAAGAAAGCCGAGACGGTATCCGTCCCTTGTGCACAATCATGGATGTCATTTTCAATGTGAAACAAGGACACAATGTGAGTGTGGGAAAACCACTCTTTCAGTTCGAGCCACATGCTTCTCGAACTCTCACAATGAACCACGCTGCTTGAAATGTCTTTCGACATGGATCCGAGAAGCCATGTCTTGACGAGGACGTTGCACCTCTCCCATTGAGACACCTCCGTCGGTTTGTCATGGGGCTTGGTTAGGGTTCCGTCAACAAAACCCTTTTTGTTCTTGATTGTGAGAGCCATTAACATAGATTGCTCCCATGGTATGCAGTTGTCCTCCGTTAGAGGTTGTGATACAAGGATGGCTCCTGGCTGATCCGAGTGGTGAATGTACATCGGATGTGACGATTTCTCCCATGGTTCCTGGTGTTGTTGTGGGACGATTTGCCCCGTTTGGTTCCCGGTTGGATTTCCGGTTTGATTACCAGTTTCATTACCATTGGCCATGGGGTATGGATTGTTTTGAGGAAGAAAGAAAGGATCTTAGAGACTATGCTCTGATACCATGAAAGAATTCAAGAGAGGAGAAAAAGATTGAATGAATTGTTCACTGCGGTTGTTTAAAGAAGAAGAACAGAGTTACATTATAAACAAGAGAACTCCAACGTCTCTTTGCTAGAGTATGGCTAAAAATAAGGGGATAGCAAAGATACTTGCCTAATCTATTATGGTAAAGAAAGATTATCCTAGAGAGATATTAGGAGAAAACACATAAACTAATTACAAGGATAATATACTGATTTTATTCCTTAATAAGAGCGGATGCACCACCTCCACCGTTACAAAAACCACCCACTCCGTATTTACCATTTTTTCTGCTTTAGCACCTGATTTAATATAATTAAACTTGTATTAGAATCAACCCACAAATTTTCAAATAATGACAAGTCAAGCCCATATAAGACTATTTTGTAACCAAGAAAACATGCATGTAACTTTATATTACCCATATAAGTGTGACTAGGATACGAGCGCCACTGCATCCAAGAGGATGCCCCAAAGACACAGCTCCTCCATGGACATTAACTTTTTCCTATAGACAGTTAAGAAAGAAATTCAAAGGCCATAAGAATCATCATTACAGGAGGAAAAAAAGCAAAAATGGAAAATGATAAAAGTTGTTCATTTTTCAAGAAATAGATACTCACTTCGCTAAGTCCCAGCAATTTCATATTAGCAAGAGACACAACCTGCACCATATATTGCATTTCATTATAAGTAACAAGATAACACATCATTTAGTTGTCATCGTCAACATAGTGAAATTAACCGTGATCTTACAGCGAAAGCTTCATTGATTTCGTAAAAATCAATTTGTGAAGCATTCAAACCAGCATGTGAAATAGCTTTTGGTATTGCAAGGGCAGGTGCTGTAGTGAAGGCTTCTGGTGCCTGTACAATAAATTGTTTTGGCAGGATAATCACACTAACGTGTTACCTGCTATAAGGTGGAGACTCCTAACCAAAGAACGAATGAAACGCGTTATGAACCAAAGACAGAATGCAAAACAATACGGGAAATAGAAATTACAGAAATAAATCGATTGCGAGGCGTGAATTGTGACTATGGTTTTAGAAGAATCTTCTTCAAATACAAGTGAATCCTTGAAAGGGAATTGAACAAGTGAACAAGAATGAGCTTCAACTTGTGGATCTTTTTTCTCTAGTTTTTCTGTCCTCCTCGTCTTTTCTTCAATCTCGCTTTATAATGCCCCTCCCCTGTTGACCGTTGAAAGGGACGCTCTCCATCTCTGAGGATTTCGCCTCCGTCCTCCACGAAGTAACCGTTGAGGGCAATCAATACCGAATCCGAGATTCTCGCTCTTCATGGACTAGTTCTTCGACCTTATTTTCTACCGTTTGAAACCAAGCATTTTGGGCATTCGTCATTCTGGTTGGGCTTAGATTTGAGAGGGCCCAACAATACCCCCATCGAAAACCCGGGAAAACTCCCGCCCCCACTTTTTTAGGGTTTTCGATTTTCATGCCTTGGAAGTTGTAGCGGGTTGTGTCACGTCTAATCACCCTCTTATTTATAGCGGTTATCATGACCCCCATTGATTCAACTGTGCTTCTCGGTATCCAGGTACGTTTCCCCTTACTTTTGCTTCTTCATCCTCGACTTTCCTCCTTCCTTTACTATGGCGACTTCTGGTTCTTCTCCTTTCTCCCGCTGCCTTGATCCGCAAGTACTACCTTCCTTAACCTCTTCCAAAATCCTTACTCCCACCCATTGTAGAAGCAGTATTTCAGAGGATCCCCATGCATTTGCGTTTTCCGTAGGGTTCCCTTCTTCTGTAGAAATCTTTCTCCCTCCTCCTGGAATTTGGGCTGATTTTTACAAGGATGACTGGGTTTGCTTATACGAGTACCCCTTCCGCATTGGACATCGTTTTCCCTTCTCTCCATTGGTTGTCGATTTCCTTTCCTCCCTCAACGTTTCCCCTGGTCAAATACTACCACAGGTCTGGAGGTTACTATTATCGGTTGATCTGTTGTGCTCCTCACATGGTCTCCCCTTTAAAGTTGTCGACTTTTTCCACAACTATCGTCTTTCCATAGGTGGCCTGGGTCGATTAACCCTAAAAACCTTCCAAGATAAATCTGACCTAATCTTCAATATTTCCAAGTCCGACCGGGGTTGGGCTGACAAATTTTTCTTCGTAAAGCTCTCTTCTCTAGGGATTGACACATCTTTCTTAAAAACTCGGTGGATATCAACATGTAGCACTTCCTTCTTTTCTTCTTACCCCACTTGATTTTTTTCTAACCATTGATCATTTCCATACTGTATGCAGAAAACTTTTCTCCCTGTTCAGTATTGGCGCAAGTGATATCTCATATCGAAGCTATCCCTTTGGAAGAGAGATCCTACCCAAAATTGGTGCGAGCGTGCTTCATTGATTCAGAGGATACCGAAAATGTCGAGTACGTTGCGCTTTACCCTTCCTTCTTATATTGCTACTACTTTCCCTGTGACCTCTTTATTTCTTTGATGAAAGGTTCCAGGACCACCCGTTCTACCACTGCGCTGACTACTATGGAACGAGTTGAAGCTCGGAAGAAGAGGAAGGCTGAATCAGCTTCAACTGCGGATATTGCGTTGACGATCTCAGATCCTAAGAAGTCCTCCGAGGTTCGGATTTCCTCCCCTAGGAAGAAAGCATGTTCAACCCTTTCTGATCTTCCAAAGACAATGATGTCCCTGGACATGGCTGCTGAAAAGTGTTTGAGCTCCCTGGCACCTCTTCACGTGGGTTGCTCTCGTGGCAAGGAAGACCAACCTTCTTTCCCGGAATTCTTTGGTGAAATTCTGGCGACACAATGGCAGGTACGTCTTATCCAGATGTTCTTACTCCATGTTCCACTTTTTACCTGATTTCCCCTTCTCTTATGCAAGGCTTGCAACTTTCCCTTTCTGCCTTTGAAGCTTTCAAGGATCTGCCTGATCAATTGGCTCAAAGCAAGATCAGCCTTCAGCTTGAGAGAGACAGGAGCACTATCTTAGGACATGAGAAGGCCGCTCTGGATAAGAAAGTTCGCGATCTGACGAGTAATCTTGAGAAGGCTTCTAAGGAGTCCAAGGAGTGGGAAGAGAAGTTCGTAGTCTCTTCCGGTAAAGAAGCTGCTCTGGCTAAAGAGATAGAAGATACCGCGGACTACTGGTCTTGCCGAGCTCGAGTGGAAATGATGGAGGAATTCGCAACGGGGAGGCACACTTCATGGGATGTTGTGAAGGAAAGGGAGTTGTTTGGGAGCTTGTTTTCTGACGAGGTGATCGCGGCTAAGAAGTCCTCCGTCGTTGCTGACATCGCTTCCGTCGCCAAGGTGGTTGCTCAGGTGGAAATGGATAACCAGTCCAAAGAATGATCCCTTCTTGTTCTTTTGTGTTTGTCGAATTCTGAACAATTTCCTACCCCCAGCGTGTTGGGGTTCTTAAACTCTTATTTTGTATGGCCGCTTGTTCTAGGGCCCTAGTGTGGACAAGTTTTATCCCTTGTTTGTTTTTCAGGGGTTTTATGTTTGTTTATTGCCTCTACTATTTTGCCATGCTTTGGTTCTATTGTTGTTTTTTGTGCAGGTGGGACAGGTCTGCCGTGGAGTAAATGAAGATCAACCTGTTCGTGACAGACTTTCTCGTTTGAGGAGAGGTGTAGATTAGTAGTAGACTTTTCACTGTATAGCGCTTCTTATGTAAGATGCAAAGGGAGAGAGAAAGTAACGTCATTGTAGATGTTTGTAACAAACTTGTTGAGAACACGTTACAATCCTTTAATGAAAATTTCACTCGTTCATGATACGTGCTCTCGTCTCTTGCATCTTTTTGACTAGTCGTTGTGTGCACAGCGTTGCCTGATCACAAGGCGAGGGCCCATGTTTTGGCCTGTAACGTCATAAGGCATCCCTTGTTAGTTTTCTTGATATCGTTGTTCTTGTGTATGTACGAAGACTTTTAGTGATATAATGTAAGAGGAGAAAATTTATGAAAATTACCTTACTAGAACTCGTATGTTTCAAAAGTGATACAACTTTAAGTTCAGCGCATTCCAGCTTCTGGGGATCGCCTTCCCCTCTCGTGATATCAACTTGTAGGCTCCTTGTCCTACGATCTCCGTGATCTGATATGGTCCTTCCCAATTTGCTCCCAACTTACCAGCATTCAATTCTTGCGTATTTTGAAAAACTCTTCTTAATACACAATCTCCTACTTAGAATACTTTGGCGTTAATGCGTTTGTTGTAACTCCGAGCTACCCCCTGCCTATATGCCGCCATCCGAATTGAAGCTTCATCTCGTAACTTGTCCACTGTATCCAAATGATGTAACAGGTTGGACAGGTTTGACTTTTCAGTAGTGAGTCCGTATCGGACTGTAGGCAAAGTTACTTCTACTGGTAGTACGGCTTCACATCCATAGACCAAAGAAAAAGGTGTATGACCCGTTGCTATCTTAGGGGTTGTTCGATCTGACCACAAGATAAGGGGTAACTCGTCTGCCCATTTCCCTTTTGCTTCTTTGAGCCGCTTCTTCAAGTTGTTAATAATCACCTTGTTACTTGCTTCTGCTTGCCCATTAGCCTGAGGGTAACGAGGCGTTGACATCACCAACTGTATGTTGTACTGCTGGCAGAATGATCTCGTCTTGTCACTGATGAACTGAGACCCGTTGTCGCATACTATGGTGGATGGTATTCCGAATCTGCTCAGAATGTTCCTCCTTATGAAGGAGATGACTTGCGTATCTTTGACTTCTTTGAAGGCTTCGGCTTCAATCCATTTGGAGAAGTAGTCAGTCATTGCCAAGATGTAAACACGTTGCCCCAAAGCTGGAGGAAGTTTCCCCACAATGTCCATCCCCCATTTCATGAATGGCCAAGGGGATGTTATAGGATGCAACAACTCAGAAGGTTGGTGTGGTATAGGTCCATGACGTTGGCACGCGTCACACTTGCGAGCAAACTCCACTGCGTCTTTGTTCATGGTAGGCCAATAGTAACTCATCCTGCTCGCCTTCTTTGCCAAGTTGCGACCCCCTGTATGGTTTCCGCATTCTCCATCGTGTATGTCCTGTAACACCTTCTGTACTTCCTCTTCCTTTACGCATCACGCGTGAACTCCTGACGACATCCACTTAAACAAAATGTTATTCTTAACAGTGAAAGTGGAAGCTTTTAGCTTAAGTCGTTGAGCTTCTTCCTTGTCTTCCGGCAAAACTCCATCTCATAACCATTTCAGATAAGGGGTTACCCATGACTTGTCTTCATCAGGTCTTCGAATCTCCAACATGTCTGCCTCTTTGGTTATAGATGGTGCATCAAGATATACGAAAGGTATCTTGTCGTACTCCCTTGGGTCAATTGCGGATCCGAGGTTGGCTAAGGCGTCTGCTTGCGTGTTAGCATCTCGAGGAACCTGTCTTATCTCAAAATGTTTGAAGTGCTTTACGATCTCTTGTACCTTCTCCAAGTATGCCTTCATCTTTGAATCCCTGGCAACATACGAGTTCGTAACTTGATTCACAATAAGTAACGAGTCACAGATTACCTCAATTTCCTGTACATTCAAATCTTTAGCAACAAGTAACCCCGTAATAAGCGCCTCGTACTCTGCTTCGTTGTTAGTAGCCTTGAATGTACATCGAACAGCCTGGGATATCCTATCCCCCTGTGGTGACTTCAGGACTACCCCCAATCCTACACCAATCTGGTTCGACGCTCCGTCTGTATGCATCAACCATCTGTCGTTTCCTGTTACGTGCATCACATCTTGATCTCCATTCTCTGAAGTGGTAAGAGTGAAGTCAACCACAAAATCTGCCAACGCTTGAGACTTCATCGCTGTTCGGGGCTCGTAGGTAATGTCGTAACCATTTAGGTGGAT
The DNA here is from genome assembly GCA_964016875.1 of Fallopia convolvulus. NCBI lineage: Eukaryota > Viridiplantae > Streptophyta > Magnoliopsida > Caryophyllales > Polygonaceae > Fallopia > Fallopia convolvulus. The sequence continues at coordinate 7,397,194 of OZ024726.1, forward strand.
CAACCATCTCGTTAATCGACTTGACAATTCTGGCTTTGACATGATACTTTTCATTGGATAATTAGTTCTCACGATTATAGAATGACTTTCAAAATAAGGGCGCAATTTTATTGAAGCCATTACCAAGGACAACACTAATTTTTCGATGGGGGAGTACCTTGTTTCTGCGTCAAGCAAAGTTTTACTTACGTAATAGATGGGCAACTGGTCTCCATTTTCCTCTCGGATCAAGACTGCACTTACTGCTACTTCCGTCACGGCCAAGTACACATACAAGTTCTCGCCCGGTTTGGGTTTGGATAGCACCTGTGGATTAGACAAATAATTTTTCAACTCTTCAAAGGCTTTTTCATGTTCCTCTGTCCACTCGAACGACTTGTTTTTCTTTAGGATGTCGTAAAACAGTTTGTTCCTGTCTGAAGACCTCGATATGAACCGGTTTAATGCAGCTACTCGTCCTGTTAGCCTCTGGACATCCTTGATGCACTTGGGTGATTGCAACTCCATTATGGCCTTGACCTGTTCTGGACTTGCCTCGATTCCCCTCTGCGACACTATGTAGCCGAGGAATTTTCCTGACGTTACTCCAAAAGAGCACTTGGTGGGATTCAACTTCATCTTGTAACTTCGCAGAATCTCGAACGCGTCTCTGAAGTGATTAACGTGGTCCTCCGCCTTCAGTGACTTGACCAACATGTCGTCTATGTATACTTCCATCGTATCCCCCAGTTTTTCCTGAAACATCTTATTAACCAATCTCTGATAAGTAGCACCTGCGTTTTTTAACCCAAAAGGCATAACCTTATAACAATAAGTTCCTTGATTGGTCACGAATGCGGTTTGTTCTTGATCGTCAGGATGCATCATTATTTGGTGATATCCGCTAAATGCATCCATGAAGGTAAATAATTCATGCCCTGCCGTTGCGTCCACCATTGCGTCTATATGAGGCAAGGGGAACGAATCTTTGGGACATGCTTTGTTTAAATCGGTAAAATCTACGCAAACGCGCCATTTACCATTCTTCTTTTTAACAACAACCACATTCGCAAGCCAATCAGGATATTGTACTTCTCTGATTTTTCCAGACTCAAGTAAGGATTTTACCTCATCGTTGATTACCTGATTTCGTTCGGGAGCGAACTTACGTCTTTTCTGTTTTACTGGTGGCACCTTTTTATTGACATTTAAGGCGTGGGTGATTACGTCGGGATCAATACCTACCATATCCTCGTTCGACCAGGCGAAACAATCTTTGTAGGACCGTAGAAATTCCACTATTTGCTCACGTAAAGTCGGTTCCAGATTTGCTCCTATTTGGACTTTCTTGGATGGCTCCAAGGGATCAAGGGCTACCTCTTGGAGCTCGGGTGTCTCCGGCTTTGCATAGCATGTGGTCGTTCTACAGTCCTTTAATTGCTAATCCGACGCCTTCTTCCCTGCGCCAAGCTGTAAGTTTTTGGAAGTCGTTGCTTTCATTGTTATGGAGTAACACTCCCTTGCCAGCTTCTATTCTCCCTTATTCTCTTGAACCCCCACGGTGTCGGGAACTTTACACATTGGTGATAGGTGGAGGGGATAGCCCTCATCCCGTGTATCCATGGCCTGCCCAAGATGACATTAAAAGGTGAAGGGCAATCAAGTACTTGGAATTTTACCTGGTAGTTAACTCCTCCTGCAACGGTAGGTAATGATATCTCCCCAAGCGTATTGCGTGATTCTCCACTGAAGCCTACCAAAGTCGTCGACTTTTTGGTGATATCGTCCATCCCGAAACCTAAACTATATAAGGCGTCCAACATGAGTAAATTAGTAGAGCTCCCATTATCAACTAAAATTCTTTTGACAAGAAAATTAGCTATCGTTAAAGAGATTATTAAGCAGTCATGGTGAACTTCCTCTTCTTCGACATCGTCGAAGGTGATTGGCATCATGGCAAGACTTGTTCGGGATGGTGCTTTTGGGCACTCTCTTCTAGTATCCCTTGCGATCCTTTTGGCTGCGGAGTAGGTTATACCACAAATCTCCGATCCCCTTGTGATGACATTGATTACTCCAGTGTGCTTTGGTAGAGGTGGTGGACTTGCTCTTTTTTTGTTGCGCTCTAACTGCTCTTTTGCTTTCTCCGATATTAATTCTCTGAGATGCCCCCTTCGTAACAATTCGCTCACTTCTTTCTGCAACGCGATACACTCATCGGTCCGGTGCCCATGATCAAAGTGGAAATCACACCATCTGGATTTGTCTTTCTGATGTGCTGGCATGTTACTCTTCCGAGGCCATTTAACAATGTCTCCCATGGCGTTGAGGGTTCGGACCACTTCGGTTGCATCCACGCGAAAATTATAGTAGGAGAGTTTCGGAGGTAGCCTAGGATTCTCATATCTGTCACCTTGTCTAAACATCGTTGCATTGACGGTAGTCTTAGCATGAGGTGCAGTTGGATACGGAATGTATCTTGTGTCCCGTCTTCCCTGTCTCCGATCAGGTCGATGTGGACTCGTTGCTTTCTCGGCGAAGAGGTCGTCTTCTTCTAGCCGAACATGGGCTAAAGCTTTTACCTGTACCTCGTCAAAGTTGGAACAAGGATATTTAGTTAGTTCACGATACAACTCAGGATTACGTATTGATATGCCCCTACGGAACGCCTCCACAGCCGTAGCAGCATCACATCCTTCAATGGTCACCAATTCCTCATTGTAGCGGTTGAGGAAAGCTTTCAGAGATTCTCCCGGTTTTTGGACCAAACGGTATAGATCACTCGATCGCTTTTTGGCGTGTCGACTGCTTGCGAACCTAATCCTGAACTTGTCAATTAACTCGGCAAAAGATGAGATACTTCCAAGAGGTAAGTGTGAATGCCAATTGAGAGCGGGCCCAGAAAACGTGTTCCCGAACCAACGGCACATAACAATTTCTTTCATATCAAAAGGGACTGTACTAATATTCATAGCCTGTTTGAATGCGGCTATGTGTTGATCGGGATCTGTCACTCCTTCGTATTTAGGTACGTCGGGGACGTGATACTTTCGGGAAATATCAACCCTTGCAATAGCAGGTACGAAGGGGGAGTCGGTGTAACCGTCTCTCCTCTCCATCGCTATCGGTTGAGGTGCCCCCGGGACTTGAGTAATTCGGTCCTCCAACGCTCGAAGGCGTTCCCGTAATTGGGAAACCTCGGTATCTTCCCGTATTGCCCTTAAAGAATTACCGTTTACCTGATACCCGGTTACTGGCCTGACGACATTGGGTGTTACGAGACTCGGATCATCCATGTCTAACCTCCTGGCGACTCCTTCCACCACATTGGTCCCACAGGGACGAGTTGGAGCCGATTGTACCTGCAATCGAAGCAAGTTGCGTTCATTAGTTAAAGTTTCAATCTGTTTTTCATATACCTCGATGAATCTGGCATTGGCCTCCTTTTGGCTTTCCAAGTCCTTCTGAAGAGCAATCATTGTTGATCGGAGCTCCATAATGACGTCGGAGTCGCCTCCTCCAGCTCCCCGTTGCTCGGAAGTACCAGGATTGCCATTGGTGTCTCCAGAACCTTGCTCGATTCCATCGCAATTCCCTGTTCCATCCATGTTTCCTGTACCGACTACGTTTCCAGTTCCGTTCAAGTTCTCATCGCCTTGATTGTTCGTCACTTCATTGACCTCGTGATTGTCGAGATCCCCTACGTGGTTGTATGTATTCTGGATTCCCTCCATGTGACGGATCTTGTGGTTGTTTTAGCGTAACTCCTTTTTTGGCTAGGCCCCACGGTGGGCGCCAATTGTTTTGGCAGGATAATCACACTAACGTGTTACCTGCTATAAGGTGGAGACTCCTAACCAAAGAACGAATGAAACGCGTTATGAACCAAAACAGAATGCAAAACAATACGGGAAATAGAAATTACAGAAATAAACCGATTGCGAGGCGTGAATTGTGACTATGGTTTTAGAAGAATCTTCTTCAAATACAAGTGAATCCTTGAAAGGGAATTGAACAAGTGAACAAGAATGAGCTTCAGCTTGTGGATCTTTTTTCTCTAGTTTTTCTGTCCTCCTCGTCTTTTCTTCAATCTCGCTTTATAATGCCCCTCCCCTGTTGACCGTTGAAAGGGACGCTCTCCATCTCCGAGGATTTCGCCTCCGTCCTCCACGAAGTAACCGATGAGGGCAAAAATGGAAAATGATAAAAGTTGTTCATTTTTCAAGAAATAGATACTCACTTCGCTAAGTCCCAGCAATTTCATATTAGCAAGAGACACAACCTGCACCATATATTGCATTTCATTATAAGTAACAAGATAACACATCATTTAGTTGTCATTGTCAACATGGTGAAATTAACCGTGATCTTACAGCGAAAGCTTCATTGATTTCGTAAAAATCAATTTGTGAAGCATTCAAACCAGCATGTGAAATAGCTTTTGGTATTGCAAGGGCAGGTGCTGTAGTGAAGGCTTCTGGTGCCTGTACAATAAATCTAGTCAGTACAAGAGTTAAGGAAGTTAAAAGTACAAAGATCTTGATAAGCAGTCTTAAAGGACTTCACAAAGATCTGTATGTTTACCTGACAACATACCTGAGCAGCATCAGCATATCCACTGATTTTTGCAATCAATTTTAGACCAAGTTGAAGTGCCTTCTCTCCACTGACCAAAACTAAAGCAGCAGCACCATCACTTCCAACGGAACAATGTCTCTTATTAGAAAGATCATTTACATCATTTTACATGAGCAACTGCATGGGAAAAATATAAAATAACCAGAAGTTGATGTTGCTTAACAGTTACGGTACCTCATCAGTTACGGGTGGTAATATCAACGTTCAAGGAGTGCTGGGCCACGGTTCGTGGGACGCCGCGGAGGTCCTTCGGGGTCCAGGCGAACACGTCGCGAGATCTAGCAAAGGCCTCCAGCGATGTTGCTGATTTCCCGAAGAGACACTCTCCCAAGTAGATTTTCTCGGCTTCATTCTCGAAGGGGGTAACAGCCCTTCTCTTTGCCTCTGGGATGGGGACCGTGAAGTCCCGGACTTCGAGATCAGCCTTGCCGGGAGAGTCGACCATGAACACCGAGCATTTTTGCTTTGCTGAGGTCACATAGCAAACACGATCCTCTTTTTGGTTGCCCTTCACTTCTCCGACCCCGCCGTCGACGGGGAGCTTCATCTTTAGGTGGTAGATAGACACCACTGCTTGAAACTTCATCAAGGATACTCTCCCGATGATAGAATTATACACCGAGGGCAGGTGTACCACGGTGAATTCCACCATCTCGGTTTGCCTTGTTGAACCGGTGCCCAGCGTCACCTAGAGATCTATAAGACCCACGACGTCGACCTCGTCCCTTGAGAAGGAAGTGGGTTTCCCAGCGTAGGGCTTCAGGGATGTCTCGGAGATGTCTAACTGCTCGAAAACGTTGTAGTACATGATGTCCACGGAGGACCCCGTGTCCACCAGCACCCGCTTCACCATCTTCGATCCCACTTGAGCAAGCACCACCAAAGGGTCGGAGTGTGGCATGTGCAGACCCTCGACATCCTCAGAGATGAAGGCCAGCCCTACGTGGGACCGCGAGGTTTGTGCGACACTGAATACCGAGGGCTCATGATGGCTTGCCCTCGCGTACCTCTTTCTTTCCGCTTGGCTTGATCCAGCCAACGAAGGTCCACCCGAGATGGAATGGATATACCCATCGGGCGTCGTCGTTTGTCCGGACCGTGCCTGCTTCGCGGGAGCCTATTGTTCGACGTTGTTGGCCCTGGTTGGACTCGGGCCTTGTGGTATGGTGTTTGCTCCTGAGGCGGGGTTGGAGCGCCCCTTCTCATTTGGGTTATACAAAGGGCCACCCTTGCCCCTGTAACCCCATTGTTTCCCGCCGAAGCAGTTCCAACTCCCACCGCCGCCGCCGCGGTTGTTGTTGTTGTTGTTGTTGTTGTTGTTGTTGTTGTTGTTGTTGTTTTGGGCCTGCATTACATACGCATCCCTTGCAGCCGGTGCATCCACCTTTGCCTTTCCCTTAGCCTCGGCCGCGATTTCCTTGTCGGTCCTTGATCGAGAGCTTTGGTTGGCGGCGTCCTCGGCATATACCAGGGCCGTGATCCGGGCGCATAGGCTGTTTTATGTCGCCGGGCATTTCAGGAAAATGAAATTCTTGAAAGCCCCTTGGCACAAGTTGCCCATGAGGGTGTCGCGCACCGAAGATTCGTCGATATGCACGATTTCCGCCACCGCGGTTGTGAACCTTGTGAAAAAGGTGTCCAACGACTCGCTCTCTCCTTGTTCGATACCGCGGAGATCCCGCATGTTCTTCTTGCGCTTCCTCGAACCACTGAAGTGTGCGATAAAGGACTCGCACAGTTGAGCAAACGAGGCCACAGACCCGATCTTGAGACTTATGAACCACGTCATCGCGGCTCTCTCCAGGGTGGTCGGAAAGACACGGCAGAAGATGGTGTCGTTTTAAGAGTTGACGTTCATCTGGATGGCGAAATGCTTCACGTGCTCCTCCGGGTCTGCCGTGCCGTCGTAGAGTCCCATCTGCAGCCTATGTAAGCCCTTGGGCATCGGCGCGCTTTGAATCTCGTCCACGAAAGGCGAGCGGCTCCCGGCCTCGACGGGGCGACGTTGCAAGCGGGACTTCAGGGTATGCCCCCACGCTCCCCGCCGTTTTGGACAACTCCGGGTCTTGCATCCTCGAACGCCGCGAGCGAGATTTCGAGATCTGCATGGGGTCCCGGGGAGGCCGCTCCGTTGACGAGCCGTTGGTTGACGCCTCTTGCCTTGGCACATGCGCGGGGACATAAGCGGGTACGTACTCGGAGTAGGGTTGGCCAGGGGCGGGAACGGGGACGTATGAGGGGGCGAAGCCCTGTTGGTATTTCCCGTAGCCGGGGTAGGTATATGGGTTCGGGGAAGCATTGCCCGATTCGTACCCTTGGAATGGGTAAGGGTTTTACAGCGCGTTGTACGCCCACCCCGGAGGGACCCCGAACGGGCAACCTGGTGGTGGTCCCACGTTCATCCATTGTGAAGTTTCGGGAATGTTATCGGGGTGTTGGGTGAATAAATTGTTTGGGTAAGCCATTTTGAGGGGTTTCAACAGCCAAGGTTTGCGCGAGTCGGGAAACTACTTAGGGTGAGGAGAGTTCCCATAGACGGCGCTTGTGAGGAAACCCGAAATAAACCAGCGTTAGAAGACAAGAAACGAGATTACTTTTATTCGACTGTGCAAACACTTGCTTTTTATTTATATCTTTAGCACGAGATTACATATTGCGAGGTTACAAGTAACGAGATTACAATCAGTGAGATTACGCCCTAGATCTCTTTTATAGTATTCGAGATCTCGATCTAACAGGGTTCGAGATCTCCTAGTTACAACGAGGTTCTATCACCGGCCAACGGGTTATTCAGCGTGCTCTAGCAGCGAGGTTGAGCAGCTGATTTAGCTTGCGGTGATTGAGGACTGCGAGATGATGCAGCGAGATCTTTGATAGGAACGAGGACTCTTTGGGTGACTTGAAGTCTTTTTGTGGACCTTCACTTGGCTGTAGTGCGGTCTTTAACGATGATTCAACACGTCGATCTTCAACGAGCAAGATAGTTCTTGAGTTCAAGATGTTTTTCGACCCTTTTCTACCTACGAGGTTATCCTCTATTTATAGAGATTTGAGGATTCGGGTTTTGATGTTTGCTCGATGTGGGACGCCCGAGATCAAGCTCTTTGATTGGTCAAGAGTGAGGTAGTTGATTATTGGTTGGCAGGGCGGTGGTTGCTGAGTGATTAGACGGGCGGGGGTGTCAGCTTTTGAGCAACGAGGTTTAGACCTCGTGATCGAGGTTTTGAGGCTTAGCAAAGGTATGGATTTGTTGTTTTTTAAGATGGGTACGGCAATGGGCCTTGAGTTTAACCTCGGGAACCTCGTTAATCCTCGTACCCCGGTTCCACCTCTTATTCCAAACTAGCGAATCATAATAAATAAATTAACAAAAAAAATTATTAGTTAATATGGAGAAAACATACTAAATCTTATTATTAGTACATTTTATTTAAATGGTTAAAATTTATCAAATCCTTTCTTGAGTTTTTATTAAATATCCTAAAAAATACAAATGAAAAAGAAAATGGGAAATCCGGGTGAGGTATGAGGTTAGAACAATCCGACCCGACACTTTCGGGATTCGGAGCTTCGCGCGTTCACGTTGACCCTGTCTTAGGGCATTCGTGTAATTTTCTTACTGCTAATTCGAACTTCTGATCAGTGATCACTTGATTCATCACTTCAACAGCAAATTCGAGACTGTCCATGTCGATCGGGCGAAAACCCCCATCTTCACTCCACAGTATAAAGCAGCCGTCCGAATCGGAGCTTTTGCTTTATTACTTTTCCTTTGCCCCTTTCTGTTAATTAGTGAAATTGAAGATGCAAATGCAACAGCAATGGAGACTTCCGTCGAAGAGACGTGAAATAGCGAATCCATTTGCGTTCAAAGTGGGTTAAGTATTCACTGGCTTTGGAGTCGGTTGCGGTCTTGGTATCGGCGTTGGGCGCCCCCTTAAATTTAGGTATCAAATTTTGAGTTCTTCTTCTGAGTTGTTAACAGTATTTCATTTTTGCTCTTCAATTTGGGTTTTGTGTAAGATATTTTGTGTGGAAAGATGGATTTGAGTGGTTTTTTCAAGCCAAAGGACGGCAATAACCCACAAAAATTGACTGCTGAAAAACCCGGTATTATTCCTTTCTCGATTTTGTTGAATTCTGGGGTTAGTTTCATGTTTTTTTGGGATCCTATCAATAGGGTCTTTATTTTACTGTATTGACTACTTTTTGTAGCCTTTGATGGATTCGTGCACTGGAATATGGTTTGTGTTTGATATTTTTAGTGAATTCGTTGCCTTTGAGCTAATCAATGTGACCATTCACAAGTTGAAGGAAAAGTCAAAAAATGAAAATGCTGCTTTTTCTTAGTCTTAATTTTGAGTCCGGAGTAGGGAGGCTATTTTGTGCCTAGATTCTAACAACTTTTTGCTTGAACAGTGGCTTCCTGGTAATAAAAGAAGTTATTTAACACTTCGACTTTCTAGAAGAAAGACGGAACCATGGTTCTGTAATCGTGTAATTTACCCTTTTGACATTTTGTATGTTTAAGTGAATTGGTCCGACCACCTTTGAATTAATCCATGTCACCAGTCATAAGTGGAAGGAAAAGATGATGGATTTTGATTCATTAGAAACATCCTCTTGACTTGCTTGAGATATGGGTGTGTACAACTTGACCCCCCACAGGCTCACACCCTACATGTGCCGGATACACTGGGTAGATGATGATGGTAGGGAGGCTAATTTATGGGTAGTCTCTTACAATTTTTTTTTGTTTAACTAGTGGCCTTTTTGGAAAAGTAATCTGAAGTTTGGTCGTCATTTTTACGCTTCTAGCATATTGGGTTTCTTTAAATTAATCAATGCTACTTGCCATATGTTGGTGTGCGTTGCTCTTACATTGTCTACAAGATGTTTAGATGTTTGTTTCCAATCTGTAACTTGTACATTCTTTGGTAAATTTGAAAATTCAGGTTAACTAGGTACTAATTGATAATAGAAGTTTGTATATAGTTGTATTTCCATGGCGGCAGTCTTTTATCTGGGAATTGTTCTTTGGATTTCTATAAAAATATATTTGTAAGTGCCTAATCTAGAGTTTACATGTCATTGGGTGGTTGCTGATATGATGTTTAGGCTTTTTTAATGTTGCAAAACAATCTCCATATGGTGTATTTTATGCAACAATTCATTATTTTAAGGAACTTCTTCCTGTTAGTTAATGCATTTATGTGTGTGCCCGGAGCTACTAGCACCCGCCTAATCCCACATTGGGTGCCCTTATGATCCTGATACACAGTTCTTTATATTAGTTGATGCCTTGTTCCTAGCACAACAACAACAACAACATCAACCCAGTGTTAACCCGCCTCAGGTGGGATCTTGGGGGCCATGATGTACACACCCTTGCTCCAAGATAAAATCGAGAGGGTGTATGAAGAAGGCCCAAGTATTATCATTGCCCAGAAGACCCAAGGAGAACTAAAATTTAGCTATGTGACAATGATAACTGAAACTCGTTAGAATGCACCAAAATTGATATAGGGGTTATATCCATCTCAAAGGCATTGTGTAAAAGCCAATGAGCATGAAAATGCACCAAAATTGATATAGGGGTTATGTGACAATGTGCAGGAGGATGTCTTGTTCCTAGCAAGTTTTCTATTTTTCTTGATTGATGTAATTTTCCAAATTTATTAACCATCTTGCTATGGAGTTTCCATGCTTTGATTAATGGAACAATCTTCTTGTATCAGGTGCAATACCTGTGTTGAATCAAGTCACAAGTGGTGGCGGTAGTGCACCACATCCCTTTTCTGGTATTAGCAGACATGTGAATGCCTCTGTATGACGATATTCTTTTCCTTGATCTTTTGTCAATTTTTGTCTTCGGTTAATTGTATTATCATACTTGTATATGTGTACCCTAAATGTTTCATATGTTATACTTTCAGCTAAAGAAGATTGGAGCGAAGAACATTGACACAGGCTTTGGACGTCCAGTTGGTTTTGGAGCTGGTATGTCATTCTCCCCTACACTGAGAAATGAGAGTTAACTTCTCTTAGATGATGTTAGTGTGGGACTTCAATCATATGTTACAACTTTCTACCCAAAAATGTTTACTGCCTTGATGTCTTACAATGTGTACCTGAAGATAAATGACAGTGGAAAAGCGAAAAATTGTGAAAGTGCAAAGTTGCTGTAAAATTTGACTAGATATACTATTACATTGCCTTTAAAGAAGTTCAAATTGAACATTAATATGGTTATTTTGCATAAAGTGATGATATATTTGAACTGCGTTGACCAAAAATATATTTGATATTTATCGAAAAATTGTTGTAAAATCTGATCAAAGTTTACCCGCATTCAAATGAGGTTCAATCCCATAAAAATTATCTTGCTTTGTAAGGATTTGATAAAGTAATGCCATTCTCCCGCTAAAGAAAGGAAAAGAATTTGCTTCTATTTTTCTTGTGCAGGTGTTTGATGGTGTTGAATGTATATTGCATTTGGGTTATTCCTTTGCTAATCTCTAACATACGGGTTTGTCAACTAGGTCTTGCTCTGAAACCGGGAGTGGTCCATCAATTTCAGCTATACCTTGTTGTATGTATAAACTTTTTCGTACAGCTCTTCTGAATATATTATAGACACTAATGGATCCTAAAGTTTTAATTTGTTGAATTACTAGCAAACCGTGGGCAAAATGATGACCAAGGTTGGAGTATATCAGAATTTTGGTCAACCTATCCTCCCAAAATCCGTGCTAAGTCGAACAAGCACGATAATTCAAAACCCTCCCTTCAATCCGGCACTCAATATGATGCAGTACGTAGGAGCAGAAAATCCAATTCAACGCTTTCTGGGAAATAATAAGAATTTGAGTAAGACCTTTTCTAATGAAAGCATGCAATCACAAGGCGATGGTGTGGCGGCCAAATCATCCTTCAGTAACCACACTGAGAAAGTCATTAGGAGGTTCCTGCAGAATCCAGTTCTGCAAGAAAATGGCTTGCCAAATGAAACTGATGTAAGGGATGCTCATTGCTCAATCTACTTAAGTTACTATTCTGAATTATCTTTTCTGTTAATTTTTGTTATTTCTGCTTACTTTGTTGAGCACAGGGATATACTAGGGAAATCTGAAAAGTGAGATATTTATTGAAAACCTGCTATTAATTACTGATATGACATTGAACTAGTGAAGATATGTATATCCGTCTTGATATCATTCACTTAGTTTCAACATTTTTCCAGTTCATACCTTTAGTTTAACTGGAAATATTTCTAACACTGAACTTGTGACATTGAACTCAAGATGAGTTACAGTAAAAGCCAATGGCTTAATCAGTTAATCTTCGTGTCCCTGTCCTTGAGGGATTTGTAGCTTTTAATCCGTGACTGACACTGTACCTAAGAACATGGCAGGTAGATCTGTGGAATGTTATTTGTTTCCATATATTAGTTAATATAGAGCTTATTACTGTGCACCTCTATAACTTGAGACTGATACTTACTTTAAACACTTTTAGATTGATGCTTCTGAGATGAAGTGGTAATCCCGAAAATTCTAATTAAAAATTCACCTAAATGTTGTGCAGGATGGGCAGCTGAAGTCTGAAAACAGAATGCTTCATATGGTATTTTTTTACTATTGCTACTTTGAGGCTGAGCATACGGTTTTTAATAAACAAAGAAACATGGAAAAAAGTTCCTGCTCCAGCTAACAAAACAGTATCATGTATACTTATCTTAATGCAGGTTAAGAAACCGGATCTGTTATTTAACTTGGTCGCTAACAAAAGACTTAAGTGCATGTTTGGTAAAACATGGTCAACACACTATCACCTTATCACTTAAAACTACCCTGTCACTTGTCAAACCTTATCAACAGATCTTACCAAACGCACCCTAATTAATTAATCTGATTCCCATTATGCATGCATTGAAGAAGATTTAGTACAATTCTTGTCTCGTATCCTTAACGGAGTTATTACTTCTCGTAGGTGCTGAAGCATGAACTGATCATTGGGCAGCTTCTAGAGGAGAATGAGAAACTTCGACGTATATTAGTGGAAGACCTAAAGATTTCTCCACACAAGTTCCATAATAAGCATTCCGGTCAATCTACATCAAGATCTAGTGAGTACCCTGAAAGCCCCAGAAAGCAAAGAAGAAGATAGAGATCGAGGATGCTGGATAACTCAGTTATCAGGTTTGTTATAATGAAATATACATCTTAGATCCCAAAATCTACACTATCTCATTTTCCATCTTTTGGCTTTCTCCAGAAGAATCCTAAATCTCCAATTCTGTGCAGGCTATATACTTGTTACTGGAGATTACCCCAAAATTTGCATTTGGAAAATCCTCTAGGAAATGAGTTGTATGAAGCAAGTATCGTTTTATTGTCTTGATCTAATGGGCCCAAAAGGTAAATCAGCGTCTATAGAGCTTTGCAATCTTGAAAATCTAGATAGACGCCCCTTATTTTGTTGCCCATTTTTGCTGTGTGAAAACGTAAATGTGTATCAATGTTGTGAATTGTCAGGGTCTGTCAGCATTTTATTTATCATTCATATTATAAACAATATGGAACCAGCATTCACTGAATAAATGATTAAAATTCGCATCCTTATAATGAGATGTAATTTGTCAATTGAAGATCAGAAATTGTTCATACACTTGAATGTTGTTTCTTTGAAAACCCATTGACTTGCTGCTAATGAGTAGTCAGGATGTGGAATTTGTTTTCTTACAACCCATCAGCTTCAGTTAATAATGCCTGTTGTTGTATTCATCCTTATTCCCTAGTGTCAATGCCAACCTGAGATTTTTGGATCTAGGCTTGCATATCATAGGACAACTCGTTTTCATGGTATATAATTCTTGGGAGTAGTTTCATATGGGTAATAGGTTCTTTGTTCTCTTGGGACGATATTAAAGGTGTGGTTGGAAATGGGTCCTTACTCCTTACAATGGTAGTGTTCTTACATGGTCCTCTCTGAAGAATGTGATTTCACTCACTCACACAGCCCCACGCCCTTTTCTTTGTCAATGTCTATTGCTTACATGGTCCCCTTGCGTCTTTGCTGGTGCTCGTTTTACCCAGGTCTCGTTTCGGTTATTTTGCATCATTGGTTTGTGGTTGCAAGCTGCAAAAGTACTTGATCTAAATCTTCTTTTATATACTAATCTTCTACACACACTAAAGAAGAATCTATTATTTGGACACACCCTCTCGAGTTTCTCTTGGGGTAAGGGTGCATACATCTTGGCCCAGACCTTTGCCTGAGGCAGGATTTCACTGGGTTGTTTGTTGTATGATGCGTCAATTTATACTGTTTTTGAACAGTTATAATCAATATTGTTGCTCCTGCACAGTTTTTATCTAAAAATTTAGTCAAAACTCGTGTATGGTATGAGAACTCAACTATTTACACAGTTTAGAGATAATTCTGAGGCCTCCTGTGTCTCAAATTGAGAGAGGGCTATTCATCATATTCATGCATCACCATTACCTCTATCACTGTCAGTGGAGGAGTACAATTATTAGCTGCATGTGCATAACTTGTACAATTGAGTGATTCCACATTTTGTTCTAGTGTTTCTATTTTGCAACTGTTGTTTGGATTGTTAAGCACTTAGGGTATGTTTGGATGGTGTATAAAACATAATTTATGCATCCATACACATACTTAAGCTTAAGCCATCTTCTTGGAGAATATTTCTTTTGAGTTTTGATGGAAAGGAGACACTTGGAGAAATTAGAAAAAATTGGAATGTATGTAGGTTTGGGATTGAGAAACACCTGGCCATTTAAAATTCCCAATCTTATCACAATTGGAATCCAATGCAATGCCTTTTGTGTGGCATTCTTGATGAGAAGTTGGACATAAAGAGAATAGTACATAGTCCTATTTTCTTTCTTTGATTTTAGAATCTATTTACACCTCTTCTAAGCTAAGGAATAAGGATTGATTCTTTTTACCTGGGCCTGTTAAAATTCAAAGTTATATCAAAGAATTTTATCACTCAAAAGTTTCAATCGTAGTAGTAGGGATCGCTTTAGGAAAAGTGTTGGATGATGGTCGAATACTCGAATCTATTTATTTATAATGTTAATTATTTTCTTGTGATTCGTAAGTCAGGTTATTTAAAAACTCCTAAAATGATACAATTAATCCGAACCAAAATATTTGTACATTTAAATTTTAATATTACATACTTATTTTTTTTAACTATCTTCTTTTTGAAAACGCAAAATAAAACTATTTTTATATACTTTATAAGCAAAATTCATCTGCACTCTTATTTGACAATAGTCTCAGACTCTCAGGCCACTTACCAATGCGCTGTAAATTGGGCCTACACCCTACAGACCATGTGAGTATCACTTTCTTATTTTGTGACAAAATAAGCATCGCCTATCACCTTAAAATCTTTTCAAGGCTTCAAAATATAAAAATAAAACGGCAATTTTTTGCGCACTCTTATTTTTATGTTGCGCACTCAAGATTGTGCGGATCCGAAACACGCTCATGAATTTCCATAAATTTTTTTTAAAAAACCGGGTTTTCTTGGGCGGATCCTAAAACCGTCCAAAAAAATAAGAAAAAACCGGGTTTTCTTGGACGAATCCGAAACCCGTCCAAAAATTGACCCTAAACCGGACCAATTTGTGCGGGTCTTAGAACCGCACAAATTAGGTCAAATCTTGTGCGGGTTTGAAACTCGCACAAGATTAGCTGTGAAACTAGCAGCATATTCTGTCCATAAACCATGGGGAGATTTTCCAAAAGACCACCCTGACCCTTGTTTTACACCACCAAATATCTTTTGGTCCGATTATTTTACCCACTTTATAGTTCACTTGTTTTGATTGGGTTAAATTAATTGTTTTATTATTTTTTCCATAATAAAATAATTTATATAATTTTTACCTCCCAAAAAACGATCATTTTTTAAATTTATATACGGATTAAATCTCTTTATTTCATTTTGTTGGTAAATGACACCATTGGTACACAATTTTATGCCTTCATTGGGGATTAGTTAAATACTAGCTATACCCGCCGTGTCATGCATGACTACATGAATTTAAAATTGTACGTAATTTATTTAATGAATATGATTTTAATTTAATATAAAAAACTTATTTATTAGAAGAAAAAAATTATATAAAATTTTATAATTGGTGTCATACGGTCATGTGAAACGGGCCCAAATTATTAAGGTAAGCCCACTATAATTTTAATGGCTTAATGATAATTTATTTATTCAAAAATATAAATAAAAATTATTTGAATTGGAACTATTTAATTTTAAAAATCATTTACAAAAAAAATATAAAAAGGTAAAAATAATCTAAATTCTTGTAACTTTTTTTTATCAAATTCAATTCTTTAAAAGAATTTGAATAAAAATTAAAAATATACTTAATAAGAAATGATGAAAAAATATAAATAAATAATGATTTTTTATTGATAAGATAATCATTTACATAAATAATTTAAAAAGAAAATTAACGAAAAGATAACGTAATTTTTTTTTATCAAAAGTCAATTTAGGAAAGTAATTATATAGATTGAAAGTTCTATTTTTTACCAAAATTTTATTTAAGATAAACCTTTTACATAAATAGAAAAAAATAAAGATAAATAATTTTCTATAATTTTAAATAAAATTCAAATTTAATTTTTCATATAACTAGATAGATATTTAATTGGAAAAACTCAATTAATATATCTATCTTAAGAGGTTGATTCATATGGAAATGTGGCTTATCATGAAAACTAAGAACAAACGAGAACCTTGGATTTGAGAAATGGATGGCTAAGATTAGAAGAGATTGGGGCAAACCTCACATTATTACAAAGTTGTTCACATATAACCGCATTTTAACTTCAGAAAATTTAGTATACGTTCACATATAATATAGGTACGTTCACATATTAGTATTGCATGTTCACGCTTTATGGCCTTATGTTCATACTCGATTTATATAATTCTACATACGTAAAAAGACTTAACAAAATAAAGTAAGAAAAATAATTAAAATTTTTTTAAAAAATAATATAAAATATTTTTTTTTGTTTTATTTAAAAAAATAAAATAAAAATTTTACATAAACTTTTTTTTACATTTCCCATGCATTATAATAATTCTCGTTTGAAAGTTTTATTGAGAAAATTACTTTATTTTATTAAATAAGAGTATGTAAAATTCAATCGACAAGTACGGTTCCTACATAATTTTTTTTTCAAATCATCGTCGTGCATGGCACGATCGGGTCTTGCTAGTATAATTAATTTATAAATGTTATCCTTTGTAGCCCTTATAAAGTCTTCTTGTATTATGATAGCTTGAATATCTATATTTTAAAATCCTAGACCTTAGACCATAAAAGCTTAGATCCTAGACCCTAAATCTTGTGCATATTTTATCTTATAGACCCTAAATTCTAAAATTCTAGAACCCAAAACTACTTAAATCCAAGTTTTTTTAAACCTTAGACCCTAAACCTTATAATGTTTTTAAACCTTAGGGTCTAGGGCTTTAAAAACTTGGGTTTAAGTAATTTTGGGGTCTATGATTTTAGGGGTTAGGATCTAAGGTAAAGTATGCATAAGATTTTAGGGTCCAAGGGTTAGTGTTTTATAAATTTAAAGTTTAGGGTTAAGGTTTAGGGTTTAATTAGGGTTAAGGTTTTAGGATTTAGTTAGGGTTAAGCTTATAGGGTTTAGGGCTTTAAATTGTTCTAATGCTATAAAATTGTTCATTCTTATAAGAATTTGTTATGATGAATTAGAATCGTTCATTCTTATAAAAATTCGTTATAATGGTTATAATTCGTTATAATCGTCAATGGTTTATGGTCATTATAATCGTTTAGAAATTAGAATCATTCATTCTTATATGAAATGGTTATAATCGTTTAGAATCGTTCATTCTTATACAAAATCAATGAGAATGAACGATTCTCAATGATTGTAACGATTTCCTATAAGAATGAATGATTTTAATTTTAGATAACAATTTCTTATAAGAATTGACGATTCTAAACAATTATAACAAATTCGTATAAGAACGAGCGATTCTAATTCATTATAATGATTTCTTATAAGAATGAACGATTTTAAACCACTATAAGGATTTTGTATAAGAATGAACACTTCTAAACCACTATAACAATTTTGTATAAGAATGAACGATTTTAAGCAATTGTAAAGATATCATATAAGAATGAATGATTCTAATTTCTAAACGATTATAATGATCATAAACCATTATAAAAATTTCATATAAGAATAAATTATTAGAATTCATTATAACAATTATAAGAATGAACAATCCTAATTCATTATAATGATTTTTAATAAGAATTAACGATTGTAACGATTTCTTATAAGAATAAATAATTCTAAACCATTATAACGATAATTTAAAAAATGAGCGATTCTAAACCATTATAACGAATTTTTATAAGAATGAACGATTCTAATTCATCATAACAAATTCATATAAGAATGAACAATTTGTTGATATTATTTTAAGATAATATAGAAATAAGATAAATTAATCAAGGAGAGATTCTATCTAACATAAACATGTTATCTATTATATATTAGGAATTAGGATAGATCTAAAAGATTTTATTTAAAATTAAAATAAATTATAGAACATTAGATAGGAGATTTTATTAAAATAAATTAATAAAGATTTTATTAAGATAGGAGATTGAATCAAATGAAAATGGGGCTTATCATGAAAACTAAGAACAAATCTGGACCATCCGATTGAAACACTAGAAATGAATCTAGGCCATCCGATTAAAAAAATAATTCTCGTTTGAAAGTTTTATGTAAATTGATTTAAGATACGAAATTTGATTTTTTAAAATTATTAAAATATTATTATATCTAATAATAATATTTAATAATAATATATTATTTTTATATATTTTGATAATAAAATATATTATCATTTTTAAAATAAATTATATATATCCTAAAAATATAACAAATCATGTCAACCCAATGGTTTTTCGGGTTCAACCCAACAGGTTTCAAGTCTATCAGGCTTAGTCAATTTCGAGTTTCGGGTTAAAATTTTCGAGCGGTTCGAGTGGGGTTTACGAGTCGGGTCAGCTTTTAACGACACTACTAGCTACACTTCTCCCATTTACTATATCATTCAAAACATATATACAAAAACAAAAAAAAACATAATAATATTTTCCAAATGTTACAATTTTATATAGTTTATTCAAGTAATATTAACCATTTTAGTTATGTTTTAATTGACCAAAGCTATTTAAATTAGGTAGTATAATAAATAATTTAATATTTTTCTAATTATTTTTTGTTTCTAAAAAAAGAGAAAACAAATATGGGATCATGGTATGATGACAAAAAAAGGGTTTTAAAACAAAAAATGTTTAAGGTACATAGTATAATAAATAGCTAGATAAGGTTACTTGATTATTTATTATTCATGTTATAAATACAGGGGGCTCTATTAGAACAAAAAATGACATCAATCAATGCCTAAGATCACCGAATGAGAGAGGAGGGGGTTTCAGGGTATCTACCGCTAATGTGCGGATTTAAAACCCGCAATTGCCGCAAATTATACGCGTAAAAATGGTGCTCTTGGGCGGGTTTAAAAACCGCACAAGACCACAATACCCTAGTTTTGGACGGGTTCAAAACTAGTACAATCTCAAAACGGTTTTTTGTGCGGATTGTCAACCCGTACAGGAACACGTTTTTTTAGATTTGCGCTTGTGCTAGTTTCGAACCGGAACAAAGTGTCCGTTTTTTTTTAAATTATGTGCGGATTTTCAACCCGCCCATATGTCTGTCATTTTTTGTGCGGGAAGTCAATCCGCCCATAAAGTCGGATTTTTTCCGAAAATCGGGGGTCACTTTTTGTACGGGTTCAAAATCCGTTCATGGTTTTCAAAAAATCCGGTTTTTTATGTGCGGGTTACGAATCCGTCTATATCAGAGTGCACAACATAAAAAAAAGAGTGCGCAAACAAACGGCCAAATAAAATGTTAAAACTACCCAAAAAAAAGAGAAAAATAATTAATTTGCAAAAAAAAAATAATAAAATTAATGAACTAGGATGGTCTCTATTTGTTTGTTTGGTACGCATGTACGATTGTAGGATGGTCTCTAACAATAATTTCGCAAGTTATTACACTATACATACATGATATATCTATCTCATTGCTATCTACCTTTGCTAGCCCACCTACCACTTGCTATACGTAGATGTGTTATGTGTGCTCTCTGAATTAAATGAAACCATAGGTTTTATACATAAAAAGTCAGTCCTGTTAGCCTTTTTTTTTTTCTTTCAATTTTATAGTTTGGGTAGTTGACTAGTTGTAGTTACAGCGCAAATTATTTGACAAAGTATAACTCGAAATTTAGGATTTGCAAGTTGTTAAGAGATCCGTTGTAAGACTTTATCCAATGGGTTATTTACATTTGCCAATACATTAGTAATTTTTAGTAATGTAAGCATATAATCCTCTCTAAAAAGTTTCAGTGTACGTGTATATACGTACCTATATAAGTCAAATAGTCTAATTTCCATTAAGTTTTTTTAAATAGTCTAATTAATACAATTATGGTCATAGGTCAATAGATCTTAAATTTCGGGTTTTTGTCTTGTATTTTATATAATTACAGTTCCAAGACTATAATTGTAGTCCCTCAGTTCACATAAACTTGTTGTTTTAGAGTTTATTTCAAAAATTAAAAAATTATTTGATTTGACTAAAATATCCTCAACCCTTTACTATGATCTTTCACCTTTTATTGTATGTTTTTATAAATATTTTTCATTAGTGTGGATATTATTGGAAAAAATGGGCTAAAATATCTCTAATGATAGATTTTATTTAACACACGAAAATCAAACTAGAAATTAGACCATAATTGTGTACATAAAGTTCATGGTTTGTTTTATAACAGAGTAGGTAAAATTTACATTTCAAATAGGGCAAACAAAGAACTAGAGCTAATTAAACCTCATAAACAAACAAATCAACATTGAAATTAACCTTGTAGATTAATTATGTCCATAATCTACTTCCAAGCAATACAGAACAGTCTAAACTCGGAAGTTATTGGAAAAAAGCTGTTCAAAATAACACAAAACACACCAAGGGATGCTTCACGTACACAAAACTTACCTAAATTTAAAATTTAACACAAGACTAGTTGAATACAAATACAAAACTTACCGCTAATTACATCAACATATGAATGTGCCAAAACCAGCAGGCCGCTTGTATAGTAGCATTCAAAGCTAGCTCCATGTGTTAACTTTTAAATGAGATAAATTTGTGTCACGAAATCTGCAACATTTATATATATATAAATGAGACAACATGAAAATTTTGGTTAAAGTAAATAACGATGGAGTGGTTTAAAAATTTACCTATAAATTATTAATATGTTAGATTCTAATTAAGCAAGAAGTGCAACTCCGGCGAGCAAAGCAGGCAGCAAATGGAGGCCAAGGCTACATCGGAGCACAACAAAGCCATCGGACGCCGGTGTCGAGGGCGCCGGAGTCATCGACATCCCTGGAGTCATTGACATCCCCGGAGGCATCACCATGTCGGACATCGGCGATTCAGCCGGAGAATTCGTAGGAGGGGAAGGCGGAGGAGAGGCGGAGGGGGATGACGGAGCCATGACCATGGGCGATGGTGACGTGGCGGTGGTGGTGGGCGGCATTGACGTCATACTGCTAGGAGGCATGGTGGCGGGGGTGGTCGGTGGTGATGGGCCCGGTGCGGCGGCCGGGCTTTGGGCGGCGACGACAACCGCCGTGAGAGCGAGGAGGAGGAGAGCGTGCGTCGCTCGTGACAGGGCCATGGCTAGCTGCTTTTGGTGTTGGAATTTGTGGAAAGGTGCGTCGTCAAGTATGTTGTTGGACCAATAATTGTAATATATATAATGGGTTGGAGTCTTTCTACCAAAAAAAATGTACTATATATAATGGGTGGATTCGGGCGGGTCTAAATAAAATACCCGATCTGATTTAGACATGGGCTGGGTTGGGCCGGTTTTCGTGGCCTGCCTGTGGCCTTTGGTTATTTAAACTAGTTTTATTACCCGTTGAAGTATAAATAAACATACTAATAACCAATTGGTCTAGTGTGATGAGCTGTTAGACTCCTTAAGTGTTTAGGGTCGCCCCCAGCAATGGGTCTATGCAATACCCGGTTCGAACGTAGATTGGCTCCGATTAATTGAACCGAGCGAGAGATAAAAAAAAATATAAATAAACATCGTTTGCTTGTCCTACATAAATAAGTTCTACTTTAAGTAATAGTTAAACTTTATTTCATGGATGACAATTGAGGGTCCGAACTTCTTGCAATAAAAAAAAACCTTGAAGATATTAATTTTATTTAAAGAATACGAACTTTGTGGCGGCAAGGAGACATGGCGGTGGATGGCATTGACATCATACTACTAGGGATGAGGAATTAATTTGGGTCTTCTTCTTCTTCTTTTTTCGAATTTCTATTTTGACTAAAATTTATGGAAAGTTGTTGGATATAAGCTTGATTCAAGAAGTGCAGTTCTTAATAGCAAAATCTTTGTGCTATGACCGAAAACACATTCGCTCTGTTTCTGTGTTGCAGGCCGAGGCCCTTACCTTGCTTGAAGGTCTTAAAAGTGCAGTTCTGTTAATGCCGTCTCGTCTGATTGTTGAGCGCGATAATCTGATTCTTATTAATTCTTTGAAAAACATTTGCAAAGTTCCTTGGGAAATTCAAGCTATTGTAAATGACATCCACCATTTTGTTGATTTTATTCCCTGTGTGGTGTTTTTTCATTGTTTCAGGGAGTGTAATTTGGCGGCGGATTTCATCGCCAGAAGGCGTTTTGTTTTTTCAGAACATAGTTTTGCTATTTTTCATTTTTTTCCCTGGATCGTTGTTTGATCCTTTGAATGTTTCTAGTTTAAATGTCTGGATCCAGACTCATCCTCTGTTATTTGACTTTCTAAAGATCATCCGCTGTGATGATTTAGGGTGGCCTTGTAATGTACGGGCATCCTAGTGTTGGCTATGTAATGAGCTAGTAGCTCATTTCTTCAAAAAAAGAAGGTGTCGTGTGCCTACCTTTTTGTTTATAACCCATCACATTCTATTCAACTAGATCATCCGACAGTATATCCAAGAGTTCGGTGGAAAACTAAAATTACTAGAAAAGAAAACAGGACTAACAGGAGACAATCTACTGAACCAGTTTGCAGCTCCATTCATTGTGCGCCAAACATACTTCCAATGACACAATAAAAAACTATAACCAAGCTCAACAATAAACGCAATAAGCGATCCAAGAGTAGATCTCGGCAGAATCCCATGCTATAGTTTATTAGTCAGCGTCTAGCAATCAGACTCTACCACAATCCTTTGAAAACCCATCTCTCTTGCCAAGTAGATGGTGCGACCGCGCATGATGCGGCGCGACCGCGGCACGTAGATGGCGCGCTCGCTCCCCTTGTTTCGGAGACCGCGCCGTCGGTGAATTTTTCGAGTTTCGATCCTAGGTTTTATACGCCTGTTCCACCGCCGCCACAGGATCCCCAGCAATACTCGGATAGTTAGATCTTTGTGAGTATTTCTCTTCTCTTTACTTTTTACTATACTTTGGGGACAAAGTATGTTTTAAGCATGGGGGAAGGGAATTACTTTTGCATTGCATGTAGTTGCATTAGTTTAGGGCATATTTAAAATTTTGCATGCATTGATTAAAATCCTGAAAATTTGAAAAAAAAAATCAGAAAAATTTGAAAAAAATACAAAAAATATTGCATTTAGGTTCTTATTTCCCCATTGTTTGATACCTCTTGTGTTTCTATGCTAAGTATAAGTCCTAACCCATGATTTGCATGATATGATGAAGTTTATATGGTATGAGCATGATCATTGATTGATTACTTTGACTATAGGACTGAGCATGTATATAAGCTTGAGTTTTAGATTCATTCTGAAGTTTTAGACAAAAATTTGCCTTGTGAGATTTTTGGCCTTTCTTGATTATATTTGTTCTCTATATTCTTGAGTGTATCACCATGATTATCTAGCTCTAGAACTTGCGTTATGACTCTTTTTCAAGGCTGCTTTATATGATTGAATGCATGACATTAAAATGATTGAGGCAATGTTTCTTATAGCCTATTATTTCCCTTCCTACCTTACAAGATCCATGTTTTTGACACCCTATTTCTTTTGAGCTTTAAGCCTGTTTTTATTAGATCTACAAAATAATTCATAGCCTAATAAGCTTGACCCATCCGGGATTTAGGACTTTAGGTTGGTTTTGTTTTATGTGAGTGGGAGATAAGTATGGGGGAGTTGGAAGAAAGGTGGAAAAGAGGAAATAAAACTCTTGTGTGTAAAGTGAAAAAAAAAAAATAAAGATGAAAAGTATGTTGCAAAGAAAAGAAAAAAAAATTGAGTTCAACTGTAGTAGTCTTCATAAGTGCAAAAGAAAAAGAGTTGAAGAAGATGCAAGAAAAAAAAGAAAAAAAAAGAGAAACAAGTGCTTGAATGAAAGTGTATGGAGTTGAAAAAAGAAAGTTTGAGAGAAGTAATAAAAGAAAGTGTTGAATTTTGGGTTAGGATTAGTTCTTTATCCCGGATTTAGCACCACAAGCCAAATTTGATCCCTTCCAAATTTCTCTTTACCTTGGCCCCATTACAACCCTTAAAAAGACCTCATGATTTTTGTTATGTGTTTGATCCCCAACGGTGGAGATTTAGAACTCTGATGCAAGCTTATGGAAGTCTAGTTTTCATGGTTGATTTTGAGTGAAACACATACCTTTAAAAACTTGAGATTTTGAGTGCAAACACATTACCTTGGTGAGGTCTAGAATGAATGAATGATCTTTGCTCTTTGCTTATTATAATGCATGCTAGGAAGTCTTGGTCGGGTTTTTGATTATATGTGAAATGCTTGTTTGATTATGAAATGGATGCATGATTGCACTTCTGTGGTGTGTTTGGATTTATGTCTTGCTTGAGGACAAGCAAGGGTTAAGCATGGGGGAATTTGATAGCTTGCATATAGGAATAGTTTAGATGCATGTTTTATATGAGTTTTAGCTAGGTTTAGTTTAGTTTTAGCTTAGTTTTTAGGATTTATCGTTTTCGGGTAGAGTGCTCTTGTTTGCTACGTTTTGCAGGTTTTTAGGTATTAGAGCAGGCAAGGTGTGATCCGAGCTAGCTATGGTGGTGAAGCGAAGTGCATGAATGAAGATTTAAGGAACTCAAGTAAAGATCACATGAGCATAAGGTGAGGGTGCGTAGCATGTAGGAAGGGCACTGCTCAAGACAAAGGGGCGCGGGCATATTTGCAAGTGTGCGCGACCGCGCCATTCAGGAAGGAGCCCATGCAGTCTGGCGTTTGACGGAGATGTTGGGCCGAGTATTTTGGGCTTCGAGATGGGCTTAAGTTAGGTCTTGACCGACGTGTTTTATTGTATTTCGGGATAATTTAATCTTTGGATATCTTAGGGGTATTTAAACCTTGTTTTTAGTTTCTCTTTCATAACATTGATCATAATTTTGGAGGTTAGGGTTTGTTTTGGAGAGAGTTTTCTCAAAAGAGCCACTTTTGGGACTATTGTAAGTTTGCCTTTAATTTAATTATGCATTGCAAATTTCATTGTGTTTGACTAGTTATTGAAATCATAGATTGCATACTATTGTGAGATTTGATTGATTCTCAACAATTTGAATAGGTTTTATTCCCTGTGCTTAATTGAATTAGAATTATTCTAGGGTTTTGTTAGATTAGCTACCTAATAGAATTTCTAGGTTAATTTACAACTAATCTGATCAAGTCCCGTTCGGGATTGATTAGATAAAGTAGCAACTATAATTGTTTAGACCCGTTTGGGCTATTCAGTTGTAGAAGGGAATAAACCACAGATAACTTGATTAGCTATTTGCGTTGAGTATTTGTTTCTATCGATACTTTGAACTTAAAGATGTCGTTTAATTGAATCTAGACGTTGTTCTAGGTTGTTAGATGATTAGGGTTGTTCAGACTGTTAGCTCTTTCAACTAAATATAAAGTTTTGGATAATAATCCACGGTAGATTATTCAAGGGAATTGAGAATCAAGAGAATCGATGATCAATAAGCATATCTATGATGGATTTAACTAGTTGAACACACTTTTCTCATATATATTTGTTATTTACAATCATATTTGCATTCATATTTACTTTTCAGTTTGCATATTAGTTTAGATAAATCAATCATAAACCCCCCTTTAACTTAGTAATATTATTTAAATACAAGTAATCTGAGTCCCTGTGGGTTCGACCCTTACTTCCACTTTACTCAGGTTAGGAAGTTAGGATAATTCTTTGACAGTGCTTTTACAGCGACATAAAAGTGCTCGTTAATCAAGCCCCATCTAATTGCCTCCGCTTCAGCCACTTCGACGATCCAGATTGAATTCTCTTGGCCCCATAACATCAGTCCCTTGCAATCACTCCGATACTGCACAAGCCTCCATTTACAAACGCATCGCAATTAATTTTAACCCATTCCTGACTTGGTTTTTCAGCATACTCTAGTATTTGTCTCCGCAATGGTCTTATTAGATTTTACTTGTATGGTCAAGAGATTTTCCACATCCTTGTAAACATTGTCCACTGTAACAGCAAGATTTGAATGTTCCCCTTCAAAAATGAACTTGTTACGTGCGCTCCAAACTTCACTCAAAACCAGAACCCAAGCATCTTGATCAAAACCTGTTAAATGCACTCTCACATTATCAACCCACTCCAACATAGAAGAAGAATGAGGCCCTATAAAGCATCAAACGATGGGAATCTCTTCCAAATTGTTCGAGCCTTCATACACCACCATAATGCATGCATTATCGATTCAACTTGGCCACAGACGTCACACAAAGCATCTTCCATGATTTTCCTCTTTTCCAAAGACTTCTTACAAGCATGATCTCCCTACATGCTCTCCATAGAAAATTACGAGTCCTCGGAAGAACCTTTCTTCCCCATATCCAGTTCCACAACTTCCTGGTTCCTACCCCCTCTGAAGACTCTCCCCTACATACCTTCTTTGAAGTCCTCAGAAGAACCTTTCTTCCCCTACCTACCCCCATATCAAGTCCTCGGAAGACTCTCCCCTAACTACCTTCTCTACCTACCTTCTTCATGGTTCCTGGTCGTGTGCCTACTTTAAGTAATACTATTAGTTTAGTTTATTCTGTTATGTATACGAAAAATAATTATGTGTGTATTAGTGTGTGTCACAAGTAAGAAGTATAATCTGGCGCTATTAGAAGTTTATAACTTTCAAACAAAACAGTTATTTGATAGTTATTAGAAGTTGTTATTAGTTTGTGTGCAACAGAAACATTTGATGTCGTCTCTTTGACAGTTGTAACATACAAGAAAGCACTTTGTATGCAATACACAGATTGTTTCAAGCAAATCCTGAATCTCTAACTTGCATCTAGACGTTTCTGTATTGAATTAAAACTCACATTTGGTATCAGATCCTAAACGTGATTTATCAATTACAATCCTCAACCATGCCATAAACAGATCAAACCCTTAATAATGTCAACAATGCCAACAACACTCTTTCCACACATGTCAATACGACACGGGATGTGCCAAGAATCCAGGGAGAGAATTTTCACCATTCAGTATCCCTTGTTAACCAAATGCAACTATATATGTTGCATGGGCTATAAAAATGAAAGTGTTTATGACAGCCCAAGGAGCTAGTCTTTGAAGTCGTGGATGGAGATGCACTAGTGGACAACAAGAAGGACAAAATGGCCTTGGCTGCTTATACCAAGCCATAAGTGAGGATGTTTTGTTGCAACTAGGTGCAAAAAAGAGTGCAAAGGAAGCGTGGACTATGTTGAACAACATGAATGAGGGTGCTGACAGAATCAAAGAGGTAAGAATTGAAACCCTCTTCAGAGAATTTGATGGATTAAGAATGAAAGAAAATGAATCTATAAATTTATATTACTCTTCATCTTTCAATACAGATTATACAAACTAATACCATCACTAGATTACTCTTTCATCTTTCAATGGCGCCTCCCGGGTCCACCCCTCTAGCGGCCGTTAGATAGGCATCACACTCGTCCTTTCCCGATGCCAAAGTCGGAGGACCTCTAGGAGAGGATCTCCCGGGACCGCGCCTAAACAGATCAAAAACGGAAAAATTTAAATAAAAAACTACATAATAAATACGAATATATAATATAATGAAAAAAGTGTCGGTACTTACAGCGATGTCGGCGGACTATTGGTCTATAAAACACTCGCCCGCTTGTGCGTGCGTCTCGATTAGAAGCACGAGAGGCGTAATTCGGCGACCATGACGTGCTTGCTATGAAATAAAACAAAATTTTAATGACTATTAAATATAAATTAATATAAGTACAAAAAATATAAATTAACAAAACGTACCATTAATGTATGGTCTCAAGGTGGGATCTCGAACCAATGTTGTGGTTGGCAGGATTTACATTGTGGTTCCTCTTTTGACGCTCACACTTTGCCTTGTACTCGGGCGTGTTCCAATATGCCACCCAGAGGTCCCAGGCGGCGGACTCGTACCGCACTTTGCCTTTTGACGCTCACACTTTGCCTTCTTCATCTTCTTATGCCACTTCCCGACCAAGTCATCGTACCGCATCTTGGCCTGTTTCTCCCACAGGTCCCGAACCGTCTCAAGGTCCATACCGGGCTGGGAAGGCTCCCATCGGAAGTGTGTCTAAAGCCGAAAAAATGAAGAACAATATTAGTAAACGTTGTAGATAAATAAAAAAATGAACTAAAATCAAAATGAACAAAAAAAATTTGCAATCAACTCATCCAAATCAACAAAATTAAACTAAACTTGACAAAAAATATCATCAAATTCATCCTACATCACCAAATTCAATAAAATCAACAAATTCAACAACAACAAATCCCATAAAATCAACAACAAATCCCATAAATCAACAAATTCAACATAAAATCATTCACAAATTCATCCTAAAATTTAACTAATTCATCCAAAATTCATGAAAATCATTCCTAAATTCAACAAAAAAATTCAACAATTATCTACAATTTCAACAAAAATTCAACAATCAACATAATCATTCCTAAATTCAACCAATTCCTCAATAATTCATCATCAACAACAACAACAACAACAATATTTATTCAAATCCATAAGATTAACAACAACAACAACAACAACAACAATAAATCCCAACAAACAAAATACCAACAACAATCAAATCCCAACAATAAATCCCAACATAATTCCAAAAATCCCCTAAAATCATCCTAATGAAACATCAAAATGCAAACAACAACAACAATAATCAAATTCAAAAAAATAAAAAAACAATAATCAAATTCAACAACAATAATCAAACAACATGCAAAATCAACAAAATACCAACAACAATCAACAACAAAAACATGTAATAAATCCCAACAACAACAACAATAATCAATTGAAAAAATAAAAAAAATCTAGAAATTTAGGGAGAGGAGGGTTCTCATACCTAGAGGGAGGGGGCGAGAGAGGTGGGTTCGGGGGAGGCCAGGGCCGGAGTAGTCAGCTGCGGAGGTGTCGTTGGCAGCGGAGGTGGAGTCGGCGGCGGAGTCCGGGTGGAGGCGAATGAGAGTGAAAGAGAGAGAGAGAGGTGGGCGGTGAGAGAGGCAGAGGCGAGAGTGTCGAGCGGCCAGTGACTCAGGCGCAGTGGAGGCCGAGCACGGAGAACACGGGTGAGGTGTCGTCGGCATCGGCAGAGTCTGGGCGAACAGCGGAGGCGGCCACGAAGCATAGTGAAAGAGAGAGAGAGAGAGTCGGTGGAGGAAGGATCGTCCAAGAGAGAGAAGAAGAGCGGCGAGAGAGAAGAAGCTGTTGGCAGAGGAAGGAAGGATCGACCGAGAGAGAGAAGAGAGAGAGGCGATAGAGAAGAAGGGAAATGTGAGGGGAAATCAGATATGTCGATCATTTAGGTCGCTAATTTTTTTTATTTTTTAAAAATTTTAATACTCGTATTAGCGACCACATGGTCGTTATCTCGTATCCGTCACGGAGTACCGGGGGACCACGACGTTCCCTTTTACCCAGCTTGAAATCGGTCCTATAATTTTGGAAGAGATGCTTAGCTTTTGTAAACCTCCTGTGACAATTGAACCAACACATTTTGCGTCCATGGGTTAGATAAAATGCATTTGTGTCCTTTATGCAATAAGGACAAGCCTATTTTCTAAAAGTGCTCTATCCTACACAAACATATATCGTGTCAATGCATTAAATTTAACAAATCCCACATATATATGCATGATTATAACATTGACCATGTATTTAAACATATATACAACAAACATACCTGACAACGTGGAATATGCCGGGAAGTCACTAATAGTCCATAGTACAGTTGCACACATTATAAAATTTTGCTTCCTCCACGCATCGTATGTGCACACCCCATTAAGCCACAAGCTCTTGAGCTCGGCTATCAACGGCTGCAAGCAGACATCCAACTTTTGGTTCAGACTCTTCGGTCCAAGTACAATAACCGTCAAAAACATAACCTCTACTCGCATACACATTGACAACGAAAGGTTGTAGGGTGTCAGAATCACATGCCAAGATGAGTATTGCTACCCGGACGACCCGAACGGATTGAAACCGTCTGTTCACAAGCCTAGTCTCACATTTCGTGTTTCTGCTGCAAAATATGGCCACACTTCATTGAAATGCCTCCATGCCTCTGCATCTGACGGATGTCGCATCACCTCATCTTATACGTGCTCTACATGCCATCTCATGTGTTCGGCTGTCACCACCGATCCGTATAACCTCTGCAACCGTGGAGTTATTGACAAGTAAAACATACGAGAATAGGGAATGAGATTTGACTTGCCTTGCCTCCATCTAGGATAGTCACAAATCTTGTAAGCCGCATATTTTGCATCTGCGCCCTAGTATATCATGCAAGAGTTTGGGGAACAATCTATGGCCTCGTACAGAAGACCGAGACCCTCAACTAGTTTTTTCGTGTCGTAAAACGTGGTTGGTAATGTCGTCTCCGGGTGAGATACGCGTCCGCGAAATCATGTTGTATCCGCACTCCGTCATCCTTAACTTTGACTTGAGGCTAAGTAGCTCAGTCACCGCCTCCAACTGGGTGACATCATATCTTAGCCACAATTGCCTATTCGCGGCCGATAGCATGTTGTACATACGTTGTGCATCAGGATTGGGCGCTTCATGATAATACTGCTCCCCCTCATGCCTTATATCCTCATCTTGGACGGGATCATCAGTGTAATGAGCTCGGGCATTAAAACCATCATAGACCATCTGCTCCATTCGATTATCATACCCAGAAACTATTGGCGGCGCTAGATCAGTACTACTACAACCTCATTCTGACCTATAGTTTATACTTAAATTGTTTGATTAAACAAGGTATTTGGGGTTTTATATGAGGTCTAAGAATTTTACAATTTTTTGTTTTAATTTTTAAAAGATAAATAAACTGGTTTGAAATATTTAGTAATGGGACGGTTTTGTGTTTGTGTAGGTAAATCATTTTTATGAAATACTTTAATGACTAGTTTAGATTTTTTTAATGTACATATCAATAGGCTTTTTAGATACACATGTGTCAAAAGATGCTGTGTGGTTTAAAAAATAAAATGGGAGATGAATTGTTTGCTCGACTTTGAAAAATTTATTTTGCCGTGAATTATTATTACCATGCTTTGAATTATTTACTAATAGAGATATTCACAACTATTGATAATGAAATATTTTTCAAATATTTTCAAATCTTACATACTTATACGTGTCAATTATCTTGTTGCAAAAAAAAGAAACAAATGTAGTTTGATTTGTATTTTCTTATGTTAAACTATCTTTAGTTTTTATTTGTTTCACTTATATTCCAAAAACACTTTTACTTTCAAAATTACATTTTAAAGTTCTTAAAATTTGTGTACCCTCTATTTTTTACATTTTTTAAGGCAATCAAAAATACATTTTCACTCCAAAACACATTTTCATCCGAAAATAATCAAGGTCTTAAGTCTATTGTCTAAAATTTGCCTCCTTTTTAAACAAATTGACTATATCACTAATGACGAATATAGAGTCTTAGTTTGGTTGGTCACGTGAAAGAGTTTTTTATGATCTGAAAGAGGGTAGGACCCTAAAGGCTTTTATGAAAATAGAAACATCAGTGTTTTGGACAATAATTCACCGACAGCTAACTCTTAATCCCAAATGTATTGTGGAGCTTAATCTAACAGATTTACGCACTCAGAAATTGGAAGAACGATGAATCAAAGAGGAATTCAATTGACCAATTGTATTTCAAGACCAATATTTTTCTGAGTTTTACAGTTGCTCTAGGTTACATAAGTTCACCATACATGTCCCTCCCCTATCCGTCATTACACTTTATCCTCTACCTTCTCGTTCTTCGATGGTTACTCTGCACGATCCTCAGATTGTTCTCCCCATGTTCGCCAATTCTTGATCCACCTTCCTCCTGAATCTCCGATAGGCTTCACCATTCGTTACCGCTGATTCTGGGCTAGACGAACCCTGAATCTTATAATATTCTTAGGCCTCCTCGAATGGACTGGTAGAGTTTTAGGCCCAATAATCAGTTGTCAAAATTATTATCCATCAATTTTAGGTGAAAACATAATGTTTGTCCCTATTTTTTTTAGTAGGAAAGAATTAGGCTGACTTGAGGTCAGCGTAGCGCGGATGAGGACTCGGAGCCTAAATGGGTCTGAATTTGTGGGAAGCTACTGAAGTGACGTAGTCCACTAATAAAATCTGCCACTTTGTTAGAAGCACGGGTACATGTGCAAATTTGACTACCTCAAAGGACTGTAGGAAAACCAAAGTATCCGAGATAATAATTTCTATTTTCCAAGGACAAGATTTGCTACCCTTTAATGCAATTATCACTATTAGACTGTCACCTTGAATTATAATTTTGGGCAGGTTTCGTTTTCTCGCTTCACAAACTCCTTCGTATATTCCTCTTGCTTCTACTTGGATGACATCCCAAAATTTATCTACAACTGCATTCATCGTTATAATTTGACCTTTATGGTCCCTAATAACGTATCTTGTAGTAGCCATCCTTGTGTTCTTCTTTAATCCATCGAAATTAATCTTTACAAATCCATCTTTTGGTTTGGTTCATTTCTTGTCCTTTCTTTTATGAACTCTTCTTGCATGTGGCTTTGGGTTAGGTTCGGATTCGTTATTAAATCTTTTGACATTTTCCCATGCTCTAATTTGTTGTACTATAACTTCTTATATGGTCATAGACAGTCTGTCACAAGTTTGGTTGAAATTCTTCTAACGTTTGTCCCTAATTATTATACGTTTAGTATTTTAAATAATATTATATTCAAGATTCTATCTGAGTCAAACTCAGGTGGCTTAATTTTATAGGTGAGAGGTGCGAGTATATTTGGACCGTCAGATAAAAAAAATTAATGGTGTTGATTAAAACAAATGGGTTTGAAAGAAAATAAAGAAAAAAGCCGCGGGTTCATTTAAAGTGGCACACACGGGTAAATAAGGTAAAATTTTAATTATATGGACAATATTACCCTTCTATCATAAAAAGCTTATTTTGCCCCAAAATACCTAAAACACGCTTTAGTGCATACGCTTCTCTCCCCATAAGAATCCCACGCAAGAGGTTTCGCTCCAAACTTCAATCTGTCTCTCTCTCTCACACACACTTGAATCCATCAAAAACTATGAAAATCGAAAAGAAAATCAAGAAGAAAGCACAACAAGGTAAATGTGATTTTATTCCTCTTTCAATTCGAATTTTAGGGTCCATAAATCTACTTTGACTAAAATTCTAGGGGTTTTATGAATATATTGTTTTAATTCAAAATCTAGTTCTTATCTGGGTTGAAAATCACATATAATGGATTTTGTGCTCAGATCTAGGAAAATTTGATATTATATGTTCATATAAATTGTTGGTGTATAATTATTATTTGTGGGCTAATTTGATGATTGTGGGTTTTACCTCTTGATATGTTCCAACTTGTTGACTCAGATAGATGAATTTAGAATTGACACAGACGTCGATTCTTACAATTTGGTGCTTAAGGCATGTATCAAGGCCAATGAAATTGTAGGATTCGAACATTTTGCATATTATGGTTCATATTGGGTGATGTGTTGGTTCATGATTTTGTATGATACAGTTCATGGATATTTTAGTTTATAGTAGTTATTGTAGACATAGTTTGATGTCTTTATATAGCTAGGTGTTTTGGCATGATTCATGGGTTTATTTCTTTATATAGTTAGGTGTTTTTGGCATAGTTTGATGTATGATGATAGCCTAGGAAAGTTCTCTTTTTCATGAGCAAAGATATGTGAAAGGGCATGGTAACTATTGTTTCTTTCTCCATAACATACAATCTTATTGTAAAATCTTGACTTGATTCTTATTTGATAGCCTATTAGCTCAAATGGTAGAGTAATGTGCATGTGCACATAGATGTGAGTTCAAATCTCACATAGGCTAATTCTTGATACGGTCATGTCTTTATGTTCATATCGGTTGTTCTTTTGGTTCATGCCTTTTTAAGGTAAGGTTCATACTATTTCTTCTTGTGGTTCACAAATTTTGTTCCAATCTTTTTTGTTTATAACAATTGTTCTTTTGGTTCATGTTTGAATAACCTTAGGTTCATCAAAGTTAATCTTATGGTTCATGTCTTTTAGTTCATGCTAATTATTATTTTCTTTCGTGATTTTTTTGTTCATGATACTTGTTCTTTTTGTTCATGTTTTTGTAAGCTAGGTTCATAATAATTCTTGTAGTTACAAACTAGGTAATTCTTAATAGTTTATCTTATAGTTCATGTCTTTTAAGTCATATTAGTTATTTAGGTTCATGACTTTTGTTCTTTTAGTCCATGTTTTTATAAGCATAAGCTTATAATATTTCATCTTATGCTTTTTAGTTCATAGAAGTTGGACTAATCCATAGCTACCTTTATACGATTAGGTTCATAACAATTGTCAATAAAGTTCATGCAATTTAATTCACAATAACACGTGTTATGATTTATAAATGGTATTATGTTGGTTCATGTATTTATACGGTTAAGTTCATGAACATTATCAATATTGTTCATGAATATTATCCTTAAAGCATAATATTGTATTGCATGAGACTACATTTCCAACACATAAAAGAAGGCTAAAATAAAAATATGAACCAAGATCTCAAACTCATCCATTCTTTATACAATTTCACACATACATACTCAAAAGCTTTATTCAATGATTTTGGCATGCTAACTTCTGTATCATCAGTTCATAAATTTCGAACACTAACCAACTAAGATATAATTATACATGACAACTAAGACTTTAATTGTAATATTTTTTATTTGTGTTATATATTCTAGTTCATAAATGATATTTCGAGGGTTCATATATTTGAATGGTAGGGTTCATAATAAGTGTTCTTATGTTTCATGCCTTTTTTGCTCGTAGTAGTTAGTGTCATGACTATTTGACCACATTGATGTCAATATGTTACATGTCATTTTATCAAAGAAGAAGCAATAAGATTGGAGAAAATTTAAGAAGGTAAAAGGAGAGAAAAATTCTAAACTTTACTATTTGGGCATTTTATCGAACACATGGTGGGCAATGAGAAATGTATCACCCTTAGCTTTTATTTTCAATCCAAACTTCAAACCGCAAGGCAAAACATACACAAATCTTCATAGATGTGGGTAAAATCAACAAAAATCGGTGTTAAAAAAACAAATCCATGACTAAATACATGTAAAAGAGCCAAATTCACAACTTTGAAAAACACCTAAATGTGATATTGAAATCATTTAAAAGAAAACTATACCAAAATCCATGAAGAGAGAACATAAATTAGGGACAAAATCAACAACAAAATCGATCCAAAATAGAAGAAGGAAGGTGAGAACGAAAAGGATAGGAGAAGGTTCGATCGAAAAGAGCGTTGAAGACTTAAAGTCTGTACATGTGCGAAGGTGGAAGACAATCGAATAGAAAAGTGACGAAAATACCCCGTCGTTCCTAAAATCACTTAAGTGCATTTGGTGATCCTGACCATTAATTAAGCATAATCAATCGGCTTACATTTGCTCGCACGTTTCACCGGAAAATATATTCGTATCTGATCGCGATTCTATCTCAACAATAAGGTTAAAATTTTTGTGAGACAAGGTCGTGTTTAGCTGGAGGATCCAGGCTGTAGATTCTTGATGATCGTTGGATCGTTTTAAATGCAAATCCAAAGATATATAGAATTGGGGACATTTCTAAATAAATGACTGGATATTCTGGATTAATGTTTTATTAATAGTATTTTTTGAAAGAGTTCGATAATTTTTGGAAATTTTTGGTTGGTATCCTCGAGTTTTTGACTTTTTTGAATGGTGCTAAAAAAATTTTTATTCCGAATGGTACCCCTAAATTTTTGCAAAAAATTCCGGCTGGTACCCTTACTAGTAAATTTTTCATTAGTTTATAATTAAAATAGTATGTTTTCTAATGAAAAAACATATTTTTGTATTTAGTTAAATTAAAACAAAATTTTAGTTTAATAGAAATTAAAATAAATCATATAAAATATTAAATTAAAAGTATTTTATATATATTTGTCAAGTAGATTGTATGTTGTATAATTTAAAATTTTTAAGTTTAAAAAATATTATAATATTTACATTAAAATAAATATATTACATGATTAAAAATTTTCATGTAGGTTTTATGTAATAATTTTATATTTTTTTAAAAACTGATAGAACTTTCGTTATGGTACTCTCGAGTTTAGACCTGTCAATCGGGTCGGGTTGGGCGGGTTCGGGTTCGGTCATTTCTGGTGCGGGCTAAATCGGGTTCCGGGTCATTATGGGTCACGGGTCAATCGGGTCGGGTTGTAGCGGGTTTTCGGTCGGGTCGGGTTGACCAGCGGGTCTAAAATATCCTTTTTTCTTATGATTATTAAAATCACTTTTTAATTAAATAATAATATTTAATTATAATATATTATTTTCATTTATTTTAATAATAAAATATATTATAGGTTTCAAAATAAATTTAAATTTTTTTTATAAATATGTTAAATGAGTCAACCCAACGGGTTCGGGTTCTATCGGGTTCGGTTTATTTCGGGTTTCGGGTTCAAATTTTCGGGTCTTAACCCTAAAATTATCGGGCGGGTCGGGTTGGGTTAGCGGGTTAGGTCGGTTTTTGACAGGTCTACTCGAGTTACATTAAAATTTTAATTTCTATCAATTTTTCAAAAATTGTCAAAATTACTATATAAAATCTACATGAAAAATGTTAATCTTGTAATATATTTATTTTAATATAAATATTATAATATTTTTGGTTTTTCCTTAAAATTTTTGAATTATACAACATAAAATCTAGTTGACATATATATATATATAAAATAAAAAATTATTTTAATATTTTAATATAATTTATTTTCATTGTTACTAAATTAAAATTGTGTTTCAATTTAATTAATATAAAAATATATTTTTCATTAGAGAACATACTAATTTAGTTATAAACTAACGAAAATTTACAAGTAAGGGCACCAACCAGACTTTCGCAAAAGTTCAAGGGTACTACTCGGAATAATTTTTTTCCAGACCACTACTCGGAAAAGTCAAAAACTCGAGGATACCAACCGGAATTTTTCAATAAAATAATTTTTTTTGCGGAGTATTAAATATATGTGCAAAAATTCATTCTCCTAGCAGTTGTGTCAATGAAAATTGTATATAATGTTATTAGAATCCCGATCCGATTTTACGATTCTAGCGATCCTACGATCCATAGCACGGGAAACGATCCACGATCCCAAGTAGGATCTTATTGGAGTAGGATCTTAAATAATTTAGAATGCAATCTCGATCCGATCTCGATTTTACATACGATTTTAACGGTCCAATAAATGATTCTAACGATCCTACAAAGAGTACAAACGATTCTAATGATCCTATAAAATGACAATTTTAACTATATATTATTTGTAATTTTACGGTCAATGTATCATTTCTATTAAAATAGTTGACTAGTCCATCCTACAACATTTTTAATAATCAAATTAATATTATTTATCATTTTCTTACTTCATATATACAATCTTGTAGGTTATTATTGCATAATTTTAGTTATTCTACAAAAAAAAAAATTATAATGTAGAATCTTACGATTCAACGATCTCATCTTACGATCCGATCCAAAAGACCCTCAATGATCTAACCTAAAATCCCCATCCTAATATACACCTAATCACGTGAAAAATAATCTATTTTATTAAGAGCGGTTGGAAGCTAGCTAGGAAATTTATGTACGGAGTATTTATTTTCCGGGTGTAGACTGTAGAGGGCTCAAATACTGAACTCCCCCGAAAGCTTCTCCGTTTTGACTTTTGAGATATTCATTCTTTCCTTTCTTCGACTTTCGGGTATGTTTCTCCATCCCCTTTTTGAAGCTTGGTTTTATTTATGTTGCTTATTATTGGAAGAGATATAGGAACGCTAAGCAAGCTGATGCTGTTCAATATTAACTACTACAAATCGACACTTCTGATTCAAACCTCGTGTGAATTGCTGTTGTTGTAATCTCTGTTGCAGAAATGAGCCGTGAAATTTTTCCCGTTCTGGATGAAATTGAAGCTTCATCAGTTGAAAATGGCGAAGACTCGTCGAATAAAGCGTCATCAGTTGAGGAGGGCGAAGGTTCATCAAATTCAAATGTCTGGGAAGCTATTCAGTCTTTGAAATCTTTGGATTCGGATTTGGATTTGGATTTGGATTCGGATACGGATGCGAGGGAGGCTATGAATTCCGAGGTCACTGTTGCAGAAATGAGCCGTGAAATTGTTCCCGTTCTGGATGAAATTGAAACTTCATCAGTTGACAATGGCGAAGACTCGTCGAATGAAGCGTCATCAGTTGAGGAGGGCGAAGGTTCATCAAATTCAAATGTCTGGGAAGCTATTCCATCTTTGAAATCTTTGGATTCGGATTTGGATTTGGATTTGGATTTGGATTCGTATACGGATGCTGGGGAGGCTGTGAATCCCGAGGTCACTATCGATCTCATCGGTGGTGACTACCACACCAGGCAATTCCTCGCCTCTGAGAAAGGGCATAAATATGTAAAACAGTTTAACCCCATCCTAGAGTCCGTGAAACACTAATGTTTGCCTTTTCACTTTTATGTACATTTTGGTTTAGGGCTATGTTGCAGGGCAGGCGGTTTGTGGAAAGAGTCTAGAAGGCAAAATCTCAAAGTTGGTGATTTCCCTAGAACGAAATAAGACTTGCTCTAAGTGGTTAGATAGCCATAGATGTTCAACAATGGGATGCCATTCTTACCTACTAAGCTAGGAAGGGTAACAAAATATTGGATATTCTTGAGTTTGTACATGGAGCATATAAAATTTAATCCAAGTCTTATGCGTGTATATTTTTTTAGTATTGATAACGGAGATAACTCAATCTTACCTACTAAGCTGTGTGTTTTTAGTTTGTACATGTTGCATAAAGAGTTGGAAAATGAGACAAACTATTTCAGAAAGGTCAAAAAGACATTTTGTGGGCTTTAACTTAGAAGTACGATTTGGTGGGCCTATAGGGTTTAAGGGTGTAATGGAAAAAAATGTAAGGGGGAATGGTGCGATTAAGTTAGGCGCATAGTATGGTGCACCTTGCTTAGACGCATAAGAGCGTCCTTGTGCGCCTTATTTAGGCGTGCGTTCAACGTTCAGATTTTTGAAAGACGTAACCGTAAATAAGCCCACAAACTGTTATATTTTTCCAACCGTCAAATATGGACCTATAAATACCTAATATGTGCATTCTCATCCAAAACACAACACCTCCCCCCTCTCATTATATTCATCATCATGCATGTATCAAATTTGTGAGGGTAGTGACGAATAAAATGATTGGGTTCAAAGAGAAGAAGAAGAAGAAGAAGACAATTGGATAGCCGGATGGGATTTGATTCAAAGTCTTGATGTAGAGTTCGGTGATTGGGATCCAAACGGCATATTTGTGGTTAGTCTTAAATTATTTTTGTTTTAAATTTTTATATTCGTATTAAATTAGTAGGAGAATAATTTTGTAGGAGAAATGCGTGATTAGTAGGTCGTAATCTTATTATTTAGATCTTCATAATTTTATTATTGTTTATTATTTAATAAGGAATACGTACTTGTTAAGTTTAGCTTAAGTAATTTATTAAGAAGAACAAATTCATTATTTCAGGGGAAAGACAATTCAAAGAATTTTATTAGTGATCAAACGCAAGATAGTAAATAAGAACTATATGAATGGGCAAAAGTTAGAGGAAAGGAGTTGGTGATGGCTTTGATCAAGAAAACATGAAGTTTGTACCAAATTAGTATCATTTGTGAAAGGTATGATCCAGTTCCTAAAATCCGAAGATCGAAGTCGAAAAAGTGTAGGTTTATGTTTGAGCTTTTTGATTGTCGTATGAAGAAACAGCCAAGGATTTCTAATCCAAAATGGGTATTAGGTGTGGTTGAAACCTAGATCCATTGCAAATAGTCGAAACCCAAATCCATTTATGTAGTTGCAAAACAGTTTTAATGTCCTTGTCTATCGTCAGAGCCACCATCGTCTCCATCGCTAGAAGAGAAATTTGAGGTTCGTCTTCTTTCCCCATGATATTGATTTCAGAAAAAAAAATTCTATTATTTTTTATTAAATGATTAACAGATCGAGATACAAGAAAATAAGGGGGGGTACGAGACTGACTTTGAGCAAACCACAAGGATACCACTCAGATTTTGAAAAAAAAAAAGGGACATCATAAGGAAATGGCCATAACACAAGAGTATCATTTGGAAATTTTCAAAAAATAATAAATAAAAATAACTGATGTAATTTATCACCCCGATTAACTACGACAAACTGGAAATTTAACACAAGATCATCCCCCATGCAAATAAAATCTCTACTTTGAGAATCATTGGGTTTTCGTCGGGCTTGTACTATGTTGAAGATGTAAACTCGGCTTCCTTGAAGTTACCTCGGCTTCCTTGAAGTTTAATTAAGACATTGCCTCATCATTTGTTATCACTTCTTAGGTTTTCAAAGAGGTGGGATTTTACATTGAAGTACATAATATGGAGCTAATTAACATAAAGCTTTAGACTTAAAAATTTATCATTGTTAATTCTTTTGTTCAGTTGGGTTAACCATATAGTATCAATTTTGCTTTTGCACCATCTTCGTACACATTTAATGCGTATATGTAAGAACTAAGAAGTGCAATCAAAAACTCTTCTCACAAAATATATACTACGTACATTCGAGCCAAGAAAAAAAATATCCATATTAATTATATGAAGAAAATATCTATATTACCTTTCCTGTTATGTACGTTAAGCTACCTTTCCTATTAATTATATGAAGAAAATATCTATATATATTACCTCTTCAATCTAAAGCATGGCCGGCGACTGTGAATTTGCATGTCAGACCACTAATTATTGAAAGTATTAACCGAGATTGAGCGGGAACAAAGCTAAACAAAAGAAAGAAGACATGGTCTATTATTAGACCCCCACTAAATAATATATTCCCAAAACAAACAAACATGTAGGAGAAGGTGCTTCCCGACTCTAGAAGACATGCCTGACGTGGTTACCATTTAGTTTCCCAAAAGAGAATTATTCTTACGAAATTAAAAAAAAAATTAAAACCAATGTCTAAGCCTCCAAAAATACTATATAAAGGCAAGGGGACAAAGGATTATGCATCTCATCATCTCATTGTTCTCATCTTAGTTGAGTAATCTAAACAGAATTCAACATGGCAATCAAGAGCTCCTCCATTTTGTCCTCTTTGTTTTTCTTGGCTCTAGTTGCCCTTGCATCTGCTGATTTCTATGGCTATAGTTCCCCTTCTCCAGTTTACAAATCACCTATCTATACTCCCTCTCCTGAATACAAATCTTCATCCGTCTACACTCCCTCTCCTGAATATAAGACTACACCTGTCTACACCCCATCTCCATACTACAAGAAGCCCACCCCAGCAGTGTACCACAAATCAGTATACACACCTGCACCATACTACGAGAAGCCCGTGTACACTCCTTCCCCGGTGTACTACAAGTCTCCTATGTACACTCCTTCACCAGTGTACTACAAGAAGCCGGTGTACACCCCATCACCAGTGTACTACAAGAAGCCGGTGTACACCCCATCACCAGTGTACTACAAGTCACCTGTGTACACGCCTTCGCCAGTGTACTACAAGAAGCCCACTTACACTCCATCACCAGTATACTACAAGTCCCCTGTGTACACCCCTTCTCCGGTGTACTACAAGTCTCCAGTGTACACTCCTTCACCAGTGTATTACAAGTCTCCTGCCGTTTACACTCCTTCACCAGTGTACTACAAGAAATCTGTTTACACTCCTTCCCCCGTGTACTACAAGTCTCCTACTCAATCTCCTATGTACAAGGCTCCAGCTTACACCCCATCACCTATCTACAAGGCATCACCCGTCTACAAGACACCAATTTACACCCCATCACCAGTATACGAGAAGCCAGAATACGGATACTAAAGAAACTACGAAACTATGAAACTTGAGTTTCAAGTTTAGTTTCCTTCTCAATATCTACATCATTAAACCAATTTGTCATTTCAAGCATTTCCAATATAATTTCTAATTCTGTTCCACAACAATATTACTGAAATGAAATGGTATTACATTTCAATTTTGGTCAACTACAAAAGTGGATTCTCCAATTGTTCATATGCATTCCTTTATTACACTAATTCTTAGTTTGTCAATCATATACTCCCTCCCTTTCCCAATGAAAGGGGTTTTTAACTCCAAAACAATTTTCACAATACAAGTCCCTTTTTATTCATAATGCTAAAACATTTCAAAAATAACACATTTATTTAACCTTTTTATAATATACTCCCTCTGTTTAGTTCTACTTGTCCTTATAGCCTAATACACATATATTAAGACATGTTCTAATCTTACCAAATTATCCCTATTAAATTCATATTGGAAAAAGGTGAATGGTAAATCCATTAAATGTGTTTTGCTTTTGATTGGTTAATACAAAAGGTATTATTGAGAAATTTTGGATAAAATACCTACAAGTACAAATAGAACTAAACAAGAAATTAAGTCTAGAAGGACAAGTAGAACTAAACGGAGGGAATATCTAGTTTCAAGATGCATTGAAAATATAAATCCATTTAAAAACACATTAAAAATATAATCTAATTCATAAAATACTATAAAATTAAATTATCCTTTTACTATTTTAAGCTTATCTTTAAAAATATAAAAAAGTAAAAAACCCCTCTTAAATTAAGAAATGGAAATAGTATTTGTTAGAGAAAGATAAAAAAAATTCATTTTTTTTTGGTCGAAGAAAGATAATAAATTCATGAGTTTGGTTCCAATGAAACAATCTCTTATCCTGAAATATGAAACGAATGCACTTTTCTTAGTTAGTAGTGCACTTTTCATACAAAAGTGCAATGCAAAATACAAAAAGTGCAATCCGAAAAAGTGTACTACAAAAAGTACTAAAAATGCACTGCAAAGTACGAGAAGTGCAAATCCGAAAAAATCACTCCTAAATAGGAAATTTACATTCGTTTCAGGATAGAAGTTCATTCCAGGATAAAAGTTTTTTTCATTTGAACCAAACTCATAAATTCATTACATATTGAAAGTTGTAATCTTCAATTTATAAGAAGCAATGGGGTAGATGAAGCAATCTTCAAATATATTTGAATCATTAATGCCATAAGTTTTTAGAATCGTAGGAAGTTGACGTTAACCTTGCAAACAGATGCTTAGATTTTCAAAGCTCATAATTACGAGATTCATTGTGCGTAGGGTTGGACAAAAAAAAACCGTAACTGAAAAATCAAACCGAAGAACCGATCGCTTTTTAATGTTAACCAAACCGGAAATTTTTTTTAACTGGTTACGGTTCACAAACCGATACTTTCAACGGTTATCAATATTTTCACGGATGGTTAACCGATGAATCGATAATATTTTTAATATGTATTATATATTTTAAAAAGGGAAATATATATCTAATTAGTTTTAGCTAAAAATATTACATTTTAATAAATAACAAATTGGCTATTATATTTGTTGTTTATACTTAAATTGTTTTTTCAATACTCTCAGCCTCAGCAGAATGAACTGAGTAAAAATATTCCAGGCTCAGAAAAAAATTTCATTTCCAAATTTAGACTCGATTTATAAAATTTTCCGAAAATCGACTCCTCTGTTTATAATTTTAAAACAAACATAGTTAATCCTTTAAATCTTTAATGTTTTACCGGATCATTTTGCCCCCAATTAGATGGCCAATAAGGTTGGCTAGTAGGATGCCCCAAATTGTACCTTTTTAAATATTTTATATTTGAAATTTCAAATATAAGATGAGGTAGGTTATTACATGCATCATTCACAGGCCCGGCCCTAAGCAGGTGCAAGTTGTGCACCTGCACAGGACCTCAATATTTAATGGGCCTCATTTTTTATGATCAGTTTGGCCCAACCGTATAACATCTCCGTCCAAAAAACATGATTTCCTTATTAATTAGCATAGTTTTCTTTT
Organism: Fallopia convolvulus; assembly: GCA_964016875.1. NCBI lineage: Eukaryota > Viridiplantae > Streptophyta > Magnoliopsida > Caryophyllales > Polygonaceae > Fallopia > Fallopia convolvulus. The sequence goes on from OZ024726.1 coordinate 7,441,591, forward strand.
TTTTTAAAAAAAAAAAAATTCAACTCGTACATTTACTCAGAGAATGAGAGATGGGGCCCCGAAAGCTTAAAGGTAAATTGACAGAAGTGAAAATTTAGGCCCCACCGACTTAGTGGGCTTTGTAGTTTGTAGAATTAGGATTTTAATTTTAGCTTTTTTTATAGTTATATGTTTGTTCTATTATTTATTTAATTCTTTTATTTATTTATGACATTTTGACTTGGTGTTCAATAGTATAAATAATTTATATTATTTTTATAATTATACATAATGATATACTAGCGTGAGTCTTATAAAACTATTAAGTTGTAATAATTTTTCAAGTAATAAATTTATCTAACATTAATTTTTTTATTCAAAGCACCATTTTAAATATTTTATATTTATGTATTTAAAATACTTCATTACACTGTTTATTAGATTCAACCCTATCATTATATAATTGGATAAAAATTCGTAAACTGAAGTGATAAGTTTTTTTTTTTGAATTTATAAAGATTGTTAGTGGTTATTTAGAAAGAAAAAAATTATTTTTTCTTAATTTAAAAACCCATAAACTGATGTGATAAGTTTACTTTCTTGGAGTTTATAAAGATAGTATAAATTATTTTGCATAATTTATTATATTTATTATAAATATTATAAAAAAATGTATTAGTATATAAACAATTTTGAATACTTTACATTTAATTTTATTGTTTTAATAATAATATTAATGTTAATTTTGCGCAGGGCCTCCAAAATTGATTGGACAGCCCTGATCATTCATCTACTCTTTTTTTTTCTTCTAGTGATACATTTAACAATAAATCTATATTCTATATATTATTACTAAATTCGAATCCCTCTATCCTATTTGTCAATCTCTTAACTATGCCACATAGTATTTTTAATTTTTCAATTTACTCATTTACTCTTCATAATTTTTAGTATTTACAATCCTTAAAAATATATAATATACTAATATTGCTAATGTTATTAATAATTGCACATAATATATTAGTAGGTGATCTTTAATTCCTTACACACTAAATTAGTACATGATATCTCTACTATTTATCTTTATGAATAAATTTTAATATTATATAGTCATATACTATTTATCTTTATGAACAAAATTTTAATATTATATAGTCAATTATAATGTAATCTCCAATATTCCATCATTATGGACATAAATTCATAAATTTTAATATTATATAAATTTTTAAGTTCTTACAATAATTAAATAATAATTGTACATAATACACTAGTACGTGATCTTTAATTCTTTAACAAAATATGTAATGTATATACACTATATTAGTACGTAAGAAACTTTAATATTATATAATTATATTAGTACATGAGATATATGTACCGTAATTTTTTCTTTGGTAAATATGAAACTATGAATATGTGAGATCTCTATGATTTTATTTTTATGGATATAAATTTTAATAGGACTGTGAGGTGTCACTTTATAATATTAAAGTATATATATATATCAATCTATATATGTATAATGGGAAAGTGTTACGTGCGAATGGGCGCCCAGGTGAGAATTAAGAATAAATCTCGCTAGTCCATTCCAAAAAATCAATGCCCCTGATTAAACATTCATTAAAATGGATAAAATACGGCACGGGCGAATTTTTCCCGTATTATCTGCGTATTTTTGAATAAAATACGGCACGGACGAATTATTCCCGTATTTTTCGAAAAATACGTTTTTATGAGACGTGCCCAGTTTGTTCATCAGAAATAGCGATTTCTTTATCAATATTCACCATTTGTTCATCAATACTAACTCATTGTGCATCAAAATTTTGATAACATTGTTCATCGATTTTGAACTTTTTTTATTTTTAGTTTTATGTTTTAACCTTATTTACGTATATGAATACAATATTATCTAGTTTTTGATGCACATATAATTAGTTTCGATATACCAATATTTGATCATTGATATACTACTATTTGTTTATTGATATAACCTTGTTTGTTCATTGATATATCATTGTTTGTTCATTGGTATACCATTATTTTTTCTTTGATATACTTTTTTTTGTTCATTGGTGTATCATTGTTTGTTCATAATATACCCTATTTGTTCATTGATATAACCTTTTTTGTTCATTGATCTAACCTTTGTTTGTCATTTTTTTTATAGAAAAGGTAAGAATTCGAAATACCAGACAAACCTGGTAAATCGAGAGACCGAGACGAAGCTCGATAGCCGGATAAACCGACATAAAAAACAACCACTAAAAAAACAACAACTAACAAACAACAAAGCAACAAACACCAACAAGAAAACTTGATGAGGCTTAAGGCACGGTAGGAGAAAGGCAATTCTGCGGTTTAGAGGAAGAAGCCGAATTGAGGAGGTATGACTAGACGCCTGAAGAAGAACAGGAAACACACCACCTGGACAACAACCAAAACATAATCTCGAACCAAAGCCCTAAACTCAAAAACCCATCGGAGCTTGAAGAAGAAAGAAAAGAAGAAAAGAAAGGAAAAAAAAAACAAGCTTACAATTTTAAAGAAAAAACTCGTTCAACTTTTTTTGCCTTGCATCAAAATTTTATACTTTTGCTTTCCTGTTTTTCATTGGTCCTTTTTAGTGTTCTTCATCTTTTCAAAAAGGCAAGCCTTTAAGGCTTTTTCTGTTTTCTTATTCTTTGTACAATTTTGCTTGTGCTTGTTGCATCGAAGGAGACAATCAGTAGAGTTTAAACAGATCTCTCAAATCAAGTGTGAGAGATATATTTCAAATCCAAAATTCCTTGAAGCACCAATACTTAAGGCTTCCTCAGCCATATTGGTGTAGGTTCAAATTTCATAAGATGGTTCAGAATTTCTATTTGTTCACGAAATTGAACCTCTAAAAATGAAGCATAGAGGAGGGAGAAGCACCAGCGACGCCATCAACATCAAGGGCGGGAGGCAGCCGGACAAGGAAGAAAACCACCAACAGCGGCAAAAGCGCCAACAGAGAAAAGGATTGGGTTACCTTTGTTTGTCCATTGTTTGTTAATTGACATAACCTTATTTGTTCATTATTATACCCTTATTTGTGAATTGAAATAAACTTATGTTTATGTGTCAATGCCACCAACTTGTACATTTAGGACTATTAATACCATGAACTTGTACATTTAGGACTATTAATACCATCAAATTGATGTTATTAATGAACAAATATACATATAGCAATGAACAAATTGAGGTTACTAGTGAACAAATATGCATCTAGCAATGAACAATTATATGAAAAAGTCAATGAACAAATATGCATAAACCAATGAACAAATTGGTGTTACTAATGAACAAATATGCACAAATTGATGAACAAATATGCCAAAACCAATGAACAAATATGCATCTATCAATGAACAAATATGCATAAACTAATGAACAAATTGATGTTACAAATGAACAAATATGCACAAACCGATGAACAAATATGCCAAAACCGATGAACAAATATGAATATAAAAATGAACAAATCCAAAGTGTTGATGAACAAATCCACATTGTTGATGAACAAATCCACAATATTGATGAACAAATCTGGGCCCTTTTTTTCAAAAATACGCAAATAATTCGCCAAAAAATTCGTCCGTGCTGTTTTTTTCACCTTTTAAGTGAAATGATCAGCACCTTTGATTTTTCTTGATCCAACGGCTCTTGTTCTTTCTTATTTCGCACCTGGGCGCCCATTCGCAACTGAACCAGACTCATGTATAATATCAATTTATAATGATATTAGTGGTGGTACACCTCATTTTTTTTTTTAAAATCTGAGGTGTACCGCCACTTATTTAATTTTTAATAATTATTAATTTAATATATGGTTCCTACTTAAAAAAATTTCTCAAGTCATAGTCATGCATTGCATAATTCGAGTCTTGCTAATTACATCTAAACTAAATTAAGGTAACTAGCTAACTCTTGTATCATGTACAGATTTTTTATTATCCAAAAATCTTTTGTTTTCGGTAAATTAATCCAAAACTTTTGATTAATCCAAAACTAAATTGAGGTAGGTTATTACATGCATGATACATGTACTCTTTTTTCCGGTTAATTAATTAAAATTTAAGAAAAATAAGGTAATTTTTGTATTAACAATGTGATTTTTGATTAAAATTAAAATTAAAATAAGTCGGTTAACCGAAAAACCGTACCGAGTTTCATGGTTAGCCATTAACTGTTAACCGATAACGAACGGTATGCTTATGGTTATTGAAATTTACTAACCGACGGTTAACCGTGTATGCCCACCCCTAATTGTGGATGTATCATGAACTTTTATTTTTCTATGAGATGTCAAGGAAATTTTGTCATGGTACTTTCTAAATAGTTAATATATATAGCCTACCTTACTTATTAAGCGTTACGCATTTCTCGGGCTACGATATGAATTTGGACTCCCTTCAACATCTTAATCAAGGACTCAATGGCTAATTAAATTGATCAAAGTTCACCTGAATTTCAATCAAAATCACAATCCATGACAAAAAATTTGAACCCTCAACTTCCATGAATCGTTCAGCACGTCTCAATGTTAAGGATGGTAGTATATGTGCACAATGAACATAACTAACGGGTTTATACTTTACCAGATCCGATTTAATGGGTGTTAGTTCTAATTCAACGGGTCTTAGTGCTAATTAGGCCGATGAGATAATTTTGGAGAAATAAAATTATTCTCTTAGATAATTATAATTGATCTTAAAGTAATTTGATTAAATATAAATTTAGAAGTTTGGAAATAAATATCACTAATTTATTATACATATTTTAATTGAATTAGATCTCATCAATAAAGTCCATGTCAAGTAAACTGTGCGTTTAATTTGTATTCATCATTGAGTTCCATATGCATGACTTTGTGTGATTGTATTCATATTTTTGCATTGTTTGTTCATTTTTTCTATATTACATTGTAATCATGTTTATAAGTTTTATATTTATATTTTTATATCTAGAAAACATCAAAATAGAAATAAAACGAGACTTCCAAAACCGATTCCGGACCTTGGAAATAAACCGCAGAAAACTCCGAAACATGACCCAAACCATCCAAAAAGAAATAACCGAAGTAGACAACGCAGAACTCACAAAACCGATATCGAACATTGAAATAAAGAGCGCTATGTTTGAAATCGGGGATGATAAATCCCCCGGTCCGGATGGAATGCCGGCAAGCTTCTATAAAAAATATTGGCATATCGTCGACCCGGACGTGACCAAAGCCGTTAAAAGCTTCTTTCACACAGGGAAAATTTTGAAACAAATAAACCATACATTTATAACTCTACTACCCAAATGTGAAAACCCCAACTCAACCAACCATTACAGGCCAATTAGCCTATGCAATACAATCTATAAAGTAATTTCGAAAATTCTAACAAACCGCCTTAAAAACGTTTTAAACAAACTCATCCACCCTATGCAAGGGGCTTTCGTCCAAAACCGGAGTATCCACGATAATACACTGATCGCGCATGAAATCTTCCACTCCTTCTGAAACAAACGCGGGCGGGAGGGTTGGATCGCAATTAAACTTGACATGGGAAAAGCCTATGATCGGATCAGTTGGGAATTCCTAGCTGAGATCCTCCACAAATTCGGATTTAACAATAAATTCCTGGGTTGGATCCGAGAGTGTGTTGAAACAGTCTCTTTCTCAGTCCTAGTCAATAACGGACCGACAGAACAATTCTTCTCCCAACGGGGCCTCAGGCAGGGGGACCCCCTATCGCCATACTTATTCATCCTCGCTGCCGAGATACTAGCTAGACAACTCCACCTTTTGAGCACTAACCCAAAAAGTGGCATCGAGATCCAAATTTCGAGAAATGGAACAAAAATTCCTTTTCTGGCCTTTGCAGATGATATTATCATTTTTGCAAAAGCCAACGTGCAAGCATGCAAAAATATTAAGGATACTATCGACGACTACTGTCAAATATCCGGACAGAAAGTCAATTTCCACAAATCTGCTTTCCAAGTTACCAAAAACACGAATAACAACACAAAGGCTCAAATAAAACAATTCTTACAAATAGCAAACACAGTTGCGTTGGACAAATATCTAGGATGCCCGATAATTAACGGGAGAGTAACACAAAACACCTTCAAACCCCTTGTTTTGCGTACCAGATCCCAATTGTCAAAATGGAAAGCTAACGCCCTATCCCAAGAAGGGCGAAAAACCCTAATCAAAGCTAACCTCTCAGCACAACCAAACTATATTATGCAATCGTTCATGCTACCACAGTCAACATTGAGAGAACTAGACCAAATTAACAAGAACTTCTTTTGGAATAAGGAAAACAACTACAAACCGCTCATTAGTTGGAATTCCATTTGCCGCCCTCTCGCGCATGGGGGGCTGGGAATAGCCAAGGCGGTTGAAATGAACCAAGCACTCTAAATGAAACTACTATGGAAAATCCTAGCGGAACCGAACAATCTATGGGTCAAGATAGTGACTGAAAAATACCTCAAAACGGAAAGTATCTTAAACTATAATAAAAAACAAAACACATCATGGCAATGGTCTAAACTAATTGGTCTAAGAGACCTGTTCATTAAGGGACTCATCTGGCACGTGGGGGACGGAAAAACCGTCTGATTCTGGAAAGATAACTGGACCGGCAATGGTCCCCTTAACCCGAAATCTGAGGTTGGAACCCCCATTGATTGGGAGGAACCTGTTGAGGCGTATTGATGTGTACCTGCCCTAGCCCTAGGATCCCGAGATCGTGGCGACCGCCTTGGGCTAATCCGCGTCTCCGTAGGACTCGTACCAAGACCGCCTTGGGCTAATCAACTGGTATCAGAGCCAAGGATTGCGTAAGTCTTTCTCACCCATTTATCTCGTTTTTGCACGAAAATTTTTCTTTTTCCATCCTTTTTCATTAAGCTTCCGCCATCTCTACCTTCATCCATTAGATCCATGTTTTTGTTTACAAAAAATCCAAAAAAATCACAAAAAAAAATCACAAATCAAGCTGGGGTGTCATCCATGGACAGGTATCTCCGTAGGACTCGTACCAAGACCCGTGGTCCGCCTCACCATCGGCACCACGGCTCCGAACGCTCGAGTCGTGCCAGCGCCGGGCCAACTCGGCGTCGGCACATGAGGTTCTTGCGTCACGCCTCTCGTGCCGACGCACCAGCCCCGTCACTTGAGGTTCAAGCCCGCCTCGCCTTGTCGCGCCCCGACGCCCGTGTCACGACATGTCTTGGCGCGTCGATGCCTTGTCACGGCCTTGTCGCGACACTCACAACTAGGCCACCGTGACCATTTATGTTTCTTATTGTTTTTTAGTACTATTTCCTTTCCGAACATTACTATTTATGTCTTTACTATTATTATTGAACATTTATGGGCTTGGGCCTAAACCTTGGGCCACTTGCATGCGCAACCCTAGTTTGGCCCATGCCTCCTTAGGGTTTCTAGGAGCTCCTCTATAAATAGGAGCCTCCTCTCATTGTATTTGTTACGCTTTGTTTGATTAATGTTATGCTGTCGAGATTTCTCCAAAACTCTTCATAAAGGCGTCAAAACCAATTCTCTTCTTTTATCCCATACTCTTCCGGTTTCCGTCAAAAGAGACCACCTTCTTAAATCCTTTCACTTCTTCCCTACCAAGTCTAGTCGTTAATTCGACTCAAATCTATCAAAACCGACGTGAGAAGACCATTTACGAGTCCAAGATCGATCCTTCGTGAATCCTTCAACGGGGTTCACATCACGTACCTCCGTTAGGACAATTCCTGGAATATTGAAAAACTGGACGAGGTCGTTACACGTGACGACCTCGAAAGAATCTCAAAAATTATTAATCCCATTAACAAATTACCGGATAGATTGTACTGGCAACTAAGCAAAAATGGATGGTATTCTACCCACTCCGCCATGCAGTGGATCCACCAATCAAAAGGTGAACCTAAAATTAACTTAGAATGGATTAACAAGCTAAATGTCCCTTCTAAAATGAAGAACTTCATCTGGAAAGTAGCCCGAAACGGTCTACCAACTAAAACTAGGCTTGCGGAAAACCACATTCCTGTAACACAAGGCTGCGTAGCATGTAACTGCACGGTGGAGGACACATACCATGTGTTAATATCATGCCCACTCACTAAGGCAACCCTTAACTCATTAGACCCAAAATTACGGGGGATCACTAGCCAGATTCCCCCGAACGGGAAAAAACCACATGAGATTCTGGAGGAAATTAAGAATATGATAACAAAAGAGGAATTTGAACTCCTTGCCAATATTTGGTGGTGCGTTTGGTTCTCGAGAAACAAGAGAGTCTTTGATTGCAACGACAGAACTAACTTGACCAATGCCAATCAAATCGCTGAGTTCGTCCAAAACCAGATTAAAGATTGGAAACTTGCAGAAGCCGTTGCATCTTCCGGTCCCCGTAACCTCAGTGTAGGGGGTCGGGTTGGAAGAAAGCGAACTAAATGGGAAAAACCCAAAAGTGATTTTATTAAACTGAATTTTGATGGTGCAGTTAATGCAGATGGCGTGGCTTCATTCGGGTTCATCCTCAAGGACTCTGGTGGCTCCCCCATCCACTTCGACGGAGGACTGATTGGTCGACAGTCTGTGCTGATTTCCGAGACCATCGCCTTGCGCCATGGACTTCTCGAGGCCACCAGACGTGGCATTCCTCGGATCCAGATAGAAGGCGATAGTTTGCAGCTGGTCAATGCCGTGCTCGGTGACTGGCGCTGCCCGTGGGAGATTGAGCTGCTGCGTGCGGATATCCATTGCTTGTTGGCTCGTTTTCAGGATTGGAGCATATCTCACGTTGTTCGGGAGTGCAATTCTGTGGCGGACTTCATCGCTGGATCGTTTAGGCGTGTCTCCTCGGTCCCACTTGCAGCTTATTCGGGCTTCCTTACCCTCATCCTCCAGGATGCTCTAGGGTGACCACTAGCCTGTTAGTGGTCATCCGAATTTCTTTCCTTATGTAAAAAAAATATTTATATTTTTATATTATTGTACTTACGAAACTTTCCTAATCTTCTATCTCTCTATCATGCTTATAGAGTTGAATAATCATATTTTTAAGTTGCATATTCATAAAATTGAGTAACTTAAAAGAATGAATATGCAATTTCAAAACATAAATATAACCATACAAAACCATGCATACACAACTCAAAATTATGAATACAAATTGTACGCACGGTATCACAATAATAGTCGTTTGAATTGAACCTAAATCCCCATCACTATATACAAGATATAATATTTCCACTCATATATATGATATGCGATATTTTGGGTCAAGTGAGGAGAGTCTCTATGGTAAGGCGAAACTCTTGTTGTGAGGATAAATTTAATTTACCGGATTTACCTCCTTTACATATATTGGATGATCAAGATTTGTTTATTTTCTTATTTTCCAATTTTCAAACTTTATAAAATTTTTAAAAAAAATTTAAAATTATTTTTTTAAATTTATACATTTTTAAATTTTTAAATTTTAATTTTTCTTTATAAAAAATATTATAAGTCTTAAATATGCTAGTTAATTTTTTTTATATACTATGATTTTATTTTTTATATACTAGGAGTTGATTTTTCTATATTGTATGAGTTTAATTTTTTATATTCGACGAGTTCACTTTTTCCCTATTATAAGTTCACGTTTTTGAGTTTTGAGTTCAATTTCATATAACTCCATTTTCACAAAACTAAAAATATTTTTTTAAAAAAAGAAACATTATTGTTTTTACAATTTCCAAATTAATTTTCTTCCTTCAAAATAAGTATTATAAATCGTAAATAAATTAGTTATTTTGTTAAAAACTAAGGCTTCATTTTTAATATACTAACAGTTTATTTTGTATATGCTATGTGTTCATATTTTTATAATGTATGAGTTCAATTTTCATATTGTATGAGTTCATTTTTTCAATTTTCATATTGTATGAGTTCATTTTTTTTTGTTCTATGTATTCACTTTTCATATAATTAGATTTTTAAAAAAAATTAATTTTTTTTATTTTATAAAACAAACATTATAACCCATCAATAGAGTTTTTTATTTTTATAAATTAAGAGTGAGTAAAAGTGATTAACTTAAAATAATGAATATGCAACTCAAAAACATGAATACAACCATACCAAATCATTCATATACAACTCAAAATCATGAATACAAATTCAACGCACAATCACATTAAAGTTGTTTTACTTGAACGTAAATCCTCATCAATATATATAAGATTTCATGTTTCCACTCATACATAAGATATAATATGCAATGTTTTGGGTCAAGTGAGGAGAGTCCATATGGTTTGGCAAAAATCTTGTGGTGAGAACAAATTTAATTTATTGGATTTACTTCTTTTATATATGTTGGATGGACATGGTTTTTTTTATTTTTTACTTTTAAATTTGAAATTTTTAAAATTTTAAAATTTGAACATTTTAAAAAATAAAAAATTTAATAATTTTTTTCGTTTTTCATTTTTAATATTTTTTTAAAATATCATAAATCTTAAATATGGTAATTAATTTTTTATACATTATGATTTTATTTTTTGTATACTAGGAGTTGATCTTTATATAATGAGTTCAATTTTTATATCCAAAAAGTTCACTTTTTCTTTATTATAAGTCGACGTTTATGTGTTTTGATTTTATTTTTATATAATTTGTTTTTTACAAAACTAAAAAATTATTTTTTAATAAAAACATTAATTTATTTTATGATTTTTCCAAATTAATTTTCTTCTTACAAAATAAACATTATAAATTGTAAATATAGTGGTTAATTTATTAAAAACTCAGAGTTCATTTGAATATATTAAGAATTCATTTGGTACATGTGAGTGGTATCCCCATTGACTACTGCCATAACATTCCCCCTCGCTCGTCCATGACCCGCCGTCTCTCCCCCAGGTGGGTTAGGTTGAGGTTGTGGGTTTGCGTGAGTCTGTGCCTATGCTAGGTAGGCATCGTGCACTTGCAAGGGGTGACCTTAGCCTTTGCTTTCCCATCTACCTTGGCCTTAGTTCTTTCTTGCCTTGCAGTATCAATGTGAACTTTACCCTTGGTTCAAGAACTTTGATTTGTGGTGTACTTGCCGTATACCTCTTTGGTGATCATCGTGGAGAAGGCTTCATACGTCCTCGATGTCTTCTTGAAAATGTAGGTCTTGAAGGGCCCAAAAGTACAACTACCCATCAGCATGTCTCGAGCAGATGTGTCTTCTACGTGGGCGATCTTTTCCAAGATGGTGGTGAATCTTGTGAAGAAGTCCCCGAGCATCTCATCTTCGCCTTGCTCAATACCCTAACATTCGTGCATGTTCTTGATAGCATGCATTTAGGTGATAGTTTTAGGACATATTTATGTTTAAAAATGAGTTAGTTTCTTGCTTTTTGCTTGGTTTTTGTAGTTTTTGCATTTTAGTGTCTACTCTTGTGCTTTTTTTTTTTTAGGTCTTTATGAGGAGTAAGGATCGGTTACACGGATTCTAAGCCGTCTTAAGTTGGAGGATTCATAATTGGAGATGTTTAATTTTATTTCAAAGGATATGCAAGTCACTTTTTATGATCATTAAAGCCCAAGAGGTTGTGGGAAAAGAACGCTTAAATCTAGTTCATGCATTGGAGTTGGTATTTCGACACATCTATCTTGCCAGGTTTCGTTTTGGAGATATAGTGGTTGTATGAAGTTGGTTCTGGTATCACCAGAAAGCTAATTCAAAGAGCTACATTTCATGTTTGTACCACGAGTCCAAATTATAAATAGAAGACGGTCAAAACAGCCTTTGAATTGTCACTAGAATCTTGAACCGAGGGTAGAGCACAACCTGGTTCATGAGAGCGCGACCGTGCTAAAGATCCCAAACGGCATGACTTTAGAAGAGATTAGGGTGCAGGCAGGGACACGAAGCACGACCACACTCGACATACCAAGACTGCGCCGGACTATTTCTCCACGGGTGATGTGCGACAACACGAGATTTCTTTATTTTAAGTCCTTTTATGTATTTTTGGATAGTTTTATGCATGAGATATTATCTTTCTAAGATTAAGTTGGGATATTAAGTCTTTATTTTTTTTATCTTTTATTATTATCAACATTGCAACTTTGGATTAGTATTTTTTTCTTGAAAGCTTTTCCAAGGGAGACCTTAAAACGTAAGTTGTAAGTCTTAATTTCAATTATGCATTATTAAATCTTTTGTGTGTAATTAGTTGATTGAAGTTTTGGATTACATAATATTGTGAGGTAATTGATTCTCAACAAATTTGAGTAGGATATATCCCTTTGCTTAAATTGAATATGGTTTGTCTAGGATTTTGTTATATTGATCACCTAATAAGAGATCTAGATTAGTTTACAATTAAAACCATTAAGAACCGATAGGAATTAATTGGTTAAAGTAGGATTTATACTTTTTTAGGATCGGTTGGCTTGATTAAGTATAGAAGAGGTTAAATTCACAAATAACATGAATGCTTAGTTGCTTTAAGGAATTTGTCTCTATCGATACTTGAAACTTGACGCTATTGTTTAATTGTATCTAGAAGGTCTTCTAGGTTGTTGAATGATTAGAGTTGTTAGACTGGTAGTTCTAATAACTAAAACTGAAGTTTGGATTAGAAACCCACGTTAGATTATTCAAGAAAAGTGAGAAGCAAGAGAATCAATGATCAATAAGCATATTCATAACGAATGTTAAACTAGTTAAACATACCATTCTCATACTTTATATGCACAAACATAATTGTGTTCATATTTTGATTTTAATTTGCATCTTAGATTTAGATACCCATTCAAACCATTAAAATCCCCTTTTTATTCTATTACTTGACACACAAGTAAAGACACAAATACTTAAGTCTCCGTGGGATCGACCCTTGCTTACCAATATTACAAAGTTAGGTTAGTTAGGTTTCTTTGATAGGTATTAACGACTGCAAAAATACCTCATTAGTTCTACTTGTGCTTTCTCACCCCTACTGAAATGGGCCATGAACTCTGTCAAGCGTTAGAATGACACAATTGTCTTGAGCTAGATGCTTATGAACCAAGTCAAGGCTGTTTTTGATGGGTAGTAGGGAAAATACTATAAAATACTGCTTTGTTATAGGAGTTTATGCTCATTTGGACCATGAAGTATTTGATGTGGTCCTCAAGATCAGTGCTCCATTTGTAATGTTCCATTTGTGGCTTATGAAAGCCTTTGTGCATTTGCTTTCCCTATATTTCCTCAAAGAAAGTAGATAGGCCAGCATCCCCACGTGGACCCTCTATAGTCCCTTAACCACCTACACCACAGACCTCCCAGACCGGTGTGATCTAGAGCTCACTGAGATGTACATAGGATTACATTGACGGATCCTAGTCTGCGAGCCGTTGGTAAATGCAGTCTATACCTCGGCATGAAAAACCTCAAGTGCGTATCCGGGTTTATAACTCGACACATATGAAGGAATGTAATCTTGATGATGTTCTTGGGGAGGAAAGGGCACATTCCTAAGATAGTTCTAATCGTACCCTTGATAGGGATTCCAAGCATGTGCCACGTAGGTCATAGAGCCTACTACCATGAGTTTTCTGCCACCACCAGATAAGTCCACCCTAGTGGCACACCATATGGCCAAACTAGTTACTGGATCTCATATTTCTTGTTCGGTGTACCCCCGGGGACGCGTTGTTAGAATGTTATGGGAATAAATTGTTGGAACAAGCCATTTAAGTGAAGAAACTTTTGATGTCAGGCCTTTCGAGGATGAAAAGCTCCCCACCGTCAACGCTAGTGTTGGAACCCAAAATAAACGAGTGCTAGAAATAGGGACCTAAACTAAGATAAAATCAGGCATGTAGAAGATTCACTCTTATTCTGCCCGTGGAATGTCTCATGCTCACTAAAAACAGATTTTACAGTTTGATTGTTTGCGTCTTTTCAGATTATGTGCGTTCTTTCCTTACTCTTGAACTTCTACTTAGCTTTTACAAATTTATTCTAAGTGTTTTATCTCTCAGAAATAGCGGTTTAGAACCTTTTAGGATTCCCTCTTGTGAGTAGCGCGCTTCTTCAAAATATTTCAACATATCGAGTCTCTATTAACAAGGAGTTATTTAAGTTAGAGATGTTTTTCGACCCTTGGACACTTCCTTTCTTTAACTATTTATAGTGTTGGGAAAGGTAAAAAATTAGACTTCCATTGATAGCATCTTTTAGACAATCATTAAAACAGAGTAGCATCGACTAAAACAATAATTAATCTCAAATTAAGTCCAATTAACAAATTAGAAATTAGGGATACATATCTCAATTCGAATTATTAAATTAGGAATGGATTAAAGAGAAATTAGGGATTTAGAAGTTGGCGCTCGAATTTCTCATGTATAAATATGCAATAATTTTAAAAAATGGAAATCTGAGCCACTATTTTTATCTTCTCCCACCTACAATGAACAAGAACAAAAGTTACATGTTAAATTTCATGATACAAAAAAAAAACAAGGCGGATTTGCAGGGGTGCCCCATGTAAAAAAAATATTTGCAAAAGTACCCTATATTCTAGCATATTGCAAATCATGCATTTTTCTGCATTTATTCAATTTTATTTTTCATTATTTTATTGTTTAATTATTTGAATTTAAATTTGTAATGTTTTTTAGAAATGAATTATTAAATTGAAAGGATTAAAATTAGAAAACAAAAATTAAAAATATAAGTAAATAAAAGTCATGTGAAAAGATATTTTTAAACGATTTATTGGTTATGATTTTAAAGTGTATATGGAAAATAAGGAGTAAAAAAGGAAAAAAGAAAAGTCAAAGATATGACAAAGATACTAGTTCATTGAGATTTCCATCAAAGTCTACTCGCGCTAGATTTTATACTGTCATGCTTGCCTATTGTACTATCATACATCTCTATGATTCTGTCACGTACTTAAAAAGAAAAAGGAAATTACAAAAGAATTAGATTTGTTACGAAGTATTTTGTTTTCTTTAAATGATAAATATAACGGATATTAGAAAGATAACAATCTGTAAAGATACCAATATTAATGGAAACAATAATAACCAATTATTAGAGGATAAAAGAAAAGTCAAAGATATGGCAAAGATAATAGTTGCTTGAGATTTCCGTTAAAGTCTACTCGGGCTAGATTTTATACTGTCATGCTTGTCTATTCTACTGTTGATATACACAATTATGTTGTGTATTTAGGAGGAGTTTTAGCATACATTTTATGATGTTTTAGGTGGCTTAGAAGACTTTCTACAGCTAGGAGAAGAAGACCCAAAGATGCATATTATTGGAGTTTTGGAGCTGGTTGGAAGAGAAGTTAAAGAAGCACATTTTGTTGCTGGTGGCACCCACCGCCAGACCGGCGGCACCCACTGCCGATGACGTCGCGAGACTCCTTATTGCGCCATGTGTTTTATCATGATGGGATCTTTTTCTATCAACTTTATTCCGTTTTTATGCATTTTTTGATAGACTTTTTAGACTTAGTTTGATATATTAGGTTTTGAGAGTTGCACCTCTCTTTCATCATCTACCTATTATTTTTCTTTCAAAGTTTTAGCCTCTCATGGAAAACTAAGCCCTTTTGCTTAGTCAGACAGTTTGAAGCTTCGTTTTGACTTTTAGTTTTGAGATTTATACTCTTTATTTATTGCATGGAATTATTTTACTCTCTTGTTTGAATTGTTTATGTGATTGATTTCAGCAATTTCTAGTGTTTTTGTTATTGAATCTCAATTGCTAGATCTAGAGACATTACTGGTTGAGTTTCTCTACTTCATAGTAGCAAACTGCATTGTACTAGTATCTGGTTGTGCTAGTCTATTGCAGAAGAGAGTTTAATTGCATTCTAGCATAAAAGCTAGTTGTTTTATGCTAGATTTGTATCCTGATTATATTCCTATTCTTAATGTTGCTTTTTGAATTGAATCTTGATAGTTTCAAGGTTATTCAATTAGTTAGGATTGATAGTATCTGGTTGTGCTATTAATTATCTTTGAAAAGGAATTGGAATTCCATATGCATGCGATATTGAGTGAAATCTATGATCAACTTGTCACACGAATGTGGATCTCTAGTTGACTAAGTGTTTTTCCCAATTTGAGAAAAACCCAAACTTTATTGCTTTATTAGTTTTTGCATGCTAGATAGTAGTTTAATTCATAAATCCCCTTTTACTTTAATTGACATAAAATTTACATAAAAAGATAAACCAACCTCCCTGCGGGTTCGACCCTTACTTCCCTAAGACAACAATCTTTTGGTTTGTTAGAACTCTTTTGCATAACCGTGATTTGAACGACCATTTCACGCCTATCAAATTGGCGTCGTTGCCGGGGAGGCAATAATTGTCTTTTTTGTAATTTTTGTGCCAATTTTGGTGTGAATCTATCTTATGGTTCACACTCGTGCTACTAATAATTCACCACTTGTTTTTGATCCAGAAATTGAACGGACTCTTTTCAGAACTCATCGAGCTGTGCGTGCACTACTGCAAGGAATACGAACAATGGGTGATCAACGAGTTACTCTTGAGACCTTGACAACTCCTAATCTGAATCAGCCTACACGTGAAGTGCAATTCCCAGCCCTTGGTGATGGGGTGAAGTTTGAGCTCAAGACAGGAGTAGTTCATCTACTCCCAAAATTCAACGGAACTCCACTTGAGGATCCCATTCAACATCTTGATGAGTTCCTTGATGTCTGCACCAGCATGTGTCCCTCTGATATTACTGAAGAACAGACGAGGCTAAGAGCGTTTTCTTTTTCTTTGAAGGAATCCGCTAAAGACTGGTATCATGCTCTACCTTCTGGAAGCGTTACTACTTGGGTGAACTTGAAGAAGTTGTTTCTGGACAAATACTTCCCTGCAATCAAGTCTAATCAACTCAAGAAGCAGATTTGTAATATAGAGCAATCCCCCAACGAGTCGCTCTATGAATATTTTAAGCGCTTCAAGAAGCTGGTAAAGAGTTGTCCCTACCATGGTTATGCTAATCATGATCTTATTCTCTATCTCCATGGAGGACTCCATGAGGATGACAGGCGATTAGTCAATTCCTCTTGTGGTGGAAACATCATGAAAAGAACCTATGAAGAGGATCTAGACATCTTTTCTACGCTGGCTGATGATTATAGGCAATATACTGGAAGAGGTTCTAAAAACTTGTCAGCCTCCAACTCTCACTCTAAAATTGATCAAGCTGACTTTGATGTGCTGAAGGAAGAAGTGTGGCGGTTGAAACTAAAGGGTACTGCTCAACAGGCTAAGGCTTGTGGAATCTGTAATGACGCCTTTCATCCTACTGATTCATGTCCTACACTACAATAGGAGGTGAATGCAATTGGAGGGTACCAAATGAAGCCAAGACATGATCCTTATTCAAACACCTACAACCCAGGCTGGAAAGATAATCAAAACTTCAGGTGGAGAGAGCCCGAGTCAAAGCAACAACAAGATCAGTTTCAACAAGCTAACCCATATATGCCAAGGCCTCAAGGAATGAATCCCAATGCGGCTCCTTCTATGGAAAACATGATGAAGATATGGATGCAAAATAATCTCACTCTTCAAGATAGTGTGACTAAACTGACTCAAAATCAAGAGAAATTCCAGGAAACTACATCAGCAAGCATTCACAACTTGGAACGACAAATAAGTCAAATCTCTCAAGCTGTAAGCAAACTGGAAGCAAGAGATTCGGGTAAGCTTCCCTCTCAAACAAAAGTCAACCCGAATATTCGTAATGTCAGCGTTGTCACTTTGAGGAGTGGCAGACAACTTGAGGACAGAATAGTGGAAGAATCTGACGAAGACGAGGGTGGCAACCGCCGCCAAGACGAGTTTGGCTACGACAAATTGGAATTAATTGGCGGCGACCAAAAATTAAATGGCGGCGACCGCCGCCAGGACAGCGGCACCCGCCGCGACGATGATGACCCGCCACCCACTTTTTTTAAAAAAAGCGGCGACCGCCGCCCAACTTACGGTGACCGCCGCCTACCTGATGAAGCCTCCGATGAAGAAAGATCTCTAGTTCTCCCTGAATGGAAGCCAATTGCCCCGTTTCCATCTGCATTAAAGCGTACAGAGCCCCTGAAGCAGGACAAAGACATGTTCGAGATGTTTAGAAACACTGAGGTCAACATTCCTCTCCTTAATTGATCATGTCAGTCCCACACTATGCAAAGTTCTTAAAGCAGATGTGCACTACAAAGCGGATTCAGAACAAGAACAATTAAAAGAAGGTGAAGGTAAGCGAGCACGTTTCAGCTGTGTTTCAAAAATGCTTACCTAAAAAGTGCGGAGATCCAGGTATGTTTACTATCCCTATTACAATTGGAGGTACTAAAGTTGAAAAAGCCATGCTAGATTTGGGTGCTTCTATCAATGTAATGCCTTCTACTCTTTGTGAATCTCTAAAACTTGGACCTATGCATGCTACTAATATCTCTATTCAGTTAGCTGATAGGTCTAATGTTCGTCCTATAGGGTTAGTAGAGGACGTTTTGGTTATGGTTGGTGATCTCACTTTTCCTGCTGATATCTATGTGCTTAAAATGGAACATGATGATCATGCAATTCCTATTTTGTTAGGGAGACCTTTTCTGAAAATAGCAAATACAAAAATCAATGTGAGCACTGGCTCTTTAACCATGGAATTTGATGGGCAAACCATTAAGTATAATATTTATGAAGCCATGAAATATCCTTATGATGATTACTCTGTTTATGCTATTGATATGCTTGAGCCTGTGGTGCAAGATGTTTTTGATGAAAATCAACTAGATGATGTGGAATCTATTATTGTTGATTCTAGTTTGGATTTTACTTTATCAACTGATATACAGGAGATTATAAACGAGATGTATGCTTATTATAAGCTTCCTCTTGAGCCACCTAGCAAAACTCCTTTACCATTAACCCTGCCTAGGGAAAAGTTGTTTCCCTCTGTTGTGTAGGCACCGGTGATTGAGTTGAAGCAACTCCTAGACCTCCTCAAGTATGAATTTCTTGGAGACAAGGAAACATTACCAGTGATCATCTCCAGCAAGCTCACAAAAGACCAAGAAGACAGGCTAGTGGCAGTTCTAAAAGAGTATAAGACAACATTTGGTTGGACCATTGTTGATATCAAGGGAATTATCCCCACTACTTGCATGCATCGTATACTACTGGAAGGAGAAGAGAAGCCATCTAGACAACCACAAAGGCGTTTAAATCCACCTATGATGGAGGTGGTGAAGAAAGAAGTCTTGAAACTCTTGCAAGCAGGTATGATTTTCCCTATCTCCGACAGCAAATGGGTTAGCCCCACACATGTTGTACCAAAGAAAGGGGGAATTACAGTGGTGGAGAATCAGCAAGGAGAATTGGTCCCCACAAGACTGCAGACAAGTTACAGAGTTTGCATTGACTACCGCAAGCTGAATGCAACCACTAGGAAGGATCACTTCCCCCTTCCTTTCATTGATCAGATGCTTGAGAGATTGGTTGGCAGAGCATTCTATTACTTTCTAGATGGGTACTCAAGCTACTTTCAGATAGCCATTGCCCCTGAAGATCAAGCCAAGACAACTTTCACTTGCCCATTTGGCACTTTTGCCTACCGTAAGATGCCATTTGGTTTGTGCAATGCCCCTGGGACTTTCCAAAGGTGTATGGTAAGCATCTTTTCTGAGTACATTGAGAATTTCTTTGAAGTTTTCATGGATGATTTTACTGTACATGGGGATAATTTTGATGCATGCCTAAATCACTTATCACTTGTACTAGCTAGATGTGTTGACACTAATTTAGTGCTTAATTCTGAAAAGTGTCATTTCATGGTAGAACAGGGTATTGTACTTGGTCATATAGTTTCGGGTAGGGGTATTGAGGTCGATAAGGCAAAGGTTGAAGTAATTCAATCTTTGCCCTATCCTACTAATGTGCGCGAAGTTCGTTCTTTTTTAGGCCATGTAGGTTTCTACCGTAGGTTTATTAAAGACTTCTCGAAGATCTCAGGACCTCTGTGCGTACTGTTGAAGAAAGACATGTTGTTTGAGTTCACAACGTAGTGTCAGACAACCTTTGATGATCTTAAGGCTCGCTTGACAAGTGCCCCTATTACTCAGGCTCTTGATTGGTCTAAGCCCTTTGAAATAATGTGTGATGCTAGTGATTATGCGTTGGGGATTGTGTTGGGCCAAAAAAAAGCCAAAGCTTCTCATGTGATTCAATATGCATCAATGAACCTGAATGGTGCACAGAGGAACTACTCTACTATAGAAAAGGAGATGCTTGCAATGGTATTTGCACTTGAGAAGTTCAGACCTTACCTCCTTGGAACAAAGGTCATCATTTATACTGATCATGCTGCCCTGAGATACCTACTGACAAAGAAAGAAGCAAAGCCAAGATTGATTCGGTGGGTCCTATTGCTCAGTGAATTTGATATTGAGATCAATGACAAGAAGGGTGCTGAAAACCTGGTAGCTGATCATCTCAACAAAGTTGTTCAAGAAGAGAGCACCCCTCAAAAGCAGATTCAGGCAAGCTTTCCGGATGAGTCCTTGTTCAAGATGAGCACCATAGAGCCATGGTATGCAGACTTGGTGAACTTACTCAGCACAGGTGAATTCCCTCAACCTTTCAACAAAGCTCAAAGGGATAGACTACGCAGTACATCTAGATTTTTTGTCTGGGATGACCCCTATCTTTGGAAGCACTGCTCTGACCAGGTAATCCGCCGTTGCATTCCAGAAAATGAGGTAAATTCTCTCCTTACACTTTGTCATTCTGGAGCATGTGGGGGACATTTTGTGGTTCAAAGAATTGCTAGGAAGGTACTTGATGCAGGATTTTGGTGGCCTACCATCTTTAAAGATGTACATAACTACTGTAAATCTTGTGACAGATGCCAAAGAGTTGGAAATATGTCCAGTAGGGATAAAATGCCCCAAACTAGTTTAATTTTTTGTGAAATATTTGATGTTTGGGGTATTGATTTCATGGGACCTTTTCCAAACTCTAGTGGTAATATTTATATTTTACTTGCGGTGGACTACGTTTCCAAATGGGTGGAAGCGAAGGCTACTAGGACTGATGATTCTAGAGTTGTTGCAGATTTCTTGAAGTCCCATATTTTCAACAGGTTTGGAATACCCAAGGCCCTCATAAGTGATAGGGGAAACTCACTTTTGTAATAGGACAATCACTGCCCTATTAAAGAAGTATCATGTCACCCAAAGAGTTTCTACTGCCTATCATCCTCAAACAAATGGTCAAGCTGAAGTATCAAATAGGGAGATTAAATCCATTCTGGAGAAGACGGTGTCTCCTAGCAGAAAAGATTGGAGTCAGAGGCTTGATGATGCATTATGGGGCTACATGACAGCTTACAAAACACCTATTGGTATGTCACCTTTTAGGTTGGTTTTTGGTAAGGCATGTCACCTCCCAGTTGAGTTGGAACACAAGGCCTATTGGGCTATCAAGAAGTGCAATTTACAACTCGAAGAAGCTGGGGAGCTTAGAAAGCTCCAATTATAGGAGTTGGAGGAGGCAAGGATTGAAGCTTATGATAATGCTATTCACTACAAAGAACGGACTAAGGCCTGGCATGACAAAAACATCTTGAGAAAGGACTTCAAAGCTGGTGACAAAGTCCTTCTATTTCAATCCCGCCTTCGAATCTTTCCAAGCAAGTTGAGATCCCGTTGGGCAGGGCCTTATGTGATTGCTAAAGTTTTTCCCCATGGTGCAATTGAGCTCTATGATCCCAAGGCACATTCATTATTCAAAGTAAATGGTCAAAGAGTGAAGAAGTATCATGAGGGATTTACCAAGGACACAATTGAGGAAGTTGTTCTAACAAAGCCCGACGCTGAAAACTGATGAATTGGCATTACGTCGAGCCACGACGTTAAATAAGGCGCTTGTCAGGAGGTAACCCGGCCTAGGTACTTTCTTTCTTTCTTGTTTTCTAGCTTAGTTATTTTTGTTTCGGTTTTTCCTTTGTTTTGTGTGGACTAACCTGTAGGAAGGAGTAAAGGAGGACAACGTAACTGGCGGCGACCGCCGTAAGCACGGCGGCACCCGCCACCATTTATTTTTTATCGGTCTTTAGCTATGAAGTGACAGCGGCGACCGATGCCAATCCAGCGACAACATCCATAAGATGGTGGCACCCGTCGCCCCTACCGTACATGTATCCACCTTTTTTCCCTTAAAAAAAAAAGAAAATCGAAAAAAAAAGAGTGTTGAAGTTGTAAGATAAAAACAGAAAGAGGGTAAAGAGGGTTCATTAAAAATATGAGGGCTTTTGTAAAAAGAGAGCTTTGAGAGGAAAAAGATAGAAGTTTAGAGAGGAGATCTTCCAAGCTCAGATCCACTTCAGATCCGACACGATCCAAGCAACCCGCTGCTCGGTCGACCTCGCTGCGAGCTCACTGCCCACCTTCGCTTCACTCCACGCGGTGACCGCCGCAGATCTGGTGATTTTTCGAGAAAACTCGAGGCGGCACCCGCCGCCAAGAACGCGACACCCACCGCCAAGAACATCGAGCCCGCCCCCACAATCTATAGCCATCCGCTCTCTATTTCCGGGTATTTTCGGCTATTTTACTACTCTTTTTCAGTCCATTAAGAGTTCATAGTGTGCATCATGAGTTCTAGGAAGCGTGCTCTGAGTTCTAGATCCGCCACCTCCGAGGTCCATGAGGCCCGAAGGAAGATTATTAAGGGACGGGAGATTGTGTCTACTCTATTTTTTGATCCCGTCGCTATGAGGCAGTTAGGATTGGAGACTTGTACTAGGTTGATGTTGACCCATGCTGGATTGGGTAATTTTTTCTTTAAGAGTGCTCCCACATTCCCTGCATGGAATAGGGAATTTTTGATTACTTTGGAGGATGACCATGAGAATGGGAAGATCTCTTTTCAGTTAGCAGGTTCATTACATGTATTGACTTATGCTAGCCTTGAGGAGGCATTTGGTATTTCCAAGCAGCCTCTTGATTCTACTCTTTGGATGCTACTGAGGAGGAGTTGAATTTCTAGTATAACACTACAGGTTTTCCTTCATTTGATCCCAAGGCAGGATAAAAAAATTACAAGTGGTCTCATCCTTGCTTGCGTATTGTTCATAAGGTGATTAGGATGGCTTGGTATGGCCAGACTGAGGCAAACAAGGTCTCTTACACTGATTTAGAGACTATGTGGAGTTTCACACCACCATGCAAGCTTATTAGAGATTGGAGAGCTCAGTTTCTTGCTTGTTGCAAGAAGAGTGGAGGCTAGAAGAATGCAAGATTGCTATTGGTGGGATGATTTCTATCTTGGGAGAGTTTCTGAACATTCCTTTTCCTCCATCATCTTAGAGACTATCTCCTACTTTCACTTGTGACATTAAGCATTTGAGGAATGTTGGATATCTTACTGAGGATAGA
Source organism: Fallopia convolvulus (assembly GCA_964016875.1). Taxonomy (NCBI): domain Eukaryota; kingdom Viridiplantae; phylum Streptophyta; class Magnoliopsida; order Caryophyllales; family Polygonaceae; genus Fallopia; species Fallopia convolvulus. The sequence goes on from OZ024726.1 coordinate 7,465,059, forward strand.
GGCAGATTTTACTATTTATTTGGTCCTCCCACGGGTATTTCTAGGATCCTTTTGCCTATTGCTGAGTTACCCTTTGGACTTGAGTATCATCATTTTGATCTGCGTTAGTTATCCGTTCGTGTTGGAGCTTCTGGTCCTTCTTCTTCTTCTGCTCCACAGGCTGCTCCACCATCTACTTCACAGCCTATTCCAAAGACTATTCCTCAGGACAACACAGTTATGCATGAGGATGCTCCTGATTTGGATTTTCCTAGTACTTCTAGAGTTGACACTGGTTTGAGCTGGCAGGATGATATGATGCGCCAGATGAGCCAGCTTTCAGTTCGTTAGGAGGAGATGTTCACTCAGCAGTCTGCTTTGTCTACTTCTATAGACCGGATCCACTAGTTCCACCAGGATCAGTCTCAGTTCTTTCAGCAGTAGACTAGCTATTTTCAGCAGCAGGCTCAGTTTTTCCAGGGCGTGTGGCCCACATACCCCTCATATCTTGACTATCCACCATATCCACCACCACCTTCTAATCAGTAGTGGTATTCTTCTTTACTTCCCCTTTATTTTATTATTGTCTTTACTACATTGAGGACAATGTGTGTTCTAAGTGTGGGGGAGTGGGAATTATATTACTATTGATATGCTATAAAAAAAGAGCCATAAAAAAATTGAAAAAAGGCAAAATAAATCCTGGGATAGACTAAAAACCCAAAAGGGCGGTCTAGGTAATAAGCAGGTAATCTGGCATGCTCTAGGCCTTGGAAATAATAGATTCACATTGGTGTGAGTTGGTGAGTCCATTATTGAAAAATGAAAAGAGAGTGTTAGGTGAAAACCTGAAAAGGTGCCTAAGCAAAATGAGTGAAAAAAAAGAGTGTTTTAGGACTATCTTTTACCGGTGCAGGAGACGTAAGAAGTGGAGTATAGGAGTGTTTTGGATAGGTTTTCACTAGGAGGTATAAGGTGTAGATTTATGGAGACTTTCACTCTCTTTGTTGATGTTGATGATGGACTTGTTAGTGGTTAGTTTTTGGTGGTTTCATGATTGATGTTTTGATGGGTATTAGGGATGTTTGGTGGTTTGAGTTGAGCATAATGATGGTTGATGATGATGATGATTTGCTCTATTGTGTTGATGTTGAGTAGAGTAGGTGGTTAGAGCTTATTTGCTATATATATATATTGTTGTTTAGGTTGGGTGTTGAGCTTGCATGAGAATGCTTTTATTCCTCTTTGTAGCTTCCTTGCACTTTGATGATTCGGGGGATATAGTTTTTATGAGTGATAGTATTCTGAGTCACTCAGGGACGAGTGAGATTCAAGTGTTGGGGAGTTTGATATACACAATTATGTTGTGTATTTAGGAGGAGTTTTAGCATACATTTTATGATGTTTTAGGTGGCTTAGAAGACTTTATACAGCTAGGAGAAGAAGACCCAAAGATGCATATTATTGGAGTTTTGGAGCTGGTTGGAAGAGAAGTCGAAGAAGCACGTTTTGTTGCTGGCGGCACCCGCCGCCAGACCGGCGACACCCACCACTGATGACGTCGCGAGACTCCTTATTGCACCACGTGTTTTATCTTGATTGGCTCTTTTTCTATCAACTTTATTCCGTTTTCTATGTATTTTTAGATAGACTTTTTAGACCTAGTTTGATATATTAGGTTTTGAGAGTTGCACCTCTCATTCATCATCTACCTATTATTTTTCTTTCAGAGTTTTAGCCTCTCATGGCGAACTAATCCCTTTTGCTTAGTCAGACAGTTTGAAGCTTCGTTTTGACTTTCAGTTGTGAGATTTCTACTCTTTATTTATTGCATGGAATTATTTTACTCTCTTGTTTGAATTGTTTATGTGATTGATTTCAGCAATTTCTAGGGTTGTTATTATTGAATCTCAATTGCTAGATCTAGAGACATTACTGGTTGAGTTTCTCTACTTCATAGTAGCAAACTGCATTGTACTAGTATCTGGTTGTGCTAGTCTATTGCAGAAGAGAGTTTAATTGCATTCTAGTATAAAAGCTGGTTGTTTTATGCTAGATTTGTATTCTGATTATATTCCTATTCTTAATGCTGCTTTTGAATTGAATCTTGATAGTTTCAGGGTTATTCAATTAGTTAGGATTGATAGTATCTGGTTGTGCTATTAATTATCTTTGAAAAGGAATTGGAATTTCATATGCATGCGATATTGATTGAAATCTATGATCAACTTGTCATACAAATGTGGATCTCTGTTTCACTAAGTGTTTTTCTCAATTTGATAAAAACCCAAACTTTATTGCTTTATTAGTTTTTGCATGCTAGATAATAGTTTAATTCATAAATCCCCTTTTACTTTAATTGACATAAAATTTACATAAAAAGATAAACCAAACTCCCTGCGGATTCGACCCTTACTTCCCTAAGACTATAGTCTTTAGGTTTGTTAGGACTCTTTTGCATAGCCGTGATTTGCACGACCATTTCACGCCTATCAACTCTCATACCTCTATATGATCATGTCACGGACTTAAAAAGGAAAAGGAAATTGTAAACGTATTGGATTCGTTACCAATTTTTTGTTTCCTTTAAATGGAAAATATAATGGATATTAGAAAGATAACAATCTTAAAAGATAACAATCTTAATGGAAACAATAATAACCAATTATTCTACATAAAGTTTCACCGGACCTCTACTTAATCTTATCTTTTCATCGAGTTTTGATATACGAATAAACTTGTCATCTTAGAGTGATGATTCACATTGAGCTCTACCATGGGTAAGTAGTATACGATTGAATCATTTTGATAATCCTTTATTGCTTCTAAGTATTACGATTTCGATAATCCTTTATTGCTTCTAAGTATTACGATTTGTGTATTTTCTGGTCGAAGCAACATCTTAAGTACGTTAATTACTAATGGTGAATGGAATGTCTTAGGAGATAAGCGGTCTTACGAAGTGGGGGATAAGAAGACAGTAACACTCGTTGTATCCGATACTATAAAATTCGAATCCCTTGATTATGAACTCTCCCTTGATTATGAAATTATCCCTTGATTATGAAAAGTATAGTCTACATCTGCACTATGTAATGCCCATGAAGGTAAACTTTCCACCCTTTGAAGTTAATGGTGAAGATGATCTTGAAGCTTACAAATTTTTGAATTCAAAATCATCAAAAGAGGGGATGTGGCCGATAGATCTATAAACAAGCATTAAAGTGAAGAAAAATAATCAATTTATGGACGAGGGCATTGACAGGAAAGTCTTTGAGTTTCAATATCCAAACTCTATGGAAGAGATGAGAGTTTCATCAAGTGCACCACTTGTAAGCCAGTATGACCGAACACCAATTAAGGACGACCGGACTTTAGATGAAATCATCAACGATGATAATAATGTCTCCTCTGTTATGGGTGGCATGATATTTGGGAATGGTGACAGGATCCCTAAAGACAGTGATAGGTTACGAACCAGGAATACTTCGCCAATTAATATCGTATCATTGAGCAGCGATGATGAAATTGGAGGGTCTACTTCAACAAATAAAAGCAAACATGTCGTTGTCATGCTCAGTGATGATGATGATGATGATGAAGGTACTAATTTTGTAAACCTTGGAGATGAAGAAATTGATTTTAACGGGAATGGATTTGCAAGTGATGATTTTGATGGAGCAAAACAATCTTGATCAAGTTGCTCATGATGAAGTAATGGAAGATATTGATGATCAATTTGTTGATGTTGATGAGGCTGTTATTCGAGAAGTGGAAGAGAATTACTATCGTGCAAAAAAAATGCTAAAGAATGGGGTACATTACATGGTGAACAAAACAATGATGAGGTTCATAATCATGCAAAAATTAGTGAGGGAGACTATTTCAATTCCAAAAAGGAGCTGCAAGATGCGTTAAGGTCTATTGCATTGAGAGATTGCTTCGAGTTGGACGTAAAGAAGTTAGACAAAACTTGTAATATCCCTCATTTTTTAAAAGGGTAAAAATGTAATTTTACATTTACTATTAATATAATAAAATATTTTCATAATTTATTTTCTTAAAGTTATAACGTTATAACATTATAAATTTTATAACAATGGTTTATAAGTTTAAGGCGATATTAAAGGTTAAAAAAAATTATTGTCTCGTATTAGAAATATTAATTATGAACCATAAGAATTATGGTTTTATGATTAGTATTATATGACAAAATGTAACCATGAATAATATGAGTCTTATTTATTATTTAAAATTATAAGATAATAATTATAAGCGATAAAACTTATGAAGAAGTGTGATAATAATATTTCTAAAATTTATATAAATGCTTTTAAGATAAAGTTTTATTAAATAAATTATAAAAAGGTCATATGATATTTAGTTGAGTTATTAGAAGTCCTCAAGTCAAGGTGAAAGGGACATCTTTATCACTTTTAGAAAACTAGAAGGGTTGTTTGTGCAATTTTCCGAAAATGGATTGAAGAACTCAAGGGTTGTCTTCAACCTTGAACCCGAAACTTCAATTGATCATAACTTCTTCGTTTCTCAACGGATTTTCGATCCGAAAGATGTTTCGGAAAGCTCATTACATTTTCTATCTAAAACCTCAATCAATTTGAGGAAATGAACTTGAATGTGTATTTGGGCATACGATTAGTTCAAGAGTCGTGTTTATCCAAAGTGACTGGAATTTGGTCTAATTAATGAGGTTTATCCATTGATTGGCATAAGTAGGCATTGTGGGTGGATAAGAACTTAATAATGAAGCAATTGAATGAGTGGATTGATGCAAATTCATTACCGAAATTGATTACAAAGGAAGGGGAAAAACGCTTGTTTGAGATAATAGCTCCGGTTTCAATTTACAACGTCGTTTCAAGCTCTTTTTGGATGCTATAAAATCCCATTGTGTAGAGATCATTATCATATACCATTCTTCTTCACATATCATCTCTCAAAAACGCCGTTTTGGAGCCCAAAATTTCGATTGCAATCGGTTCCTTGTCCACGTTCAAAAACAGGGGAGTCGGTCGGTTTTTGGGATCTTTCTCATTCTACACTCAACGAAAATTAGATCCGAAACCAAATCCATACTCTACACAAAATTCCCTACGAAAACCTATATTACACGTCCAAATTCATCCTCTAAGGTGTTTAAAACTTCAATCGAATACTCAAGTTTTGCCAAGAAAATCTGACCGACATATCCTCAGTAAAACGTGAATATCTCCTTCATTTCTCAACATTTTTATGATCCGTTTAAACCAATGCAAATTAGACTTCAAGACGGTTCTAGGGATACCAATCATGCCTCAATCCGTTGCCGGACCATCGAGAACGAGTCTGCTGAATTCACCTCTATTTTGTTGGGCTGCTGCTGCGAGTGAGGGGAGAAGAGATGGGGCCCGCGGGCCCGACCCGGCCCGATCGACCCTCCCTTGGTCTATTGGCTATTTTATGGTATTTTGGATATTTTTATTTAATAAATTATAGTTAAATTTTATAAAAATATGTTTAGTTAATTTTTATAGTGGTTTAAGTGAATTTCAAAATTTTAAAAATATTAACCTTTACAGTAAAAATGATTTGTAGTTGTAAAGTTTATATCAAATATAAACTTAGTCATGTCCGTTGTTCCTAAATCAACGTCGTTGGGTTACAAAATAAATTGACGGTAATTTATTTTGTGGTTGATTGAAACAGGAACAAGTTCGAGTCGTAATCTCGAGTGATCGTCTTTCCAAGGCAAGTGAAATCGGTTCTATTTTCGCATTCATTTCCTAAGCATGATTCATATCATGATGTTTTTTTAAATATATGTTGGGAACTTCTGTGTGAATAAAATTGAACTTAGGATTGTTTTACATTCCTAGATTTAATGACTCTCATTCTTAGACATATTCTAGGCTGCATTAGATATGGATGTAGGGCTTATTACTCTGTGATGCTGTGTGTATGTTTATTTAAGCTTCATTGTAAGGAGCCGAACGTAAAGTCTTATGACTTATATTACATAATATTTAATTCTCGCTAGGTCGTTTTCTTTTTAAACCCTAGCTAAGGTCATGACCCATATCCCTCAACCGTTGTGGGGTGTTCGCACTTTTACGTGCCATGGGACGTAGGTGCCCGTATATCTTAAATAATCCTCAACCGCTGAGGGGTTCGCACTTCTTAAGTGCCATGGGACGTAAGTTCCCGTATATCTTAAAGAAGTATTCTGAGACTATGTCCCTTCTAATCAAAGTACATAATAATCCAAGTGGAACTATTCTTAAATGTTTAAAAGCAACTCAGATAAGTGTACTTGTACACAAAGTAATATGGATAGGATGGTCAGTACAAAATGGGAAACCGTCCTCGCTCTCGGGTCCCGTTGTCATCTGGTTCCAATCTGAATTCGCACAACACGTATGCGGTGAGGTTGGTTGAGGTGCGCGGGGTCAACGAGAGTTTAATGAACCGACTATAACGATCTGTGTGTAACAACGTTCCCAATATATCTGCATTAGAGTCCGAGGATGCTCTCTTATTTCTTCTTTCGAAAATTCATAACGTTTTCCTGGAAGGATGTAGCTATTGGGTTTCGACCGGCTTTAATTCGGATTCCGGTTCCAGTATCTACACTCTCTTACTAAATCGGAACCACCTTAGAAAACCCACTTGCTTAGTCTGTTACAAGACTAACCCGACCATTTATTTTCCTTGCATGGTCGGCTGGTGTCAACCGTATTTCTCGTTGCGGCACACCATGTGATCTTTCCATTCAGGTTGTGAGAAGTATGCTGAAGATGGGACGAGCTGGAGTTGGATATTCTGTCAAAAGTTACAAGGTCAACTATATTTTCGAGTTTATGTTAAACGTGTCTAGGGTTTTATTTCCTAGATAATGTATAGGCGCAAGAGTTATTGTATTGATGTAATTTCAAATACAACATTTCATAAATCTTCCGCTGTAAGTTTTATTCTCTTTTATGAGGAGAAGTTCAATAATAAAAAGAAAAAAAAATTCTATCTCATTTTTATCCAACATTTCTTTTATTTATTATAATTAATTGTATTAATTGTTCGGATTCAAGCCTAGGGTGGCTTCGGACTTTAAATCCGAGGTCACTGGCGTGTGACATTCCCGATGTGAAATTGGGGTGTTACAATTATGGTATCAGAGCAATGGTTTTCGGATCCTTTGCCTATTATTAGGTTGGAGAATCTTCAAAATTATTTTCACTAATGTTTTCCGCAAAAGTGTTTTGAATAGCTTCCGCTCACGAATTTTGGTTAATATGTCTAAATATGTTTCAACGCCTAAGTTAGGTTGTGCAATTTGAATTATTTATGAAATATAAAGTTATGTTTTGTTTTTGGTTAAAAAGAATTTTTATTGAGTTCTCTTTTGAAAATAAGGTTTTGTTTCTGTTGTCAATTTCGAGTTTAAAATAAGTTTAAACTGTGAAGTTTAAATTTGTAGATCATAATGATCAAGAATAAGTTTGTTAGTTCATTGAAAAACCAATAGTGTCATTTTCAAACCACTGCAAGCTCAACTACGATACTTCTCACATGGATCCGGTCATATGGCATCCTATCATTCTCTGAAGCCGATCCAAGTTTATCGACTTGTGTTTCTCTAATTTTCGCTATAGTGGAATTTCGGGTCATTGGGAAATACTAATCCAGTCTATGATCTTTCCTAGAAGGTAGTCGTGTACCTTTAGACTCTAATGTCTCAGACCCATATTCTCGAGAGGGGCATTGTTATTGTCCTCAGTCAACTGATCCTAACTCTTAATCGAAGCGATGGTTGTCAAGTCATTGAACCATCTTATGCCTTGTTATTTAAACCGATCCAATCCTTATTTCCATTTCAAGTGGATATCATTTAAGTCATGTTATGTGAAATAGTTGTTACAAAATCAAGAGTTTCCATTTCAAATAGATTTATTATTTGGATTTTCCAAGAATGAATCTTGAGTTAAGACCTTCTTAAACTTATAGTGGAAGTTTGTATAGAAGTATCTATCAAGTTTAGTTCTTTTAAATTTCTAAATTTTAATTTTTTTATTACTCGATAAATGTAAAAGTAGTTTTAAAACTTTAATGTGAGGAGAAAAGTCTCCAAAGTTATGGATTCTAATGTTGCATTTTACACCTTTTGGCATAAATTATTTTATTTGTCTTCGACGAGTTAATACCTAGTATTAAAGTACGACCTTTGATAGATTTTTAGTCTTTAAAATTCTTACTTGGGAGCTTTCAACATCTCCTAAAAATTTTACACTCCTTATCAAAGAGCCTCGATTATGTAACCTATTTGTTCATTTTTATAAAATCATTATGTTTTACACACATGCATTAAGTTATTTTTTTAGACATTTTGAATTATATCGTAAAATTTTGTTTGAAATGTAGCTAAGTTTACTATGTTTATCACTTATGTTAAGTTTTCCTCCAAGGTGTAACATACACTCTTAAACCCCGACATGATTGTCATTGAAATTCTAAACCAGGAAATCAAGCATATAGTTTCGTGAAAGAATATTTTAGTGGAGAAAACCTTGTACCCAGAGTTATACAAATCAATGAATATTTAAAAATATCTCGTGTTATGTTCTTGAGAAATAATTGTTATTTTCGTAAGATTTAATAGTCGTGAATAATTGTTCCTGTTAATTTCACAATTAAAGAAAGTATGTATAGTGGTTATTATAAACTTCTTTCAAGTTCAATATACTTTGAATATTGACACAAGTAGTTGACAATCTGTCAATTTTATTACCCTTGAATACTTTCATAAAAAAATTTAAAAAACATGATATTTGGGTTGATAATTTTCATGATCATATCAACATATGTGAGTCAGATTTGTTGCCAACTTTTCTTGGGTGTATTAAGTTTTTATGTAATACTCTTCTTTTATAAACCCTTACGAATTTTGTTAGATGCCAATTTGGCAATCTTAGTGGTTTTAAAAAAAAGTATGAAGTTTCATGGTTCTCACTTGGGCCTTATAAAAGGACTTCTTGAAGTAATACTATTTCTTATGTTAATTTTTAAAATTTTAAAATTTTCTCCACAAATTTCATGGTGGTGAGTAAGAATGTATTTTGTCTTCCATCGTGATCACATGGTAAGGCAAGATCACATGTCTTATTCATGTGAAAATGCAGTAAAGGGTTGGGTTGGCTTGGTTCCCCATCCTGATCACATGGTGGAATGCGGTCACCTAATTCCTTAAGGTTCGATTTGATAAAATGAATTTTTAAAAGTTGAATTTCTTATTTTAAAAGTAAAAGTTTGGGGATTGATGGTTATAAAGGATTAGATTAACGAATTTAAAAAAAAACTACGCTTTGTGTAAACAAATAAATTCAATATTTCATAAATGAGCTTATTTTCATGAGGTGTGATAATTCACCATATATTTTGCTAGTAGATTTTCCTAAGCTTATATGACAAATATTTTTATGCAATATATCAAATTGCATAGTTGTTAAATGTATTCAAGTTTTAAAGACATAATGTTTCCCAACTTTGGTGTGCACTTAAGTATAGTGGTTTGTAATGATTCTTGTACAAGGTATAAATGTTGTTGATGGACTTTGAGGAAAATTATATACTTTATATTTTTGAACCATTTTAGTCTATAACAGTTCGAAATTCAAGGCAATTGCTCTTACTTGACTGATTGATTACATAATTTATGAAGGGTATTTTTACCAACCAAAATTTTTAATTGAACTAATTCTTGATCCGCTCGATCACATTTCCTTTCTTTTCTTAAAAGTTCAATTATTGATAGGCGAATGACAATATTGACAAACCCTTCTTTCCATTACAGCCTTAGTCCTTATTTATAAGTTCTATATCTTCAGTTGTCTCACCCGGCCTTTTGTTTTTCTTCTATGCCTATCACATCCGTTGAGTTTCCATAGAAACATGTCAGCTTCGTTTGTAGAGAATATGGTGTTGAATTCAACACAATAATTCTAATATCAATCTAACGCTAAATCCTTTTGTAGTACTCGAATTCGCTATTTTCGTCATTGTTGTTTGTCTTCATAGTACTCGATGAAGCAGTAATTTGAACAAGAATGGATCTTGTAAGTTGTAGTTCGGACTGAAGTTAGCCACGAGGTTAAGTGTGAATATGATCTTATTCTTAGGCTATGTTTGTTAAGTCACTAAAAAAACTAGTTGGAGTTGCAAAACTAGTTGAAGTTGTAAAAATAGCTGTAAAAGTAGTTGAAGTTTTAAAAATATATATAAACATTGTTTGGTAATGTTCAACTAGTTTATTGTACTAATTAGTAATTTAAAAATTTATTTTATTATAGAGCTATTCTTATTTAGGAAATAATTATTTTTTTAATTCGAAAAACTACTAAAAACTAGTGCAAAAGCTTTAAAAAGTAGCTTTGTCAAAAAACTAGTTTTACAACTAGTTACTAGTTTTTATGTGTCAAACAAACAGCGTTTATGCGAGTTTTTGCAACTAGTTGTAAGACTCCAACTAGTTTTTTGTACCTAACAAACACACCCTTAACGAGTGTTAATCTAGTTTCGCGGACGAAACTCTTTTAAGAGGGTATTATTGTAATGACCCTCATTTTTCGGATGGATTTCCTATTCAAGTTGAAGATAGTTTCGTGGACGAAACTCTTTTAAGAGGGTACTATTGTAATGACCCTCATATTTCGTAGGAACTTGCTGGTTGAGCTTAAGCTAGTTTCGGGACGAAACTATTTTTAAGGGGGTACTATTGTAATATCCCTCATTTTTATAAAAGGGTAAAAATGTAATTTTACATTTACTATTAATATAATAAAATATTTTCATAATTTATTTTCTTAAAGTTATAACGTTGTAACATTATAAATGTTATAACAGTGGTTTATAAGTTTAAGACGATATTAAAGGTTACAAAAAATTATTGTCTCGTAATATAAATATTAATTATGAACCATAAGAATTATGGTTTTATGATTAGTATTATATGACAAAATGTAATCATGAATAATATGAGTCTTATTTATTATTTAAAATTATAAGATAATAATTATAAGCGATAAAACTTATGAAGAAGTGTGATGATAATATTTCTAAAATTTATATAAATGCTTTTAAGATAAAGTTTTATTAAATAAGTTATAAAAAGGTCATATGATATTTAGTTGAGTTATTAGAAGTCCTCAAGTCAAGGTGAAAGGGACATCTTTATCACTTTTAGAAAACTAGAGGGGTTGTTTGTGCAATTTTCCGAAAATGGATTGAAGAACTCAAGGGTTGTCTTCAACCTTGAACCCGAAACTTCAATTGATCATAACTTCTTCGTTTCGCAACGGATTTTCGATCCGAAAGATGTTTCGGAAAGCTCATTACATTTTCTATCTAAACCCTCAATCAATTTTAGGAAATGAACTTGAATGTGTATTTCGGCATACTATTAGTTCAAGAGTGGTGTTTATCCGAAGTGACTTGAATTTGGTCTAATAAATGAGGTTTATCCATTGATTGTTATGAGTAGGCATTTTGGGTGGATAAGAACTTAATAATGAAGCAATTGAATGAGTGGATTGATACAAATTCATTACCGAAATTGATTACAAAGGAAGGGGAAAAACGCTTGTTTGAGATAATAGCTCCGGTTTCAATTTACAACGTCGTTTCAAGCTCTTTTTGGATGCTAAAAAATCCCATTGTGTAGAGATCATTATCATCTACCATTCTTCTTCACATATCATCTCTCAAAAACGCCGTTTTGCAGCCCAAAATTTCGATTGCAATTGGTTCCTTGTCCACGTTCAAAAACAGGGGAGTCGGTCGGTTTTTGGGATCTTTCTCATTCTGCACTCAACTAAAATTAGATCCGAAACCAGATCCATACTCTACACAAAATTCCCTACGAAAACCTATATTTACACGTGCAAATTCATCCTCTAAGGTGTTCAAAATTTGAATCGAATACTCAACTTATGCCCAGAAAATATGACCGACATATCCTCAGTAAAACGTGAATATCTCCTTCATTTCTCAACCTTTTTACAATCCATTTAAACCAATGCAAACTAGACTTCAAGACGGTTCTAGGGATACCAATCATGCCTCAATCCGTTGCCAGACCATCGAGAACGAGTCCGCTGAATTCACCTTTCTTTTGTTGGGTTGCTGCTGCGAGTGAGGGGAGAAGAGATGGGGCCCGCGGGCCCGACCCGGCCCGATCGACCCTCCCTTGGTCTATTGGATATTTTATGGTATTTTGGATATTTTTATTTAATAAATTATAGTTAAATTTTATAAAAATATGTTTAGTTAATTTTTACAGTGGTTTAAGTGAATTTCAAAATTTTAAAAATATTAACCTTTACAGTAAAAATGATTTGTAGTTGTAAAGTTTATATCAAATATAAACTTAGTCATGTCCGTTGTTCCTAAATCAACGTCGTTGGGTTACAAAATAAATTGACGGTAATTTATTTTGTGGTTGATTGAAACAGGAACAAGTTCGAGTCGTAATCTCGAGTGATCGTCTTTCCAAGGCAAGTGAAATCGGTTCTATTTTCGCATTCGTTTCCTAAGCATGATTCATATCATGATTTTTTTTAAATATATGTTGGGAACTTCTGTGTGAATAAAATTGAACTTAGGATTGTTTTACATTCCTAGATCTAATGACTGTTATTCTTAGACATATTCTAGGCTGCATTAGATATGGATGTAGGCCTTATTGCTCTGTGATGCTGTGTGTATATTTATTTAAGCTTCATTGTAAGGAGCCGAACGTAAAGTCTTATGACTTATATTATATAATAATTAATTCTTGCTAGGTCGTTTTCTTTTTAAACCCTAGCTAAGGTCATGACCCATATCCCTCAACCGCTGAGGGGTGTTCGCACTTTTAAGTGCCATGGGACGTAGGTGCTTGTATATCTTAAATAATCCTCAACCGCTGAGGGGTTCGCACTTTTTAAGTGCCATGGGACGTAAGTTCCCGTATATCTTAAAGAAGTATTCTGAGACTATGTCCCTTCTAATCAAAGTACATAATAATCCAAGTGGAACTATTCTTAAATGTTTAAAAGCAACTCAGATAAGTGTACTTGTACACAAAGTAATATGGATAGGATGGTCAGTACAAAATGGGAAACCGTCCTCGCTCTCGGGTCCCGTTGTCATATGGTTCCAATCTGAATTCGCACAACACGTATGCGGTGAGGTTGGTTGAGGTGCGCGGGGTCAACGAGAGTTTAAGAACCGACTATAACGATCTGTGTGTAACAACGTTCCCAACATATCTGCATTAAAGTCCAAGGATGCTCTCTTATTTCCTCTTTCAAAAATTCATAACGTTTTCCTGGAAGGATGTAGCTATTGGGTTTCGACCGGTTTTAATTCGGATTCCGATTCCAGTATCTACACTCTCTTACTAAATCGGAACCACCTTAGAAAACCCACTTGCTTAGTCTGTTACAAGACTAACCCGACCGTTTATTTTCCTTGCATGGTCGGCTGATGTCAACCGTATTTCTCGTCGCGGCACACCAGGTGATCTTTCCATTCAGGTTGTGAGAAGTATGCTGAAGATGGGACGAGCTGCAGTTGGATATTCTGTCAAAAGTTACAAGGTCAACTATATTTTCGAATTTATGTTAAACATGTCTAGGGTTTTATTTCCTAGATAATGTATAGACGCAAGAGTTATTGTATTGATGTAATTTCAAATACAACATTTCATAAATCTTCCGCTGTAAGTTTTATTCTCTTTTATGAGGAGAAGTTCAATAATTAAAAGAAAAAAATTCTATCTCATTTTTATCCAACATTTCTTTTATTTATTATAATTAATTGTATTGATTGTTCAGATTCAAGCCTAGGGTGGCTTCGGACTTCAAATCCGAGGTCACTGGCGTGTGACATTCCCGATGTGAAATTGGGGTGTTACAAAACTAGATATGTAGTAGGGTGCATCGACAAGTCATGCTCATTTATGTGTCGTGCTACAATCTATCATAAAACCAGTTTGTTCGTTGTATAGAAGTTTGTGGGAGAGTATACATGTGGACTGCGATCAAGACACAACCACCACAAACAAGCCACATCAAACATGATGGCTGAAAAAGCATTAATGGTATCCACTATATTTGTTGTGTTACATGTTTCAAGGTGATAGTCTAGGCATCCGAGCGAGAGAGATACAAAGAGTGATGAAAGAAATGGGAGTTAATGCAAGCTACCATAAGGCGAATCGAGCACATTTGAAAGCCCAAGAGTTAGTAAGAGGATCAGTAGAGGAAAGTTACAATAAAATTTATTCTTGGATGTTCATGCTCAACCAATCAAATCCAAGCTCCCATACCGTGATTGAAAGAGATGCTAACCAACGATTCAAGTAGTATGCATTTTGGAGTATAGGTGCATGGATCAGGACATTACCTAATTTGAGGAAGGTATCTTATAGATTCTAAGATTAATTATTGTTGAATATCAATGCTATTGATAGGATAAATGCTTATGTTGGATCAAATACATTGACTTTAATAACATATACAGTAAAGGACTTATATTTATAAGGATGTCAATACGAAATTAGCAGTATAACAGGACAATTTCATGTTTCAATTTTAGGTGATATCGATAGATGGAACTCACTTAAGTGCGACATACAAGGGTGTTCTTATTGTAGCAACAACGCAAGATGCAGACAAACATATTTATCCTCTTGCATTTGGCGTGGTTGATAGGGGAAATGATGCCTCTTGATCTTTTTTCTTCAAGGAATTGAAAGTTGTTGTACCAGACAACCATGATGTAGTGTTTGTCTTTGACCGTCACGCAAGTATTTTGAGAGCATTGAGGAACAATTATGTTTTTGCTGGTCATGAGTATTGCATCTATCACATATACCAATACTTCAAAACTAAGTACGGAAGATGAGACTTGTTTGAACTATGGAATAAGGTTGCAAAGGCTTATACCATTCAAGAGTTCAATCATCATTCAGAACTTATTGGAAAACATGTTCAAGAGGCAGGATTTGAGAATTGGTCCACGACGCATTTCATGCAAATAGATTCAACATAATGACAACCAACAATGTCGAAAGCTTGATTCCTGCTTCAAAGAGGAACGCGGATGGCCAATTATTGTCATGTTTGATAAGATATTAGATATCATATGCAAGTGGTTTTGTGAACGGAGGGAAAAGGTTGCTTTATGGGACGAAGAGGTAACCGAAGAGGTGAAGAAGACGCTTGATTCCAAGTACAATCAATGTTTCCTGACACCATTAAAATTTATACTGTCATCGTACATGTCCTATTCAGTTAGTGTCCAAATGGAATCATTTTTTATTTGAGCATATTTGGCTTTAAGTTTGCTTTGGTTATGAACTAATTTGTTTAGGTATGTTAGAAACAGATTTTTGCATTTTCTGTTACTATTGATGGACTATGGACCTTAATATTCCGTTATTAATGAAAACATGATTTCTTTTACGTTTTTAATGAATGATATATAGGTACTTGAAGTCTGTGACTATGATAGTAAAAAGGCTGATTCAATTTGAAGTTGAAGTAAATGATGGTACATCTAGGTTCAAAGTGAATCTCCATGCCCGGACATGTGACTGTAAAGTATTCCAAATTGATCAAATTCCTTGCTCTCATGCCATAGTTGCAGCAGCAAATAGGGGTGTTGATCTTGCAGAATTGGTTCATTCCTTTTTGAAGAATGATAAGATGAAAGAAGTGTATAAGGAATCTATGCATTTGGTTCCTCCGGTTGAGCGTTGGGTGATTCCTCCATAGGTTACTCCAATTATGTGCCATCCACTGCAAGTAAGAAGGGTTGTTGGAAGACCTAAGACAAATACGTTTTGTGCACATTGGGAGAAGAACTGGTCTAAACGTTGTTGGGGAAGGTGCAAAGGTTTGGGACATCACCAGAGTAATTGTACAAGGCCTCTGTCGTGATCAGATGACAATTACAACTAGTTTTTTTTAACTTATTGTTTACTTAGACCATGTTTGTTTTGGTATATTTGAAACATATATTTTCTTGATGTATTTATTTTCTTTGAACAGATTGATTCAGTTATGGTTAATTTATGAACTTATTTGCTTAACTTATTGTTTCGTCTGATTCTTATGTTGTGCTTTACAAGTACTTATAGATTGATGGCTTAAATTTAAATTGCAAGTTCATAGGAGTAAAGGTATATTGTCGTACTTCATTAATTATCTTGTCATGCTTTACCAAAAGTTGTTTATAGTAGATGGTTTCATTCACAATTTTAATTATGAAAAGTCTATATGGTAACATTTTTGAAACTTACTGTCGCAATACAATTTTTTATCCTATCACCCTATAAGAAAATTGAATATGGATTGATGTTAGCTTCATTTGAATTCCATGTTCATAGGAGTAAAATTATATTGTCATACTTCAATAATTATCTTGTCATCCTTTGCCAAAAATCCTCTTATATAGATGGTTTCTTGTCATCCCTTTTTAATTATGATACGTATTATTGGTCACCCTTTTGAAAATTACTGTCACAATACAAATTTTATCATGTCACCCTATAAGAAAGTTGAATGTGGATTGATGTTAGCTTCATTTGAATTCCATGTTCATAGGATTAAATGTATATTGTCATACTTCAATAATTATCTTGTCATCCTTTGCCAAAAATCCTCTTATATAGATGGTTTCTTGTCATCCCTTTTTAATTGTGATACGTCTATCTGGTCACCGTTTTGAAACTTACTGTCACAATACAATTTTTATCCTGTCACCCTATAAGAAAGTTGAATATGAATTGATGTTGGCTTCATTTGAATTCCAAGTTCATATGAGTAAAGCTATATTGTCATACTTCAATAATTATCTTGTCATCCTTTGCCAAAAATCCTCTTATATAGATGGTTTCTTGTCATCCCTTTGTACTTATGAAACGTCTATCTGGTCACCCTTTTGAAACTTACTATCATAATACAATTTTTATCCTGTCACCCTATAAGAAAGTTGAATTTACATCAAAAATAGTACCCTTAAGCATGAAGGGAGCCATAATCTGTATAAATTTCCAGCACACACAAGAAAGTGAAAATGAAAATTATAGTATGACAAGATGAAAGAGGCACAATAAAGTCAAAATAGTATCCTTCATTGAAAGTCACAAACCGAGGCACAAACTAAGTTCACATAATGATCAAATACTAACATGAAGTTATCCACCAAAGCAGATTACTAACATCCAGTTAATCACCAAAAATACATCTTCAACACTTCCCAAAAACAATAAAGTCAACCTAAACTAGTTTCACAACCAAATAACTCAAGACGAATCCCATTTGAAGTACCATATGCTCACTGCCAAAGATCTTCGATATCCACCTACTAACTTGTCCTCAATGACTGAGATATAAGCATTCTTAGTGGTTAGTAACTCAATGTACTTGATGGTATACACCCCGCAATCACCCCTACAAAACAAAAATAGATTTAAGTATAACTTCATTTAAAAATAACAACATTTGATTCAAATTGTGAGACATTGAATTATAAATTGATTTAGAAACTCAATGTACTTACCCTCGCTTGTTTTGCTTCAAACCATTGACACGATTGACAATTAACAGTTTCTCAACCCATATTTCCAACTATTTGGCCATTGGCCCATATTGCTTAACACCAGGGGAAGCCCATGAGTCACTGGAATAAGGCTCTCCTCTACATCATTAATACTTGTGAAGTCCACATTTGAATCATACACATTAACAACCCAACTTGTGAAGTCAATTTCTAATGCAATCCAATGTTTTTCATTCATATTGAATGGCACATATACAAATCTCACATCTTCCCAGGCTGGCCCATTGGCAGTAGGCAATGACCCCAAGCAGTATTTCAAAATAACTCCATTCAGCTTTGTTGAACTCTCACCCTTGTTGTACAAATTCCAAAATCTAATCATATGATGAACCAAAAAGGTGTCTAAAATGACCACATTGTTGTACTTATCGGGGTTTTCTTGTACAACTTCACGAAACAATTGTAAAGATAGCTTCAGATGTTGCAATTGTAATATTTATAAGTAGTAAATCAATTAAAGAAGTTGAAAAATTCAGCCCTAGAATATAACCAATTTTAATTCCAAAGTCAGTCCTAAATTCACACAAATTGTGCATCAACTTATCCCTCCGCACATGTCCATAAAAAAGTCTTTATATAGCGTACGAGTATTCGGTAGCACATGTCCCTCCGCACTGTGGCATGAATGCACAATAAGCATAAGGTATAAATCTATATTGAAATTCAAGCTGATTTTTTTGGTAGAAAGAAATTCAAGCTGCTTTATTATTTAACAAACCTGTCAGACTCAAGCCAATTGAATAAGTCGGTTGTTTTCTCCGGGTTTCCAACAGCCTTGATCTTCTTCGTCGCCTTTTTCAAATTTTTTCCTTTGATACCATTCTTTTCAGTTTTTGTCACTCCATCTTCTGTATAAGGCTCTGACGTGTGCTTGGACTTCTCTTTTTTGCGAGCTGGAAGGACCTTCGTCGACAAGTCATACACTTTCTTAGACCTAGTTTTTTTCTTTTCCTATTTTTGGCCCTCGTTATTGTCCTTGGCAGTTTCTAGTGCTCCCTCACCCTCCACAACTATTGCCTTGGTTTCTTTAGGCAATATTTCAGCCATCTCGTGATCCACCTTCTAATAAAAAATTATAATCGTAAAATAATTATCAATTGCAACATCAGTTGCATGACTTTCTTACAAAACACCTGCTCACAACATGTTTAAAACCTAGAAACCAATTGTTACATAAAAAAATAAATAAATAAGATACATTGTTTTATATCACTTTGAATTCTAAAATGTATGACTCAAATCAACATAAAGTAAAACATATAATCTTACAGAAATATTTTTTTTCATACCTCATCAATCTTCACACCATCTTCATTACTCATTTTCACATCACCATCATTGTTAACTTTTGGTGGATTGCTTTTCCCCTGAAACAAAAAATAATTAGACCAACAACAAATAAACCTTATTATATTAAAAAAGAACAACAAAAATTCAACTTGCAAAGATTGTATTTGTCGGCTATAATGAGGATGATGTATGCTTTTCTTTTCTCTTACTAAATTCTATAGTCATATTTTCAAAAAGGGGGCAGTTATCAAAAGACGTTATAGAGAAACAAAATAATACATGATCTAAGAACTTTTTTCTACTGGATTGGAGTTAGTTAGCTTATCAATTTTCCATGCCAAACACACCCTTAGGTTGAAGAAAGATTATGCAGAGAGCAGAACTGTGAAGAAGATATTGAATGGTGGTGGAAGTCTCTCAAGTGAGCTTTTCATACCTCATCAGTCTTCACAACATCTTCATTCCTCAATGACACATCAGCATCATTGTTATATTTTAGTGGATTGCTATTCCCTTGAAACAAAAAATAATAAGACAAGCAACAAATAAATCTATTCTATTAAAAAATGAATAAAAAAATTCAACTAAAACAGACCTCACCCATGTTGTCATCAGATGATAACACATCGACATCATTCTCAGCTAATGTTGGACCTTCTCTCTTAGACAAAACATGCTTTTCAAATCTGTCTTCCAACTTTGATATCCTCTGAATTAGCAAATTTTCAATCCTTTCCATTGATTTAGCTAGCTTAGTGATGGCACACATGACTTGTCTTGGAAAAAAGGAATCTTCCTTCTGGCCAATACCATAATCAGGCTTCCTTTGTTTTCTCACATTATTCCCTTTTTTCTTATGTTTCTCCAATTTTTTTACTATACCATCAAAATACTCATCACTGTCATCATCAGATAAGTTGCCTTTGAATAACATGTCTACTTCATTTTCTTCAAGAGACAAAATTGTCTTCAGATGAATGTCTTGGATTTTATCATCATTAATCATCTCTTCCACGATTCCAATTTCAGGGGTTTTTTGTGCATGCCACCTTAAACCACGTGGAGTAGCAGACTCACTCATCCTTACAACAAAGCTCACCCCCATTGTTTGAACCGCTTCATATATCCAAATCTGCAAACATAAATAAAACATGTTAGTAAATCTAAATAATGATAACAACATAAATCATTTGCAAACAAAATAGTTTAAAAGAGTTTAATTGCTAACAAAATTGTCATCATTCACAAGTTTGCTAGAAAATAGGGTTTAATTTCATTTTTTTATTTTAATGGTTAATTTCTGCATTTTCATATTTTTGGATTATGAGAGTCACTTTCCTAAATTCTAGAGATTTATTAGATTAGACCTAAAGTCTCTTAGTACTGTATTTGATAGTTTCAACATTTAAGTCCTTGACTACCACTATTGTATTTGTTAGATTCAACATTTAAGTCCTAGGATAGTTCAGTTGTAATCAGGCAATTTCCAAATTATCAATAAAACGTTAAGGAGTTTCCTTCACAATTCATGAGTGTGAGATTATTGCACTAGTGGAACCTATCATTACCTGTGTGAGATCTAATGTCTTTTATGTTAAAATATGCAGGTTACTGATTTCATAAAATTTTGCCAATAACAAATAGATTTACTTAAAGCTATCATAAATGATTAAGAAGACGATTCAAAGGGGTGGCTTGGTGTTAGGAATTTAGCTTAGTTATCCAACTTAAGTAGAGTGAGGATAATTTGTTATGATACAAAATGTTTCTTATGTTGTACTAATCCCAAAATCAAACAAATTAAAATCGATATTAACAATAATAAAACATATTATATTACATGGAAAACCATAGGCAATCCAGGAATGGGCTATGGTACTCTAGGTTGCTTTGGAAGTGATTTTGTCGCCTTTGTTGTCTCTATTCTTCTACCCACGACTTTTCTTAAACTTTCATTAAGCTCCTCATATCCAAGCCTGCCCCATGGGTATGCATGAAATAGATCCATCATCTCCAAGAGCTTCACATGTTCAACTTTCACCTTCCTATTCTTATCACCTCCAAAGATTAAGCCCTCCACAATCAACAAAAGAGCCAACTTGAATTTGAAATTATTATCATCCCTACAATCTTTGAATCTCTCAAAAACATCTTGGATTGTGGAACCGGGAGCACCAGAAAACCTTTCATAACCATCTTGTCTCCATTAGTGTCGACTTTTGGAGGTATACCACAATCCAGACAGCAAATGATGTTGTATTCTTGCATTGAAAAACGGAATTCTTTACCTCCAACTTTGTACCATGTCTCCCATTTCTTCTTTGTCTCACATTGTTTAAACAAAATTCAATGCACAAGCTAAGATGAGAATTGAACTTGTTGTACCATCTTAACTATTTTGCCAAATGGGCCATCTACAATCCTTTGCCAATCTGTAGGAGTGAGCATGTTCTCAATCTCGCGAACAAAAGCTAGCCTCAAATTGTTGTTAATCCGACCATAAAAGAAATCATTTTGTTCATATTTATATTGCATCTACAAAACAAAAGGAGTCGTAAAATGAGCAATTATATTAACAATTAAGGTCAAACAATAATCAAATCAATAGATAAATGAAAGCATGTCCTTCTGTTTTGTATACTATAGAGAAAGGTTTTGCCAAATCAAGTGTACATAATACTATATATAAAATAAATCCACAAAAACATGTCATTCTATTTTTTTACTATATAGAAAATAAAAAAGAAAGTACAATATTTCTATGAGAAGTGCTTACCTTCCCTTCATCATCTCCACCCTTGGAGATATCTGATTTCATCTTTTGTTTTTTTGACCGAGATTGGCCTTCACCTTCATCTCCATCCACTATCCTCTTCTGTTTATCATTTCTTCCCATTATGTAAAGCCTGATTTTCATAATACATTACAAAATAGTATCAGTATTCCTACTAATTGCATTAACCACTTATGTAATATATGAACACCATTATCCACATCCCCATGAGGAAAATATTAAGGCTAATCATTTGACATATTAGAGTTTAGAGACAAACTAAGAACATGAAAGCACATCTACAGTTGATAATTAATTCAAAAGAGGCTGAAAAAGCTACTTTTTTTCCAACACAAGGATAACAATAAAAAGGCTAGATATAATAACCACACATGTGCAATCTAGTAAGCTGCATTAATGCATATACATTACCCAAACCGCACAAAATCAGCCATACAAGGATCTTTCCATGGAAAGTTGGAAACCAGCTTTACCAAAAACACCCCTGGGAAGAAATATTATATGAATTCAGACTTCTAACATAAAATTTCCTTTTCTAGCTTCGAGCAAATATCAAAAGAAGTAGATCTCAGTTTTCTTCTTCTTATATATAAATATAGGTGTGCCAAAAGAAATCAATTAATGCCCATAAGGAATTTGATACTGGCACAGCCTAAAAGAATCTCAGTTTTGGAGACAGGGGAAGAAAGTGCTCATGAATCAAAAGGGCAATATCAAGTTGTAAAGGATAGCGATTATCAACCAATAAGCATACAAATTAACCGATAAGTTAGTACAAAGCCAGATTTCGAAAACCCTAAATTCCACCGATAAGCAAAGATATCAATCAAGAAATAATGAATTCTGGAAGAATTAGGCGTACACATTCACGAAATCAATTCAAAGGAAACTGAATTAGAGCACACAACACAAAAACAAAAGAACAATGAGCACGCTCAGGACCATCTCCGGTTAAGGAGGACGGGCCGATTCAAAGACTAAAGGATTGCTGGGTGTTTGTGTCTTCTTGAGTATCTACTACAACATCACTAGGGTTTAGATTTCAGAAAACTACATTTTAGGGTTTAGATTTCAACACATACTTGGATAGATCTGCAGCGGTCGAGATGATGACGAGAGAAGGGGTTGTCGATGATTGCAACTCGAACCTCTAATTGCTACTGGAAATAACGCCTATTTTGTTTGATTGCAATCGAACCTCTGATTGCAACTGACGAGAGAAGAGGCTGACAAGACAAGGGGCCATCTGCTAAGGTGGCAGATTTAAGTGGAGGATTTGTTCTCGCCTCCTACGATTAGTCCGGTAGAAAAGCCACTGGGATTTTTTTCCTGGTTCGTGATTGAGAAAGATGAATGGTGACGAGAGAGACGACGCTGTCTCGAGAAAGAAGAATGGTGAGGAGAGAGACGACGACGGGATTTTGTTTGATCTGTAGTTAGATCATGCCTCATAACTTAATTTAAAATTTTTAAATCTTGTTTTTTTAATTAGT
Organism: Fallopia convolvulus; assembly: GCA_964016875.1. Taxonomy (NCBI): domain Eukaryota; kingdom Viridiplantae; phylum Streptophyta; class Magnoliopsida; order Caryophyllales; family Polygonaceae; genus Fallopia; species Fallopia convolvulus. The sequence continues at coordinate 7,488,270 of OZ024726.1, forward strand.
AGAAACAATTTTAAGTTTTAAATTGAAAATAATTTTCGTAATTTAAAGTTTCAAAAAAATGAATTATTTTAACATTTCTCTAAAAGAAGGAAAGGGCATGATTTTGGGTATTTTTACTATATTTTTGGGCAGTTAAGCTATTGTTTTGGGCATTGATGTAACTTTGGAAATAACAAGGCATTTTTGCAAATAAATTTATCAAGTGAGGGCATGGGGTACTAATTTCTCAAAAAACAAATATCTTTTGATTTCCACAATTTTCACACATGTATGAGAAGGGAGGCAAGACATTATTTTTAGAAGGTTACGAGACAAGTAACGACCAAGTATAGCCCAACCTTATCACTACCGGTCCAAATCTTGTCTTTCTTTATCGTCGGAGCCACCATCGTCTCCCGCGCTAGAAGAGAAATTGGAGGTACGTCTTCTTTCCCCCATGATATTGTATTTCAGTAAAAAAAAAATCTTTTATTTTTTATTAAATGATTAACGGAGTTACAAGAACAAGGGATGGGGGTACGAGACTGACCTTGACCAAACCATAGGAGTACCACTCAGATTTTGAAAATAAAGTGACATCATAAGGAAAAGGCCATGTATCATTCCGAATTTTCTAAAAATAATAAATAATATAACCGATGTAGTCTATCACCCCGATTAACTATGATACATTTGAAATTTAACACAAGATCATCCCCCATGCAAATAAAATCCCTATTTTGAGAATTATTGGGTTTTCGTCGGGCTTGTACTATGTTGAAGATGTATAAACTCGGCTTCCTTGAAGTTTAATTAAGGCATTGCCTCATTATCAGTTATCAATTATCATGCCTTCGTAGGTTTTCTAAGAGGTGGGATTTTACATTAAGAGACATAATATGGAGCTAATTAACATAAAGCTTCAGACTTAAAAATTTATCATTGTTAATTCTTTTGTTTCAGATGGGTTAACCATATATCAATTTTGCTTTTGCACCATCTTCGCACACATTTAATGCATATATGTAAGAAGTGCAATCAAATACTCTCTAACAAAATATATACTACATGTCTACATTCGAGGCAAAAAAAATATATCTATATTAATTATATGAAGAAAATATCTATATTTAGTATATATTATGTAAGTTAATCTACCTTTCCTATTAATTATACGAAGAAAATATCTATATTACCTCTTCAATCTAAAGCATGGCCGGCGAGTGTGAATTTGCATGTCACACCACTAATTGAAAGTATTTTATATATATATATATATATATATATATATATATATATATAGGATTGAGATCAGGTGAGGAGGGTTCTTACCGTAGATAATTAGGAGGATTCTCAGCCTTTGGATTTAAAAAAATTAATGGATAAGATTTTTTTGAATTAAAAGAAAAACTAATAAATCTATCCATATCTTTTCTCTCTCCTATAATATCTTCCGCATCTATATATACGCTGATGCTAAACTTCCCCTTCATCTAATACGTATTGAACAATTAAGAGATTGCAAATGAACAACTAAGGTATTTATCATGAACAAGTATTATTATATTATGGATGAAAAATAATTTACGCAAATAATTACGTCACTCTACAAGTGAACAACTACTCATTAACAATTGAACAACTACAACAATGAACAACTAATACCTAATAATGAACAATTCATCTCTCGCGTCTATATAAGCGCTAATCCTAAACTCTCTCTAATCTAATACATATTGAACAATTAAGAGATTGCAAATGAACAAGTAATGTATTTATCATGAACAAGTACTATTTTATTGAATAATTACGTCTCTCTACATCTCAACAACTACTCATTTACAATTGAACAACTATAACAATGAACAACTAATACATAATAATGAACAATTCATATCTAATTTTCTCTCTCCTTAATATCATTCACGTCTATATAAGAGCCGATGCTAAACTTTCTCTCTCCTCTAATATAAATTGAACTACTAAGATATTGTAAATGAACAAGTAAGATCATGAACAATTACAACTACTTATTCGTAAATGAACAACTAGATACACTAAACCCTAAACACAAAATACTAAACCCTAAACCATAAATAGTAAACCCTAAACCCTAAACCCTAAATAGTAAACCCCAAACCCTAAAACCTCAACTATAAAGCCTAAATACTAAACCCTAAACATAAAATACTAAACCCTAAACCCTAAATAGTAAACCCTAACCCTATATCCTAAAATACTAAACCTTAAACCCTAAATAGTAATCCTAAACCCTAAACCCTAAAAATACTAAACCCTAAACCCTAAATAGTAAACCCCAAACCCTAAAACCTCAACTATAAAGCCTAAATACTAAACCCTAAACATAAAATACTAAACCCTAAACCCTAAATAATAAACCCTAAAACCCTAAACCCTAAATAGTAAACCCTAAACCCTACATCCTAAAATACTAAACCCTAAATAGTAAACCCTAAACCCTAAACCCTACATCATAATAGGGTAGGGTTTATGGCTTAATATTTAGGGTTTAGTGTTTAGGGTTTAGTATCTTAGTTTTTGCTATTTAGGGTTTAGGGTTTAATATTTAGAGTTTAGGGTTTAATATTTAGGGTTTAGGGTTTAGGGTTTATCATTTATAGGTTAGGGTTTAGGGTTTATGTTTTAGGGTTTAGTTTAGGGTCTACTATTTAGGGTTTAGGGTTTAGTAGTGTGGGGTTTAGGGTTTATTGTTTAGGGTTTAGGGTTTAGTATTTAGGATAGTAGGGTTTAGTTTAGGGGTTAGGGTTTATTATTTATGGTTTAGGATTTATTATTTAGGATTTAGGGTTTAGTATTTTTGGTTTTAGGGTTTAGCGTTTGGAATATTGTTCATCATTATATTAGATAGTACTTGTTCATGATAAATATATTACTTGTTCATTTGCAATCTCTTGATTGTTCAATATGTAGATGAGAAAGAAAGTTTAGTATCAACGCTTATATAGACGCGAGAATTGAATTGTTCATTGTTAGGTATTTGTTGTTCATTGTTGTTGTGGTTGTTCAATTCTTAATGAGTTGTTGTTCACCTGTAGAGAGACGTAATTATTTGCGTAAATTATTGTTCATCCATACTATAATAATACTTGTTCATGATAAAAACCTTAGTTGTTCATTTGCAATCTCTTAATTGTTCATACGTATTAGATGAGGGGGAAGTTTAGCATCAGCGTATATATAGATGCGGGAGATATTATAGGAGAGAGATATTATAGGAGAGAGAAAAGATATGGATAGATTTATTAGTTTTTCTTTTAATTCAAAAAAATCAAAAAAATCTTATCCATTAATTTTTTTAAATCCAAAGGCTGAGGATCCTCCAAATTATCTACGGTAAGAGCCCTCCTCACATGATCTCAATCCTATATATATAATACTTTCAATTTATATATATATATATATATAGGATTGAGATCAGGTGAGGAGGGCTCTTACCGTAGATAATTAGGAGGATCCTCAGCCTTTGGATTTAAAAAAATTAATGGATAAGATTTTTTTGAATTAAAAGAAAAACTAGGTCAGTATAACCGTTGTTGCGTCTCCAACTCCGAACAACCTCCGTCACGTCCTTGCCTTTGTGCCATCGGTGTCTTGTCGTCGGTGTCCTCCGTTTGGGCATCACATGGAGGTTTGAATCTTGCAGTGCTCTTCACCATCATCCTCTGTTCAGATCTTGCAAGGTAATCCAATGTTCAGATGTAGTTATTCTTGCGAGATTTGCCTCCAACCGATCTTGCACTCTTCCTCATCTCAATGTTCTCATCTTAGTTGAGTAATCTAAACAGAATTCAACATGGCAATCAAGAGCTCCTCCCTTTTGTCCTCTTTGTTTTTCTTGGCTCTAGTTGCCCTTGCATCTGCTGATTACTATGATTATAGTTCCCCTTCTCCAGTTTACAAATCACCTATCTATACTCCCTCTCCTGAATATTATAAATCTCCATTCGTCTACACTCCCTCTCCTAAATATAAGACTGCACCCGTCTACACCCCATCTCCATACTACAAGACGCCCACCCCAGCAGTGTACCACAAACCAGTATACACACCTGTAACATACTACAAGAAGCCCGTGTACACTCCTTCCCCGGTGTACTATAAGTCTCCTGTGTACACTCCTTCACCAGTGTACTACAAGAAGCCCGTGTACACCCTATCACCAGTGTACTACAAGAAGCCGGTGTACACCGCATCACCAATGTACTACAAGTCTCCTGTGTACATGCCTTCTCTAGTGTACTACAAGACCCCGATGTACACGCCTTCACCAGTGTACTACAAGAAACCTGCTTACACTCCATCACCAGTATACTACAAGTCCCCCGTGTACACCTCTTCCCCGGTGTACTTTAAGTCTCCATTGTACACCCCTTCCCCAGTGTATTACAAGTCTCCTGCCGTTTACACTCCTTCCCCCGTGTACTACAAGTCTCCTATTGAATCTCCTATGTACAAGGTTCCAGCTTACACCCCATCACCTATCTACAAGGCATCACCCATCTACAAGACACCAGTTTGCACCCCATCACCAGTATATGAGAAGCCAGAATACAGATACTAAAGAAACTACGAAACTATGAAACTTGAGTTTCAAGTTTAGGTTCCTTCTCAATATCTACATCATTAAACCGATTTGTCATTTGAAACATTTTCAATATACTTTCTAATTCTGTTCCACAACAATATTACTGAAATAAATGGCATTACATTAATTTTTTGGTCAACTACAAAAGTGGATTCTCCAATTGTTCATATGCATTCCTTTATTACACTAATTCTCAATTTGTCAATCATATACTCCCTCCGATTCGCAATGCAAGGGGTTTTTAATGTAATAACTGCGGTTTTTATGGATATTTTCGAATTTTTCTCGGATATCCTTTTAACCTCTTTGTCCGTTTTAACGCTTAATCCAATATTTTTGTTGGAGATTAAATCCTAGAAAATTGTTGGGGATATCCTAAAATCAAAAAGAAATGATTTTATGGATTGGTGTGAATTCTAGGATTTTTCAGTGAAAAAAGAATATTTATTGGATAAGCTGTCTTTTTAATTATGTACTGTAAAGGATTTAAAATACGAAACGGAAGCCCTAAAAATTGAAGGTAGCAAGATAAAATCATGGAAAATTGGTTTTATTGGTCTACATAATTTACGGGACATTTTTCGTTTAGTGAGTTTTTCCACTCGAGGTACATAATTTTACCGCTTTAACGCGAGTCCCGTGCAGAGACGGGTTTTGATTTTAAACCGCCCTTGCTCATGCCTTAATAACGAAGGAAGTGAGATGGAATTACACCAGCATATCCGTTTGTTTAGTCAAAGTCTATCTATTGATTGTAAAGTAAAGGAAGGAACCCGAGAGAGAAGGATGAAGACGGACTCGGCTAGAATTCGGTCTGCACCGCCGGCGACTCTTCTTCCTCCTCACCTCCACCTCACCTCATCTTCTTCATCCTCTCTCTGGCTATGTTGGGTGCTGCTGCTGCACAAAGAAGAAAAGGAACCAGCTAGAGAATTGGACGGAACGTTGGCTCAGGAGAAGAATTCTATCACCGCCGGTCTCCTCTTTCTTGCCTCACCGCGATGTCGTCGACGACCACTAGCTTCCCCGACCACCAACCGCAGCAAGGGCTGCTGTTGGGCAACGCCCAGCCACCCTCGGGCTCGGGGATCGAGCCATGATCGAGCCAAACGAGCCATGAGCTCGAGTGAAGGTATATACGATCGAAATTAATTAGCGGGTTGATTGCGGAGCCACCGTAAGGGCCTTTCGGTGCCGCTTTGCTAATTAAATTTATGATTTTTATAATCTTGACGTTGATACGGTCCCACAGGTTCAAACCGCTCATGAAACGGACTTCCGGATCTTCCGTTATAGCGAATACAAGTTTTGATTACCGATTGGCAGGTAAAGGACTTCAGTTAATTACTCGGGATTCGTTGTTAATCCGTTTGATCCGAGATTTGGTAATCTCTTAGAACTGTTGCTAATGAACAATTTTTATTTAGAAAATTCTTTCAAAAGTGAAGCGGATAATTAGTTATAATTCCGCCAAGATGGCTCCTTGAAGCATGATAACTAAGGATTTATTATATATCGATCTTCGGAAATTAAATCGTTTATCGATTAGGAAGTTGTAGGAGTTGAGAATACAACTAAGAAGTGTTTCTGTGAGCTCGTTGCTGAGAAATCCTTTTGTTATATTTGTCAGAAGGATGATAAAGATTACAGTTGGAATTGCTAAAGACGTTGAGCACGCCTTCTAAGGCAAGTGGACGATTCTCTCTTGCGTTATTGTTATTAAATGAGGAATTGAATCTCATTTAATATTTTCATTGGGAACAACTTGTATGATTAATAAAATATGATAGGTTGTTGTTTTGTTAGAAATAATGACCATATTGTTATTCGTTCAGTTTCGCGCTAGAACTGGATTTAGGTCCGTTGTATGTGACCTCGTATGTTTAGTTGTCTCATGTTGAGACATTGATATGGATTAACTTAGTTCAGGGATGTGAGCTTAGTCTCGGAAGCATCTCTTTAAAACTCGTATTAGGCAATATCAGAATTGATCCCCTAATACTTAGGTCATGACCATTGGCCCTCTCTACGCTTGAGGGGTGACTATTCAATATGTGTTGGTAGTGGATTATGGATGAAACAGGCCCTCTAATCTCTCCATCATTGGGACCCGTACTATTCGTTGTTCAAGGATGAAACATGCCCTCTGACCTCGATAGTATTGTGTTTCATTCAATATGTGTTGGTAGTGGATTATGGATGAAACAGGCCCTCTAATCTCTCCATCATTGGGACCCGTGCTATTCGTTGTTCAAGGATGAAACAGGCCCTCTGACCTCGATAGTATTGTGTTCCACCGGCAGTAGTTCGAGCCGATTAAAAGTTGCCAACTTGTTTGTGAAAAGTTTTTAAAGTAATAGAAGATAAGTGCGTTAGGCACATTAATGTACCCAGATGGTTAGTCTATTCGATAACCATTCTTACTCCCGGTTATGAATGATTCTTAATCAAACTTTGATTAAGTCAATCTGATTAGTCGATGGGGACTTTTCAAGATGTTACGTGATTTATATGAATTCCCAACAATTGTTTATGCTTCTTAAAGAAACCACAAGCGGTGGTGTTCTCTCTCTTGATTATGCAAGTCTCCTTCTTATTCTCTATAAGACTGCTAACTGTTGGATCAAATCCGAGTCTATTCGGATTTGGATGCCAATATGTTTAGTTACAACCATAAGAACCAAGTTAGTTTCTCCGCTTGCTAGTCTTTCATTAGACTAACCCGTCTATCTTCTTTTCTTTTATATGGTCGGCTGGTGTCCACCGTTGGTTTACGATACATCAGGTTCTTCTTGGAAGTTGATTCAAGAGGCGGATTCAGATGTTTGAAGCTCCAGAAGATGAAGAAAGGTTTCCAATGGCTATATTTGATTGAAGATCATGGTTGAACTACTTCAAAGCGAAGCTGAGTTTCAGAAATAAGAAATTAAGGAAGACTTAATGAAGATTTTGTTTAAATAGAAAGTTGTTCTATTTATTTATTTATTCTTTTAAGTTAAGGTTTGTATAAGACCTTTTACGTGTTTTTCCGCTGTAATATTTAACTTAATTTTGTTAGGTTTTAAATGGTTTCCTTTAGCTTGTTTTTAGTTTGTTCAGTCAGTTTAAAGCCTTGGGTAGCTTCGGTTTAGTCTTAATCGGGGTTACTAGCGGTAATACCTCCAGGGTAGGAAGGGGGTGTTACATTTAACTCCAAAACAATTTTCATAATACAAGTCCCTTTTTATTCATAATGCTAAAACATTTCAAAAATAACACATTTAATTAACCTTTTTATAATATATCTAGTTTAAGATGCATTGAAAATATAAATTCATTTAAAAACACATTAAGAATATAATCTAATTCATAAAAAACTTTAAAATTAAATTATCCTTTTTACTATTTTAAGCTTATCTCTAAAAATATAAAATGTAAAAAACCCCCTCTTAAATTAAGAAATGGAAATAGTATTTGTTAGACAAAGATAATAAATTCATTAGATGTTAAAAGTTGTAATCTTCAACTTATAAGAAGTAATGGGAGTAGATGAAGCAATCTTCAAATATATTTGAATCATTAATATCATAAGTGTTGGATCGTGAAGTGTTAGTAACAAGTTAAGGAACTAGCAATGTTCCATGGGCAGCGAAAATAAACAATAAGAACACAAAATTTAGAGAGGAAAACTTTCTATCCGACCAATGTAAAAGTCATAGAAAGAAAAACCTCTACCCCTGAGACTCCTTCTCAGAGGATTTTCAATAGAATACTTTTATTAAGTTTCAACGATTACAAGGCAAGTCAACTTCCCTAGTAACTAAGGAACCAACCAAAGTTCAACCAACTAGACTTCTACAACCCTAAGCGTAAACCTAAATGGAAGTAAACTACTGACCTAAGTACTCACTTACTTGTGGATTCTTCACCGGAAAAAGCCACACACACTCGAACACTCGAAAAGCTCACTCTTCAAGTTCACCGTTAATCAACCACACTTTTACCCTAGCTATAACCTAGTTATTTATAAGAAATGTCAAGTCTGATCTCATACGTAATTCTTGCCTAATTACACAGATTTTCCACTTAACAAATCCCACCCTAATAGGAGAAAGTATTGTTTGTGATTTGGATCCTCAACCATGCCGATTCTTGCCAAAACCGAATGATCTCGGATTTCCTAGATAAGATCGTGCAAGCTTTGATCTTATCCTTCTTTAATCTTCTCAAGCAACCTCCTACAAATGTCGTATCTTCATTGAAGATCGCTCGCAGAAGATTTGGTAACTTGCTATTAATAGAAAGTCGCATCCTTTTGAGATGCGCTTCCTAAATCTGTCACTCGTTCCCTCTATTGTTCCTCACAATGTTCTGTCTCTCATGACAATGTTCCTATTTTCCTGAAACACTTACATGTAAAAGCAAGTTATACCATCTAATTTTGTTATCATCAAAACTAAGAGAAACCATGGAACAACGATTGTTCCAACAATTTCCCCCTTTTTGATGATGACAAACCTATACAAAAATGCACATCTAGAAACCAACAAAAAATTGATTTTGAAAAACAATTCCTGTGGTTCCCCCTTAACAAATGCTCATGCATTGTTGTTCCTACTCATCAGAGGTAACAACATATTCCCCCTTAGCGAAAGTTCCCTCTTTATTTCCTGGATAGAATGCATCTCTGCATTTTTCCTTACCACTTCCCCCTTTTGACATCATTAAAAGGTCAACAATCATCTAGCAAAATGTAGAGCAAATGAACAAATTTAATTGAAACATAAACCATTCAGAAGCAAAACATAGTCAATTCATAGATATTTGTCATGGAAATCACAACCAGAGAAAACAAAACAAAACATAAAAGTCTTAACATCCAAGAGAACAACTTAAAACTATAAGTGGGGGATAGATAGGCTAGGGAACAAGAGAAGTGTTCACATCATGGTTCCGAGGAGGTGGGATCAGCAGCAAAAGTGTTAGTGTCTCTCTTAGCTAAGTAACCAATAATGGTACGAAGCTGAGAGGAAATCTGTTGAAGCTCGATTAACATCTTGGCGTTAACACTTCCACTCGACGAAGAACTCCCAACAACCGTCTGAGCAGTCTTCTTTGCAGTTGTTCCCTTAGAATCGCCCTGGTACTTCATCCTCGAGATATTACTCATATCCAGGGGTAATCCAAAGAACTCCTCACGTGAAGGTGAGTACACCTTATTTTTCTTCAGAATCGCCTTAACAAAATGAGGATAAGGCAACCCATGAATCTTCCCTACACTCATAGCCATGTGCCTCATCATAATCTCTGGAAGACTGATTCTTTCCCTCCTCATGAACTTATCCAGCAGAATCATGTCATTGATGGTGAGATTGTTCCTCTTCTCTAGCCTGGGAACAACAACCTTGATCAAAAACTAATGTGCAATTCTTGCATTGTAGCCAAGGTCACTACTAGAGTAAGGACCAACACTAGACACCTTCCCCATAACGCGCTTGATGAGTTGATTCTTGTTCTTTAGCCAATTGCTTGAAGTGTGTAACTCCCCATATCCATCACTAGGAACACCCATAACCTTTGCAACAAACCCCAAAGAGAAAGAGATTTCGGATTCTCTAACAGTAGAAAAGCCCAAGGGATCAGTGGAGAGATCAGCCAGTTGGTGATTTTCAAGAAGGGTCTCCCTAAATGAATAGAGATTGCGTGATTATCATGTTCCATATCAAGCACATAGATGTTATGCATAGGTCTTGTCATTGTAGTATAGTGGTAAGTATCCCCGACAACGGTGCCAATTTGATAACGTTGAAATGGTCGTGCAAATCACGGTTATACAAAAGAGTCCCAACAAACCAAAAGACTGTAGTCTTAGGGAAGTAAGGGTCAAATCAACAAGGAGGTAAATTGTTTCTTTTGTGTGATTTTAATGGCAATTCAAGTAACAAAAGGGGTTTTAGGAATCAAACTAACTATCAAACATGCAAGACTAAAAAAGCAATAAAGTTGGGGTTTTTATCAAATTTGGGAAAGCACTAAATCAAACAGAGATCAACATTCGATTGACAAGTTCATGCATATGGAACTTCCAATTCCTTTTCAAACATAATAAATAGCACAACCAGATACTATCAATTCTAACTAATTGAATAACCTTGAAACCATCAAGATTCAATTCAAAAGCAGCATTAAGGATAGGAATATAAGCAGGATACAAATCTAGCATAAAACAACTAACTTTTATCCTAGATTGCCATTCAACTCTCTTTCTACATAAGACCATCACAACCAGATACTAGTACGATGCAGTTGCTACTATAAAATTGAGAAACTCAACCAGAAGTTCTCTACATCTAGCAATAGAGATTAAATAACAATAACCCTAGAAATTGTTGAATCAATCTATTAAGCAATTCAATCAAGAGAGTAGAATAATCCCATGAAATAGATGAAGAATATAAATCTCACAACTAAAAGTCAAAACGAAGCTTCAAATTGTTGACTAAGCAAAGGGGCTTAGTTGTCCATAGAAAAGTAATAAAAACTCAAAAGTATGAAAAGTAGAATGATGATAAAAGATGAGAGGTGCAACTCTCATAACCCTAATATATAAAACTAGGGTTAAAAAGTATATCCAAAAATACATAAATCTCGAAATAAAGCTGATAGAGATAGGACCAATCAGATTAAAACATGTGGAAAATAAAGATCTCCGTGACCTTCAGGGGCGGTGGGTGCCGCCAGTACCAAAACGCGGATCTTCAACTTTTCTCCAATCCAGCTCTAAAACTTCAATAATATGCATCTTCGGGTCTTCTTCTCGTAGTTGTAGAAAGTCTTTAAAACCACCTAAAAACATCATAAAAGTATGCTAAAACCCCACCTAATACATAATATAATTGTGTATATCACCATCCGTCCCGTAAACTTGGTTTTGTGCATGACCGTTTTTAAAGGATGCGTGGTCATGACCACGATCGTGTTTGACTTAAAATAAGGGCGGAGTTTATTGGAGCACATGACCAGTGTTAGCACCAATTTCTCCAAGGAAGAGTAATGAGTCTGAGCTAGAAGGAGGGTTCTACTTACATAATATACCGGTTGTTGTTGTCTATTATGCTCACATACGAGCACCCCATTGATGGCTTGTTTCGTGACTACCAGGTACAACGAAAAAACCTCCCCATCATCTGGCTTGGCTAGGATCAGAGGATTGGAGAAGTATTTTTTCAACTCTTGGAAGGCTTCCTCATGTTTGTGAGTCCACTGTAAGCATTTGTTCTTTCGGAGCACCTCATATAATAGACAACAACGATCATCAGATTTAGAGATGCACTTGTTTAACTCAACGATCTTCCCGGTGAGCTTCTGGACATCTTTCACACATCTTGGTGAGTTCAGCGATACTATCGCGCATACCTGTTCTGGGCTCACTTCTATTCCTCTCTGGGTGACGAAGTACCCAAGGAATCTCCCTGATTTCACGCTGAAGGTACACTTCTGGGGGTTTAACCTCATGTTGTACGCCTTCAAGATCTCGAACGCCTCTTCTAGATGACGGTGATGGTCTACGACTTTCATTAACTTGATTAGCATGTCATCTATATACACTTCCATGGTCTCTCTGATCTTGTTTTGGAACATCTTGTTCACCAGTCTCGAATATGTAGCGCCAGCATTCCGCAATCCGAAAGGCATGACTTTGTAGCAGTCGGTTCCTTTGCTAGTTATGAAAGCTCTTTTCTCCTGGTCGCTTTCTTCCATCCAGATCTGGTTGTACACTTGTACTCACTGAAGGTGTCCATGAATGTTACCAACTCATGACTAGCCGTGGAATCTACTAAGGAGTCAATGTGAGGCAATGAGAATGAATCCTTGGGACGAGCCTTATTCAAGTCCGTGAAGTCTAAACACATCCTCCACTTTACATTTTTCTTAGGCACGACCACCACATTTGCTAGCCATTCTGGACATTTGACTTCTTTGATCTTGCTAGTCTCGATTAGCTTTCCAACTTCCTCATCTACTATTTTATTCCTTTCTACGGCGAATTTCCTTCTCTTCTGTTTCACTGGTGGATGATTTGGATTCACATTTAATTTGTGTGTGATGACCTTCGGGTCGATTCCCACCACGTCCTCGTGAGACCACACAAAACATTATGTATTCTTACTTAAGAAGTCTACCAACTCTTTCTTCATAGACGTTTCCATGTCTATACCAATCTTGACGGACCAACTGAGGTGTGATTGGTATATGACCACGTCTTCCACCTGCTCGTCTTCTTTTTCTTTTTCTTTTTCTTTTGGAGTGGTGGAGTTAGTGGTCTCCATTAGTTGCTATGTTGACTTCTAACTAACGACTAGCTTCAAAGCCAACTTGTAGCATTCTCTTGACGTTCTATGATCTCCCCGAATCTCTTGAACCCCCAGGGCGTTGTGAACTTTAACTTCTGATGGTAGGTGGAAGGGACTGCCCTCATATCATGGAGCCATGGTCTTCCCATTATCACATTATAACATGAAGGGCAATCCATGACAGAGTATCTAACCTGGATGTTCATGCCCTTCGCATACGTGGGAAGGATGATGTCACCTATAGCGTTCTTTACTTCTCCACTGAACCCTACCAGTGCAGTGGGATTCTTCTCCATGTCGTCCTCGCTCAGTCCCATCTCCTTTAGTGTTCTTTAAGGATAAACCTTGTTGCTTTGCAGTCCAAGGAAGTGATTGAGACCCTTAAAGTTTGAGTTTTCTCATCCACAGTTCCAGTCTTGCAAGTAAATGAAGAAGAGGATTAAAACTGAAAAGATCAGGACCTGGAAAACAAACAAAAACGAAGTATGCGAGCTCATCAATTCCGTATCAAGTGGCATCAAAGCCATAGGCGATATCACGAGATATACAATAGTATCGGATTCTCCTTGTTTAGCCAAGTTTTTAATTGATTTTCAATTTTACTTGCATAATCAGTTTTTACCCTTAGATTTTCATAATTTTTTTGTTCAAACTCTCAAAAAGCCACCAAAACCCTACCCAAAGGCACCCCTTGTGCCGCCACCACCAACGACCGCCGGCAACCACCCCTCCACCACCACCTTGGTTTGGTGCACACCCCTCTCTTGCTTGTGTGCCAAGTTCCTTGCTTTCCTTGTGGCCCAATGATGTTCGTGTTTTTAGTATAGTTTTTAGTAGGTTTTCTTTGTTTATTAGTTTTAGTTTTGATAAAATTAGGTTTAGTTTTGTGTGTTTTTGGATGGTTTTGCATATTTTTATGGAAAGTATGGAAGGTACTCTATTTTGTGTATTTTGTAGGTTTTAGCAAGGAAAAGGTGCTATATGGAGCTGAATTGGGAGCGCGACAGTAAAAGACGGAGGAGTACAGAGATGGATAAGTAAGAGTCCAAGATTAACGAGATGAAGTGTGAAAGAAACCAAGCCCAGGCTCGTTAACGAGGCTGTGAGGGCTCGTTAACGAGGCTGTGAGGGCTCGTTAACGAGGCTGTGAGGGCTCGTTAACGAGGCCACGTGATAGAAATTTCGAGGGTTGACTTTGTAACTCACCGATCCTGTGCGGGAAATTATTTCCGTGGCGGTAGAGTATCTTTTTGTGATTTTTAGGGTTATTTTAGGTCTTGCTATCTTTCTAGATTTTATTTCTATCTTTCTAGGTTTTATTTCTATCTTTTTAGGAAAGTTTTTATCTTCTATCCTTATTAGTTTCTAGCCTTTTTAGTTTAAATAGCCCTCTTGTTTAGTTGAGAAAAGGGGGGGGGGGGTTTAGAGGAAGAGAAGAGGAAGAGCCGAGAGAGCCGAGAGAAGGATCGGAGTTGAGTTCGGAGGTCGGTGGATGAAAGTTCCCGAGTTCGTTGATCGAGATTTTGGTTCGGTATTTTGTACTTTTCGGTTTCTTCCGATTTTCTGTAAGACAATATTTTGTTATTAATTTGAGTAGTAATTTGTTTTCAATGATGTCTTTTTGTTTCGTAGTTATGATTAGTGAGTAGTCTTCTTTTCTAGGATCGGGGTTAAGCCCGACATAGTTAAGCATGTTTGATGAGTAAGATTATGTGTTGAATGCCTTTCATCTATTATTGAGATTGTTTGTTGAGCTTATACCAAAACAAAAGTTGAGGTAATTTGAGTTTTTAACTTGATTGAAAGAGAAAGTTAGTAACTTGAAGGTTGATATTGTTTGAAAACGAAAGTTTCCAGCTTTAGATCCGAAACAAGCAATTAAGTGAATTGGGTTACGAAAGTAGGTTAATTTACTTGACAAGTCAACGAAAGTTGATGACTCTATCTATTTAAGGGCATGATCTATTCTTCTTACGAGTTTACATGCATGACTATGTTGTGGTGTCCCTAGTCCTAGAATTTTGTTTTTATTTGAATTCTCTCAAAGAAATATTCGTTACTGAGTTCGTAGGCTCGGTACCGAACCTGTCTAGGTCGTTAATTTTGGTCTTTTACTCTCGGTGGTTCGTTAACAAAGCTGACAACTTCGTTAACGAGGCTACTTGTGTGTGTTTGTTTTTTTGTTTTTTTGATTTTTAGGAGTCGATAGATAAGGGAACTTTGCTTCCCGTGGACGATCCTCACCTCCCTATACTCAGCGGGGTCTTGATTATAAATTTATTTGTTGTCAATCAATCGACCCTCAACAAATTGGCGCCGTTGTCGGGGAAGCAACGTGTTTGTTTGTTTATCTGTGGGTCCGGGAATAGCCCGACCCCGTTTTGATTTTAATTTTTGTTTTCTCTGTCTGTTTTCTCAGCGCATGCCGGCAGGACGACGAAGGCTCGAATTTGACAACACCGGTTACTATTCTGAACTTGAACGCTCCCTGCACCGTAGACGCCGAGAGAACCGATCCATGGCCACACCCGAAGAGATGGCTCGTCTATTGGAAATCCTCCGAAACCAGATGGAGGCATTGAAAACCGAGAAAGAAGGCGCAGATGCCGAGGCTGAGCATCAACGAGCTGCTAATGCTCGGTTACAAGAAGAGCTGAATGCCTATCCGAGGAATGCCAAACAGTACATGCATCCGGAACTGAGGTTGCCGGAATCTCCAATCGTGCTTCCCGAGATAGAGAAACCCTTTGAGATAAAGTCTCAATTCATATCCTTGATTAAACGGGCTCAGTTTGAAGGGAAACCTACTGAGTGCCCTATGGAGCATATTCGAAATTTTCTTGATTTATGTGACACCATAGCTGCTGAAGGTGTCTCACTTGAATATGTTCTGTTAAAAGCTTTCAGGTGGTCTCTTGCTGGGAAGGCCCTGAGCTAGTTGGAGAGCCTACCTTCTAAGTCTATCAGGACTTGGAAAACTTTGTACGATCAATTTCTTACAAAGTTCTTCCCTCCTGCTAAGACGACGGAGTTGAGGAAACGCATCATCTCCCATCACCAGCTCCCTAATGAAACATTTGTTGAAACATGAGAAAGATTCAAAGAAATGCTTAGACAATGCCCCACTCATGGGCAACCTTTATATGTTTTACAAAAAATCTTTTTCCAGGGTATCAACGCAGAGACCAAAAACCTCATAAACACGCATACTGCGTGCAATTTTATAGAGATGGACCCAACAATGGCATGGGAACTGCTGGATAAATTGTCCAACTATGATGCCATGTATGGAAGCCAGCAGACTCCGCAGCCCCAGAAACGTCTCTACATACCTAACCGAGACGAAGTTGACCAAGATGTTAAAAATCAATTCTTGCAAGATGAGGTCAACCGTCTGAAGAAGCAGGTAAGTTTTCTGAAATCCTCTTAATCATGTCAAGAATGTGGTTCTTCTGCACATAGTGCATCTGCTTGCACTAACATAGAGCAGGTTAGAGCCGCTGAGACAATAGCCGAGATGAATTATATGAGAGGACCATACAGGAACCAGCCTAGCTATTATGACAGGTCAAACAACTATCATGCATGGGGCAATCGGAATACCAATCAAAACTATGCATTGCCCCCACCGGATAGACGATCTGCACCTTATCGACCTCCAGGCCATCAGGAACTACCATCATGGGTTCAAGGTTTACAGGAAGGCATTAACGGCGTAACCAACAAAGTAAACGAAGTGACCAACAAGGTTAACGAAGTTCAAGCCAACCTGAACCAACAAAATAGAAGATGGGGAGAGTTCGATGTATGGAAGAAGAGTGTTGATTCCCAACTAGGGAACCTCGCTGCCCAGATTCCGAGACCACAAGGGCAACTCCCGGGCCGCCCCGAGGAGAACCCTAGGGGACAAATAGCAGCGGTGCACCTTAGGAGCGGGAAGACATTGCCAGAGCGAGTTCAAGCTAAGGAAAAGGAGGAAGAGGACGTCACCAAACAGCTCGTTAACGAGCCAGCGAGAGCAAATAACGAACCCATATACCAAGGTGACGAGGCTCCAAGGGTTCCTGACGACCCTACTCCAGGTAAGTCTTCTAAACCGAGCCTTCCTCTCAACTCTAGGGTAGTTAATGACCCCATCAGGGTCGGTAAGGACCCGCCGAGGACACCAAACGACCCTAGTGTCGATCCGGTACTCTCACCTCTCGAGCCTAACTTGGTTCCGAGAATGGTGAAATCTCTTCCATTTCCAGCTAAGAAATCTATGGACTCTACTGAGAGTAAGTTCAAGCATTTCGTAAAGATTCTTCAGGGCATTAATATTTCCATCCCATTCGCTGAGGCCCTAAGCGAAATGCCGGCTTACACAAAGTTTTTGAAGGATATTCTTAGCAGGAAAAGATCCATTACAGAGCAGCAGGATGAAGTCAGATCAATAGCTCTGCCAGAAAAGCTAGGAGACCCAGGGAGATTTGCAATAACGATCGGCATAGGCAACCACAAGTTCAAAGCTTTATGTGATCTAGGCGCCAGTGCTAGTTTAGTTCCTCTCTCAATCTGGTCTAAAGCTAATATGGGACCACTAGAGCCGGTAGATATGAATCTGTACATGGCAAATGGATCATGTGTCAAAGCCACAGGAGTCGTAGACGATTATCCTATTCAAGTCGAGAAATTCTTTATACCGAATGATTTCATCGTCCTCGATATGCCTGAAGACCCTCATGTCCCCATAATTCTTGGCAGACCATTTTTAGCCACAGCAGGTGCAAGAGTTGATGTGCGGAAAGGACTCCTCACTTTTGATATTGGAGAAGAACGGGTAGAATTCAACTTGGATCAGAATGCCAACGACCCAATTGCAGTCGCACAAATCGAGTTGACTCAACCAGAACTCGATTCAGCCGTCCCTACCAAACCTCATTGGCCAATCACTGAGTCCCATATGCAAGAATACAACCAAGGTAAGTACTCTGACTATGAAACTGCTAAAGATGATCACTCCTTATCTTTTGTTTCTACATCATGCCCTATCATATGCACTACAGAGGAGTCCAAACCACCTTGGTTTTCGGATTTCACTAACCATCATGTAGGAATACCGGGCATACTGATAGACAAGGAGGGGCCTAATTTAGCAACACAAGCACATAAAGGCTGCAAATCAAGGCATGGGGTACCTCAAGACCCCAACGTAGCTACACGGGAGCCACCTTGAATCAAAGGATTACGTCGGGCTGACGACGTTAAAAATAGCGCTTACGGGAGGCAATCCGCTTTTTAGTATAGAATTAGTTATTATTTTATTTTTGTTATTTTTCTTTTTAGACTCTTTTTCCTAGCTTTCTTTTAAGTTCTTTTTAGTAGTTTTTAGGATAGAAAGTAGGAATAATTTTTGAGCTAACAAGACACAGGAGAAGGGATCGAAAAATCACTCCAAGAGGCTACGGTGGCTCGTTAACGACCCACCCAGGTTCGTTAATGACCCGGGTCGAACGACCCGATTCGGCAAACGGGCAGGTAAGTTTTTTTTAACCTAGTCTATCTTTTACTACCCTAGCCGCCGCCCCCCCCCCCCTCTACCCTTTCCTATCCCTACCTCCTCCTATATAAACCCTTTCACCCTCCCAAACTCTTTCACTCTCAAATCCAAAAAAGCCAAAGATCTTGAAGACTCCCACCACCAAGTCGGAATCCCCCACCAACCACCGAGTAGCCGTCGTTACCGAAGCCCGGAAACCCTTCCTCCCACCGACTAAGATCCGAGTTTTCGTTAACTCGTTTTCACCGAGCTCGTCAATCACCCAAATTCCGACCCCTTGTTCTTCAATTTCTCGATTCTCCGGTATGATTTCTAAACCCTAACTCGTACTTACATGACTCATGATTTTTAGGGTAGAAATTTCATATCTAGAATTGAGTTCATATAGAGGATAGATTTCATGAATGGATTTTGCCCAAGAAAGTTTGATTTTGCTTCGTAATTCTAGATCTAGAGAAGGATATTCATGTTAGATATCTCATTGCACTATCCTTGTGAAAAGCATGAATTTTTCTTGTTCTAGTATTAAGCTACAAACTTAGCATGTCAAAATTTCGGGTAAATATTAGCATGATCGGGATGGGTAATCGAGCAAGTATGGGGTGCGTATATCCGTTTGTGCGGCTAAGTGAAGGAGAGTAGAGGGTTGCATGCTTGCTTTTGGCTTGATTTTTAAGATAGATTAAAACTCGGAATTCTGCGATCTGGTTCTCGGCGGCTCGTTAACGACCCTGCGTGGCCTCAAAGATCGATTAGTCCAGATTCGTAAAACGACCCAATTGGGAAGTTAACGAATAATTCCGAGGGTATTCCGAGACCAAGTATGGGGTTTCTTATCTATCTATTTTGAGTGGATCTTATCTTGGAAAATTCTTGATTATTTTTTTTAGATCTCATGGCAAGTTCAAGCAGACCCGCTACCCGAGCTCAGAAGAAGAGAAGGAACCAGAGGTCCCCATCTCCACCTCGCATGGACAACGTGATTTTGAGTACTCAAGGCCAAGTGCATCGATACCGTGCCATTCTAGAGAAGGACCACAACACCCGTTGGTTCTCAAAGTCAAGTGCTATAAACACGGGGATCTACACGGACGTCAAAGAAGCTTTCCTTATCCTTGGTGCATCTCATCTCCTGAAGAAGGAGAATTTACCACACTATCCGGCCCTCACATCCGAGTTTTTGGCCACTCTAGAGACTAGCTTCCCGTCGAAGACTTCGGCAGGACGAATCCGGTTTTGGCTCGGTAACGTGAACCGTGAGTTCACCATGGCAGATTTCAACGCAATCCTAGAGCTTTCGAATCCGTCTAGAGACTACAGATTGAGCGACTACAGAGTAACTAGGACATGGAGCTACATCACTGGGGAAGAACAATCCTCCACAGCAGCATTATCTGGGGCAAGCATCATCAACCCCATTTTCAGGATCATTCTCCGAATCCTAGCCGCTACGTTTTGGCCGAAGAGAGAGTTGAACAGGCCAACGAGGACGGAAGTTGCTTGTCTCCGCACAATCCTTTTCGAGGAGCCCGGACCCTTGAATTTGGGGTATGAATGGCTCTACTACGTCGAGAAATCAACCAAGTCCAAGGAAGTTTGGTGTGGCAACATGGTTAGCCTTTTGGCTAGAAACCTCGGAGTCGATCTTACCCGATACACGCCGGCTCACGCTCAACTCCTCAACAAGCATTATTGGTATAGCTCCGGGATTTTCATTCAAGCCGAAGGAGGGTTCAAGGTAAAAGTTCAAGACCGCCTCATTCGACCCACCCTGGACATGTTTGAGCTACTCTACGTACCAAACTGGTACAAGGCGTGGACGGGACATGCATTCCCGCTAGAGCCCAAGCCGGAGGATGAGTTGTCACTTAGGCCTTGTGAGACAAGGTTCGAGAGAGATGGTGAAGACATGGATGAAGATGAAGACGAAGATGAGGATACCGAGGTAGTTGGCGATGACACTGAAGAAGCCGACACAGAGGGAGGTACTGAAGAGCTTAACTTCGAAGATGAAGACCTCGACATGGAAGTTCTGGGCACCAACGTCCTCATTGACGAGCCTACCAGGCTCGTTACCGATCATTTCCAGTCCCCTTCCTACACTGCTAACGAGGCACCCAGCTTCGTTAACGAGGTCCCGAGAACCACTACCGACCCACCGCCAGCTCCTGCCGACCCTCATTCCTATGGAATCATGCCATACAACCCGGTGATGTATCAAGATCATTTCCAGCCTCATTATCCACCACCTCCTCCGCCTGAGTACACGGGATCGAGTATGCCACCACCATGGGCCGAGGACCTTTCTGCTCAGATGCAGCAGCTTCACCTCCAGCAGGACCATATTCATAGAAGGATGGATAGATGGGAATCTGTCTATTCTGCTCGCATGTCAATGGAGGATGAGAGGCATCGTCAAAGAGAAGTGCAGGATACAGAGCGCTGGAGAACGATGTATGACTTCATGGGGAACTTTGAGCATTACTTTCCTCCACCAAACCACTGATTCAGCTTGAAGATGGCGTTTTTCCTTCTTTTCCACCTTTTAAGACTTTGTAAGTTTTATGTTTTTCTTTTGTTTTTGTGTTTTGTTTTCTATTTCTTTTCCCTCTTCTTATTTTTATTACAATGGGGACACTGTAATTTTAGGTATGGGGTGGGAGAAAGTAGACAACTTGTTTAGTGTGTGTCTTATGTGTTTTAGTAGATTATTTTGAAAAAAAAAGAAGAAAAAAATCCAAAAATAAAAAATCCAAAAAGAGTTTTAGAATTGATAGATATCCCTTTCTGAGGTTCTATGATAGTAATTGCTAGCTTAATCATATAATTCCTTGCAACATGTCTTTGATAGTATAGCCGGATTCTTATTATGAAGTTGTTTTTAGAAGAAGATAGCACTTGATGAAATTGATCACATATACTTTATAGCATAAGTGATACAATCCGAAAAAATCATTACCTAGTGAGGAATTTTTGGCCTTATAGGGAGAACATCAATGTAATCCCTCTTCTTTTCTTGTGTGATTTACTCTCTATATGCATATTATCTCTTGGAATTGTGATGGTTATCTATTTCTTGAGACCCGTATGGGATTTATAGTTCATTACTTGTGAGAATCATATGATGGAGAACTTATTTTTATAAGCCCTATTATTTCCTATCCTCCCTTATATGATCCTTCTTTTGACAACCAATTCTAGCCTGAAGCCTTTATTTTTAGCTCCACAAAATTTCCCTAGCCAAGATGAGCTTGACCCTATCCGGGGATTAGGACTTAGTTTGGAGAGGTATATTTTTTGAGAGAAATGGTATGTTTTGGTTTGAAATTAAGGGATTATTGAGAAGGGTAGATTGGAAGTCTCTTGTCTTATTTGTAATAAGAAAGATCTCTTGATAAGCAAAGGATGCACAAAATAAAGTTATTTGTTGGAAAAGAGAGAGAAAGAAATAAGGAAAGAATACACGATGAGACTCGTTAACGACCCTGAAGTGGGTTCGTTAACGAGACAGCAAAGAAAAAAAAAGAAAAAAAAAGAAGAAGTGATAAAGTGAAAAAGGGAAGGAAGAAGGTTGAAGTGCATATGTGTTTAAAGATAAAATCAGAGATTCTTTTATTTTCTTATGAGACTTTCTAGGATATCATGGGTGAGTAAAAAGAGAGTGTGCATAATGAAGAGTGAGTTTGGTATTGTTTTTTATGAGAGTTTTGGTATTATGGGTGAGTTTTTAGGAGTCTTTGATTCCCGGATTTTATTAGCACCACATAGCCAAAATATTTTCCATGCCTTATTGTCTTTACCAAGCCCCATTACAACCCGGCCGAATGGAAGCTTCTATGAAGTTTTTCATTGAGCCTAAGTTTCTCTAGATGATTTTTATATGTTTTGACAAATCTTGGGTGGAGAGTATTGGTGATATAAGTTCCAATTTCTATGAGTTTTTGTATATAAGATGAGTTGAGAGATTGAATTTATAAGCATAAACACTTGAGAGTTGAGTGAAACACATTATATCCCTTGTGAGGTTGGATTGTATTGTTTTATGTCTATTTGGTGCATATATGTGTGATGACATTAATAGTCCTTTGCTATATTTTTCTCATGTGTAGATGTTGCTTTTTAGAGGATGGCTATGTCTTGATAAATATGATTGTTTGGTTTTGGTTATTGTTTGGTGATTGCTTGAGGACAAGCAAGTCTAAGTATGGGGTATTTTGATGTTCGTGTTTTTAGTATAGTTTTTAGTAGGTTTTCTTTGTTTATTAGTTTTAGTTTTGATAAAATTAGGTTTAGTTTTGTGTGTTTTTGGATGGTTTTGCATATTTAAATGGAAAGTATGGAAGCTACTCTATTTTGTGTATTTTGTAGGTTTTAGCAAGGAAAAGGTGCTATATGGAGCTGAATTGGGAGCGCTACAGTAAAAGACGGAGGAGTACAGAGATGGAGAAGTCAGAGTCCAAGATTTACGAGATGAAGTGTGAAAGAAACCAAGCCCAGGCTCGTTAACGAGGCTGTGAGGGCTCGTTAACGAGGCTGTGAGGGCTCGTTAACGAGGCCACGTGATAGAAATTTCGAGGGTTGACTTTGTAACTCACCGATCATGTGCGGGAAATTATTTCCGTGTCGGTAGAGTATCTTTTTTGTGATTTTTAGGGTTATTTTAGGTCTTGCTATCTTTCTAGATTTTATTTCTATCTTTCTAGGTTTTATTTCTATCTTTTTAGGAAAGTTTTTATCTTCTAGCCTTATTAGTTTAAATAGCCCTCTTGTTTAGCTGAGAAAAGGGGGGGGGGGGTTTAGAGGAAGAGCCGAGAGAGCCGAGAGAAGGATCGGAGTTGAGTTCGGAGGTCGGTGGACGAAAGTTCCCGAGTTCGTTGATCGAGATTTTGGTTCGGTATTTTGTACTTTTCGGTTTCTTCCGATTTTCTGTAAGACAATATTTTGTTATTAATTTGAGTAGTAATTTGTTTTCAATGATGTCTTTTTGTTTCGTAGTTATGATTAGTGAGTAGTCTTCTTTTCTAGGATCGGGGTTAAGCCCGGCATAGTTAAGCATGTTTGATGAGTAAGATTATGTGTTGAATGCCTTTCATCTATTATTGAGATTGTTTGTTGAGCTTATACCAAAACGAAAGTTGAGGTAATTTGAGTTTTTAACTTGATTGAAAGAGAAAGTTAGTAACTTGAAGGTTGATATTGTTTGAAAACGAAAGTTTCAAGCTTTAGATCCGAAACAAGCAATTAAGTGAATTGGGTTACGAAAGTAGGTTAATTTACTTGACAAGTCAACGAAAGTTGATGACTCTATCTATTTAAGGGCATGATCTATTCTTCTTACGAGTTTACATGCATGACTATGTTGTGGTGTCCCTAGTCCTAGAATTTTGTTTTTATTTGAATTCTCTCAAAGAAATATTCGTTACTGAGTTCGTAGGCTCGGTACCGAACCTGTCTAGGTCGTTAATTTTGGTCTTTTATTCTCGGTGGTTCGTTAACGAAGCTGACAACTTCGTTAACGAGGCTACTTGTGTGTGTTTGTTTGTTTTTTTTTTTGATTTTTAGGAGTCGATAGATAAGCGAACCTTGCTTCCCGTGGACGATCCTGACCTCCCTATACTCAGCGGGGTCTTGATTATAAATTTATTCGTTGTCAATCAATCGACCCTCAACACCCAAGTTTGTTTGAACATACTTTCCTTAATAAAGATCTTGCTAGTTTTTCTTTCCTTATTGAAAAGATTGGATCTTTAATTGCATGTTTGACTTGCTTTGCATTAATTCCATCATATTTGTTTGCCTTAAATACTTATTCTTTCCATAAGTGGGTTTACTACAATTTGGTGAATTGCTTGCTTTCATGTTCATGCATATTAAAGTCCCTATCTTTTCCACAAAAATTAGCCAATTTCCCTCCTTTATTTTTTCCTTCTAAATAGTTTCATTGGTGTTTATAAATTCTGAAGAAAAAAAAAATTGATTCTTCAACAAGGATCACCAAAAATATTGTCTTGCATTCTAGTAGTTTGCATTCTTCTTGCTTTGCCTTGCTCACATTGGCATAAGTTGTGCTTAATTTGCTCTTCTACTCATAATAACACCCTACTTAGTTGAAGCATCACAAAAGAACCCTTTGTGCATTGCATTGTTGTGCCAAAAACTGGAACTTGCATGCACCCTTGTTCTCTTCTTACCGTGCACTTGCGTCTTAGTAATTCGCTTCATCAATTTGCACTTTGATAGCCAAAATCTGAAACTTTTGCCTTGTTTGACTTGATTGCTTGCTTTTACATTAAATTAGTAGTACCCACTACTTGCTTACAGTATTTGGCTTGCATAAGGAACCTGTTTGTTTGTCAACTTGCATCTTCCTTTCTTTATTATTTGAGGCTGAAATTCTACTCTATCTTTTAGGACTACACCTTTCATTCACTTACCTAATAGATTTCACTAACTGATTTATGCTTGTGAATTGATTAGCTCCTTACTAAACTAAGGTGTTCGTCCCTTGATTACATGTTTGCTCCTTAGTGCTGCTCGTTTTCCCTCTTTGTGTACACAGGATGGATGAACCATATATTCCACACCGATTAGAGATTTTTGATAGGATCATTAACCCTACACGGTAGTTTGAGTGGGAAGAAGCCACAAATTCTTTCCTAGAATACTATTACCACACCGAAAAAGAACGATTGTATGCAGTGACGTGTCGCTTTGTGGGAGTTGCTTGTACTTGGTTGGTAAAACTTCAAAAAGACCGATGGGAAAAAGGCATTTCACCAATTGCCCGTTGGCCTCAATTGAGATTCATGATGCGTCGTATATTTGTTCCATATAAGCATCAAGAGCGTTTGAATAAGATGATAGATTGTAGGCAAGGATCTCGCTCTCCACTTGATTTCTTTATGGAGCTTGAAGAATTGATGGATGTCGTAGGAGTTCCATTATTACCATGTCTCCTTTGTAGTCACATCCTAAATGGATTGGAACCATCAATCAAAGAATATCTTGATGGTCAACATACCACTGATGTCGATGCTTTGGTACGACAAGAACAAAGGTACCATTACAAACTCCAACGAATGGAAGAATTGTTGGCAAATTCCCGCCACATAAGGTACAACTCTTACTCTTCTAATTCGGTTTCTATAATACATCTTCTTCTTCTCCGCCACGGGATGTTCCGAACATCACCAAGGCACCTTCTCAGATCCCTGAAGATGTAGGCTCTCCTTAAGTGGAGGAGGAGCTCGAGTACAATGACAAGTCAGAAGGGATACTTCGGGAAGCCCAACAAAAGAAGGACAAGCCATCCCCGATGCCGAAACAAGGGCCAACGAAGACAACAAGCTCTCAGCCGGCCGGTCACAGTCGTGAGCCTCCCGTCACGAACCGTGACGAGCCATCTGCGCTCCTCATCCAGCCGCTCACGAGTCGTGAGCCCCATCACGACCCGTGACCACCCTCACAACCCAGCTTTTGGCCCAATTCCGTCGGACACAACTCGTGATCCCTTCTTTGAACCTTCTGGGTGCTTTATATCGACCCGTGACCACCTTCCCGGGCCTCTTAGACACCCCATCTTGACCCGAGACTATTCCGAAAATAGTCACAACACTCCTCAATGGAACAACAACACTTCAAAGTTAATCATTGTGCCTTACCTTCCACTACATCGACGTAATGTCCATGAGCGTTCTCTTGAGCATTATGAGTCCAATTTGGTCATTCATTACCACCCTGAGTATGGTGATGGTCAATTAGAAGACGTTCCAAAGTGTGGTGTCTTGCCCAAGCAGTTTCATCCTTCATGGCCATCATTTCAAGCGACATTCTATGTTCCACATTCTTCTTTGCCAAATCAAGTTGCGGTCTTAAAGAAGAAGTTTCCTTCCAAGTGGAAGGATGTTGCTAAAGGAAACGTTCTTGTCACTTTTCAAGTTCCTTTCATACCTAGACACAACGTCGAATCGAGAACGATTCGAGGCCAAGTGGAGGAGAATGATATGGATCTTGCTAGGATCAAGACTAAGAAAGCATGGAGGAGGATAAGAGGCCATATTAGGTCAAGTACATTCAAGAGGTCAAGAGCTTTCAAGTATAAAATGGTCTTGAAGAATCTACATTTTGTCATTCATCCATTGTCAAGTCGACATTGGAAGATGAAGAGCGCCTGCGTGCGTTATTTACACTCACATGCAAGAGTTGTTAGCATGCTTATCATGGACTTACTATTTATAGTACTTTCTATATATGCTTTTAATTTAATAGGATTTTCTACATATATGGAACATGTGTTATGGGCCATATTATGTGGGCTTATGGTTTTTCAAGTTAAGAAACATATTATTTTATCAATTTGGACCATGCAAGATTGGTAGGACAAATTTGGAAAGTAATATGTATCTTACTTGGAGCCTAAGTTATTAGTTGTCTTGTAATAATATCTTTTAATTAAGTTATAATTTATATTAGGAAACAATATCTTTTGAGAATAGCATAAGATAGTTGGCTATCTATGTCTATTTAAACCCTTGTAATCTTTCTTTTCAAGACAAGTTGAATTAAATCTTTGGAATAGAAACCTTGCTTCTTATTCCAAGGACCTTCAATCCAATTATCTCTTTTGCTCTATTAAATTTTCGTCCAATACACAAAGCAAGACCAATTTCGAAATTCTTCCCCTTCAATCACCCAATTCAATTCTCAAACACAAATCAATCTTTTAAACACATTCAATTGAGTTGTTACTTGATCTTTAAGCAATTAATTTACAACCCTGGTTGCTTTGCAGTCCAAGGAAGTGATTGAGACCCTTAAAGTTTGAGTCTTCTCATCCAAAGTTCAAGTCTTGCAAGTAAAAGAAGAAGAGGATTACAAGATCGGGACCTGAAAAACAAACGGAAACGAAGTGCGTGTGCTCATCAATTCCGTATCAGCAGGGATGCCTAGTGAGTTCTTTTTAGAGATCTCCATCCTGGTTAACCCCTTGACGGAACGCTTCCATAGAATTTGGCACGTCACAATGCAAGATGGAGATCTTCTCGCGGTTTGAACCTGTCTAGGTACTTCCAAGTGGATTCTTCCGGCTTTTGGATAAACCGATACAAATCGCAGAATTGCTTCTCGAACCTCCGGCTTCTAGTGAATTAGACTCTGAATGAATCCATAAACTCAGTGAAGGAACATATGCTCCCTTGTAGAAGATTGACAAACCATTTTAGAGTCGGCCCTACAAGGGCCGCTCCAAAACCCTTACATATTAGCACTTCTCGAGAATGATACGAGACGACACTAGTCATCATTTTCTGCTTGAAGATTTCCAAGTGCTCATCAAGGTCTCCCGTTCTGTCGTAGGGACTTATGCTCGGAACTGAGAACTTCTTTGGTATTTCGACTTGAGCAATGTTAGGGGCGAACGACGACTCGTCATAACCGTAAACCGCTTCTTTCTCGATGGGTCGAGGGACCACAAGGATCTTTACGAGTTGTTCAATCTTTAACTGGTTTCGGACGATGCTTTCTAGGTCTTGGGGACGACGGCGGTCCCAATCCTCTTCATCATCCAAGACGTCATCTTCGAAGCACCGAGGGTTGACTTCTCGTGCGGATTGAAGGCCAACAGGTGCTCTCGCATCCCCTCTAGTATGATCGTCCTTTGCAGGAGTGAAGGATGGAACCCCAGGGACGATTGTTGGTGGGGTAACAAACTTCGTTCCGAGGGGTCTCTTGTGCTGACCAGTAGGGTTTCGAGAGAAACCTTCTTCCACACTAGTTCGTGCTTGGTCCATCATTCGGGCGCGTGGGCCGACGGAGGAGACATATCGTAGTTGAGAGTGTAGTCCTTCGTTATCCACAATCAGTTGCTCGATACTAGTTTTGTTCTTTTCATTGCAAGCACGTTGATTTGTTAACTCTTTCTTAAGAGCCTGAAGCCTTTGGGCAAATTCCAACAACTCGGTGCGGAGCGCTGCTGATGCATCCTGTCGTGTGCCTTCGTCGCCCCTAGCGTTCTTCTCCTAGTTTCTTTCGTCGGAGTTGCTCATGGTAATCTTTTGATTTCCTCAAATCTGGAACGATGAACCCTTTTCGATTGTAAGTCCCCACGGTGGGCGCCAAATTGTTTTGGACAAAAAATAACAATTTAACTTATGTCCTCAATCGGGGCTGCGATCGAGTTGATTCAAGGGGAGTCAATAAAAAGACAATTGGATTGATTCAATCAGAAGTTTCAAGCGTCTTTTCCTCGAGAGCTCTAGAAATCCACCTAGCCGTTTTCCCCATTATCCCCACAATCTCCACGCCGTTAGGGCGTATCTTCAACCGTTAGCCACTTCCCACGTTTGTCGGAGAAAGTAACTACCATGAATGGTTGACTCCTGAATGTGTGTCTTCTCCTTGTGACCGTAGCCCTCTTTCTTCATTGGATGATCATTAACTTCTTTCGCTTCTTCAAGATTTCTGTCTTCGCGTACTCTCATGATTCCTCTTTCGTTCTTGGGCTGATACTGTTAAATGAGCCGACTTATTTTTGGGCCTAACAACAGATATAATAATTTCCCTCCTAGGCACATGTACTACTTTGAGTTCGTCATCAACTCTCCCTCATCTAGTCTGAACCTCATACCTGTTGGCAAGGGGAATTTAGCAACCTTACAATTTTTCATGTGGCAATTGTAACACCCCTATAATACAACAATGGGTATTACCACCAGTGACCTCAAATTTTTTTCCCGGCCAAAATCGCCCAAGGCTTTCAGGTAACGAAACATAATTTATAATAAAGATAAAGTTTAAAGAAATTACATTACATCAAAAGTGCTCAAAAGCCCGAGATTTTAATTAGAGTTATTATAACTTCATTGTCTAAACAAAACAGAATGCTAAAATAGATAGATAGTGGAATAAAAGATATTGTTCTTGAAATGACAAGTGGGACCCAAATTATACAAAACTTTAGAAAATGTCTTGTTCTTTCCTGCCTTCAAGTCTTATGGCCTTCGTCTTCAACATTTTCGTAAAACTCCTCTATTGTCTGATATTTTTGCAAAGTGTGAGATATACCAGGAAAATATGAGGAAAGGAAATAAATGAATTAGTATAAAGAGACTAAGCAAGTGAGAAAAGATAATTATCATGGGTAGGCATATATATAACATGACATTCATTAATATGAGAGATTTTGGGAGAAATAAAATATATCCGGAGCTTAAAGAGAATGGAAAGTAGTTTTGAAGAGAGAGATAATATTTTATGAAGAAGAAGGAAACTATGAAAATTGTTGTTAGTTCCTTTATGAATATGAATATGGTTGGGAACTTATAATTTACATCGATTTTTGAAAAAACGTGTTTCGACTTTATTGGATCTCAATCAACCTCATTAGATTTAGAGCTCCAAATGGGGAGATGGTCGTGAAGGTGCTTAAGTACCAAATCCACCTTGACAAGCCCGAAAAAACATTCAAATTGGAAATGTAGTCATTAAAAAGTCGGGAGCCAAAATGGTCTTCCAAGTTGTACTAATCCATCCTAAATTTTTTTTTGTGCACTAGAACTTATCTTTCTTAGGTTCTAAAATAGCGCATACATTTCACGGTTTTTAGGTGTGGGGGCTACGAGGGCCGATCCATAAAAAGGAACGAAGTTCCAACACTTAGCTAGAGTGCAATATCCCTCCATACAGAGAAGAGAATATGGGATCATGACCTAAATATCAAGGAGAAGAAATTGTGTGTCTTCCTCCTTTCCCAAACACCCCTTTTATAAGGAGGAAAGGATATTTGAAATCACTCACCATGATAAGGTCTTGGGTTAGGGGTTGGTGAGAAGAGGAGAGATTGGATGACAATGGAGGTGGCTTGGAAGAGGAGAGAAAGGAGGATTGGGTGTAAGAGAGGTGGTGCATAAGAGGAGAGTGTTCAACCGTCACATCACTCAACTAGGGGCTAGACCCCATTGATGGGCTTTTGGAAGCTTTTAAAGTAAGAAAAAAATAAAATAAAAAGAGTTCCTTTAGAAACAAGAAGTATATGATGGCATAGTGGTGTCAAAGGAGTGTTTAAGTGTGGAGAGATGCATGAGGTTGGGGGTTTGAATCTCACCTCTTGCATGTAAGGTTGGGGATTTAGAAACAAGAAGTACATGATGGCATAGTGGTGTCAAAAATAGTTCCTCTTATTCTCATTTTTTATTAAAAACTTAGACAAACGGAAATTAGAAATTAGTATATTTAATAAAATGTATTTTTATTTTCCAACTTGTTTTGTTTTAAGGGAAATTCCTTTTGGTAACCTTAAGTTTTCGTCTTTTCCTTTTGGTGTCCAAAAAAAATGTTTTCCTTCCCTTTAGACTTATATATTGTTCTACCTTTAACCAAACTATTACAAAAAAAAAATGAATTCGGTTAGAAATTCTGTCAGAAATCGGATATTAAAGAATGAATTTCCGTCAGAAATTTAGAAAATAAAATAAAGGCTAGTAGAATTCAAACCTTGGACGTGGAGGCAAGACTCGCTTATGAGCCATTATGCCATGTGTAATTTCAGAATTTTAATGGGATTTTGTTTAATATAAATCTATTTTGGCCTTCGTCTTCTCCAAACAAAATTTTGAAGCAATACGCTTGAAGTTAAAAGCTTCAATTGCAATTCCCAATTGAATTTCATTTAAAATTTGAATTTTTTTTACACAAAATCCATGTTAAATTTTTACACAACCACTCAATATCTTAATATTTTCTTCATACCTATTTTAATTCTAATTTAAAGTTTGAGATCTGAATCATTTGAGATCTGATTTTTTACCCAAAATTTCAATTTTCGGGCTTTTCTTGATGTTTCCGGGATGGAATACAAGCAGAAGAATGCAATGATTCGGGGGTGCACTAACAAAAAACATTGGTGCCAGGTGTGAGGGACAGAAAGGGATTGAAATTTTATGTACAAATTCAGATTTCAAACACCTAAATTTAAATTGGAATGAAATTCAATCGAGGGTCAAGTTAGAAATCGTGGTTCTTGGGATTGCGTTTGGAATTTGCATTGAAGCTTAGCTTCAAACTCCGAGAGTCGTCACTCATCAAACATTTGTTTGGGGAAGATGAAGGTCAAAATGGGTTTAAGTTAAAAGGATCCCATTAAAATTGGAAAAGCACGCATCGCATAGTGGTTCATAAGTGAGTCTTATATACCCTCGTTATGGGTTCGAATTCTACCACCCTAGATTTTATTTATTTTCCTATTTCGAGCGAAATTCATTTTTTTATAATATCTTATTTCGAAAAGATTTTATTTTTTTATAATAGTTTGGTTATAGAGAGAACAATATACAAATCTGAGTGTTACCAAGAGGAATTATTTTTTTTGGACGCCAAAAGGATAAGGCGAAAACTCAAGGGTACCAAAAGGAAATTTCCTTATTTTAATCATGTTTATAAACATAATTTTAATAATAAGAATAACTTTCTATTTTAACGAAATAATTAGATTATTTAATTTAACAAAAGGATAAGCCTCAAATCCTTAATGTTGAATTGAGAATGCAAAGCATGTTTCACTGACTGAATTTCCTCACTGGCAGTCCTTGTTATCAGTATGTCATCAACATATACTAGTACTGTAGTAAAAGATGAACTTGTAACTCTCACAAATAGAGAACAATCTGAGTGTGATTGAACATACCCAAGTGAAAAAAGAAAGGATGTCCACTCCATGTTCCATTGCCTTACAACCTACTTTAATCCATAAAGTGATCTCACTAATTTGCAAACTTATCCTAGTGCATTCTCTTTATACCATTCTTATATCTCCATATAGATTTCATCTTCCAAATGCCCATGTAAAAATGCCTTATATACATCAAGCTGATGTAAATTCCATCCCTTAGCAATTGCTAGTACAATCATCATCCTAACTATAGGTACTTTTGCCACAAGGGAAAAGGTGTGCTTATAATCCTTTCCTAACTTTTGACTAAACCCTTTACTACTAACCAGAAGTTTGTACCTATTTATATCTTTCCATTAGGTTGAACTTAACTTTATATACCCATTTAGACTTGATTACTTGCTTCCTTGGAGGCAAAGTTGTCAAGCACCAAGTCTCATTTATCTCTAAAGCCTCGAATTCCCTCCTTATAGCCTCTATCCACTCTAGAGTATTTTGGGCCTCTGAATAATTTTGTGGCTCCCTAACATCTAACACATTGTCCAATGAAGCATAATATTTTGTTTGCACATTGTTGACTACATAATCATTATGCCACACAAGAACATTCCTCACTCTTTGTGATCTTCTTTGCTCTTGTATCTATATGATTGGTGAAGATGTTGAACCGATATCATGTGTAGGCACTTCCATTTGTTGCAGGTGTGGCCCTTGCATCATCATTCACAACTACATGCTAGCTCATCTTTGTATTATTATTATGCATCAGTGGAGGTGCAAAGAAATCAATACTTTTGGATTGACCATATAATTTTTTTGATTCATCAAGGAATGGAAAAATGTTTGAGGGATGGACCATCATCCGATATGGAAATTGCAAATACTACATCTTTGGTTAGGAACACCTTCTTCTGCACCATGTCATACAGTTTGTAGCCTTTTCCATTTGGTGGATATCCTAGGAAGATGCACTTCTTTCTCATGGCACCATCTTGTCAGTTGGCTTAGGTGCATTGTAAGCAAAACACAAATAACCTAGAACCCTCAAATTCTCATAGTTAGGAGCCTTTGAAAACAACACCAAATAAGGTGTTTTTCAATTTAAAAAAAAAAGAGGACATCTTGTTGTGTCCAACAAATCTCGATGCTTCCTTTCAATCACCCTATTCTACTCTGGTTTATAAACCATGTCTTTTTGATGTATCATCTCATGCTCAATGAACAAGGCCTCACAATCCTTGTTGACAAACTCTGACCCATTATCTAACCTGACTCCCTTTGGTGTGTTCCCAAATTGAGGCTTAATCTATCTCACAAAAGCATCTAAAATCTTGTACACTTGTTTCTTTATGTGTAACAAATAAGATCATCCACTATAGTAAAAAATGTGTTTATCCATTTAATGCCCCTACCTTATAAAAGCCCTATAAATTAACATGTATAAGATCAAAAGAATGCTTCGAATTAGTTAAGCCAAGAGGATAAGACAATTTATGAAATTTGGCTAAAGAAAATGTTTCACAAAGAAAGTTTTATTGCAATAAACTCTTGCAAGAAGACATGTAACATCTTAGAATAAGACACATGATCTAATCTCTTGTTCAAAAGAGTAAAATTACAGTTTCCAAATGTAGAACAACTATAGTGTATTCTAGTGTTTGGAACAAAATTATTAAAATTAGGAAATCAACTTTGTTTTATTCCTTCCTTGGCCTTGATCCTAAATAAGCCACCACTCCCTTGTCATATCTTCACATACTCCTTACAATGCAATAATCTTTATGAAAATGTGCAACTAAAATCCCTGGGGAAACTAGTTTGCTCACTAACATCAGTTGTATCTGAAATCAAGCACATCTTTGAAAACTAATTTCTCATTTACTTTGACATCTCTCCTACCGTTTGAATAGATTTTGCAGTTCCATTTGGAAATACTATATGTATTGGATACTTAATTGGCCAACGCATTAACAACAAATCAAAATGAAGTCATATGATCTCAAGCTCCATTATCCTCTATCCAATCATCAATACTATGTTGTGTGGCATTCAAAACGAAAATTGATTTACTTGCGAAATGGATGCTTGACTTCACTCCTCTTGACACATAGCTACATTGTCCTCCCCTTGCTCCAAAACTTGCTTGTACACCTATGGTCTCAACACTTGGATCTTTTTAAATCTTGATATGAATTTGACAGAGATAAAATAGCATGGACTAACTATTGATCAATTCCACTCTTTTGATCACCATTTCCATGATCCAGTGGTTTGTCTCCTCCACTTTGCCCTTCACTCACAACATTTGCAGCAACTTTAGGACCTCTTCTAGGCTTCTTTCCGTTGTACTAATCAGGGTACCTAATCAAATCAAAACAATTGTCTGTTATATTTCCTTCCTCTCTACAATGATATAAAATTCTCTTGCCATATTCCTTTAATCTAATAAAATCCCCTCCTTCGATCCACTAAACTTCCTTGGTTATTGTCTGACTCCTTATTACCATTTCTCATGTTTCCTTGACTTGACATAAAAGTTATTGTCTCAACATTCACACTCCCAATCACTTGTTTTTGCTTCTCAACTTGTAGCACAAGATGATAAGCTTTGTTAATGAGACATAGAAACAATCCGACTTTTAACGTACTGTTTCATAATGCCCATTCAATTTCATCAAGAATTCCATCAGCCACCTCATTTGGTTGTCTTGCTCAAAAACTCTTGTTGCTAAGTTATACACACACAAGTTTCCATCGCACCACAAGTGCATACAAGCAACCCCATCAGATTATAGAGTTGATCCCAACAATGCTTAAGCTTACATTAGTAGTGACATATAATTTGAGATAACTCTTGCCTTACTTGGAGGATCAATGGGCCATTGCTTTATTGGTAGCGTTCACATCCACCATGTTAACAACTAGATTTGGTTCTTTGTTACCACCTTCTTTCGTCTTCTCACAATAAAGAAATTAAGCGGTCTGGCAAAGATCAAAGCAACACTAGAAAAATACCACATAAACGAAAAACCCCAAAATCGTATAAAACCTAGAATCAATGTCTCACAAGCTCTAATGCCATGTAGAAATCGGTGAGGTTGGTAATAATTGGATCAAGTCAAGTGAAATAAAGGACCGCAAAAATCAAATTTATTCAAATCAAAGCAAAGTCAAGGCGATGCAAGCTCTTGCTCAAAGAAGCAAGATGAAAACAAATTTAATTGCACAACTCCAAACATGGGAAAAAATAACTATATAAAAGGTCGGTTCAAGCTGAATGATATCCACGTTTTTAGCTTGGTTTTAAAAAGTCTTTCTAAATTTATGGGTTGTGTTTAGTTAAGTATTGTGTTCGTTTTGTGCTATTTGCTTTATTTTTTATATTTTGCGAGAAGTATGGAAGCTATGCAAGTTTTTATGTTTTCTTGTAGGTTTTTGAAGCGGAATTGGAGTATTCTAGAGCATCCCACAAATAGGAGCAAGGTTAGGAAGGAAGCTTGAAGATGTTGGTGGAAGATCCGAGAAGGAAACACGAGGATAAGAGAAAGAAGAACTCAAGAAATGGCTTGTTACCGACCTTATGGGGGTCGGTACCGAGGTCTACAAGAAGAAAGATGTGAAGAAAATCAGCAGAAAAGTCCTACCGACCCCAACGGGGGTCGGTACAAAGGTACCCCCGTGTCGGTAGGCGACGCCGACTCGAGAGATTTATGGATTTTATTCCGATATCTTTTTATGGATAGTTTTTATATCTTTTAGATAGATTTTTAGTATTTAAGCAAGAGAGTAGACCTAGTTTGAGGACACACATTTTTGGAGGTTGATTGACTCCGGTTTGAGAGACGTAAGAAGGGCAAGAGAATTACTTTTGGATTTCTTTGTGTTCTTTATTGAGTTTTAAGCACATTATGAGTGGGAATTCTAGTAAGTTTTCTTTAGTTCAATTGAAAGTCATGTTTTCTTATTTAATTCTTTGTGTTTGTCCTTAAATTAAGTGTGAATAGTCTTTTATTCTAGGGTTGGGGGTAAAAGCCCAACTTAGTTATGCATGTTGATAGTAGGGGTATCAATCAGGCGGGTCGGGTCGGGTTTGGGTCAAATCAATTCAGTTTGGGTAAGTTCGGATTTGGGTCAAATTCGAATATTTTGAAAATCGGGTCAAATTAGGTTGGATCTTTTCGGGTCTGGTGCTCAATTAATCGGGCAAAGTCGGGTTTCGGGTCAATTTCGTTCGGGTCATTCGGTTTTCGGTCCAACTTGATTTCGGATAAGTCCGGTTTCGGGTTTAGTTAGATTTCGGATTTAGTCGGATTTCGGGTGAGTCGGGTTTCGTGTTTTTCGGATTTTGGGTGAATCGGATTTCGATTTTGACCGAATTTCGGGTTAATCTGATTTTGAGTAAGCCGAATTTTGATTCAGACCATATATCGAATGGTGATTTTTTGTAGTCTAACTACTATAGGGTCTAAATATTTAATGTAACATTTAAATTAAAAACATAATTATAATAAATATTCACTATTATTAATATTTTAAAACATAATGTAATTTCCGGATGGTTTTCGGGTCATGTAAATTCAGATTTTTGGATGCTTTCGGGTCTGGTAACTTTGGATTTTCGGATGAATTCGGGTCGGGTAGATTCGGATATCGGGTTGAATCAGGCTAGTCCATTCGGGTATAATCGGTTTTGGGTAAATTTCGTGATTAGATTTTTTTCGGATTTGGCTCAAATCAGTTCGGGTCAAACATGTCTCGGGTATAAAACTTTTTGTTTTTTTCTCGGGTCGGGTCGGGTTCGGGGTCGGGCGGGTTTCTCTAGTCGGGTCAAGTTTTGACAGCCCTAGTTGATTGTATGAATCCATGAATGTAGTGCCTTTGATCTTATCTCTACTTATTTGTGCTAAAACTTTGGTGATAGTTGAAGTAATTTCATGTTCATGATTTGATCAAAAGAAAAGATTGTGAATTTGAATAGGAATAAGGTTTGAAACGAAAGTTGAAAACCTTAGATCGTGATAGGTGGATTAAAGTGAATTGATTTACGAAAGTTAGTTAATTTGCTTCTCTTTTCAACGAAAGTTCTTGTGTGAAAAGGCATGATCTTTATTATTCATATGACTTGATATGCATGACTATGTTGTGGTAAACCCTAATTCCCTAGATTTCTTCTCGTATTGATAAAACCCTACCCAGTTTCACCCTCGTTACTGACTTGTCTGGGTTGTTACTGAGTCGTTCAGTGTCTCGTTTCATTGTTGCCTTTTTGTGTGTTTTACGTGTTCTAGCTTAGCAATTAGACATAGACTTCCTCTCCTGTTGACGAACCTGACTCCGCTATACTAAGCAGGGTCTTGATCTTATAAATTTATTTGTTTGATTAGATAGATCAAGTATTCTCTCAACACTGAACCTATTTCCTTTTTTATTACAACAAAATCAAACCGGCTAAACCAAAAACGAAATAAAACAAAGGGAGAATTAGGTATATACCCACACAAACTTGTTTAATCCGGAATATATCCATCAAATTTTTAAAATTGGATATATATCCATCAAATCTTAACAATTTTGTATAATCATCCAATACAAGTATCTTTTTATATAATTGAAATTTCACTGCTAAAATAAGACTTGTTAATTAATTTACTTAATAGTATATTTCTTTCTCTTCCTCTATATTGTACGATGTGTGTGCTTTCAAAAAAAAAAACTCTTTCTCTTCCTCAATCTTCCCCTACAACAATAAGCAATTCATCCAAGCCAATTCTTCTGAGGCATCAACTCTTCCAAGGCGTCAATTCTTCCCACCCAATAAGTATTTCTAATGTTCAGGTTTAATTTAGATTAAGCACTCACCTAAACATAGAATCTATAAAACTTACTACAAACTATAGACGTTTCAAAATTCAAGCCTTTGATTACTACTGCATATGCACCCTTGTTCTCAATGTAACAACACACTATATAAGATGGAGTGTTTTGTATTCGAAGTGAATTGAGTTTTATTAAAGGAGATAATTGTCTAATTATATAGACTTCAGTACACGTGCGTAGAAGGCTAGAGTACACAGGTGAGCACTAGAGAGGTAAGAAAAAATTGTATTGCCATACATAGATAGAGCAAATCAATCACAGAGATACTACGATCAATTATCGCTATCATGCCCCCTCAAGTGGGATGGCCTTTGGGAAAGTCCGAGCTTGGAGACAATAGGTTCGAACCGTGGACGAGGGAAGGGCTTGGTTAATGCGTCGGCCAGCTGGTCATTTGTAGAGACATGTGCAACATGTAGGGTGCCGCCTTGTACTTGTTCTCGCACAAAATGATAAGCAAGAGCAATATGTTTCATGCGAGAATGGAAGACGGGATTGGAGCTGAGACTTGTTGCCCCCAAGTTATCACAATAGATGACTGGTTTTTGATGAATTGAAACATCAAGTTCTCTAAGTAATGAGTGAACCCGGATTAGCTCAGAAGTTGTCTCGGCTAGAGCTTTGTACTATGCTTCCGTGGAGGAGCGAGCAACCAATTTTTGTTTCCGAGAGCTCCATGAGATGGGTGTTTTTCCATAGTAGACTAAGTAGCCGGTTGTGGAGATGTAGTCATCTTTGTCCCCGACCCAATCCGCATCCGAAAAGCAATGCAAGGATGGTTAGGAGTTGGCTGAGATAAAAATTCCATGGTTTAAGGTTCCAGCAAGATAACGCATGTGGCGTTTTAGGGCTGTCCAATGGTCAGTGGTGGGTTGATGCATGAATTGGCTCAGTTTATTGATTGTAAAGGCTACATCAGGACGAGTTAGGCTCAAGTATTGGAGGCTACCGACAAGAACCCGATATTCTGTAGGAGATGGAATTGGCAGGGATGCATTTTTTAGGAGAGGAGTTGTGGCACATAGGGGTGTGAAAACTCTGAAGAAGGTACACCCTCTGATCCCATCTTGGTCTCTAAGAAAACCAAGTATGATTCTGTTAAGAAAAATCTGGAAAAAGACCTCTTTGGAGATGACTCTGAGTTGCTTAAGGATGATGAGATTGATATGCCTCCTCCTTTTCGCCCTAAGACTAGATCTGCTAGTGCTAGAGCTTCGGTTGTGGCTCTTAAAGCCAAAAAGGGCAAGGGGTTGAAAACCCCTAAGGCTGCCTCAGAGGGAGGTGACTCCTCCTTTTCTGAGAAAGTCACTAGGAAGAAAAGAGGAAGATCTCATAAGTCTGTTGTTGGGTCTAGTAAAAAGAGTAAGAAAACCAGTGTGCGCATTGATATGTCTTCTAGGGATTTCACTAAGGATCTGTTGTGGGATGAAAGTTTCATGAAGGAGTTCAAACTGACAAAGGTCATTGACTGGCTGAAAAAATAGAAATGGGACAAGTTAGTGCAGGGGGAGCATGAGTACAACCCTCTGATGGTCAAACTGTTCTATGAAAATCTGGTGATTGAAGATACTGGAAATATGACCATAGGAAGGTACACAATAGATAAGAAGACGTATTCCTTCACTAGCAAGGATGTCAGTGACATTCTGGAAATCCCACATGAAGGTTTTGCTGAGTACTACAAAGGAGGTTGGCCTGAAGGAGTTTATGACCATGAGATCATCAAAATTGTCACTGATAGTGATGATAATTTCACTAATCCCTATTTGGTCAACAAGATGGGAATAGAAAAGAAGGTGATGTTCAATTACCTCATAAGCAACCTGTTGCCAAGGGAACTCAAGAGGAATGCTGCTTACATTCAAGATCTGTTGGTCATGGACAAGATTATAAGAGGGAAGAAGGTGAACATGCCACGTCTGATGATGCTTCACATGAAGCATATGCTTGACACTGCCAAACATGCACTACCTTATGGCATGTTGATTGCCTTAATGATGACTGAGCACAAAGTCTATGTGGATGGTAGTGATGTCCTCAACACCAGGGTTCTCAACAAAGAGATGATCACGAAATTTGGATGGAACTGGATTGACGGACAGTGGGTGTCAAAGCTGTCTGAAG
The DNA here is from genome assembly GCA_964016875.1 of Fallopia convolvulus. NCBI lineage: Eukaryota > Viridiplantae > Streptophyta > Magnoliopsida > Caryophyllales > Polygonaceae > Fallopia > Fallopia convolvulus. The sequence goes on from OZ024726.1 coordinate 7,528,412, forward strand.
TCAGTGACAAGGGCCACCAGGAAGAAGGATCCAAGTCTGCTCCAGCAAATGATGAACTGAAGGAAATCAGGGAGCAGAACATGATTCTAAAAGGGATGATGGAGAAGCTACAGAACATGGTTGGCAACGCACTTTCAAAGCTTGATGCATTGGATGAGAGGTACAATGACTTTGGAGCATGATGTCAGTGACTATCGCACATGGCCTTCTCTAATCCTCTTCTTCTATCCCTGCCACATTATCTCTCCACTTCAAAAGACCTCTTTTTTAGTTCAATATGGTTGTAACATATTTCGGGTTTGTGTGTGTTTTCATCGTACTTTTATCTTTCCATGGTGGATGACTCTTTATGACTGTTTTGATATTATGCTTTAAGTTTCTATATTTGCCTCTGATTACTGTTCTTGTTTTAGCAATCTTTTTGATGATGCCAAAAGGGGGAATTAACCGGGGGAATAGATTTATAAGGGGGATCAAAACACTGAAATCATGTGGTTACTAAGCTTAGGGGGAACTTCTTATGGTTTTTTGTGTTTTGCTTTTATCTACTATGTTGCTTTTGTATGCTGGATAGTTTTTATCAGAACAGGTTATTTGTCACCATCAAAAAGGGGGAATTTGTTAGAAGATCGAAGTTTGAGTTTTGATGGCTCCAGAGTCAGTGACCCTATGTTTGCAAGTCGAGTCGGCGACTTGGCAAAGTCACTGATATAACCAGCTGGCGAAATGATCTATTTACGGAAGGAATGCACAGATCTTGTGCGTTTAAATTGAAGACACCTGTGTGTTCTATTTTAGGAGAAGATCATCAAAAGAGTGCTAAAATCAAGATGAAGATAATTGTGATTCTCCTAGAATATTTGAGTATGCGTACAATTGTTTATTCGGAAAGATTTGTAAAAGATTGAGTGTATATTGTTTTCCTAATCAAATGGAAAATAATATACATGAGATCTCTCTTACCTTAGTTTAAATACTCGTGTGTTTAGGCTAATTGGTAGGACTTGCGAGCGTAATTCTCATATTGTGTGTTAGAAAGAAAGAATACACTTGTGCGTGGGATTCGTAAAAGTGGTGAGTCAAGAGATCTTAGGCATAGCGTGAGATTGGGAGTGTGAGTGCAAAGGTAGAGCGTGGTTCAAGGGTGTGGGATTCATTCTTGTACACGGGAGAGCTTTGTAATCACTCAAGAAATCAATAGAGCGAGTCTAAGGACTCTTGAAATCCGACCAAGTGATAAACTTGGAAAGGAGTGGTTTTTCTTTAAGTAAACTAGTTAGTTTACGAAGAGTTTCCACTATACATCGTTTGTCATTGACCGTTGGTAACGTTTATTTTACTGCTTATTTATTCCGCTGCCTTATTACTCAAAGTCGACGACTTCGTAGGAGTCGCCGACTCGTCCTAGTACTAACAATCCTACAGTAAACAACTCCTTTCTTTTGATTTGCGTCTTGTATTTCGGAAGTTAACACTTACTTTCCACTAATAGATCGATATATCAATCAAATTTTAAATTAAATTTGTTGATTTAAAAATGGGTAATTATTTCTCATACTTACACGTTTGAATCAAATAGAAATTTGGAAGTTAACATCTATCATCGTCGTCCCAGTATGATACGAATCATTTCATATAACTAGTAGAGGTCCCCGTGCCAAAGGCACGGGGTAATCTGGTCATTACAATATTTAGTTTGTTGTACAAACACAAGAAATTACATTGTAAAAAAAACGAGAGACTTATAAACAACCCAAAAAATGGCCTAGAAGTGTAAATAATACATTAAAATTTACCAATCACAACCGATTACCTTGCAAGGCATCTAAAAGAGCAAAATCTAAGTCTAAAATACATAGTGCTCTAAAGGTGCTAATCTTGCCAAGTCGTGGGTCACATTCCCCCTTGTATCGTCATGGATAACATGAGCTAACCATTCAACAAAAGAGAATGAGGGTGTGTCAATACAATCGTCTTTGAAAGAGCACTCCAGCCCATGTACTTTAGCAAAAGAGACATATAACCAACTGGTAATTCGAGTCACTTTTAATCGTATTTGAGCTTTTAATTAGCCAGAGAAGAGCAGGTGTGATCATAGGAGAATGGCTGATCTGCTGTTGTAAGGAAATTCTTGATTCCTATCTTCACAGGCGCCCATATCTAGATTAGCAAAGTTTTGTCTCCTGTCAATGATTGGAAGTAGCTAATGGCCCTTGTTAATTCGTGGCCTTCATGGAATCGACTTTACCACCATTAGATGACATTGTAATTCAATCTTCAGAAGCTGTCAGAAAATACACCAAAGTATCTTAGTTATGGAAAAAACATTTGATCAGGCCTGAATGGCAACTTGGGAAATTTGATTTGTTTGCAGTCTAAGGAATTTATGCATAATTGAGCATATTATATTTCAGAATGCAATATCTGATCTAAAATGCATTATATTTCATGACCTATAATACATTTTATGAATCATAAAGCTATGGCCCATAATACATCGTATCCATGAATCAGAAGGCATTATATATTGGGTTTACCAAACAACACTTGAATTTCTGGGCTTTATAATGCATAAAACATGCTATCTATGCATGTGTTATGCATCCAAACAAGCACTTACCCGTCTGTTTATATGTTTGTGGAAGAGATTCAGAAACATTCTTTTTACCCCCAAAATTAAGTGTTCTGTCCCCTTGTCTTTTCTTGCAGCGTCTTGACAAACAAAGCAAGAACACCAAACCGATACCAGCAAGGATTAATACCGCAATGATAGCACTCCAAATGATCATTTTTGTTGTCAAAGGCTTTGATTTTGTTGAGTTTTGAGTGTTAAGTGGCTTAGACACAGAAGGTCATGTTGACTGCTGCTGCTGCTCAGGTGCACCAGCTGGCGGCGATGGGAGAACAGTAGTGTTAGATGGATGTCCTGAACTCCTGTTGAAGAAATCAGAATGGACATTTAATTAAGAGTAAGTATATAAATGTTAAGAAATCTTGAAATAATGTGACCAATAATTTAGTCCTCACATAAACAAGAAATTCAGGTATGAAAAATCATATAAGAAGATGAGTGAGTAGGATAAATTCGTATATCCACTAAGATATAGTGAAATATGACCTGAAATTTGGAATAGTAAGCAATTTAGGAGGTTTCGGCCCTGAGAATTCATTGCCTTGAATATTTCTGTGCAAGGCGAGAAAGTAGTTAGGTCCGGACTTTCACAAATGGGTGCTCAATCGAAGAAAACATATAAGTGGGAGACATACAAGTCAATGAGGGGAAGATATTGTTTGAAATTTAGCGTCACTGCAAGTTCATTTTCCTGCAAATGACTGGATAAGAGCAGCAACACGCATCATTAAGAGATCAAGAAAGAAGAAGTGAAGTCTCTGAGGAGTGAGGATAGATGCTCACAGTGTAGTAAGAGAAGACATATTTGACATTAACGGTGGTAGTGGACCACTCAGATTGTTCCTAGACAGATCCCTGTAAACGTGCACATAAACTTGATCAAAATTGAAAGAATCAAAGGGAACCAAGAATGAAAGGAAAAAATAAATAAATCAAAAGTTGAGTGATGAGTAAGTATAAGCTTATCAAACCAGCAAGTAGTTGGAAGGAATCAGGAATTAGTCCAGTTAAGTTGTTCTTCAGTGATCCGGAAACACCATCAATATTCTTTTCAGTTGCAACTCTGTTCACAATATAATACTGCTGGAGTTGAATGCTAGAAGAGTTGAGCAAAGGTTACATGTCCGTCAACTAACTCAACATGGATAATCCATCTAGGAGGCTTCCACTAAATTGTCACCTGAGAGAAAGCTGCACAGGCAGAGGTGTCATTAGTTCATGAAGAAGGGAAGTTCATGGCAGTTGATGATGTGGCAGGATCTGGCTGCAAAAAAATGGAAAAATCAGCAGTTTGTATCCAGCAATTGCCATTGAAGAGTTCCATGAAATCTATGTAATACTTGCTAGATATAGAAGAGTTAGGTGCAAAGCTAGCACCATCCATGGTTTTTTTTTTACAAGAAACAAATCAGATGAAGAGAGTTTACAAATGGAATGTAAAATAGACAAACAAGAATCCTATAAGGCAAATGATCAAACCAAGATGGATGTAATTGAATGGAGGTTGTTTTTTTTTTGTGTTTGACTTTCTAAATGAGTTTCTTTTTTTCTGAGCTGCAGGGAAAGATGGATCAACATCAAATAAAGGCATGTGATCAAATGTCACAATAACCACTAAACATCAGATTTCAGAGGCGAATTTGGAATTACAAAAAAGAAAACTAAAAGCAAGCACAAATCTAAATAAACCCATGAAATATTCTAATGTGAGCAAATTCGCACGGTCTACGGAAACCAAGCACCATGAACAACATCAAGAAGAAACACAATTGTAGAATCTTTAACAAATCTAGGCATGCACTTTTTCATAATCATAAAAAATTCAGCTTCATGAAGCTCAACATTCAGAAATCAGTATTACTACTCAAATTAATCAAGCGAACTCCAGAAACAAGTCCAATCCAACCGAAATAGTCAAAATCTCCTTTTAATCACCACAAACCCGCGACAGAGGTGTCAGATTTAACTGAAATTGATTGAACCTTGAATTTGGAAGGAAACTATACAAGATTAGGATCCAAAGCAAGGAGACAAACCATCAAAGAGATAAGAAGTGGTGTGGTGGATAATGAAGAGCAGTAAGGCAATTCCTTTGGGTGTTTGTAGGATCCCTAAAACACACAAGAAAGCTAAATCAGATTTTAATTGTTGCTTGGTCAATTTCATAGCAAGCATGCTCCATGTGAATCATCAACAAAAAAAAAGGGAAAATAACACAAGAACTGAGAATTCAATACTATTGAATGCAACAAACCAAGTACAAAGACTAATACCGTTTTGGAATCTGATATGAAAGAATTCTTAATTCTAGATAAAGCATCAAACATGACTGGAGAACCAGCTCCTTAAGCTGAGTTTGATCCAACCTCTTCATGGTCAAAACGTGCCACCATTCTATCAAGGCTACTTTCAGAAGTTGTTGCATCTATCAAAGCCTGAATTCAATAAACAAATTGATAATGTTAAATAAATGATGATTCACAAAAATAAAAGTAATGGCATAAGCAACACTCTGACATCGAGATGAATGAAGCAGCATAGAATGTAAAAATCCAAACCATATCTATAATTATTGAAAATGAAAAATTAGTTGGTTGCACTCAAAAACATAAGAAGTAACAAAATGAATATAGTAATAATGACACATGAGTAATCATAGTGATAGTGTACCTATAGACAGGGTTGACTTAACATCTTGATTATTTCGTTTGATGTTGTGCTATCCACAACTTGCCCTGATCTTGCAGAAATTTTGCCTTGAGCAAATGATGCTTCTATTGATGCCTTGTAGTGTAGAGCGTTATTCGTAAGTTGTGTATACAAATAATTATACAAATACAAATATTACAGATAATATTTATAAAAGACGCCTGTTAACGTAGAGCTTTATTCGTAAGTTGTGTATACAGTACAAATATGTATACGGATACAAATATACGGATACAAAATATCCAGGTATCGATCATAGTAATATAATACTGATATCATAAATACGGTTTATTGATATAGCTCCGAGATAAATTTAAATGGTTCAATAACTACGTAGATACATGTATAATAATTCCAGCTCTTTCCAATATATCAAATGAAATAATATTTACGACTTCATTCACGCATAAATCATTTTCAATGGGGCCGACCAAAAAAACTTTAAGATCCATCCCTTTACAAAATCTTGAAAAGGCGGCGTATAATTGACCATGAGAAAAGCAAGGATGACATAAATACACACACACCTTCTCCAGTGTTTGTCCTTGAGACTTATTTATAGTCATTGCAAAGCACAGTTTAATGGGAAATTGTTTGCATTCAAATTGAAAAGGATAAGTCGTTGCAGGGGGTCTTAGATTGATTCGAGGAAGAAATACCTGTGTCCCTTTATAGTAGCCAGTGGCTATCTCACACAAGATGACATCTCTACAAAATTGCTTGCATATTAGCCTCGTACCGTTGCATAAACCTGCAGAAGGATCCAAATTTCGTAGAAGTATAACAGGGCATCCCTTTTTCAGAACCAACTCATGTGGGCTCATTCCTGAAGGACACAACGTATTTAAAAACTCGACAGGGTAGAGATTACAATTGTCATCAATAACCGAATCAAAGTTCTTATATGTACAACTTGAACCCATGAACTTATTGATTAAAGCAGCATTAATAGTATCCACGGCATCGTTGGTTGGAGTAAGAATAGCCCTGTCACTGAAAATACTTGATTTACAATACCTTGTATTCATTTCAGGAAACATAACGTCTATTAAAGTATCGAAAGACTTTTCAGGAACGTGAAATCATTCGACAATTTCAGGTAAAGGAATAGGCGCACTTATAGATGTTTGTAGACTACCATTTCCAAGTTCCAGCAGAAAGTTTGAGAAATCTACATCATCTATAGCACGAATATTAATATGCAATTTGAATTTTATCAACTGAGGCCAGAGGTACGAACTCACCAAGCTAGAATTCACAATTTCGACTTGGGACTTACGAGGGAGTACAGGCAACACTTGCCTGAAATCTCCACAAAAAACAACTATTTTTCCACCAAACAGTAGATTAGAATCACACATGTCCTGTAATAGGCGATCTAGAGATTCAATGTCCTCCTTTTTAGCCATAGAAGCTTCATCCCAGATTATTAGTGAACAAGTTCGCAACAGAGAAGCTAAGCCACTTTGCTTAGAAACATTGCACGTTGCTAAACCATCTTGCGCAATAGGAATTTTGAATCTAGAGTGAGCAGTTCTACCTGTAGGCATGTTGGAAGCTGCAATGCCTGATGTGGCTGTTGGCAACACAATCTTTCCTAAGCCCCTAATAGATGCATATAGCGCGCAGTACAAAAAGGTCTTACCTGTACCCCCTGGGCCATCAACAAAAAAAGCGCCTGGAATATTGTTTTCAACATGATGCATAACAACATCGTAAGCGGCACACTGTTAAACATTAAGTTTCAGATGAGCATTGATATATTCAGGTGGGATAGGAGCATCTAGGGCGTCACTAATATCTCGTGAACTTCGAATGGAAGACACATCAGAGTTTATAAGGCCGTGCAAGTTAAAATATGTCATGTTTCTACCAAGGCCTTCTAAATATTTATCCACTTCAGAGTAGGTCAGGCATAAGACTTTAGAAGGCTGATCCTTATATCGGTGTGAAAAATCTTCAGACAAAAAAGGGAAAAATTTATCCCACAAAACACGAGCATTAATACAATCACAAAAAATAAGCAAGGTGGCAAATAACCTGCGCAATGCGCAAGGCATGTGGATATTCACCGCCTCTTGCATACAAGACTCGGCATAATCATCTCGTTGTATCAATGAATATTTATCAGCTACATCCTTAAACCGAGAGTAGGTAACACCATTGTATGTAAGCAAATCCGTAAAAGATGTAGCGCCACGAATATTTATAAGTAGTAAACGAAGATAATACCGTTCATCCTCACGAGGACTCACATACGTCAATCTTCCAACACATTCAGGCCCTTTCCTCTTTTTCCACTTCTTTTTTGCACCAGACCAAGTAAAATACTGAGGGAACTCAGAATACAAATAGTTTTTAGCATATTCAAGAGTAGAGTTAGCAGTAAAATAACCGGTCAACATCGTGACACTGCGATTCTCATTATTGACAATATTCTGCAAATCCTCATGCTCTGAAAATCTAACAACATGCATGTAGGGCAAGTGCACCTGTAAAGGAATGACGGAAGGTGTCATGGAATATAGTTTGAACCTCAATATACGTCATGCTGACTCCAGAGCACTGATCCACCTCCCCGCCTGGTACGATGTAATTTCATCCCCTGCATTATTAGCATTCCTGGTAACATCAAAACATACCTTGTCATGCCCCTTGTAAACGTACTTGTAAATATACTTAACGGCTTGTATAGTAGAACATATTTCAACATTAACATGGCAGTCAAAAGCCGCTAACAGATAGGGATTATACGGAACAACCCAGGCATTATCCAACTCGGCACCCCTTACAGTTACAAAGTCATGATTGTCACGCCTTTTGCATATAGGATAACTTTCCTTTGTGCACGTCGTGAAATCAGAATAACTTTTCGGGTAATCGGACTTGCACTTCATAACAAAGCCATCCTTCTTTTGCATACACGAATTAAGGGGGCCCTTTTCACCGCACGGACCGTGCATCATATGCTGCAGAACAAGTTTACGTAAGCGAGGTCTATCAACTCCAGGCAATTCAGCACAGACGTACTGGTCAAAAGACTCTGGCGTACGTATTTTAGACCCCGGAGCCAAGATGATCAACATATGCAAATGAGGCAAGCCGCGTTTTTGGAATTCAATTACATCAACTATTGCTTCAACATCTCCAAATATCCGATCTTTACGTATTGCCTTCTTCAAGAGGGCAACTTTAGCATTAAAAATTCGAGCAACTAAGTCTGGACGATGCTCAAACCCTTCACCAGGACCTAGTTGATCAACAATTTCCGGCCATTTCGGGTTGCAAGTCATAGTGATAAATAAATCGGGCTTACCAAATTTTTGAACAAGGGCCATAGCATTTAAGAAGCGACATTTCATGTCTCTAGGACCACCAACAAAAGATGCGGGCAATATCACACGCCGACCGATGTCACAAGCGGACCGTGTCCCATCATTAACACTGTCTACAATTCCCTGATATAATTCACTTCTTAACAGAGCCTGATGCAGTCTCAAGAAATCCAAGCGAGTATTCTCAATCTTGACATACATATCAACAAGATACTGTAAAAAGATCCTACCTGTGTTTACAATGTAATTACGAGGACGAATCTGACACCTATAGGCGTAGTATTGTCTACAAGAAACATTCTTTGTTTTCATCATAGGCCTATTGGATGATGTTGCACATTCACGAGCAAAAAAAAGGAACGGATCTAAATTACACATACACACTCAAAAAACAACATTGTATATAGCGTATAAGAGTTTTACCTTCAGCTTCTCTAACTATAATGTCATCAGCGGTCTGGGGAATAGTAGGATCAAGCGGGAAAGGCAACTCGTCACACGTCCTTGTACTCCCAGCCTTGACACGTTTCAGTCCTTGATGCCAACCAGGTTCTCCCTTGCTGAATAATAGAGGATATTGCAGGGGATCATAACATCCATAATAATGCATTATTCTATGTTCAGAATCCCCCTTGCCATATACAGAAATGCGAGGACTATTTATACGATCGGAAGAACTGTCCTCAACAATTATAGCAGCCACATCATCACACGAGGGGGCATTATACACACGTTGATCTAAACCGGGATTTTTGAATATCACAATCTCAGAACTGTCTAATAAAGGATAAGACCGCAACGATCTAAAAAAAGACGCGTAAGGATTTGAAGATGTAATATCGACTAACAATTTAATTAAATCAGGCCTCAACTTATTAAAAAGACTACAACGATTAGACACCATCAGACCCATCATAAAAGTATAGCTGCATAAATTTTGGACGCATATGTTCGGCTATAAGATTCGGTATGTAGTGATAAATTTGTCCCTGAAGAAGGAAAGTAAAGTAACCCTTTGCATTGCTAGGAACTGTATGCCCTCCTAGGCAACTAAACGCGAAGTTGTTATTGTAAGCCCTAGAATAATTCCTGAAGTGCTTACCAGTTGCATCTTGTCTCTGCAGCAAATCTAATAACTCAGGATGTACATGAATCGGTGCAAGACTAACAGTACCTTTGCCACAACAAAGTGTCGGGCGTTCAAAGGCAAATTTTTTGGCATTACAATACCTGCACTTACCAGACCTTGGAATGGCAATAACTGCATCTGGAAGGTAATTCATGCCAATTCCTCGAAAAATAGTTGACGTATGAGGAACAATACGTGATCTACGGCGTTGTAAACGCGCAGGTGCCTGAACACCGATCGCAATCTGCACATAAACATAATCAGCCACTACCTCTTTACAACAATTCAATAAATAAATGTCCTAATATGCAAGGTTTGCCACAATAATCTAACCATGGGAATACATATGCCATTAACAAATTTTACGTATGCGTACGAGGTCAAATAATTGATATACACACATAACTCACCTGCATACGTGTACGAGTCCGGCCACGTCGAATAGGATTTGGAGAAGCATTCGATAAAGAAGCCTCACCAGTCTGAAAAGAATACATAATATTATGTAGGTATGTAATTAGAGAATAACATATAAGAGTGCATAAATATCCCATAATATTTGTATACAAGGTAAGCTTACAAATCTAGGAAGGATATCGACAACAGCCGAATTGATCGGAGACGAAGAGGGAACAGATGACAACCGGGCAGCATCCATCTATTAGGAAGTGGCAATTAATGACATACAACCAATGTTACATAATTTACGTAATAGTTATAGGATTTAAATGTGTTATTAGAATGAATTTTATTTTAAACCACAACCTGAGATGGGGTTCGCCTACAACGACGTTTGACGGAGGATCCAGGAGTAGCAGGCAATACTGACGAACGAGCAACAACCATCTATGAAAAGAACATCTTAGTATATGGTAGTGTAAATGACATAATGCCCAGCTAACAAGTAAGACGTAAATATAAAATAAATAACAAATTAATGTTATCTAAACCTGTGCTTTAGTTCGTCGCTTATGGTGTTTGACCAAAGGAGCAGATGCTTGAGGTAGAGAAAGAGTTGAATTAGAAGCATCGACCTTCAAAAATGAATATACAAACAAAAAATGACCGAAATTAAAACCGACAATCCACACATAGGCTACAAATCTGATGCATACCAACAATAACAATAGAGGTCATCCAACCTCAATATAAGGGCGTTTACGCTCGTGTGTGACAACACAAACATCCTTAATGGGTAGCAAAGCATCTCCAGATGAAAAGGGAGCCAGCATTAGCTGCACAAGGATAAGGGAAAAACTTTAATAAGGTGCCATACATACACAGATCACACAAATACAAAAAAATTATGGACAAAATTCCAACATCTCCATACTATTAATATAAATGGTATGCAAAAAATTATTCCAAATAGATGTTGTACATTCTAAGAAAACATGAAATGTCCAGAATCACAAATGGAAGAAATCCTAACAAAAGTTGAAAATAATTTACAAAAACAGGCAAAGATGGCAGACCATCAAACCCAAGAACAATGGATAAATACCTCAGGGGCATCACGACATAAGAACGAAGCTGAAGGTAGCTCCTTAGACAACATGCGAGCAGCAACTATCTAAACACGACAACAACAAATTGATTCAGTAGCATATAAGTGAACATGTAAGATTGGAAATTTATTTTGAATCAAGAGCCAGTAAAAGGAGTACGTGGCAGGGCACAAAAGAAATAGGCATAAATAATAAGACAAGAACAACAACAAATACCCAAAGCAGTGACCTGAGCTCTCATATATCAAATCGGGTCTCATTCTTGCTTGAATTCAAAGTTTGACAAAAAAAAAAGACTATGCCTTTAATTGTAAAAAAAAGAAGCACATGCAGCCCACACCATGCATCACCAATTAACAACAGGTACAAGATTACCAATATAACATGTTGTGCAATCAGACCAGCACAACACAACAACGCCAATAAACACACAATCGTAAAATGCAGGATCATCATACATATAGAATTGAAGACAGGTGTACACAATCAAAGAAGCAAAATCATAGCACCAACTGATGGACGCGGAAATAGCCTTCAAAAAAAAAGAAATAAACAACAATGAAGTGGCAACCTGAGCTTTTGTTCGCCGCTGACGTCGAGCAACAAGAGGAACATTCACATCCGGCACAATCCCTAACGCATGCAAAGCCGCATCAGCATCAATCTAGAAGTAAAGTAAACAATAGCCACGCAAAGGTGATCAAGTTCACTACCGTCTACTAAAAATAAGCTCCAAAACATTCCAATGTAATAACCAAGGCAACATAAAAAAATAACCTGAGCGCGAGTACGACGACGCCGAATTGAAACAAAGCCTGGAGGTACAGGCACAACAACAACAGGCTCCTGAACCGGCATCTAAGAGCTCACATTAAACAAATAATAAGGACATAATAAAGGTAAATGCCAGCAATGGAAATAACATGTTGACTATAAAAATACATTTAAGAATAGTAATGATCTCGATAGCAGCCCGATCTTGCAGAGATACATTAGAAAGATATAGCATGGGAGACGGTGCAGCAGACGCAATCACAAAAGTGTCACTCTACAACACAACAAAGAGATGAAATGTGAAATACTAAATTAATATAAACAGTCTTCACAACAAGAAAATCACAAAAAGGTGTAGTATGAAAGGCAATCTGCAGAATAAAATCCTCTCAATAGAACGACCTACCTCATCACAAGCAGTCTCTGAGTGCATCTGTAAAGTGTGAACAACATTAATAAACTCATGGTCCATGCATACAATAAAAGCAAGAATAGTGCACATTGAACAAAACTAACATAAAAACATATTGCACTATTGCACTTCGACATGTAAGAAATAGAAGGCATCCCACTAACAGTCTCATACGGCACAGCAAGGTCAGAGGAAAGCCGAGCAAAGACGGAACACAGCTGCCAAACAGAATAAAGATATATTACGAGACACGTCTACGTACCCAAAGCACAAAACTGTAAACAGGGAACAATAAGCTATAACAAAACAAACAGGCAACAAAACATACCTTAACAGAAGATGTAGGCAGAGCACCCGATGCATTGTCTTCAACACTAAACAGCTCAGGTGCACATGACTATATAATTGAATAACTATTTATTAAGAGATACATCCACACAAATGAAGAAGTAGTTGAAAACAAGGAATAATGAGTAAAGTTTCGAGGAAGCAACAAAAACATACCTCAACAGAAGTTAAAGGAAGAGAGGTTAGGGCACTATCTTCAGCAATAAAGTACTCAGGTGCAGACATTGACGACGAACTCGAACAAGGGGGAAATGTATCAAATACAAAGGGAAATCCAAAGCTTCAAGTGAATGAGAAGCGAATTAGGCAACAGGAAATACTAAATGCAAATAATAGATACCACACATTAAACGTACCCATACACGTAATCTAATGCTAAAATTGGAATTTGTTTAAATATTGATATTTGAACCTGAATCAAGTTGATCATAATTCAATATCTACATCAAAATATGTGAGCTGATATATTAGGATTGTGTAAAGCAGGTCATTAAGTCACACACAATTATACGAAAATAATGAATTCAAACTAATACAAATACCTTAACATATTAAGCCTAATTAATCTAAACATTTTGATGTATACACTTGATGTTCTAACACCTATGCAGTAAGGAAAAAAACTTGGAGACATTAATTATTGGCATTCCTGTTTTTAACTAAATGAACTGAATTCGAAGCTCCGCGATCAGTGTTTAAAAATTGGGATCAAACACTAATACCAACTTACCCTATACGAATCAAATCTAAAGCTGACATGTTACATGTATATACTACTCCATAATTTGAGACTCCTCTTTCTCTGATGTGCGTGAGCATGAGCATGAAAATGGAGTAACCATAAAGCATGAAGATTATCATTTCACCTTATGGCAAATGTTCTAGAAAAGAGAAAAGGCAAAAAAAACCAGCTTATGAGAACAAGAGGAAAAAAAAATTTTAAAGTGTAGGAATGAACAGAGATCCAAATCTAAAAGCAAAATTCTTGAAGAACCACTCCACTATATATTTACATAAACTCATATACACATTCTTTTTATGTATTTTCCCACTTCCTGTTCTCTCCTCAGTCAATCCATCAGAAAAAAGATGCTCAAAATATACTAAGTACCAGTTTACCACTCACTCTCTTTTGAATGTATATACATGTTCTGGGCACTTCAAATATACTCTCTTTATTACTACCCATCAAACCCATCTTTTAATTTTTGCTGGGCCAAACTCTTCTGTCATCAAACCTTGGACAAAGTTTGAGCACTCCACAAATCACCCTAGACAGCTTTCTGGGTATGTTCCTAATAAAAAGCTTCTTGTCAAATACATTATAGCCTAATAAGCTAAGTGTATATGCCGGCATTGAGCACGCGTCAAAGATGCTGAAAATTACAGCTACAAAAGTTGCACCTAACGACAATGCTCTGATTTGCCCCCTTTCCCATAGCTGTTCGAAAAATTAGATATAAACCTCTAATTCTATTCAGTTACAAGCAACTCCATCCCGAGTATTAAAATCGAGAACAAACTCGAAAAAAAAATAGGATTCAATGATAGGGATGAATCGAGAATTGAAGAGAACTTACTTGAGAGAGGGTCCCTGACCACGGAAAGATGTTGTCGCCGCGCCTCATACCCTGTATACAACCTCGTTCTTCCTCCTCGAGCACAGTCAACGGAGGATAATAGCAAAATCGGACGACCGATACGGCGATTCCGAAGCAACCAAAGGTGGAGCGGAAATTGGAACACGCACTGAAGAATCAACAAAGCAACAGCATATACTCTTGATCGAGATTTAGAAACAAAGAGATATAGAGATTAGACGAGCTTTAGAAAGGAGCAATTGAGAGATCAAAGAGCGCCGGCGTAAAATAGGTTAACAGAGAAAGAGGAGGAGGAAACGCCCGAAAGGGATCGAAGGGAAAAAAGAGATATTCAACCCAAAAAAAAGAAAAAAGAGATAGAAAGGTAAAAATGATCGAACGACTAATATGCAACGCCACAAATTTTATAAATGGACGGGTAAGATGAGCCATTCTTTTAAGCGTTAGTACTGTTCATTCACCTCGCCATTTATTTAGTGTAGTAGAGATAGAGATAGAGATAGAGAAGTAGAGATATAAGCATATCATACCCAATCAATATTTAGAACTACTTAAATTATTCAAAGGCTCACTTGCAAATCGAACCATTTATCTGATCGATAGATTAAAATAATAATAATCATGTGCACTCGGTAACTTGTGAATTTTTTTTCCGATATGTGCTCGGGAGAATTTTTAATTCCAAGTATAGGCAGGGATAAAAAAAAGTTTTACAAGTATAGGTTGGCCTTTGAGGTTCCGCATAATTTATTTTTTTAAAAAATAAGAAATGTAGTTTGTTGGTATAAGCAATGCTTTTATTTTTATTTTTATTTTATTTAAAAAAATAGGAAAGTTAGCTAGTCCATAGACCTACCTTTTTTTTTAATTTGTTGTTAGGGATAATCATAATTCATAATTGTAGACATGTCGTTAAATATATGTATAAAATAAAGTTTTGAACATAAATAATAAGGTATATTTGTGTTGCAAATATATAAAGTAATTTGTATCCTTATTTAATTTCATTACAACATTTTATATATTTTGGATAGGATTGTCAATAGGGTGGATCGGATTATTTCAGTTTTAAATTATACTAGCAAGATCAGGCCGTGTCAATGTGTGGCTCCCTCCTTTCCCTCCTCCTCGGCCCGTTTCGGCTTCCCAGGGACCACTGACCACTCCCCCGGCCTCCTTCAAACACAACCCCCTTCACCTAAACCCCCTCGTGAGTTCCGCTTTAACAATGCCTGGTCGCTTAAGACAACTTCCTTCCTTTGGTCCAGGAGATCTGGTCCCAATCAATCCCTGGGCATCCTATGTTCCAAATTGTCCAAAAGCTCAAACTTCTCAAGCGTTCCCTCAAAACGCTCCCCTCCTCCTCCTTGGAAGACCTTCATTCCATTGTCTCCACCGACCTTCAAGATCTCCTCAACCTCCAGCTTGAAATTCAATCCAACCCCTTTGATGACTCCCTTCTTTCCCGCGAGCGCGTAATTGCCTCCCTGAACACACCAAAACCCTTCACTCCACCACAAAACAACTTGCCAAACTCAAATGGATCCGCTTGGGAGACCACAGTAGTGCCTTCTTCTACCACTCAATCTAATTCAGGAGGACCTCCAACAAAATCACAAGCCTTCTCGATGCTCAGAATAATCTTCTAGAGGACCTGGCTTCCATAGAGGATCATCTTGTCTCCCATTTTACAAACTTCCTCGGCCTACCTCCAACCACCACACCCCCTCCCTTAGACCTCATGAACAATGGCCCCTCCCTCTCTCATGAGTCAAGGCTTCGCCTTCTCCGCCCCGTTACTTGTGAGGAGATCTTTCCAAGTCCCACATGTTCTTTGGGGGCGTTTCAGGGAATGACCAATCCATCATCTCAACCCTTCTAGGCTTCTCCATCGGCTCCTTGCCGATGCGCTACCTTGTTGTCCCTCTCGTCTCGAAGAAGCTCTCCGTACTCGAATACTCTTCAGTTATTACCAAGATTACGGGGCGAATTCATTCTTGGGCAGCCCGGTCCCTCTCCTATATCGGCCGTCGTGAAATTCTTAAAGTCGTTTTATTCAGCATCCAATCATTTTGGGCTAATATTTTTCCCTTCCCAGTTGCGGTGGTGGACAAAATTAATAGCATTCTTCGCACCTTTCTCTAGTCGGGAAAGGACCAAGGGAGGCGCAATCTCGTCGCGTGGGAAAAAGTGTGCTCACCCAAAATTGAGGGGGGTCTGGGAATCAAGGAGCTACTCTCTTGGAATAAAGCGAGTATCGCTCGTTCCATCTACGAACTCGCTAGCAAACAGAACAACATCTGGACATCTTGGGTAAACTCTTCCTTTCTTCACGATCGATCCATATGGAATGAAACCCATAAGCCTAGTCATAGCCACTTCTGGAATTCCCTCACCTCCATCAAGGATGAACTCCTCACCCACATCCCTAGAAAAAATTACGATACATATATCTCACGTACTAATATAATTATATAATATTAAAGTTTCACACAATCTAATATTAAAGTTTTGTAAAGTTTCTCACGTACTAATATTAAAATTTTGTTCTAATATAGTAGAGATTACGTTCTAATATGACTATAAAATATTAAAATTTTGTTCATAAAGATAAATAGTATATGACTATATAATATTAAAATATTTATTAAAGTATAATATAATTTATTAAAATATTTATTAAAATAGTTTTTTAAGTTAATTTATTAAAATATTTAGAGGAAAGTGTCTAAAAAGTATAATATAATTTATTAAAATAGTTTTTTAAGTTAATTTATTAAGATTATGTATTAGAGTTTTTATCTTTACTTCGTAACGAATAGGATAATGTTTATAAATATGAAAAGCAATAATATAAAAACTGAATATGTTATCTATTTTATAAAATATATTGGATGCATATATAGCTATTGAATGCATATAGGCTTTTTCGAATTTGCACTTTTTGTACTTTGTAGTGCACTTTTCGTACTTTTTGTAGTGCATTTTTTCGGATTACACTTTTTGTATTTTGCAATGCACTTTTGTATGAAAAATGCACTACAAATTATAAAAAGTGCATTTGTTTCACGTTTTAGGATAAGAGTTTGTTTTATTTGAACCAAACTCATAGATCAAATTATATAGATAGATTTAATATAAATCGGGGCCTTATTACAAATTTGTTATTTTCATTTAATATATAGTTTTGTGTGGATTTTTCCCATTAAAATACATAAAATATTTAAAACTATAATGATGTTATCTGTACATAGTACGGGACTTCAGCTAATATAGATTAAGTAATAGCATTAATGTAGAAATACTTGGATTCAGTAAATATGTAGCATTTCTAGCATAATAATTTTTTAAATTAAAAATTAAAAAAAAAACAAAGTCTTCAGTCTAGTATAATACTAGTTGATGACCCGTGCCTTGCACGGGGTTGATATTTTACATTTTGTTGTAAATTATCTATGTAATCCATTATATGTCTATGATAGAAAGATTGATTAAGATTGAGTTAATGTAATCCTGTGTGTTACGTTTGGACTCTGCCTATTCGAGTTCTAATTAAGTTAATAATTAGCATGTTCCATACATTAAACGACTATGTATGGCACATTGGTCCGAGCCAAAATCGAATTAAAAACATTAGTGAAAGATGATAGTTAGCATAAATTATCATAAGTAATATTATAAAAACTATTTTACTCCATCTTTAATGTGTTTGAAGTTAGAAAGCATTGAATTAGCCTACTTTATCATAACAAATTTTGAAAAACCTCTTTGTACACTACATTCAAGGTTGTATTTTGCGGCTGACCTTCTTTGTCGCATATTAAGACCTTTAACCCTTCTTTACTTGTAACTCTAGATAACCCAACATATAGTTGGCCATGAGCAAACACGGGCCTTGGTAGGAATAGGCCTACTCGAGAAAGTGATTGTTCTTGACTTTTGTTAATTGTCATAGCAAAACAAACCATCAAAGGGAATTGTCTTCTTTGGAATTTGAACGGGTATCGACTATCAGATGGTGTAAGTAGCATGCGAGGAATGCAAACCCGTTGTCCTATGTTACTTCCAAAAATTATGTCGGCTTGGATTATATGAGTTCCAAGGCGCGTGATTATCAATCGTGTACCATTACATAGGCCTGAAGACTGATCAATATTTCTGAGGAGCATAACAGGAACACCTATCTTCAGTTTCAACACATGGTTTGGGATACCGGAACATTGAATAGCATTGAGATACTCTGTTGAATATATTCTAGCATCACTACTACTGTTTTCATCTATAGAGCAAATACTGTCTGAGCTTAGATATGTTTTTTCATCTCCTAGTAATATAGATAAGATGTGATCATTTACCATCTCAACTATCTCATGTGTTGGTGCGAGAATAGCTCTTTCTTGAAAGTAATCAGCTGGCTTATCAATATGAAGGATGGAAGGATATATTGCCTCAACAATTGACGAAATCGGCTCACTAATTTCAGTTATAAGTACATCAGCGGGGAATTATATTGGTGCTTCACCATCATTTGGACCACCTTCAATTCCATCTCCAACTCTTAATATCCATTCTGAAAATTCTTTTGCTTTTGATATTTGTGATTCTGTGCATCCATGATGTATCCTCATATTCTTTGTCAATTTAAGAACTTTGCAATAGTTCCACAAATATGAAGAATTTATTGTGGCTGAAACAATATCTTGCCTGTTTCCTCCTGCTATTACAGGCAAGATTTGTCTGAAATCTCCACCGAATACCACAACTTTACCTCCGAATGGTAACTCTAAGCTATTTTGATTTGAAAATCGCATGATATCTCTTAAAGTTCTGTCAAGGGCTTCAAAAGAATATTTGTTTGTCATTGGAACTTCATCCCAGATTATAAGTGAGGCCCTAGAGATTAGTTCAGCTAGTTGTGTACCTGGCTTTATATGACATGTTGAATCTTCATGGACAATTATTGGGATTGCAAATCTTGAATGTGCGGTTCTACCACCAGGAAGCAAAAGTGCTGCAATTCCACTCGAAGCAACGTTAAGCACAATTTCACCTCTAGAACGTATGGCAGCAGAAAGAGATCTCCATATAAATGTTTTCCCTGTTCCACCATAACCATACAAAAAGAACACACCTCCTCTTTTTGCATCAACAGTTGTAATAATTTCATCGTAAACACCTTTTTGTTCCTCTGTAAATTTGGAAAGTAGACTTTGATGCTCATCCATTAGTGCTTGTCTATTATAACGAAGCTCGTCTTGAATTAGCTTATTAAAGCCATCTGAAACCAAATCTTCATCTGGCAACGACATTGGAGGATAATCTTTCAAACTACTACCATTACGTTGCATAAGCTTTTCTATTTCTGCGAGGGCATAATTCTGCAGTTGATCATCGGTAAGTTGTGGATCTGCAAAAGAACATTTTGGTTAAGGTCCATTTTTATATAAGATATCCATTGTGAATAAAAAATAGAAATGTCAAGTATATTACATAAATTATTAATTTATTTACTATAAAGTATTTTTTTTCTACAATTAAATCATCGTGTAGATATAAGTTCCACGTACCGTTTATGATGGTGAAAATTATCATGTGTATGACACATTTTTTTAAAAATAAATTGGAACATAAGTAATAATCAACTTGAAAAAAAAAATAAACTTGAAATTTATAATAACATACCAGGGATTCGAAGAATTCTCCTTCTAGAAGCAAGAATATCATCTGATAGAAATTGATATGTTTTTTCCCAAACATATTCTGGTCTAGACATACTTCCAGATAATAGTAGCATAACAAATAAATGCCTAAGGTAGTTTGTTGTTCCCCAAAAACTTGCCTCAGTAATACCATCAATATATTCCTTATCATCATCTAATAATCCTAAGGAATAGCATGCTTCTTTGAATGTAGAATATATAGTACCACCAACAGTCCTTATATCCTTATAGCAAGTTGGACCTTTTACCCTATTCAACAAAATCCTTAGGTAGTATCTTTCTCCGCTTCCAGGTGCAGCGTTATGAATTCTTCCAACAACATTATCATTACGTCCTCGTTTGGTCCATTCTTTCTCCGTTGTTTGCCAAGTATAATACGTTGGAAACTGACAATAAGTCAGTTCTCTTGCTTCTGGGTTATTCTTGTTATACTTCATCCAAGACGTAAACATTGAACCATCAACGTCTATATTATTCAGGACATCATCAATGTCATCATCATCATTAAAAATTATATTTTGTTCTCCCTCCAGATGGAAACTTAATCGCATTACTGATGTAGTCCTAAAATGAATTTTATATTCATAGATTCGCTAAATTGCTTCACATGGAGAAATGTATCTGCAACTAAAATAATATTAGCTAGCATATTAGGAAATTAAAGAAAAAGAAATGTAATTATGTTATTATATGTGCCTAAAAAAGATAGGGAAGAAAAGAAGTAAAATAGGGAAAACTAACTTATACATATTGTGCCACACGCGATAATAAATATTTAAATTATTTTATTATATATAATGCTAAAAAAATCAAGGAAAAATATTCTAAAATACAACTCTAAACAAATGTCAAAGAGTTTGTTAATTATAAAAAAAAAATACATTACCTGCAATTGTAGTAATCTTGGATTTCATCCACGCCCTGACTTGGTTGATTCAAGGTATTTTGAGCAGACAATGTTGCAGTGATACGATCATTTCCTTTGTTTATATACTTAAATAAATACTTCACAACACTTGTATGGTTACACCATTCTACATTAATATGAGCATTGTATCGAAGTAAGAGTGTTCTATTGTATGGAACTACAAATTGGCTATCTATATCCTTTCCATTTTTCTTTACTATATGGCCATTTCTTCTTCTTCTATAAACAGGATAACCATCATCAGCTATTCTTGTTACCTCAACAAAGTTCTTTGGAAAGTGTTTTATACATTTTCCATTTTGCATACATATAGCGTTACTACATAGTGCTCCACATGGACCGTGAATCATACAATCAGTCACAATTTGAAATAGATGGGGATCATCGTTTGGGTCAGGAATTTCAGCACAAATTACCTTATCAATGTCTTCAGGGTGATGAAGTATATCTTTACTATCCAAGAATAATATAATATGAGCATGTGGCAATCCCCTCTTTTGAAATTCAATGGTATATAGCACTATAATACAAATTAAGTGAAGTTAGAAATATATTTAATATTTATGTAAACAAAACACGTAATAAAATTATGCATTAGTTAATATCAAACATGATAATTTAATTACGTGGGTTTTTTTTATGTGTGAATACATATGTATTCCACCAACAGAATTGTATGTTTAATAAGTACAAAAGGAAGGTTGAATTAATAATTTATATTTTAATTTCTGTACGTGGGAGCTGTGTTTATATATATATATATGTCAACACTTATTTATTTAAACAGATTGAATTGTATGTTTAGTAAATTATAGAAGGAATATTGAATTTATAATTTTCATGCTACCTGCTATAACTTTTCCAAAAATAGGTGTGTTTCTGATGAAGTCAATCATATCGTCAAGTTTGATCTTGAATACTCGGCATACAATATCAGGACGATCTTCGGGTTTAAGCCCTCGTTCATCAAGAAATCGTGTTATTTCTGGCCACTTGGTATTGCACGTGAACGTTATGAAGTAGTTTTGATATCCAAGAAATTTGCATAATGTCATTGCATCCTGATAGTTTTGGATCATATACCTAGGACCACCTGTAAAACTTGAAGGTAAGACTATGCACTTTCCAGTAGAAGATGGAGCACTATTACCTTCACTCGCAGCATGAGTCAAGTTGTTGTAAAGCTCTGCTCACATACTGCTTTAATGTGTTTTATAATAATGCAAGCGATCAGACTCAATAATTGTGTAAGCATCAACAACAAATTGCTGGAATAGCTTTCTAGAAAACGTAAGAGATTTGGATTCTTGAGGTCTTTCTTGGATGCGAAATGCAAAATACTCTCGCATACTTACTCTTAGCCTCTTTCTTTTAGATGTGTCACCAACATCACTTAGTGGTATATCAATCGTATAACCATCCTCTCCATAAGGAAACACCAGGGGATATTGAAGAGCAAGATATGATGGATGTAGTTCATTGATCCGTTTTAATGTACGGTTCTGCCTCTCTAGTACAATATCTCTATGATCAATAAAGTCACTGCAATCACCAACAATAAGCGCAGCTACTTCTGATGTAGTAGGGTGATTGTATCTTCTAGGATCTGTCCCCCTCGCATTAATTAGCCTTAGTTTCACGTTTGCATATGAGTCATTTTCGAATCTATCCTTTGCCATTCTGAATGCTTTTGCATGAGGATTGTATTGATCAATCATTGCTTTCAAATCAGATACAATAGATTCCTTTAGCTTATATTTACCCTCAGGACTATAATTAATACAGTATATAAGAGAAAAGAAAATATAAGTACTAATAATTAATATATAAGAGAAAAGAAAGCATAAATGCATTAAAAAGTTTGGAAAATACTTACTCAACTGCACGAAGTCTATTTTGCTCTTCATGTTCTGTATCATATATATATATATATATAATTGACAAAACTTGGCAGGTGAATCTTGTGGTGGCAGGAGGCTTCCTATAAGGTGACAATTCTGCCCGTGCAATCTAAACACATAAGGTCCTCTCCCTTGTTCAACTCGTTTAACTTTTCCACCCAATGATGTAAAAGAAAACATCATGTTATATGAACGAATGTGTTCTTGAAAGTGTTTGCTTCTTTCTTCTTTCGATGTCAACAGTTGATTGAGCAATTGTAGTGGTTCTTTTAATATGGGTAACTCAACTTTTCCTTTTTTGCAACACAATCCAAATTCTTGATTGTTGCCCTTTACACGTTTGACTGCTCTTTCATGAAACCACATTAATGATCCACAATACTTGCACACCCATGTTGGATCTCCAATATCCCAATAATCTATGAACAAAATAAGATATTAATAAGAAATTTTGTATTACAAAAATTTTGTATGAAATATATTTTTTTCAAGTTGTGGATTGATTATACCTGTGCTATTACTAAGACGTTGTCTTTTTTGGTTCCTTATATTCATTCGGCGTAGACGATTTTCAGACATGTCTGGTAATATTGGAGAATTCAAAGACAAAAAAAGATCAATACGTTGATTGTTTCTTGTATAGAATTGTCTCAAGCTCTCCTTCAATTTATAATAATACGAATATATTTTATGGATATATAATCATAAATTGTTTAAAAGATTAGATTTTTTTTCGATCTTATTGTTTAAAAGAGTAGATAGATGTTTTATTTGTAGACAGATTAGATAGTTACCTTTTTCACGAAACTTATATGGAATAATAAAATTGTTCTAAATATATAATAATTTCTCAAATATGGTAATTGAAAAATAGCGCAAGATACGGAGTAAAGACATGGTAGAATCTAACCCACGTGATTTGTTTTAATTATGAAATCTATCTAATTTAAATGTCTATATAATATAATTTATATTTAGTGGATATTTTTCTATTATTAAATTAATGTTTTCCAATAAGGATGAAAAACAAAATCTATCTAATTTAAGTGTCTATATACTATAATTTATATTTAGTGGATACATTTTTTTTGTATTATTAAATTAATTTTTTCCAATAAGGATGAAAAACAAAATCTATCTAATTTAAATCTCTATCTAATATAATTTATATTTAGTGGATACATTTTTTGTTCTATTATTAAATAAACTTTTTTCAATAAGGATGGAAGAAAAGAAGAGTCCATATATAACAATATTTCAGAATCTTCAACCAAAAAAAACAATAATTCAGAATATATATGATACAGAACATATTTTGTTTGAATTTTCCAATAAGGATAGAAAAAAATCTCCATAATCTAAGTGTGGATATACTATAATCTATATTTGGTGGATAAAATTTTTGTTTTATTAAATTAATTTTTTCCAACAAAGATGAACAAAAACTCCATATTTATCCATATACCATATGTGATAGATATATGATACGTGATTTTTTTGAATTCTCCAATAAGGATGGAAAAAATCTATCTAGTCTAAGTGTGGATATATTATAATCTATATTTGGTGAGCAAAAAGATATGGTTAGAATCTCACCCACGTGATTTTTTTTTAATTATGAAATCTATCTAATTTAAATGTCTATATAATACTCCGTATAATTTATATTTAGTGGATACATTTTTTGTTCTATTATTAAATTACTTTTTTTCCAATAAGGATGGAAGAAAAGAAGAGTTCATATATATCAATATTTCATAATATATATATATAGGGGTGGCAATTCGGTAAATTGGTCGGATTTCGGTCGGGTTATTCGGATTTCGGATCATTCGGGTTTCGATCAATATCGGGTATGATCGGTAATCGGGTATTTCGGGTCGGATCGGATCGGGTCGGATGTGTAAATTTTCGGTTACATCGGGGTTATTGGGTCAAAATCGGTCAAGCAAATCCGGATTTCGATTTAGTCGGTTTCGGGTTGAATCAATTTTTGCAATTTTCGATTGAATCGGATTTCGGTTGAATCAGATTTAGGTTAAATCAGTTCGGTTAAATCGGTGTTCGGTTAAATCGATATTAAGAGTTCAAAATAACTGTATTTTAAGTGATAAAAGTTATATGATTTTAATGAATTGGCCATGATAATATTAAGAATTGTTGTATTTATGATATACTATTTGTATTTGAATTTGATTTTGATTTTGAGTTTTTAAGGATGAAATTTAACACTTGTATAATAAATCAATTAATATTTGACCGGAAAAGTCAATCAAATTAATAGATGATCAAAATTTATAAATTCATAAGATACAATCATACATTTTTCACAAATCACAAGTAAAGATTGTATGCTATTAAACATATGTAAGATATCATATTCATAAAAAATTCTTATGATATTGCAATCAACTAATTACAAGTTACAAATAATGATTATATGATGTTATACTCCAATAATTTAAAATGATCTCAGTTCACAAATAATAATTTTAGTCACATACAATTTCAAGATCATATACATAAATAAATAAAATCTTTACATTTTATTGAAGAAATATATCATTTGTGATGAATAATAATATTGGAATCCATGACTATATGAGAGTATGGTAAGTGGTTCTAAAGTTATTAAAATATTCAATCATTACTATATACTAAAGCGGAGGCTAAAATAATATATAAAATGATTCCATATTAAAATATATCATTCATCTTTTTTAAATCAAACTGATTAGTTGAAATTTAATCGAAATATTTCTAAATATTTATATATAATATATATTAAAAAAATATATTAGTTTTATTTTTTGGATAATATTATTTTTTAGATAAGAATACAAGGTATATATAATTCTTAAAATATCCTTTCTTATATCAATTTTTAATGATTATTTTTAGAAACGATAGTTTTTTTAGATAAGATATGTATAGTTTTTCTAAAATATTCTTAATTATATCATCAGTTTGATCAAAATTTAACAAGTACAAATACATAATACAATAATTTTATAAAATTCCGTAAAAGGTGAGAGAACTAACACTATTTCATAACTGAATGATTATACGATCTCTTATATTCATATGATCTTATATATTAATAACATATAAGAGCTTATATTCTATCAACCAATAGTTTTGAAAACTCAAAACATAAATATTATAAAATCTCATATTGATTTTGGTATAACTATGATGAATAATTGAATATAGACATAAATAAATAAAATATTTTTTCATTTGATAAATATTTTTTTGTGAAGAATAATGATATTGGTGTGTATGACTTGTGAGATTATGATCAATATAGCTCTAAAAGTTATTAAAATGATTTCAATCCAATATCCAAATAATTATCTCATATCTTATATTTACATGATCTGATACATTAATCATAAATAAGATCTTATATTGTTTTGGAAACTAAAAACACAAAATAGATAAAATATCATATTGATATTAGTATAACTATCATAATATACATAAATGAATAAGATCTTAATAGACTATTATTAAATAAATATATCTTTTTATGATGAATGATGATATCTACCTAATACATTATAAAGCAGAAACCATGTCTGTTGAAAAAATTGCGCCACATGACGTGACTGAATAAAATAATGTCAAACTTTTAAATAATAACTTGTATTATTCCTTTTATACATCCAATTGTTTATATTATAATAACTTTATCTATTCATATGTTGATACTTTCTATATTAATTTTATGCATATCATATCTTTTAACAAAACTTGATCTATATGCTAATATTTTTATATTAATTTTATACATAATAATTTTTTTTTTCTTTTAACAAATTTTGCACTCCAAGTATATAATTTTTTTAACAAATGCTGATATTTTGAAATATAATAAACTATCTATAGAATATATGATATAATTTAGTATACATTAGTAGAGGTTGATTCACATGAAAATGATTCTTATCATGAAAACTAGAAACAAATGAGGACCCTTGAATTTGAGAAATGGATGGCTAAGATTAAAAGAGATAGGGGCAAAATGGTAATTTACACAAAAAAAATATTTTTTTTTAATTTTCTTAGTTTCGCTTATTTTTGCCAACAATACGAAATTTGATTTTTTACGTTATGTTCACATATTTTATGCATATGTTCACACTATTATAACACATGTTCACATATTATCACACCAAAGATTTTATAATGTGTTCACATATATTACAAGTGTGTTCACATATTAGTACTGTTTGTTCATTTTTTATGGTCATATTTTCATGTTCGATTAATCATAATACAAGCGTTAAACGGCTTAAAAAAATTTGACAAAAAAATAAAAAAATTATTTTTTCGCTTATTTTTGCCAAAAATACGACACTTGATATTTTACATTCTGCTCACATATTTTATACACATGTTCACATTATTACAAGGGTTGTTCACATATAACCGCATTTTAACTTCAGAAAATTTAGTATACGTTCATATAATATAGGTACTTTCACATATTAGTATTGCATGTTCACGTTTTATGGCCTTATGTTCATACTCGATTGATATCATTCTACATACGTAAAAAGACTTAAAAAAATACAATAAAATAATTTTATTTTTTATTTTTTAATCGGATGGCCTAGATTCATTTCTAGTGTTTCAATTAGATGGTCCAGATTCGTTCTTAGTTTTCATGATAAGCCCCATTTTTATTTGATTCAATCTCTACATTAGTATATCTACATAAATTTTAATAAATTAATGCTAAAAACTATTTTAATACATATTTTAATAAGTTACATTATCATTGCTAGATTTCCTACCCTAAATCCTAAACCATAAACCCTAAAAGATAAGAACACAAATACACAACCTTAGTAAATATTTTATAAAAAAATGATTTTTTATGCATACTAATATCTTTAGAAAAATAAAAAAAAATAATTTAAAATATTCAATTCAAGTGAAATTAACATTTTAAAAAATTTAATCAAAATATGGGGAAATATCTCAACAAATAATAAAAATACTTTTTAAATATATTCAACTAAAATATGTGGCTCGATCTTAAAGTTTTTTTTATAAATTACATAATTTTATTGCTATATTATATACAAATATTTTAAATTTTATATTACTATTAGATTATTGTATAATCTTTAGTAAATTACCCTGTGAATACCCGAGGGGTATAATCGGGTTCGGGTTGTTTCGGATGTAATCGGGTTCGGATTGTTTCGGTTTTCGGATACAACCGATTCGGGTTCGGGTTGCTCGGATTCGGGTATGTATCGGGTTAGTCTTTTCGGATATAATCGGTTTCGGGTTGCTTTTTTAAACGGGTTGCTTTCGGGTTCGGGTTAGAATCGGTCAGATCGGGTCGGTTTCGGATTTCATTTTGTAATTTTTTTCGGATAGTGGTCGGTTCTCGAATCGGGTTGTTCGGTCGGTTATTTCGGGTCGGATCAGAATTTGCCACCCCTATATATATGTGTGTGTGTGTGTGTGAATATGATACAGAACATAGTTTTGTTTGAATTTTTCATTAACGATGAAAAAATCTATCTAATCTAAGTGTGGATATATTATAATCTTCATGTCCAATAAAGATGAACAAAAAAAAAGAATCCATATTTATCCATATTTGATAAATATACGATACGTGATTTCTTATAAATTCTCCAATAAGGACGAAAAAAAATCTATCTCATCTAAATGTGGATGTACTATACTCTATCCATATTTATATAATTAGATTATAGAATAAATTTTTTGGTAATAAATGATTTGCGTATGAGGCTTACCGAAACATAATAATTGTACATACACCCACGTAACGTACCCACCCCCTATGGCACCGCTTACACTTAGTGAAATCAAACACGCTTAGACTTAATCAAATTAAATATTTAAATTGTTAAGTAAAGATGTAAAGAAGTTCCAAAACCCATTGCATTGTAATTAATTCATTCCTCCAAAAAAAAATCCAAATTTTTTTTTAAAAAACTCGTTAATTATCCAAGAAAAATAAAAAAACTAAACTGTTATTGTTTAAAGCAATTTTCTATTCTAAAATATATCTAAAGACAAACAAATTAAAATTTCCTATTCCTTTTCTTCCTTGATGAGCCTCCTTTTGGTTGAGGTGTGATTTGTAGTCTCAATGCCTTGATTAGCATCATCTTCAATATTAATAATCTCACTTGGACGCTTGGCTGGAGTGGTTGTACCAATTGATGTTGGCTCTGCTGCATCACTTGACAATGATTCCAATTTTTCAATTAATGTTGTATCACTTGTCATTTTATTAACTGTAAAGCGTGAGACGGATCTATTATAGCCATTGGGGGTAGATTCACCGTAGTTCATGGAGTTGATTTGAATATTAAAAAGATATTTCTTCCCTATTAAAACACAGAGATCCTCTGGTATTCAATTGATATCGTCATCCTGTGAAGAATTATACTAAAAAATTAATAAATATTATAATCAATTATTTATTAGTGAAGTAATAAAAATAGTTGGTTACCTTGCTCATGCAGTCTAAAATTGAGGACAAAAACTTCTGTAAAATTTGTTGAACATCTTTATCAAAAATAACAAATTTTGTAAAGTCGCTTCCCTCATCTACTCGAACCTCAACTCTAAATCTATTATAATAAAAAAAACTAATTAGATCAAATATAGTGAGTATATTGTAACACCCCGTCTTTACCTAAGACGTTAATTGGGTGTAGACCTTACCAGGTACTACTTAGGTTAGCTTGACAACAAATTCACTCAGATCTTAGAACTCAGACACGACAAGAAAATGCAATAAAATATCCAACTTTTCTTTTACTCCCTCCGATCAGATTTAAATGACGGCTAAATTTCTTGATCGAAATTAAATGTCGTTGGACAGCAATTCCAGTTTTTCAATTAAATGCACTCATACTTTTGCAGAAATTAAATGTCGTTGGACAGCAATTCCAGTTTTTCAATTAAATGCACTCATACTTTGGCAGACTTTATGGTGGCAAATTACATTGGAAATGTTTATAAGTTAGCACGTTTAATTGCATTAATTACTTGATGTTTGTTTTAACCAATCAAAAGAGCCGGGCAGGAGGTAAATTGGTAAAAGTAAAATTAATACAATTAATTGTTGCAGCTTTTAGAGGCTAGTGGGGGAATTTTCAGAGTTGCTTTGATTTTCTTAATCCGTGTGTAATTTGTTAGAACGACATTTAAATCTGATCGGAAGGAATAATAAACAAAAGTATTAAATTATGCATGAGCATCCCGGCTAAATTTTAAACAAAACAAATTCTTAATCCCATCTCCCAACAACACAACTTAAACCCATTAATCAAACATAAAAAAAAATTAAACACCAAAGAACCACCAAAGACGCTCAATCCCGAATCCGACCTAAGGACACGTACGCCAACATCCGCTTCACCACTTCGCAAAGGATCCATCACAATTCCTAAGGCGGTACCTACAACTGTAAAAATGTTCCCCGAAGGGTCAGCTATAATTCTAATTCAAGTTAGAAAAAGCGAGATGCATATAGAACGTTTTAAAACCACATGGAATCTAACAACCGATATTCACACATAAAGCAAAAATCTTCAAGTCATCAATTCAGCGCTTAAACTTAAATAATCAAACACGCACACAGACGAACACACAGTCACACAAACTCATAAAGACAACATTCACCTTCATCACCTCCACCATCACCATCATCGCCCATATTTACAATCACATCATCGCCCATATTCAATCACCATCAACGCCCATACACAATCATCGCCCATATTCATCACCTCCGTTCACCATCACCATCGCCATCAACGCCCGTTCAAACACAAGCACAATCAAAAACACAATCACAATCACAATCACAATTACAGTCACCATCACAATCACAACAGCAAATGCAATTACAATTCTGGCAAATACAGAGAAAAAAAAATTCAATTAAAAACATTATGCAAAAAGAGACAAATTTTCAAAATCAATTCCACACACATGGCACCCAATCTAACAAGAATTGAATTAAACCGAGCAAGTCGCAGAACGACTTACCTCAAACGAAGATGATCTTGAACGAAAACGGAAGGATAAAACTTGAACAAAGGTGATTCCCTAACATATAACAGGTATATATATATAAAAAAAATATTAAGCAGGTGCACTAATTCTTTAAACAAGATTAATAACTAACACCTAGTTAACCATGATCGGATCACTCACCAATTCTCACCACAAGTAAACCACCATGAACCTACTAATCAACCTTAACCCATATATATATAAACAATAAACTAATATATACTTATCACCCAAACTCTTAACAACATCCTTACGAATCTACTTACACATATACACATACTAACTACAAATTACCAATTACATAATATACAACATATCTAACTTATCAAGATTCTGGTGGATAATTAATATAACCCATGTATAAGTTCAAGGGACGCTCTGCACGAACATTAATTGCACGAACACAACTAGGCATAATTTAACGCTACTTACATCATTCGAATAGGATTAATTAACAATTCAGTTCATCAACACATTTATCCGCCTTGAGTATAATCTATACATAATTAATTAGCATCTTTAACTAACTTATACCCACATATACTACTAACTATCAAGTAAGCCCCCACCTACTTATTACTAACAATGGTTCTGTAATTTACAAACAGCCCAAGCCTCAGCCTCCATGTACCAAGACAGCGAACCCGGACTCGATCCCTAACTGTAAAACACAGGCATCTTGTTAAATATATATTAAGTGCGATAAATTAAGATACCTAGGAACAACATATTTAACATTGCAGTTACATTTGCTACACCAAAAGTTTCCATCTTGATGTTTGACCTTTTTTTTACATTCTTTACATGAATTATAATACCATCCATTTCTATCTTCAATATCCTGTATAGTAGCAAGAGCTACACATGTGCAGTCCTAAACACAAAATGTTAAAATATTAGTTTTTTTTATAGTAAATATGAGATAAATATCAAAAAACGAATTACTCTTTTATTTCAAAATAAAATTACCTTTTTGATATTGTTTATTTCTTCAATAGTCTTCATTAGGTTGGCATCGAAAATCTGAGACGGAGCATAAGAAGGCCCACTTGGAATTTGTGTTATTTTATGCTCATTATTAATCAATTCAGACTCCATATGACTGCAAATTATGATATAGTAGATGAGATATAAAAAATAAATTTTTAAAAAAGTAAAAATAGTTTACATAATATAATTACTTTGATACTAACCGTTTTTTGAAGTCAAGAAGTTCCGGAATAGTATCATCTTGAATGAAAATTTGTGTACCACCAACAGCATTGACTAATTTGTTTTTATCTTTAAATAAATAAATAAATAACAAAGTAAATAGCTGACTCAAAAAGCTAAAAATAATTTGTAATGATATAAAATTTTAAAGTACTTACTATTGTGGGGTCTAATTTTTGCAAATTGGATGATAACTACAACAACTTCCTTTGATGAAGAATTCACGTATGGTATAAGTTGTTCAGCATAACTTAAAATTACACATGGATTATTCATCAATTTATATCTTTCACATGGATTATTAAAATTACACATAATTTATATCTTTGTAAGAATTTTGGATCAAGGGTAGTAAAATTCCTACGTTAAAACATATAAGATATATTCATCAATTTAAAATTTTAAAAGATATATACTCCTACGTTAAAGTGAAAGATATATTTCACATGGATTATTAAAATTACACATAATTTATATCTTTGTATTCTTTATCTATTTATGTTTATTTATCTATATGTTTACTTGGAGATAAATTTTTTTTACATAATTAACTATTTAAAATTATTATTTTAATAAAGGGGTGATGTGGCGCAACGTGGTGGCAGAAATTGCTCCGACTTTAGTTATTAGTAATAGATGTAGCGACTTTGTTGGAATTTTTTTTATAGGGCCTTTATTCTTCTTCCCGTAGTATAGTTATTGTAATAGCAAGGTACTATCTCAATAACACAAACGAGCCTATTTTTGTTG
Source organism: Fallopia convolvulus (assembly GCA_964016875.1). Classification (NCBI taxonomy): domain Eukaryota; kingdom Viridiplantae; phylum Streptophyta; class Magnoliopsida; order Caryophyllales; family Polygonaceae; genus Fallopia; species Fallopia convolvulus. The sequence continues at coordinate 7,561,453 of OZ024726.1, forward strand.
TAGGAAAAAAATACACCAAAGTTGTTTTTTTTCGGTTGAAACCAAAGTACTACTCCTCTGATCCAAAAAAATTGACGTTTAAGCTTTTAATATTTGATCCTATTTAGATATCGTTCACTTTTCCATATGAAAATTTATTGCATAGGTATTTTCAATTCTTCTCTCATTGGTTATATTTGTGTGCCAATTAAATTTATTGCATAGGTATTTTCAATTCTTCTCTCATTGGTTATATTTGTGTGCCAATTTATTATTCTTCTTGAAAATCTTTCTCCTCTAATTTCCATTGGCCAATTAATGAATATTTTAGCTTGACATACGTAGAGATAAGTGATTATGATGGGTCATTAAGTATTTCTTTTTTTTGGTAGAACATTAAGTATTTTTTAATAGTAGAGCTTTTGCTAAAACTACAATTTTTTTTTAAGTGGAGGGAGTAGTATTTGTGTATAGTCGCTGTCCGGGACAACGATTTTGCTCGAGAAAGTCGCTATACGCTAAACTCTAATACGACCATGCTAGATAGCCTATCTCCGGAATTTTTTTTTCAAACTAGCCTATTTATGAAATTAAAGTTTCGAAAAAGCCTAGAACGGAAAAAATAAAATCGTAACTTGTTGGGACCAAAGTCACCAAACAGCTAGTTGCATTATTGATTATAAGGGAAATTACAGGAAAAAGCAAAAAAAAAAAACACAAACACACAAACAGATAAATGCAACATGCTTCGACCAAAAAAAAAAAGATAAATGGATCATTAAGCAAACATAGAAATCCATGAGCTGGGCAAGTAGTACGTAGGTACTAAATCAATTCAATAGGCTGGTGGGGTGCTCGGCGTGAATTAAGGTGTGGAGCGCGGTGGAAAACCTATCCATGGCATCAGCGGGCAAGCTGAGACTGAGGAGCCTCCCATTCCGAAACGCGACGATAAAGCTGGAATTTAGAGGATAGAGATCATTATCGGTGTTACCCGCGTAGACAGGCTTCCCCCACCCAAAATCAAGACTCGACATCCCCGCCCTCGTCCAATCACTACAGACAAGGTCCAAGGCGGTGAAGTCGGGGAGGCTGCCATTCAAGGCCCACGTAGATCTCACGTACTCCTCCCGGTCCTCCGTCACCTCCGCCTTGGCTCTCTTCACCTGCTCCACCACGTAACCGAGGGAGCCGACACCGCACACTTCCCCTGCCGGGCAAACGACCATGGGCGCGGTCCACACGTTGCCGTAGTAGCCGTCTGGAAGGTCCAATTGTCTTCTACCCTCGACAATGAACCAGAGGCGAGCTTCCTCTTCGGGCCGGGGCTGCTGGGCGATGGTGCGGCTACGAAACACGCTCGCGGTGATGAGATCGAAGGCCGAGCACGATCCTCGGAGGCGGCGGTCAGGGATGCGGCTACGGAGAGCATCGAGCTCCTGCGGCCCGAAGAAGAAGGAGCGATGGCTCAACGTCGTCTTGGAGTCTATTGGCTTCTCCTCCTGGGGAGCGTCTATTGGCTTCGCTTGGAAGATGAACTTGTTGATCACCGACGTTGCTGGAGGAGGCTCGTCGCGCGCAATGAGGAGCTCACGCTGCCAGATGGGCTCGACGGACGGTGTTGTCGCCCTGCGGGCGAGGTCCGTGATAGCCGTTACGAATTGGCATACTCCCTGTATGTCGCTCATTACATGGGAGAAGGTGAAGGTGACTACGAAGCCTCCACATAGCAGTCGGGTGACCTAATTAATTAAAGTATTAATCAACTTCATTATCAATGAGTCATGCAAGGGAAAATTAGAGTAAAAAAACATCAAGAGATATCGATGCATACTTGCATAGCGAAAATAGGGCACCCAATAGTGTCGGTAAGGTTAGAAGCCTTATAATAGAGGAGTTCTTGAATACAAGGGAAGGGTGATTGGAGTGACTCCTCCCCAAAATCGTCGAGCCTAACGTCGGCATCGGCCTCGACAAAACCCACCCCCTCCGCAGTGCAATCCACCACCAAGCCCCCGCTCGCGCCGGGAGCCTCTTTCAGTCTACCTGCCCACGGATAGTAATGCACCAATGCCTCTGCTAAAGCCGTCTTCAACACCTTGGCTGGATCTCTGTCTTTCGTATCTGTTGTAGCCTGATAAAACAAGATGCATGACAGCTGGTACATATTCATCAGTCGTTGATCGTGAGAAGAGAGTGACTTCACCTCATTGGGAGTGGGCTGAGCCGGGCGCACCAAATCTGGCTCACTCCTCCTCGCTTTGAAAACTAGGGTTTCGTTGGGTGCAACCATATTCATTCACATAATAAGAATGAATGTATGTACATGATCAAGCTAGCTAGTGCACCTATTTATAGTTCAAACCAACCACGTCAAACTTGAGAGAAGACTATGTTCTAGAATAACGCTAGTGTGCCTTCGGGAATCTAGTCAAGTAGTTAAGCCTTTATCATTTTAATAAAAATTATTGAATAATAATTATAAACTTATAACCTAAGAAACTAGCTTCTATCTATTGATCTATCTATCTTTTTTTGGTGAAGGACATTGCCCACGAGAGTCGAACCGAAAACCTCTGGATACTACTCTTGCAGGCTTAACCGCTTGACTAGATGCCCGAAGTCATCGATCTATCTACCGATACTAAAGAATGATCATTTTTTCATTTGATTTTTGTAAGGAAAGTAATTGGGGCAGGTGGCACTTCATCCTAGAAAATGGTTCGTAAACAGGGGCAAAAACAAAAACGAAAACGAAAGCGGTAAGTAAAGGAAACCCAACAAGCGATAACAGACAGAAAAAACTAAGCAAAGTAGGCAAAGGGCATGGCACTCCCTCTAGGTCTTTCTACTCCCTCTCCGTCACTGTAATCCTCTCACGCCATTGATCCCTGCTCATGGCCATGTCCACTGAAACTGCCAGAACAGTAAGGTCTTGCCGAATGACTTCGTTCCAGCTCTTTTTCGGCCTGACCCTTTCCCTGCGAAACCCACTAGCGATCAAACTCTCGATCCTCCAAAAAGGGGCATCTGGCGGCCTCCTCTGTATGTGCCCGCACCATCTCAGCCTCGTTTCTCGGAGGTTTTCCCCTAAACTAGCCACTCCTAACTTTCTCCTTATCTCTTCATTCCTAATCTTCTCCAATCTTGTGTGCCCGCACATCCACCTCAAGTCAATATAAAAAAAAATCATTATGTTTCATGACACTAAAATGGAATAGATTTGTTCTTTCATTTCAATTTTCATAATTTATATTCAAAACGTTGTAAAAAATCCCTATTTTTAATGAATTTTTAGAAAATCACCAATATGTAAGTAAATAGGTTGCATTGCCAAATGTTTGTGTCCACTTTCATTGAAGGCTATTATAATTCCCTCAAAATTGAGAAAGGCTATTTCAACTTATTTTAATGAAAAGTCCGGGGAGATCCCCCCCAAACAACGACACACTACCAAAATCGGTTCTACCGCCACCCTACAAACACGGCCCCACCGCCACCTTACCAACACGGCTCCACCGCCGCCCCCACACCATGGCCCACAGTCGCTCCAGCACACGGTCTCACCGCCGACTCACCAACACGGATCTACTGCCGCTCCTATCGGATCTAGTCGGAGTTATATCCGTTCTCCTCCCAAACGGAGTTCCCTTCATTAGACTTACCAATCCTTGCTTCTATGGAAACCTATGTAAAAATGCCTCAAATCCAAATAAATAGAAAAGCCCTACCCACCCACTCGGGGGTTCCACCGTTGTCCCACCTCTGCAACACCACCGCCGATCTCTTTCGGATCTGGCCACAACACTTCGGATCTGACTGATACCCTTGTATTTAGACATATACTCCGTCGAAGTCCTCCTAGATCTGGACAAACAAACCGCTTCACCTCTATACCACCATCGCCGTTCTCTTTTCAGTCTAGCCAATTGCCACCGGAATGGGAAAATACACCGCTGAACTGGCTGAATGCCTAAACATATACGCTTTTTACAAAGCAAAGAAAGGGGATCGAAAAAAAAGAAGGTAAATTGATACCTAAACCAAAAAATTGCTCAGCACGAGGAAAGTGTTAACAATACTCCTTTCTTGAGCCTTGCGCCTTCTCTCAGCATTAATGACACTCTGTAACAATTTGCATGTCAACCGACACTCTTTCTCCAATTTCCTTTACCAAGGTTTTGGGAGTTGGTTTAATACTTGTTCTTAAAAGTTATTAATCCACACAAAAGTTTTTAACGAGCCTAACAACCATGGTAAATTCATTACTAAAATTTTACAATGAGCCTTTTTTACCATCAATTGTGTACAACTTTACAAGTATAAGGTCACACCGCCCCCGCACACTAATCCCGCTATGTGTTGGGTATACCCTAACTAGTAATCTATCAAAAGTGTTGTGCAAGGTTTTCATTTGTTTCAAATTCCGGGTGAAGTTCGTGGCTTGGTTCGTGGTTCGAGATATGTTTCGGTGTTGTCCAGTGGTGTGTTTCCTGTGCTTTTCCAGGCAATTCGTCACACTGCTCCAAGTCGGCTTCCTGCTGCTGTCTTGCGCACCGACGGCCCTATACGCCTGTGTTAGTCCGTTACTAACCCGCGGAAGTGCTTTCTCCTACCTGGACTCAAGTCTCTCCGGCTTCCTTGTTCGGTGTTTGCTGCTTGTCTACCTTGTTCTCTTTTAACTTTCTTTTTGTTTGTTTGTTTGCTGGTTCTGGTTGGTTTCTTTTGGGTGTCGTCTGTTGTCGGTCTATCCGACTACCGAGTTCCTTCTCGGTCTCTCGAACTACCGGGTTTGTCTGGTAGTTCGAATCCCTTTCCTAATCCAAAAAAAAAAAAAAAAAAAAAAAATGAAAAGTCAATTCGAAATAATAATTACAAATCTCTGGACACGATACTAGCTTCTATCTTTAAATACTAGTAGGGGACCCGTGCCATAGGCATGGGGCTAATCTATTTATTGTACTCCTTATTTTTTAATATATTATGAAATGGAGATGTAAATGGAAATTCAAATTTGGTAATGTGATGAACAATTTATTTTATGTGTTCAAGTTATTTTGACTCTGCTTAAGGAATTTTATTAGTTTAAGAATGATGTATACGTAGTTTTAGGAGGATAGTTTGACATTAGTTTGTAAATAGTGAGCATATTAATTACCATAGTAAATGTAGGATTCTAAGCTGGAAAAAATATGTACATTACATTTTTAGTATATATGTCATTGTACTGGGTATGAAGTCTATTACTGTAGGCAAAGCTCTACTTTCTATACTCACATCAACACCGATATTTAGATATATGTTCAAATCTTACTTCAATTGTGGAAATTTGAAGTCCAACCCTGTCAAAATGCTAACATTTTTATTGCATCAATATATAATATTTAGTATTCTCATCAAGAAGTAAGATTGGTTTTGGTTTTGTTGACATACTTTCCATCAATCGCGAAGGCGACTATGGTAAAGTGGTTTCTCATAAAGATCACCGAAACCAAGCAAGAACCGATGCAAATCAACACTAAAAAGAAAACAAAAACAGTAATCAGGCAGGAGAAGATGTAGTAGCCTACAAAATAACAGAATGCATATAAATAGAACACATGAAGGACACACAACATGAGTAAAAATAAAGGATTAAAGAAAAAGAGCAGACCTAAACGCACAAGTGTTTATGATCGGCAACAATCTAGCAAACATGGCAAGTAGATTAGCTACACCATTAAGGGAAGCTTTGAAGTAATGAAACCTTAGACTATAATAGCAAGACATTAAAACAAGGCAAATTTTATCTTAGTGAAATCTAGCCTCTTACGTAGTTTAAAAATAAAGAGATAGCGAATAATAGGTTAGAAGTGAATCTTTACATCCCATAAAAAAATTATGTTGTTTGAATGATTTAACTCAGAACAATAAGATAGTTTTGCTAAGTTTGAAAATATATAATGTCAGTGATTCAGGAAAAGAAAAAAAATGGTTGGTTGCTACAGCAGAGAGATGGGCGTTTCTCTTATTTGTACTGTGTCGATGGGCATTCAAAATTCAAGTGCAATGTGTTTCTTTTTCCCAACGGAGTGATACATAGAATTGTGTTTTTTCTATTAGGAAAGCTAAAATCAAGGAAGATATGAAATCAGCATAACAAAAATAAAAATAATGATATTTTTTGAAAAATTCCTTATAAAAATGTTTAAAAACAAATTTAAATATTTAAAATATTAAAAAATAAGGATAAATATCTTTTATCTTTTAGAATGAAATTTTTTACGACTTTCTTTATATGTATATATGTTGATTTTCTTTTAAAACAAAAAATTAATGATAATTTCTTTATAAATATCATTGATTTTTTACAATAAAATATAAAAATAACATAATATTTAGTATTGTATAAATACTGAAATATTTAATAGTCTACAAGCTTACGTATATGGAAAGTAAAAAAATAGATAATATTATATTTAATCTTATGTAATATTTAGTTTATTTAGCCACTAGAATAATTTTGACACAACCATAAATTAAATTAATTATGTTCTACCTATTTTTCATAAATAATTTTTTTTTTTATCATATCAAATTATTTATTATTTATTAAAATAATTTTTAAAATTTACCCATTCAATATTTTAAAAGTATATATCTTTTGTTTTATTTTATTCATATTTTATCTATTTTTTACAATTAAGCCTATTTTTTTAATATTGTTAAGAAAACTGAGAATTGTAAATTATTTTATCTGAATAATCTACCTTTTTTCTCAACTTTAAACTTAATAATTTAAATTTGGTTTGTTTTATCTAATTCCAAAACAAAATAATTTTTGAACAACAACAAAGTACTTACATTAAATTTTATATTATATTTTCATTTGTGAATATCATATTTATAATATCTCTAAAAAATATTGATTCGTGTCGTGCATGGCACGACGGGTACAACTAGTATCTTCTAAATCTGAAGCACTTTCACTGCTGGAAAATGCGTCTGTAGCCAGAAAATATTTAGTCACGAATTTTGGCGAGGGTAATTTGGGTGGCAACGATCATAAGTTTAACCACAAATATTTCAGTTTGCGGTAATATGGCCATGAAATATAGAGTTGTGGCTAGTTTTGCGGCCGAATAGCCCCGAAAAGTGAGCGCGGCTAGATTTGGTTGTAGATTTCTGGCCATATTGTCATGAAAACAAGCTCGTGGCTAACGTTAAGGCCCAATGGACGCGAATTTCATTCGCAACTAGATTCATTTCTAGAGTAGTAGCTAATTAGCCACGAAAAATGATTCGTGTGTATATTCATGACAAAGTCTGGAGCTAAGTACCCACATACTAGTCGTGGCTAGGTTTGTGGATATTTGTGTGGGTAATTTGAATCATTGACTCATAAATGGTCCTTCATTTCGTTAGAATTTTTAGAAATAACCACAAAACTAGCCACGAGTTCTTATTTTCGTGTCTAACATAGTTTTTTTGGAAACATCTGCGATAACAGTCACGAGATTAGCCACGAGTTCTTTATTTCGTGAGAAATCTGCAGAAATAACCACGGGACTAGTCAGGAGTTCTTTGTTTCGTGTCTAACTTTGTTTGTTTGGAAAAATTTGCAAAAACAGTCACGAGATTAGCCACGAGTTCTTCATTTCGTGAGAAATCTGCAGAAATAACCACGAGACTAGTCACGAGTTCTTCATTTCATGTCTAACTTTGTTTGTTTGGAAAAATTTGCAGAAACAGTCACGAGATTAGCCACGAGTTCTTCATTTCGTGGTAAATCTTCAGAAATAACCACAAGATTTCAATGAAGGAAGAGGAGAAGAATATGTTTGGATTGGGCTGCTCCTCCATATGGGCCGAGTACGGTGATCCAAAAACGGGCCCGTTTCTTTTGACTCCCAAGCCCATCAGATTTTTTATTACCTCACAAGCCCATTCCTAATTAATTTTTATTATTTGTAAAATTATTTCCACTATAAATAACAATTATTTTAAAATTTTAATAAATATTACCCATAGGCCTTTACAAAAAAATATTTATTAAAATAAAATATAAATCATGCTCACCTAGGAAATTAATAGTTTTTAATAAATTATAAATGACTTCCTAGGAAATTAATAATTTTTAATAATTTTTAATTCTTATGAGAAATCGTTATATTCATTTAGAATTGTTCATTCTTGTGAGAAATCGTTATATTCATTTAGAATCGTGCATTCTTATGAGAAATCGTTATATTCATTTAGAATCGTTCATTCTTATGAGAAATCGTTATATTCATTTAGAATCGTTCATTTATTGAGAAACCGTTATATTCATTTAGAATCGTTCATTCTTATGAGAAATCGTTATATTCATTTAGAATCGTTCATTCTTATGAGAAATCGTTATATTCATTTAGAATCGTTCATTCTTATGAGAAATCGTTATATTCATTTAGAATCGTTCATTTATTGAGAAATCGTTAGATTCATTTAGAATCGTTCATTCTTATGAGAAATCGTTATATTCATTTAGATTCGGTCATTCTTATGAGAAATCGTTATATTCATTTAGAATCGCTCATTCTTATGAGAATTCGTTATATTCATTTAGATTCGTTCATTCTTATGAGAAATCGTTATATTCATTTAGAATCGTTCATTCTTATGAGATATTGTTATATTTCTTTAGAATCATTTATTCTTATAACAAATCATTATATTCATTTAAAACCGTTCATTCTTGTAAGAAATCGTTATAGTCCTTTAGAGTCGTTCATTCTTATAAGAAATCGTTATATTCCTTTAGAATCATTCATTCTTATAAGAAAATGTTATATTTCTTTAGAATCGATCATTCTTATAAGAAAGCGTTACTTTCATTTAGAATTGATCATTCTTATAAGAAAGCGTTATATTTCTTATGGTTTAGGGTTTAGGGGTTTATGGTCTAGGGTCTAGGGTTTAGGGTTTAGGGTTAGGGTTTAGGGTTTTTAGGGTTTAGGGTTTAGGGTTAGAGTTTAGGGTCGATCATTCTTATAAGAAATCATCATATTCCTTTATAATCATTCATTCTTATAAGAAACCGTTATATTTCTTTAGAATCGTTCATTCTTATAAGAAAACATAATATTCACTTAGAATCGTTCATTCTTATAAGAAAACGTTATATTCACTTAGAATCGTTCATTCTCATAAGAAATCATTATATTCCTTTATAATCATTAATTCCTATAATAAATCGTTATATTTCTTTAGAATCGTTCATTCTCATAAGAAAACATAATATTCACTTAGAATCATTCATTGTTATAAAAAATTGTTATATTCATTTAGAATCGTTCATTCTTATAAGAAAACATAATATTCACTTAGAATCATTCATTGTTATAAAAAATTGTTATATTCATTTAGAAGCGTTCATTCTTATAAGAAAACATTATATTCATTTAGAATCGTTCATTCTTGTAAGAAATCATTATATTCTTTTATAATCATTCATTCTTATAAGAAATCGTTGTATTTCTTTAGAATCGTTCATTCTCATAAGAAAACATAATATTCACTTAGAATCATTCATTCTTATAAGAAAATATTGTATTCACTTAGAATCGTTCATTCTTATAAGAAAACATTGTATTTACTTAGAATCGTTCATTCTTATAAGAAAACGTAGAAAATGTTATATTCACTTAGAATCGTTCATTCTTATAAGAAAACATCATATTCACTTAGAATAGTTTATTCTTACAAGAAATCGTTATATTCCTTTAGAACAGTTCATTCTTATAAGAAATCGTTATATTCCTTTAGAATCGTTCATTCTTATTAGAAAACGTTATATTTCTTTAGAGACGTTCATTCTTATAAGAAAACTTTATATTTATTTAGAGTCGTTCATTCTTATAAGAAATCATTATATTCCTTTAGAGTCGTTCATTCTAATAAGAAGTCGTTTATTTCTTTAGAATTGTTCATTATTATAAGAAACCTAATTAGTTCACATGTTATGGTTAAAGTTTAAGATTAACAATACCTAAACCTCTATGATGATCTTTATATGCTTGATGTTAACAAGTAAACGCCAGGGGTTCGGGGGCGAAGCCCTCGACAACACCAGGGGTCCTAGGGGGCGGAGCCCCTTAGTAGGGGGTTCGGGGGGCAACGCCCGACGACGGTGGTCTCGCTGGCGGGGTTGGGGGCAACGCCCCCCCAAAAAAGGTATACAATGTTTTATGTATTAAAGATTTATTTTATTATTATGTTAGATTAATATCGGTTTATATATAAAATTTTCAATTTCACACTTTTAATTACTATACTTTCCAGATATGAAAGTGTATATATAGGAAAGTGTTTTAATTGTTTAGATTATTCGTATATAGAAAAGTGTATTTAGTTAAAGATTCTTTTAAAAAAATAATTGCTATTTTAATCATCTAAAACATTTGGTTTAGGAGGGAAAAGGATGGAGGAAATATTTAATTTAAGCCGGCTGAAATATTTGATTAAAAAAATTTGGGCGGGAATTAAAAACATTTGGGCGGGCTTAAGAGGGAATATCAAATTTTTAATAGGGAAAACACCTCTAGGAAGGAACTCGAGAGAGAGAATCAGGATGGAGCAACGGACTTGGGGAGAAAGAATTCGGATTGTTCACCGCTAATATATCTTCTCCGCCTCGTCAAAGTCCACAAATTCGTCTCCAAATTGATCGGTTTGAGCTTCGGCTTCTCAATTGAATTTGTTTTCCTAATGTCTTTTTGTCAATCGAGGTTCTTATTTCTAATTGAGATCCATACTTTCACTTGTTTTGTGTAACGCCCCGACTTCCGACGGAGCGCTACTAAGAAATAGACCTTACTAGGTACTATTAAATAGGTTGACAACTACAAATTAGGATCTTGCAACGCGGGCACGACGAGAAAACATAGTAAAAACATCCAACCTTTTATTTAGTAAAACTTAGAAAACATAGTCATGCATGCAATCCCGAAAAATATAAATACTCGAATCCGACACCACTTACTAATACAGAACCATTCAAACAAAATAATAATAATAATAAGTGAAACATAACACTAACTCCATCTTAACAATAATAAAATCAACATCCTAACCATCATAAATATACTAGCATAAAACCCATCCCACTATGACACGCGCTCTTTACCGCTCTGGCCCGCCATCCGGCCTCGGTTCCTGCACGGCTCCCTGGTTCATACCTGGAACTGAAAAATATTCCCTGAAGGGTCAGCTTCTAATCTATCAAGTTAGAGAGAATACGGAAATTGCAGAACGTTTTGAAAACATTTCTAAAGTCAGCATACAATTCCACAATCGCAATCATAACTTTAAAGGCCAATACCTAAATCAGTTATAATCAGTCACAGATAGCCACATACATAATTACAATCACAACCTCATAACAATGTAATTCCTCCTTTTTCACAATTCGACTCCCAAGGCGCTCATCACCGCGCCGATTGCAGAGGCAGGCCCTCTCACTCCACTTCACAATCTCCCTTCTAACCCCGGCTAAGCCTCCACTAGAGCACTTGCCAAAACACAAAGATAATAATTTTCGTTTTTGAAGGGGCACGGTTTCCCTGTCACACGGGTCATACATAGTCAACTCTTCCTCCACGCCAGCTATGATGGACCGTGTCGGAAACGGTACCAGCACAGAGAAAACATTCCAAAAATATCCTTCCGATAAAAACACATTTAAAACCATTTTACACACACCACAAATACGAGAAGTTCAAAACAGTTTAAAAAGGTATTCAGGACTAGTTCCCAAAACCCGCCCTACAATAACTGTATGCAATCTAACAAGATAGAGAAGAACCGAGCAAGTCGAAAACGACTTACCTCGAAATGAAGGATCCTCAAAGAAGACGGAATTATGACCTCAAGCGAAAACGATTCCCTAAAGAGTTATAAAGGAAAAGATTAACTTAAGTACGAGCCGAACCAAACTAACCCAAAGAAAAAGCCACTTCTAATTTCCTTAAACAACCTACTTTTATTAAAAGAATTTCTAATTAATAGATATTAGCATGTGCTAAACCAACCCCTTATTCATTTTATCATACTTATCTCATAACCTAGCACACTAAAAGCAACCTATACAATATCCCTTCCCATGAGCCCAATTAGCTCAGCCCAACTAACAAAATTAAAAGAAAAACAACCCACCCCAAATTAATAAAATTTAAAAGGAACAACCCACCCCAAATGGGCAGAATTGATCCAACTCCCAGCCCGTCTCCCCTACTCAACCCAACAATTGACCAAGCCTTGCGGGCCCCACCCCCCTTCCTTCTTCAACCTCGAGAAACCGAACCCAAAACATTCCAAATCTCCCGTCTCCCTCTTCCGCCGACGACTCTGCAACAACACTCCATCCCCTCGGCTCACCTCCGTTCCTAACCCTGTCCGACGACATTGACGGAGAGCGAAGTCGCCGCCCCTGTTCGCGCCCCGCTGGTGCTCCCCGGTGGCTTTGACCCCACCCCTACCGGCGACATCCCCCAGTTTCGTCGTCACTCCTTCGTCACCGATTTCCGTCTAACGACGCCCTCCGACGACCACTCTCGACGCCACCCCCCGACGACCACCCTCTCTACTTATACAAACTCTCCCGAACCAAAAATCCGAGGACTAACAGGGGAACGTAATATCACCAGTGCTATTCACTAACTACGGTTGACGACGACAGTGAACTCCGGTGATATCGTTGGCCTCTCCCGCTTGCGTTCTATCCTACGACGAGTTGAAGCAATCGGTCGGAAGACAAGAAGGAAGACAACGAAGAAGAGAAATAAAACAGAACCTTAAGATTGCTGTGAACAGGGGAACGAAGGCTTCAAGCTTACCGGAAAAAGGATTGGGTTGGTCTTGCTCTGGAAGCGCGAAATCGTCGTCGATCACGCCGATTGAAGATGAGGAATGACGTCAATGAGCCCAATCGCTTGAGCGGAAAAACTAGAAGACAATGGTTTCGATGAACCCAGAAGTCGAAGGCCAACATATATAAGAAGAGTTTTGATAGAATTTGGTTAAATTTGATAAGGTAAATAACAATTAGGATATGATTGGGCTTTTGATAGAATTTTTGGTGTGCATTCGGTTACACGAAGCTTACAGAACTTGTGAATTGGCTTTTGGCTTAGTTAATTTAGATAGAGGGAATGGGCTTTTGGGCTTAGTTAATTTAAATAGAGGGAATGGGCTTTTGGGCTTAGTTAATGAAATAAGGAGATGGGCCCAAAACTTACAAAAAAAAGGAGGTGATTCGGGAGGTTTAAAATGGAAATAGGATGACTGGTATTCGAAACCCGTATATTACATATTACCCCCCTTAAGAAAGTTTTGTCCCGAAACTTTTATAGTTGAAGGAAAGTATATCTTTGAGGTTTCACAAACCTCTCCCCCTAAAATAAAGGGTTCGTCCTCGAACCGGAATTTATGTTAAAGACAAACACAACCAATACTAACCATCCAAAGCACATCACACGACAATCAAACAATCAAACGGTTAAATAGGCCAGTCGAGTGAATAACAATTACACAAGCAAACATCGAACCTGAAAACAACTCACTAATTACTAACCTTCCCCTCAAACGCCTCTACTAAACTCGGATAGACCTCTGGGTAACTCACACTCATTCTGGACTCAGTCTCCCAAGTGGCCTCCTCGACTCCCCATCGAGACCACTGAATCAACACCAAAGGAATCTCCTTGTTTCGCAGCTTCTTCATTCGTCGATCTAGAATCTTCAATGGTTGTTCCCGAAAAGTGTGATCTGGTTCTACCACCAACTCCTCATAATTTAGTCGGCGACTAGGATCCGGAACATACTGTCTCAGCTGTGAAAAATGGAATACAGGGTGCACTCCTTCTAAAGTAGGCGGCAATGCTAGCCTGTAGGCCACCTCGCCTACTCTCTCCAGAATCTCGAACGGACCGATATATCGGGGACTCAGCTTCCCTTTCACCCCGAATCTCCTTACCCCGCGAGTAGGCGATACTCTCAACCATACGTGGGCTCCTATCTCAAACTCCAACGGTCTACGCCTCTTGTCTGCATAGGACTTCTGGCGACTCCGAGCAGCTAGCATTCTTTCCCTGATTAAGGCTACCTTCCCGATCGTCTCCTCAATCATCTGTGGCCTCTCACCTACTACATCCGAGGGATCATCCCAACACAGCGGTGTCCTACATCTTCGACCATATAAAGCCTCATAAGGAGCCATCTGAATCGACGAGTGCCAACTATTATTATAAGCAAACTCTACTAAAGCCAAATGGTCTGACCACTGACCTCCCCATTCTAGCACGCAGGACCTCAACATGTCCTCTAGAGTCTGAATCGTCCTCTTTGTCTGACCGTCTGACTGCGGATGGTAAGCAGTCTTGAAGTGTAATCTCGTCCCCAATGCCTCATGCACCTGCTGCCAATATCTGGAAGTAAAACGCCCATCTCGGTCCGACACAATCGTCTTAGGCACTCCGTGCAGTCTAACTATCTGATTAATAAACACCTCCACTAACTTGCTTACTTGCCATGTCTCCCGGATAGGCAAAAAGGGAGCAGTCTTCGTCAGTCTATCCACCAACCCAAATGGCATCATGGCCTCTGCTGAGTCTCAAACCTGTGACGAAGTCCATGGAGATGTCCTCCCATTTCCATTCTGGAATAGGGAGTGACTGAAGCATTCCTCCAGGTCTCTGATGCTCGATCTTTACCTGCTGACAGACTTGACACTTAGCGACAAATCTCGCTACATCCGGCTTCATGCCATCCCACCAATAGAACTGTCGCAAATCCTTGTACATCTTACTCGCCCCAAGGTGGATTGAGTAAGGTGTAGCATGGGCCTCCTGCAAAATCTTCTGCCTCAACTCCGCATCTCGAGGCACACAGATCCGACCACGCAAACACAAAATACCATCTGCTCTCTCTGCAAGGTCGGGTGCTTCTCCACGGCTCAATCTCTGCCTCAGATCTTGAATCATCGGGCAACCCTCCTACTTCTGTCTCACTTCCTCAAACAAGGACGGTTGACACTCTATGGCTCTCAGCCTGCCCTGATAACGCTGACTCCGTACCTCAATGCCATACTTCATCAGTTCCCTCTGTAACTCTGGCTGAACTGTCAAATAAGCCAACATACGCTCCTGAGGCGTCTTCCTGCTAAGGGCATCGGCGACCACATTCGCTTTCCCTGGGTGGTAAAGGATCTCAAGGTCGTAGTCCTTTAGTAACTCAAGCCATCTCCTCTGTCTCATATTCAACTCCCTTTGCGTGAAGATGTAATTGAGACTCTTATGATCTGTCATCACTTTGCAGGTACTCCCATACAAGTAATGACGCCAAATCTTCAAAGCATGTACCACAACTGCCAGCTCTAAGTCACGAGTAGGGTAATTCTGCTCGTTCGGCTTCAACTGTCTGGAGGCATAAGCAATCACCCTCTCCCTCTGCATCAGCACACAACCCAAGCCTACCTTGGAGGCGTCACTGTAAATCACAAAATCCTCATTCCCTTGAGGAAGAGCAAGTATAGGAGCCGAAGTCAACCTCCCCTTCAGCTCGTCAAAACTCCGCTAGCAGGCTTCATTCCACTCAAAGCGAGTGGTCTTCTTAAGCAGGTTGGTAAGTGGTTGGGCTATTCGGGAAAACCCTTCCACAAACCTTCTGTAATATCCTACTAGTCCTAGGAAACTCCGCACCTACTTCACATTCTTCGGAGGCTCCCAGGCCTTTACAGCCTCAATCTTCAATGGGTCCACCATAACTCCCTGGGCAGATACCACGTGACCTAAAAAGGTAACTTCAGACAACCAGAATTCACACTTGGACAGCTTAGCAAACAACCGATGTTGTCTCAACACTCCCAATTCCAGCCTAAGATGTTCGGCGTGTTCCTCCTTACTCTTAGAGTAGATCAAAATGTCATAGATGAACACTACTACAAATCTGTCCAAGTAGTCTATAAACACCCGATTCATCAGCTCCATAAATACAGCGGGTGCATTCGTCAGTTCAAATGGCATCACTACAAACTCATAATGCCCATATCTCGTTCGGAAGGCCGTCTTGGGAATATCCTCTTCCCGAATTCTCAGTTGGTGGTATCCCGACCTCAAATCCACTTTGGAGAACATAGTAGCCCCCTGTAACTGATCCAACAAATCATCAATACGTGGCAGCGGATACTTGTTCTTGATGGTAACTCAATTCAACTCCCGGTAGTCGATACACAGACGGAGTGAATCATCCTTCTTCTTCACAAATAGGACTAGAGCTCCCCATGGCGACGCACTCGGTCGTACATACCCCTTCTCCAATAACTCCTCTAATTGAGCCTTCAGCTCCTGCATTTCCATCGGGGCCATGCGGTATGGGGCTCTCGAAATCGGTCTCGTCCCAGGCTCCAACTCAATACCAAAGTCTACCTCTCTCTGAGGAGGTAGTCCTGGAAGTTCCTCGGGAAAAACGTCCTCAAGCTTGCACACTACTGGTATATCCTGAATGTGCGGTCTCTCCTTGTCCCCCTGTAGGACATAACACCAATATTCAATACCTCCATCACTGAGCAACTTGGCGGCCTTTACCATACTAATCACCGATCCAATCCCCTCCTGCTCTAACTCCTGACACACATGTCTGGTCCCATCATCTGCTGTCACTGTAACCGTACCTCTGTGTGCATCCAAAACTGCTCGGTAGCGTATCATCCAGTCCATCCCCAGAATTACGTCATCATCCGGCGACAACTGCATTACTATGAAATCCGCATACCAATCCCTATTCCCTATTCTAATAGGGCACTGTAAAATCTCCTTATTCCCTCTCACTTTACTACCGTCAGGCAGCCCCACAACAAAAGACACTCCCTCAGTGCAAGTCAGTCCTAGTCTAGCCACACAAGCAGAAGACATAAAAGAATGGGTAGCACCCGTATCAAACAGTATATGAACAGGTCTAGACTGAATCCAAATCGTACCTGTAGCAGTCGGCGCGTGTAAGGCGTTAGCCCTCCTCATCTCAAACATACGAGGCTGATTGCCCCCGGTAGTACTAACTCCTGTGCCGCGTCCTCTGCCCTGACTCGGTGCCTGCTGAAACTGCTGAGGCTGACGACGGGGCATCTGGTTCACCGTCCCCGGTGAAGATCCATGTGAAGGTGCTCCAACATTACAGTACTGCTGTAAATGGCAATGCTTCCCACAAGTGAAGCAACTCCTGACTGGCTTCGGACACTGACTCCTCAAATGAGCAGTGCTTCCACAGTTGAAGCACTCTCTCAGCCCTCCAGTGGACTGACTCTGACGACGCTGGTCCTAACGACCCTGTGTCTGAAACCCTGATCGTTGCAGCTGAGAAGAGCCGGGACGACTATCTCTCCTAAGTTCTGCCGGGGCAAACAACTTCCGCCTCTTACTCCCAGTGGTATGCACTTCTAGCTGACTCTGTCGGGTCGTGGCCATAGCATAAGCCAAAGCAGACTGCTGAACATCTGTCAATGTCGCGAGTCGGAGTCCAGACACATAAGCACGTAAATGCGGCTGCAACCGTTTTAGAAAGGTCGCAATCTTCAACTCCTCAGTAGGGGCAGCGTTCGGCACCGCCGCCAACTCTTGCTGAAACTTCAGAATAGTCTCAGATACTGTGATATTTTCGGGTCCAGTATCCCGAAAAGCAGCCTCCCGAGCCGCCCTCACCACTGGAGGACAATACTGATCTCGAATCCTCCTCTCAAACTCCTCAAAAGTCACCTCAGTCCGGTGATCTCTACATAACTCCCACCAGTCAAAAGCACTCTCATGTAGCAGACTCTGTACCAAGGACATCTTCCTCTCTTCTGGTGCCTTAATGGAGTCCAATGCAGATTTCACCCTCCTCAACCACTGCTCTACGTCAGAACCCTGAGCTCCAGCAAAATTCGGCACCCCAGTCTTCCTAAACTCCGCGAGCCACTTGTCAGGCTGAGGCTCGCGATACTGTCTCCTCGGTTGGACCACACGATCAACTATCACTGGTCTTTGCGAATCTGGCATAGCTCCTAACTGGGCAGCCAAAACAGATTCTGGTCCTGGTGCCCTCCTCTCAGCCCCTTGTTGCCCCGCAACTGCGTTCAAATTAGGTGCAACCCCCGCACCCATCAAAGTCTGCAATAATAGTTGGATCGCAACATTCACCTCTGGGGCCAGTCCTGCCGGAGGCACTCCTCCTCCCACTTGAGCCCCGTTAGCTGGGGGAACCCCTCCAGCGACAGATGCACTATCCTCTTGATCAACAGCAGCAGCCACATCCTGACTCTCAGCAACCTACTCCTGGTGAGTATTATGTTGTACCTCTGGCTCAGTAGCTACAGGGGCCTCTCCCATACCCCTGCCACGGCCCCGACCTCGGCCTCTACCGCGGCCTCTTCCGCGGCCTCTTCCATTGGCTTCAGCAGCTCCTGCTCTAGTTGGTGGGGCCATCTATAACAGAAACTCCCACGGTCAAAACTTAAACATCCTATTTACTAACGGAATTCTTACTACTCTACGTGAGGTCCTTCGGCTGATGGGGGCGGAGTCGCGACGTGTCACCTACCCCCTATATGCAACATGCCTACCCCGTGAAAACATTTTGAAAACACCGGCCGGTTTTGGTTTTTAAGTTAGACCTCGGGTACACTCGTTGGTCAGTTCCTTGTGCCCTGTTGTCAACCTGGCTCTGATATCAATTTGTAACGCCCCGACTTCCGACGGAGCGCTACTAAGAAATAGACCTTAGTAGGTACTATTAAATAGGTTGACAACTACACTTTAGGATCTTACAACGCGGGCACGACGAGAAAACATAGTAAAAACATCCAACCTTTTATTTAGTAAAACTTAGAAAACATAGTCATGCATGCAATCCCGAAAAATATAAATACTCGAATCCGACACCACTTACTAATACGGAAACATTCAAACAAAATAATAATAATAAGTGAAACATAACACTAACTCCATCTTAACAATAATAAAATCAACATCCTAACCATCATAAATAAACTAGCATAAAACCCATCCCACTATGACACGCGCTCTTTACCGCTCCGGCCTGCCATCTGGCCTCGGTTCCTACACGGCTCCCTGGTTCATAACTGGAACTGAAAAATATTCCCCGAAGGGTCAGCTTCTAATCTATCAAGTTAGAGAGAATATGGAAATTGCAGAACGTTTTGAAAACATTTCTAAAGTCAACATACAAATGCACAATCGCAATCATAACTCTAAAGGCCAATACCTAAATCAGTTATAATCAGTCACACATAGCCACATACATAATTACAATCACAACCTCATAACAATGTAATTCCTCCTTTTTCACAATCCGACTCCCAAGGCGCTCATCACCGCGCCGAGTGCAGAGGCAGGCCCTCTCACTCCACTTCACAATCTCCCTTCTAACCCCGGCTAAGCCTCCACTGAAGCACTTGCCAAAACACAAAGATAATAATTTTCGTTTTTGAAGGGGCATGGTTTCTCTGTCACACGGGTAATACATAGCCAACTCTTCCTCCACGCCAGCTATGATGGACCGTGTCGGAAACGATACCGGCACAGAGAAAACGTTCCAAAAATATCCTTCCGATAAAAACACATTCAAAACCATTTTACACACACCACAAATACGAGAAGTTCAAAACAGTTTAAAAAGGTATTCAGGACTAGTTCCCAAAACCTGCCCTACAATAAAGGTATGCAATCTAACAAGATAGAGAAGAACCGAGCAAGTCGAAAACGACTTACCTCGAAATGAAGGATCCTCAAAGAAGACGGAATTATGACCTCAAGCGAAAACGATTCCCTAAAGATTTATAAAGGAAAAGGTTAACTTAAGTACGAGCCGAACCAAACTAACCCAAATAAAAAGCCACTTCTAATTTCCTTAAACAACCTACTTTTATTAAAAGAATTTCTAATTAATAGATATTAGCATGTGCTAAACCAACCCCTTATTCATTTTATCATACTTATCTCATAACCTAGCCCACTAAAAGCAACCCATACAATATCCCTTCCCATGAGCCCAATTAGCTCAGCCCAACTAACAAAATTAAAAGAAAAACAACCCACCCCAAATTAATAAAATTTAAAAGGAACAAACCACCCCAAATGGGCAGAATTGATCCAACTCCCAGCTCATCTCCCCTACTCAACCCAACAATTGACCAAGCCTTGCGGGCCCCACCCCCCTTCCTTCTTCAACCTCGAGAAACCGAACCCAAAACATTCCAAATCTCACGTCTCCCTCTTCCGTCGACGACTCTGCAACAACAGTCCATCCCCTCGCCTCACCTCCGTTCCTAACCCTGTCCGACGACATCGAAGGAGAGCGAAGTCGCCGCCCCTGTTCGCGCCCCGCTGGTGCTCCCCGGTGGATTCGACCCCACCCCTACCGGTGACATCCCCCAGTTTCGTCGTCACTCCTTCATCACCGATTTCCGTCTAACGACGCCCTCCGACGACCACTCTCGACGCCACCCCCCGACGACCACCCTCTCTACTTATACAAAGTCGCCCGAACCGAAAACCCGAGGAATAACAGGGGAACGTAATCTCACCAGTGCTATTCTCTAACTACGGTTGACGACGGCGGTGAACTCCGGTGATATCGGAGGTATGGTTCATTTTGATGCTAAAACCATCATTGCTTGCAACTCAAAATGAAGTTTCATTTTGATTTAAAAAAAATGATCTAGGAGGTATGATTCTGCACAAGGGAGAAATAGCTGAAACGAGGACCGGGGAAGGGAAAACGCTTGTTGCTATCTTACCTGCATATCTCAATGCTTTGACTGGAAAAAGTGTCCATGTTGTCACTGTCAATGATTATTTGGCACGTCAAAGTCTACAAATTCGTCTCCAATTTGTTCGGTTTGAGCTTGTCCTTCTCAATTGAATTTTTTTCCTAATGTCTTTATGTCAACTGTGGTTCTTACTTAAGGCATTCACCATGATAGATTGCTTCTGGAGAAGGAGTACTCTCTGAATTCAGCTAGGCTTCCTTCAATGTCCAATAACACCGAGTTTGAAGAAGCAGAGCTCGAAGATGAGGCTGAACAGCTTACTCGCAGGTTAATACTATTTTTTTTTCTATTTTTTTCCTGGCTGGTGAAAATAGCTCATGTTGCAAATGAGATTACCTATTACAAATTGTTTTTAAACTAAATCAAAAGGTACTTTCATTTAAAACAACGGAAATAGATGGTGGCATAGGTTTGGGGAATTGGCTCAAAGCATATGGTTATTACACTCATCTATCAATCCATCCATCAATTCATCTATTCATCTATCTTGTAATGGCTCAAAGCATATGGTTATTACAATGCTTATCGTTGACATTGAAACTTTTTGTAATGTCTTTGCATCTATTTTAGGGAGGAGAGGTTGAGGTTTTGGTCTGATCCTGACACAGAACTGAAGCTTGCTAAGAACACTGGCGTTGGTGTCTTTAGGATGGGAGTGAATTGGACAAGGATTATGCCAAATGAGCCGTCCCCCAAATTGTGACTTGCATTTGTAGACACTTTTACTTGTTCTCTTTCGATTTTGTAACTCATAGTTGCTACCTTTAAGATCTTGTGGATGTTGTGCATTATGCTTTTTGGTTCTTTGTTGATTTTGTTTATGAATGTTTGATTTATTGTTAAGATCTATGTTAAGGTGCCTGATGTTTAATGATTTTGGATCTCTACTGTTTGGAAATAAAAAATATTATGGTATAAAATTTATTTAATTTTTTTTAAATGCTTAATTTTTTAACCACAAAATTTAAAACAAAATAGATTCATGGCAAATTTCAAGGCTAATGGCCACGAAATAGGTGCGATTACGCGTTCAAATTCTGGCTAATATGTTTGAACGTGACTTTCATGGCCAATAGCCACACATTTAGCAATGAACTAATTCACGGCTATTATTTGCAGCTAAATAGCCACAAAACTAGAATTCTGTGGTTCTTTTCCAGAGTGATATTTAGCCTCGCGTGTTTTAGCCCCAATGCACCTTTCGTAGGGCAATCCGTTGGGGATGTCATGGCTAACGTGATTTCGTGGTTATTTTTGTGGCGGAAGTCGTGTCTTTATTTCGTGCTACAGACGTGTTTTCCAGCAGTGTTTTGGGCAGATTCGTCATTGAGAATTTATATCACAGCCACCCTATTTTTAATAATGATTTTTAATTAATTATATATTATATAATTCAATCACATCATGGAATTTCCAATTTTATACACTCACCTTATTTAATAATTTTTTTTTATCAATTTACTATGAGATTGGATAAATTTATCTCTACCCATTATTTTTATCTTTGTTCATGTTCACTGTATTACAATATTTTAGTAAATTCTATTCATATAGGATAGATAAAACATACTATATAATAATTTATATATTTTTTCAATTTATTATGAGATTGGATAAACTTTGATCTCTACCCATTATTTTTATCTTTGTTCATGTAATATTTAATTATCTTCTATCCATACAATATAGATAAAATATACTACATCTATCTATAACTATATATTAAAACTAAATCTTTTTGAGCCACCACATTAAATCTAGCTCTACCTTATATTTAATGAAATTAATTTTAATTTTAATTTTTTATTAAATTCTTTTTTATCTATTTCTATGAAGATAAATTCAAATTACAATTTTTAAAAAAGTGATAAAAATTATTTTATCCTTATCATTTTATCTATTTATGTAAAAAAATTATCTTAAATAAAAATTTGATAAAAAAGGTAAAAATTTTCATGATCTAGATAATTAATTGCCTAAATTGATTTTTGATTAAAAAAATTTACATTATATTTTCCTTAATTTTATTCTTCGCATATTGATAAAAATATAGAAGATTTTTTATCTTTAAAAAATCCAATCTTTATTCATATTTTTCTTGCACATGATAATCATATATTGCATATATCACAATATTTTGGAGACATGTTTTTATTCTTATCTTCTTTATATTATACTATTTTAAAATTTTAATCAATATATATCTCAAAAACTGAAGTAGTTAAGGGTGGTTTTGTCATTAAGTTTTTATATTCCAGTCACCATTTTTATAATTACGGATTTTTTCATATCAAGATCTATCCATAGGTATGACACATAAAACTACTAATATAATATATTAGTGTAAAATAGATAATTTTTTCCATAAATAAGATAATTATAAAATATTTTTATTTAGTTTTTCTATATGTAAATGTATTTTTAATTATTGATTATTAATGTTAAGTTTCTATTCATAAGTATAATTTAATATCCCAACTACTCTTTTTTTAATTTAATATCCCATAATAATGTTTTTACTTATGGACTTTAAATATTAAAATTTTAAATTCGTTTATATTAACTTTAAGTTCAAAATTATAATAATCTTTAATTAATATTCACCATATTTTTATAATAATTTCGGATTTTTAATATCAATTTTCTTTAAATAAAAATGACAAAATTTTAAATTTTCATCAATATTAAGTTTCTACCCATAAATATGACAAATATAAATATTAATTTAGTATCTTAACAAACTTTTTAATTTAAAATCACATAATAAATTAATTTTCATATCTCTAAATAGAATTGATAACTTTTATATCAATAATTATGAAATATGGACCATATTTTAAATTATGTTTTAAATATTAAATTTTAAGTTTTTTCATATTAATTTTCTATACAAAAGTATAATAATCTTTTAGATTAGGATGAACCATATCTTTAATCATGTATTTTTTTTTATTAATTTTCAGATTTTTTATATTAAAGTTTTATATATAAGTATGATAATTTAATTAATTAATATTGATAATATTTTTTCTATTAATTTGAAAATTTTAATATTAATTTTTATATATAAGATTGACAAATTTTTAAATTTTCATCAACAGTAAGTTTCTATCCATAAATATGATAAATATAAAATAGTAATTTAATATCTAACATACCCTTTCTTAATTTAGTATCTCATAATAAATTAATTTTATTTTATATCCATAAGTATGAAATATACACTATATTTTAAATTATGGGTTTTAAATATTAAAATTTTATATTCTATTGTATTAACTTTATATTCAGAATTATAATAACTTTTTTATTTAGTATAAACCATATCATTAAACATGAAATTTATATTAATTTTCGGAATTTTATATTTATAAGTATAACAATGTTTTCTATTACTATTTTTGTATTCATATGTATGACAACTTTTTAAATTTTCTATCCAAAAGTATGTTGATTTTTGTATACCAATTTTTCTATTAATAAGTGTAACACATTTTTAACTGATTTCGATATAGATATGTTGTGTCTTGCAATATATTAAATTTATATTCATAAGTATGTTGATTTTTTATATTACGGATTCTTAATAAATAAATAAAAATTATTGGCCTCTTAATGTTAAACCGATTAATTGGGTTAGTTCAATCGAGTTTACATGAGTCATTTCGAGTTCGAGATAAGTACGTGTTCATGTCGTTAAAATATAGGAGTTGATTGGGTTAATTCGTTGTAGTTTTTGTGTGGGTTCGATTCAACCCTACGAGTTAAGATTGTTAAATTTTTTTATAATTATTACATAAATATTACAAATAGTATTTGTTGGATCGTAACCGGTTTGCAAGAGCTTGGCAACTAGCTGTTAAGTTGTTCCCAAGGCAGCGGAAGTAAAGTAAAAGGCAGGTAATTAAAACAGTGAACACAGTTCCCTTATAGAGGAACCCCACTACAACCAACTAGTTGTATGGGTAAACCTCTACCTCCGCTTGGAGGATTTTGAATGACTTACTTGTATTATTGATTTGTTCCTTAGTTACAAACAACCAGATTCAAACTTCTCTGTTCCTACGAGTTCTATCTAACTCTAGCAACACTAATGAATCTTCTCAACTGAGTTCCTAAGCGAACAACAACAATTAAACAAGTAACTCAAACCTTACACCGACTCGCAGTTCCCTTTCTCTTGGGAACTCGGCTTCACCGTCGTCGAGATCAGACACTCGCCGTCGGGGACTTCTCTTCTTCTTTCTTTCTCTCTCTTTTGTAAGTATATGTGAGTTCTGGGAGAAGTGCTAAAACCTAGCACTATTCATTTGACTTTATACTTGATTGTACTTGGGCTTCAATCGTATCTTTCGTGTTGTCCGAAATGCCCTTTGCTTGCAGCCCAAGTGTACAACCTTCACATGTGACTTTGATTTGAACTAGGTCAACTTCTTGAATCAATCGGACCGTTGGATCACTCTTGACAGTCTGCTCCTCAGACTGTGCCTTCGTTCTGTCTAAGACAAGATCCCGCGATTTGCGCTGAGCGGTCTTTGTCTGCACATGTGAGTTCCCTTGTGATGGGAACTGTCTTCTTCAGAGTTCCCTTGAGAGAAACTCTTCATCGTGAATTCCTACGATTCTTTGAGCATTCATTAGAGTTCCCATGGAAAGGGAACTTTCCTCTTCAGAGTTCCTTTGAGAGAAACTCTTCATCGTGTACTCTTGTGTCCTCTGGTCATTCATGAGAGTTCTTTGCTAAACCTGTGTTCCTTAGAAATACTTAAACAAAGCACGTTAGTTCCCATATGGTGTTTGTCATTATCAAAACTAGAGAGCGATATCGTTGTTCCGATGTTTTAGACCCAGAGGTCCCAACACCGTCCCAACAGTGTTTTTTAAGAATAAGATAATATATTTATATATTGTATAATAAATAAAATTATTATAATTAAAATAAATTACAAATATGTAATAATTATTTATTATTTATAATATTTTTTTATATGAATTATAATACCTATATCATATTTAAATTAACATATTATAATTTTGATTTTAAAAGTTCCCGGGAAAGGCTCGGGTCATCAACTAGTTAAAGACTAAATTAATTTATTTACTTGCTTAAATGAAATCTGTGCTGATTCTCACTGGATATTGCAAATAACGGTTTACGTACAAAAAAACTGGGTAATTTAAACGAATTTCGTTTAAATTACCCTATCAATTTTATTTTTTTTATGAACAAACCATTTAAATTATCAAGAGTTAGAATAAAAACAAGCAGAAGATTGAAGTAAATGTGTTGCCAACCAGTGTATAGAAGACCATTCAAAAGAATCGAAATCCTAGGACTTTGCCAGAATCCGAGCCACCAAAACTCCGATTATGGTTGTCCCAATTGAGCTCGTCTGCAGCTTTGTCACAAGCGAGAGGCAATCAGATTCAATCATCACCCTGCTTGATCCCATTTGAGAAGCCAGTTCTAATCCCCAAGCTAGAGCATCGCAAACTCCATAGCAGCAGCAGAATTTCGGCCTATCACTCCAAAACCACAAGCATTCTCAGAGACGGAAGCATCGCAATTGACTTTAATCACGCCAGCACCAGGTTGAGCAGAACTCTGCTGCCAAAGAAAGAACGGAATGCACAACATCTTCAGCAGACTTGCAATGTGATGAAAATAGCCGGGCATTTCTAGCATTCGAGAGTTCCCAGCAAATCAGGGCCCAAAGGACAATGTCGCCCTCATCAAAAGAATGAAAAATCCAGTCCGCCTAGTCGGCGAACTGAATCACACCAGATACTTGAACCGTTTTCACACCATCTTTGTAAGGATAGCAAGGGTGGTTGTTTCACTTACTCCACAAATAGCACAGATGGAATCATCAGTAACGTTTCGCCTAAACAAAGTTTCTTTGCATGGGAGAATATTTCTTGAAGCTCTCCAAAGAAAGTTTTGAACCCTATGGAGAACCGGGACTTTCCAAAAACCTCGACGAATCAGAAGGTTCACCAGCCCCATTTGAGACATCAGTTTCCTTCATGAAGAGATGATAAGCAGAGCGAATTGAGAATTCACCATTCCTCTCAAAAACCAGCCATAAAGAGTCCGTCACAGTGTGATCAATAAGGTGAATTCTAAGAATCTCCTCAGCATCAATCGGAAGAAATTTCTCAGTGATAATATCTTCACGCCAGCATACTGTCTCCTAGTCGATCAATCACTTCGGAGACTAGCATATTCTCATCACCAACATCTATCATTAAAGACACCAACTGAGCAGCCATTCCCAATTTGCCACACCAAACCCGATTCCAGCAAGCTTCTAGCGCAAAGAATGCTTCTCCATGCATAGCTCGGGTTAATTGTTACAAGAATATAGTCTTTGAATAAATATGAATGCTTCTCCATGCATAGCTCGGTAGATGTACAATTAATGGACAAGTTATCAAACGGGTGAATAAATATGAATAAAAAACTTGCAGGCCAGTTAGACTAGAGGAATTGATTCCTCTAACAATCTGTAGAGTATATTCATTCATTTTTTTTGTTGTCAATTGTCAATTTGATATAGTTATGGATAGAATATTATTATAAACAATTTCATAGCCAAAAGTAGGGTGACTGAGGCATTAAATAATGATGACAATAGTGCATTTAACTATAATATTTATAGATAAAAATTTAATATATTAGACCAAACATAATTTTAGATAGAAATTTAAAGAGTTGTCATTCTTATATATAGGAAATTAATATGAAAAATATGATCAATATTAATTAAAAACGTTATCATGCTTATAAATAATAAAATTAATATAAAAATACATGATTAAAAATATGGTTCATACTAACTAAAAAAGTTATTATTCTTTTGAACAAAAAGTTAATATAAAAGAATCTGAAAATTAAATATTGAAAATCCATAATCTAAAATATGCTCCATATTTCATACTCGTGGATATAAAAATTATCTATTTCATTTGGAGATTTACAAATCTACCTAATACATTATAAAGCAGAAACCATGTCTGTTGAAAAAATTACGCCACGTGGCATTATTTGAATAAAATAATGTCACGTTTTTTTTAATAATAATTTTTATTATTCTTTCTATGCATCTAATTTTTTTATATTATAATAACTTGATCTATCTATATGTTGATACTTTATATGTTAATTTTATGCATATCTTTTAACAAAACTTGGTCTATATGCTAATATTTTTTATATTAATTTTGTAGATAAAAATTTTATTTTATCTTTTAACAAATGTTGCGCTCAAAGTATATAATTTTTTTTTATCTATATGTTGATATTTTTGCAATATAATAAATTATTTATAGAATATATATTTTAGTAAACATTGATATATCTACCTAAATTATAATAAATTAAAATTAAATTAATAAATATTTTAATAAGTTATGTTATCCTTGCTAGACATCCTATCGTGATTATCTTTAAGTTATATAATTATAGTATTTTTTATTTTTTCCCTATGTTAATATTCATTAGAAAGTAAAAGATAAGAACTCAAATACATAGCCTTAATAAATATTTAATAAAAAATAATTATTTTATGCGTATTAATATCTTAACAAAAAAACATTTAAAAAATATTTAATTCAGGAAATTAAAATTTTAAAGATTTTAATCTAAATATGGGGCAAGATTTCAACAAATAATGAAAATAATTTTTAAATATGAAAATATGTGGAATGATCTTAAAGTTTTTTTTTAAATTACATAATTTTACTACGATATTATATACAAGTATTTTAAATTTTATATTAATATCAGATTATTGTATAATCTTTACTAAAATCACCCCGTGAGTATTGTAACACCCCGACTTTCGCCTGGGCGCTACATGGTGGTAGACCCTGTCTGGGCCTACTCAGATTAGTTTAACAACAAATTCATTAGGATCTTGCAACTCGGGCACGGCGAGAAACAAATAAAACTTCCAACCTTTATTTTAAACTGAATGTATAAAACATGATAGTATTCTCGACATCATGATAGTATTCTGTAATCTCAAACTACCCTAAAACAGTTCTATCCAACTAGTAACCAAACAATTCACAGACAACTTTTAGTACATCAATAGCTAGATCCCAACAGCCCGACCTAATGACACGTCGCCAACATCCGCCTCACAACTTTGTAGAGAATTCATCACGATTCTTGAAAAGTACCTGAAACTGTAAAAATATTCCCCGAAGGGTCAGCTACAATTCTAATTCAAGCTAGAAAGCGTGAGATGCGTATAGAACGTTTGAAAAACCACACAGAGTCCTAGCAATCAAAATTCACACATAAATAATTAATCTTCGATTCATATCAATTTAACACTTATCGTAAAGTAGTCACACAATCTCACACCAACACACAGACACGCAACCACACAGACACACACACACATACAGACAACATTACAATTATATCCACCTTAAAATACAACATTATCACAGTGGCATCACTAACAAGGATAACATCAATAATAGTAACAACAACGACGATATTAGTAACTGTCATAAGGGTATCACCAACATATAAAACCACAAAATACATTCAGATCAACCAAGTCCATCAATACAAGACCAATCAAACAAAGTTCATCAAGTAACATATTAATCAAACATTCTCCTTAAATCCATATGGCACCCTCCGGCCTCTCATCTATGGCACACGGTCAGGGCGCGTCCTATACACGTGTCCATTTCCTTCGTTCACCCTTCTTTCCTCGGCTAAACCTCTACTAGAGCATTTGCCAAAACAATTTAGTTTATTTTTAGAAGGGGGTCCCTTCCAGCCGCATGACCATGCTCGGGGGCCACTTCTTCTTCAGCTTATCCCGTGCTCCATGGCCATGCCGGTAGAACCCAGTGCACACATAACGAAAAATATTTAAAATTGATTTTTCATAATTCCAACAACATATACAAGCACGTAATCAGAAATCATTCTAAAATAAGGTTTGCACATTCAATTCAATTAGTTAACACATAATGGTTGTAAGCAAAGCAAGTTGACAAACGATTAACTTCGAGAAACGAAGATAAACACGCAACGAAAAGAAAATAGACCCGAACAAGTCGCAATCACAATAACAAGCGCAATTACAATTTCGATTCAAACGCAATCATATTTGCAGACACAATCACAATTACAGTCAGATTCAGAATCACAATCGAACTCACAACCACAATCAGAATCATAATCACAATTGCAAACGAAGACATAAACTCAAACACAATCACAATTGCAAACACAATCTCCCATTTCAAACACCACAACAATTATAAACACAATTATATTTACCAATACAAACACAATCATAAATGCATACACCACCACAATTATCATAGGCACACACATGGTCACAATCAGATTAAGAATTCACATAGATATAGATTAAAAGATTTTAGTTAAAATAATAACGAAGGGACTAGTTCCCAAAACCAATTCTACATACATGGCACTCAATCTAACAAGAATTGAATTAAGCTGAGCAAGTCGAAGAACGACTTACCTGGAAGGCGGATTCTCGCAGAAAGCGGACAACTTAAGCAAACCGAGCAACGTGAACTCCTGCTGTCTTGGATCGATTTGGGAGGCCCATGCTCGGCGAACAACGTATGGGGCAGGACTAACATAGGACGAGATCTGATGTGGACGGATCGGAATCATGAAGGCGGCAACGCCCCACTGTGGTTCGAGCTTGATTCAGGCAGATCTCACTCGATCGGCAGCGTGAACAACTAGATGTGGCGGGGTTAGAACGATGGTCTCATGTCATTTTCCGGTCGAAGGGAGCCCTCGGTGAACAGAACAAAACCTATGTCTGGTTTATGGCTATTTCAGGCCGGTGATACTCGAGATCGGCGACAAGGAGACCGACGGGCGCGATGGTGGTGAACAACAGAGCACCGCTCTTGTTCTCTTTCCCTCGGGTTCCTGGTGCGACATTCAAGTAGAGGAAAGCCTAACGAAGCCGAGTAGGCGGCCCGGTGTGTGAATGATGGGTGCTAGAGACGAAAACCGATTGGTGGACAGGAACGACGGATTCGGCGGTGGGAGTGCGTGTCTTCTTCACCGAAGGCTCGAGCTCTCTCTCCCTCGATGAACAAAAAGGAAGATCGAAGCTGAAGCGGACGTCGAGGCGAACGACGCTCATGACGAGATCTGGCTCTAGGGACCCTCGGAGAGGAAGGTCAGTCGCTAACAATGGGATGGCGCAGATCCTCGGTCAGGGAGCGGCCCGATATAGAGGCTTTGATCGTCGATTGAGCCCCAAGCGCGAGGACGACGGCGAGCGGCTCGAGCTCAAGCACTCCCTCCCATCTCTCCTGAGTGTGCGGCGCATTTCATTCTCCCACCCCCCGAAGACCTTCCTAGGGTTGATTTCAAGGGATAAAAAAAATGGGCTTAAAAGAATGGGGCCAGCCCTTCGTGGCTATCAGGCCCATCCGAAAATCTCGTTTTAATTAAAGGATTGAGCCTCTTAATGACCTCCAATCTTTAGATTGATAGATGGGTGCGAAATGATTCGAGCGAATAAACAAGGATAGAATAAATGGCGGAGCGGAACTAGCCTCGACGTGAAAACCGGGTATTACATTACTACCCCCTTAAAGGAAGTTTCGTCCCGAAACTTAGAAAAGACAGAACAATAAAGGAATGTTACAATTAGATTGTGGTTTTATAGATACTTCCTTCTAAGAGTCCATTTGTCCCCGAACTATTATTTCTCAACTTCAAGCTCCAAACATGATTCCACAAAAGCAGCAAACAAACAACATTAAATCATCAAAACAAGGTTATTTAATTCAACAAGCACGGCTAATTCTTCTTTCAAAAGAATATAGTCAAACAGAGTAATAAGGCAATTAAAGAATATTGGTTCAGTCAACTCAAAAAAAACCATACGAGTAATTGTTAAACACGTAGATATTCTAATTTCTTGCAAAAGAACTTAAGGTACTAACGAAGTAAACCGTTGCTACCACTATGCGAAAGTTAACGTAGATACATGTGTGGTTTTGTTTTCCCGAGGTTCTACAGATACCTCACCCTAAGAAAACGGTTCGTCCCCGAACCGACAATTCTAGATAGTTAAGAATCCAATACATGAATAGAAAACTTGGAACCAACAAAAGCCACATTAAGTCATCAATAACTGAAAGCAAGCTCATCAAATCCAACTACCATAAATAATCTCATATCAAAAGAATATAGTCAAACAGCATAACGAGACAAGCAAAGAATTATGGTCCAAATAACATGACTAAACTCGTAACTACAGAAAAGAGTCAATCAACATAACAACGTAAGCAAAGAATCTCGGTTCAGTCAAACAAACAAACAACCCAACATCCAAGCAAATAAGCAAGTAAACGCAAAACTTCCTTTAAGGGGTCATGGCTAGTCATCTATCTACTAAACGCAACATCCAAGCAAATTAAGGTGCTATCCGTTAAGCATCGAAAGGTCCTTCAGCTGGTGGTGGCGGAGTCATGGCTAGTCATCTATCTACTAAACGCAAAACACATACCCCATTTAAATTATTTCAAAACATAGGCCAAATTGTTTTTAAGTTAGACCTTGGTTACCTCCGTTGTTCAGTTCCATGTGCCCTTGTTGTCAACCTCGCTCTGATACCAATTTGTAACACCCCGACTTTCGCCTGGGCGCTACATGGTGGTAGACCCTATCTGGGCCTAATCAGATTAGTTTAACAACAAATTCATTAGGATCTTGCAACTCGGGCACGGCGAGAAACAAATAAAACTTCCAACCTTTATTTTAAACTGAATGTATAAAACATGATAGTATTCTCGACATCATGATAGTATTCTGTAATCTCAAACTACCCTAAAACAGTTCTATCCAACTAGTAACCAAACAATTCACAGACAACTTTTAGTACATCAATAGCTAGATCCTAATAGCCCGACCTAATGACACGTCGCCAACATCCGCCTCACAGCTTTGTAGAGAATTCATCACGATTCTTGAAAAGTACCTGAAACTGTAAAAATATTCCCCGAAGGGTCAGCTACAATTCTAATTCAAGCTAGAAAGCGTGAGATGCATATAGAACGTTTGAAAAACCACACAGAGTCCTAGCAATCAAAATTCACACATGAATAATTAATCTTCGATTCATATCAATTTAACACTTATCGTAAAGTAGTCACACAATCTCACACCAACACACAGACACGCAACCACACAGACACACACACATACAGACAACATTACAATTATATCCACCTTAAAATACAACATTATCACAGTGGCATCACTAACAAGGATAACATCAATAATAGTAACAACAACGACGATATTAGTAACTGTCATAAGGGTATCACCAACATATAAAACCACAAAATACATTCAGATCAACCAAGTCCATCAATACAAGACCAATCAAACAAAGTTCATCAAGTAACATATTAATCAAACATTCTCCTTAAATCCATATGGCACCCTCCGGCCTCTCATCTATGGCACACGGTCAGGGCGCGTCCTATACACGTGTCCATTTCCTTCGTTCACCCTTCTTTCCCCGGCTAAACCTCTACTAGAGCATTTGCCAAAACAATTTAGTTTATTTTTAGAAGGGGGTCCCTTCCAGCCGCATGACCATGCTCGGGGGCCACTTCTTCTTCAGCTTATCCCGTGCTCCATGGCCATGCCGGTGGAACCCAGTGCACACATAACGAAAAATATTTAAAATTGATTTTTCATAATTCCAACAACATATACAAGCACGTAATCAGAAATCATTCTAAAATAAGGTTTGCACATTCAATTCAATTAGTTAACACATAATGGTTGTAAGCAAAGCAAGTTGACAAACGATTAACTTCGAGAAACGGAGATAAACACGCAACGAAAAGAAAATAGACCCGAACAAGTCGCAATCACAATAACAAGCGCAATTACAATTTCGATTCAAACACAATCATATTTGCAGACACAATCACAATTACAGTCAGATTCAGAATCACAATCGAACTCACAACCACAATCAGAATCATAATCACAATTGCAAACGAAGACATAAACTCAAACACAATCACAATTGCAAACACAATCTCCCATTTCAAACACCACAACAATTATAAACACAATTATATTTACCAATACAAACACAATCATAAATGCATACACCACCACAATTATCATAGGCACACACATGGTCACAATCAGATTAAGAATTCACATAGATATAGATTAAAAGATTTTAGTTAAAATAATAACGAAGGGACTAGTTCCCAAAACCAATTCTACATACATGGCACTCAATCTAACAAGAATTGAATTAAGCCGAGCAAGTCCAAGAACGACTTACCTGGAAGGCGGATTCTCGCAGAAAGCGGACAACTTAAGCAAACCGAGCAACGTGAACTCCTGCTGTCTTGGATCGATTTGGGAGGCCCATGCTCGGCGAACAACGTATGGGGCAGGACTAACATAGGACGAGATCTGATGTGGACGGATCGGAATCATG
Organism: Fallopia convolvulus; assembly: GCA_964016875.1. Classification (NCBI taxonomy): domain Eukaryota; kingdom Viridiplantae; phylum Streptophyta; class Magnoliopsida; order Caryophyllales; family Polygonaceae; genus Fallopia; species Fallopia convolvulus. The sequence goes on from OZ024726.1 coordinate 7,595,782, forward strand.
AAGGCGGCAACGCCCCACTGTGGTTCGAGCTTGATTCAGGCAGATCTCACTCGATCGGCAGCGTGAACAACTAGATGTGGCGGGGTTAGAACGACGGTCTCATGTCATTTTCCGGTCGAAGGGAGCCCTCGGTGAACAGAACAAAACCTATGTCTGGTTTATGGCTATTTCAGGCCAGTGATACTCGAGATCGGCGACAAGGAGACCGACGGGCGCGATGGTGGTGAACAACAGAGCACCGCTCTTGTTCTCTTTCCCTCGGGTTCCTGGTGCGACATTCAAGTAGAGGAAAGCCTAACGAAGCCGAGTAGGCGGCCCGGTGTGTGAATGATGGGTGCTAGAGACGAAAACCGATTGGTGGACAGGAACGACGGATTCGGCGGTGGGAGTGCGTGTCTTCTTCACCGAAGGCTCGAGCTCTCTCTCCCTCGATGAACAAAAAGGAAGATCGAAGCTGAAGCGGACGTCGAGGCGAACGACGCTCATGACGAGATCTGGCTCTAGGGACCCTCGGAGAGGAAGGTCAGTCGCTAACGGTGGGATGGCGCAGATCCTCGGTCAGGGAGCGGCCCGATACAGAGGCTTTGATCGTCGATTGAGCCCCAAGCGCGAGGACGACGGCGAGCGGCTCGAGCTCAAGCACTCCCTCCCATCTCTCCTGAGTGTGCGGCGCATTTCATTCTCCCACCCCCGAAGACCTTCCTAGGGTTGATTTCAAGGGATAAAAAAAATGGGCTTAAAAGAATGGGGCCAGCCCTTCGTGGCTATCAGGCCCATCCGAAAATCTCGTTTTAATTAAAGGATTGAGCCTCTTAATGACCTCCAATCTTTAGATTGATAGATGGGTGCGAAATGATTCGAGCGAATAAACAAGGATAGAATAAATGGCGGAGCGGAACTAGCCTCGAGGTGAAAACCCGGGTATTACAAGTATCACGGGAATTCAACTAGCTAATTTATTATGGCGTATGAAAGTAAACAAAAAAGGCAATTGAAATATTAAATTACTATTTTATTTGTTATACTTATGGATAAAAGCTTAATATTAAAAATATATAATTAAAAATATCTTATAGATAGAAAAGTTAAATAAAAAATAATTTCATATTTATGGATAAGAAATTTATCTATTTTACTCTAATAGATTAAATTAGTATTTTTTATGTGTCTTACATATCAAGAACGCTTAAATTGTTAACATTAAGGGATCAATAATTTTTATTTATTCATTAAGGGATTTGAAATATAAAAAATCAGCACACTAATAGAAAATTAATATAAGAAAATATAAAATTTAATATAAAATCTTCAATTAAAAAATGGTCCACATTAATTAAAAAAGCTGTCATAATTATGGATAGTATTTTAATGAGAATATTGCATTTAACTATTATATTTATTGAAATAAAACTAATATATAAAACGCAACATATTTATGGATGAAAATTTAAAAATTTGTCGTTATTATTTATAAAAAAGTTAATATTAAAATATCTGAAATGATATGAAATTATGGTCAATATTAATTGAAAACATTGTCATACTTATAAATATAAAAATCCGAAAATCAATAAAAATTACATGTTTAAAGATATGGTTTTTACTAATTAAAAAAGTTATTATACTTTGAATAGAAAGTTAAAATAATAGAATCTAAAATCTTAATATTTAAGACATCTAATTAAAATATAGCCTATATTTTATACTTATGGATATAAAATATATCTATTTTATTTATAGATACTAAAATTCATTTATTATGAGATACTAAATTTAAAAAGGGTATGTTAGAAATTAAATTACTATTTTATACTTATCATATTTATGGATAGAAACTTACTAACGATGGAAAAGTAAATTGTAGTATTTGTATATTCTCTATAGTTTAGGCTTCTAATAATTTTTTAATGCAATAATACTAGATAAAACGTACAAAGGATAATTATATAAAATTGTCAAGGTTTGATGGATGTATATTCAATTTTAAAGTTTTGATGGATATATTTTCAATTAAACTAGTTCCCATGGGTATATAGACAATTGACCCTAAAAAGAAAACCAACTTTCTTGCCATGCTTAGTATGATTTTCACTTTGCAAGTGATCAAATTCCACAACATTTCTTGTGGCTCTATGAAGTTCATACTTCCACATTAATGTTGGTTCATTCGTTTTAGTTTTCTTAGACTGGGCCAAAATTGAACCACACACCTCCTCCGGGTGGGGGAGAAAGTAGAAACCCAATCGAACGGTCATTGATCCGTCAAATGAAATTTGAAAAAATAGTAAAATTTTATTTTTATTTTCAAACTCTTGTGTTTCTTTATCGTTTCACTAGGTGGTGATGCCCGTGTTACAAGCAGAGCATTTTTTTATTTATTTTGATAAAAAAATATTTAAATATACTTTCACATTAAAAATTAGTTTTATGTCTTCTACTTAATGCGTGGATTGGCTATTGTGGTGCTTTATATTCGTAAATTATAAACTATTGTGTTTTTAGGATATAATATTGTATTTTCAATATTTTTATACATTTTAATGAAAAGCTAGATTTATGTTAAAAATATAATTCTACATTTATGAGCATATGAATCGATTTTCCTTATTTAATATCTTCTATATCATGGCTAATCCCTTTTTCTCCTCCAACTCTTGACAAATGCATATTTGTATTTTACATTGATTTGAAAAATCATTCTTATGTCCAACCATGATGATGATCGACATTAATATTATATGAGCTAGGCTTTTTAATACATCATGTCATCACCCAACACAAAAACACGACAAATAATACTAATGTAAATTGACAAATTTTAATTAAACTTTATATAAAATAATATTATATTTTATAAGCCTCCTTTATTATTACGGTGAGTTCTTTCATGTAATATTAAAAATGGAGGTGGTAGCCTTTGTTCATAAAAAATTCTATTTAATTTCACTCATAAAAAACACCACATGAAGAAAATTAAAAAAATATAAAGCGAGATTCTTGCACATCAATGAAAAGTATTTTTTTATGTCCGCTTTTTAGTCGTGTTCTTAGGGTTTAGTTGAGTGTGTTTGAGTCGTTTTCTTTAGGTTTTGTTTTATTTAGAGTCGTTTGTGTAGGTTTTCGTATTTGTGTAAAATATGGAGTCTACATAAGCTTTGGTGGTGTTTTGTAGGTTTTTGGAGCTGTTTTGGAGCATTGCTAGGAGCGGAGGAAAGCTAAGGAGAAGCATGAAGAGAATGGAGGTGGAACAGAGTAAAAAGAATGAAGGATGAGGCATGTTCGAGCCTGTGAGAAGTCTTAAGACACGTTACCGAACCAAAGGAGTCGATTAGAGGAAGAATCGAGAGGAAAACAAGCGTTAACGACCCACATAACGAAGGAGATGCATCGTTAATGGGGTTGTTACCGAGGCTCAGGGGGTCATTAACAAGGCCTTATCTGAGAAGAGGAATCGAAGGAAAATGCAAGAAACCCTACCGACCCTAACGTGGGTCATTACCTAGGTCAGCCGTGTTGGTAGCGGACAAGCTGAGTCGGTTGCATTTAATGATAATATCTCGTGTCTTTGTATTTTTGGATAGTTTCCTTGGAGATATATCTTTGATAGATTTTTCTTTCCTTAGGAGGTGTGTTAGCCTTTAGTATAATACCCTAGTCTTAGCTTTAGTTTTCCTTAGGAGGTGTGTTAGCCTTTGGATTACTTTGGCAAGAACAATTTTTGGACGAACATGTAAGTTTACTTTTAATTCAATTTTATTGTTTGCCATGAATATGTGTGAGTAGTTTTCTCTTTTCTAAGGTTGGGGTTAGCCCAACAATGGTTATGTGTGCTTGCCTATGATCATGATTTGAATGCTTTTTATCCATAATCTGTCTCTTGTGCTTAAATCCTTGATCAAAAGATAAGGAATTTCTCGTTTGCAGTTTAATAGAAAGAGGCAATTGTGAAACAGAATAGTTGATTACGGTTTTGAAACGAAAGTTGATTAATCCTAATTAAAGTTTGAGATAGATAGAAAAGTTTATTAATTTAATGAAAGTTAATTGATTTGCTTGCATAGTTGATGAAAGTTGACATCTTTATGTGATAAAAGCATGATCTTTGAGATTCATTGGTGTTGGCATGCATAATTGTTGTTGTGGTGATTCCTAAACATTAGAAATCCCTTACCTCTTGATAAATCATCTCTTGCTTGCTCTTATTTGCCCTAAGTTAACGAAACTTTGGAACTAACTCTCTCCCGTGGACGAACCTGACTTCGCTATACTGAGTGGGGTCTTGATCTATAAATTTATTTGCTTGTTTGGTTGATCAAGAGCACCTTACAACAAATTTCAATAGTGCCAAGTTTTGTTCTTTTTAGGGTTTTCGGGAATATTGTCGAGTCGTTACCGACCCCCTCAGGTTCGGTACCAACCCTGTTGGCAGACCCTTTTGTGTTTTGATTTGGTTTTTTATTTTTGTTTGTGCTTTCAGTTTATGCCAGCAGGAGGACGTCGACTAGTCTTTGATTCACCAATTGATTCTGAACATGAGAGATCTTTTCATCGTAGATTATGTGAGAACAGAACAATGGCTGGAAACAATGAACTTGAGCAACAATTTGCGGATCTCCGCTAGCAAATGCAAGAGATGCAGCGAAACAACAGTGAATGCTATCCCAAGGAATGCAAAGCAATATATGCACTCGGAACTGAGGGTGCTAGAGTCAGCGATAATGCTCCCTGAGATTGATTGAGCCTTTGAGATCAAATCTCAGTTTATATCCTTAATAAAGCAATCTCAATTTGAGGGGAAACCCACTGAATGCCCTATGGACATGTTAAAAACTTTACTGATTTATGTGATACTATTGATGCTGATGATGTATCACTAGAATATGTGCTCTTGAAGGCTTTTAAGTGGTCCCTTGCAAGAAAGGTGCTGATTTAATTTGGCTTGAGAGCTTGCCTCCTAAATCTGTCACTACATGGAGAACTCTTCATGACTTATTCATGACTAAGTTCTTTCCACCTCCAAAGTCAACGAAGCTCAGGAAGCGCATTACTTCCTATCACCAGTTGCCTAGTGAGACCTTTGTAGAGACGTGGGAGAGATCCAAGGAGCTTCTGTGACAGTGTTCCACTCATGGGCAACCACCTTATGTGCTCCAAGAGATCTTCTTCTAGGGTATCAACACAACAACAAAGGATCGCATTAACCTACATACTGATTGTGGGTTTATTGAGATGGACCCTGATGAGGCATGGGCATTGTTAGTGTTGTAAGGGTTTCTTGACAAACAAATAAATTTATAAATCAAGACCCCGCTGAGTATAACAAAGTCTGGTTCGTCCACGGGAGAGAGTCAGTATCAAGTTTCGTTTACTTAGGGCGCAAGTAATAGAAAAAGATTGGATTTTTATCAATAAGAGAGAAGATTCTAAGGTCTAGGTATCACCACAACAACAATTATATATGCTAATGCCAATGAAACACAACGATCATGCTTTTACCACATAAATTTGTTCACTTTCGTCAACCATGCAAGTAAATCAACTAACTTTTGTTAAATTATTAAACTTAATTTACTATCTCTCTCAAACTTTAACTAGGATTAATCAACTTTTGTTTCAAAACCCTAACCAACTATTCTGATTCATAGTTTGTCTCTTTCGATCCAAACTATGAATAAGAAATTTCTTATCTTTTGATCAAGGATTTAAGCACAAGAGAAGATATTTAGAGATAAAAATAAGGGAAATTCCGGATGGTATCCATGAGTTTTTCACTTTTCCGAATGGTGTCCTAAAAAATAGTTATTCCGTATAATACCCTCGAGTTTTTATTTTAGTTTGCACCGTACCCTTTCTTACATTTCCCCCAAACTTCCGTAACATTGCTATTTAGAAAAAAGTTAAAAAAAAGAAAGGCTGTTGAAACTTGAAAAAGTGCTTCGTTCTTCTTCTCTTGCATTTACGATACAGAGAGAGCGCGTGGTAGAGAGCTTCGAGCGAGGAGGAAGGCCAACTGGAGGAGGGAAGGCTGGGGCGAGCGACCTTCATCGCGAGCTGAAGACCGAAGGTGGTGGGCGTGGATGTCGGATGGTAGACGGATGGCGTCCCTAAATTTCCAGGTATCACTTCGTGCTATTTGGGGCTTGTTTTGCAATTGATGTGTTAATGATTGAATCTAGAGCATTTTAGAGTACCATTTAGTTGATTTCTAATCCAATTTGTTGTTTGCATGTTCAATTTTGGGTGATATCTGATCTTGAGTTCAAATTAGGGTTTAATTTTAGGGCATTTCCAGAATTAGCTTCCATGTGTTCTGTTTGGATGTTTCTAGGATGGATGGGTCTGTAATAAATTCGAATTGGTGTTGTGGAAGTGCTGAGTGCTATAATAATGGATGGAAATGGGTTGCTTTAATGTATAAAATCAAGTTTTGATGAGGTTTAAATCTAAGAAGCTGAAATATGAGTTTATGTCCAGTAAAGACTAATGATGAATACATTATTGTTGTGGTGGTGATCATCGGATTGTTTGATGAGTCAAATGGGATAGGCGATCATCGGATTGAAGGCATAACTCTCAAAATGATGTTGGTGAGACCCGTGCAACCTCTTGAAACGACATCGAGGAATTGAAGAATGATGTTATACGTGCAAGGTTTCATTAAATTAGTTGTGATGTATTAGTTCTTAAATCCTTTTCAATGTCCTAAACTATATATGTTCTTCATGTATTAGCTTTTTTACTTGGAACCTCCATGTCTTAACATCTGGCATGATCCATGAATGGTGATACTACTATCTTAGTGTTGTAAAATTGTGAAACTACTGACTTTATATTTCAGTATTCTCTTTCTCATCTGATGGCTTTTTAAGGATACACCCTTCATGGATCGGATGGATATATCTACTTACAGCTTATACTCCAAATTTGGTAATTAGCTAAAGGAGCAAACAACTGAAACTACAAAGTTGCATTTACGTAGCTTCAATTTTTACTCCCTTTCCTTATCATGTATCTCAAAAAATATCGATCTTACGGCAACACAAAACCACTTGCAAGGTAAATAAATGGTCACTTGAAAAACATGCTAACTGAAAAGAGAGAAAAATAATCCTTACCTACAAACACGTTCCTAAGGCAGAAAGCCTACAAGGTTAAACATCATGCATAGTAAGCGTGCAAACCTACTGCTTAGAGGATCAACTCCTTTGAGAATAATTTTGTAAAAGCTTAGTAACAACTATGTCACTACAAAATGTGAAAGATCTTACAATCAGGGATCAATGCCTAAAACTCAAAAACAAGCAGTAAACCAAATTGTTCTTTGTTTCATCTCGGCCATGTTTTTCTAAATGATATTGCTAAATACATCTCCACAAGACATATGATGTCCACAGTAGCGTCATAAAGAACACCAAAACAATGCACCTTACTAATGTAAGGCAATATACAAGGCCTAATATATCATCTACGATGGAACGGATCCCATAATATCTACAAAATCTGGCACGTGAGAATGGCTCGTTCCGACATCTCTTTTACGCTTTTGCCTTTTCCTTTGTTGAACAACGACTCCTTGTTCTCTATGCTCCCTCACAGTAAGACCTCCTTACATGTCTTGGCAGTATGCCCAAACGCCTTACAAAAGAAAATTTAAGTTTGTTACAAATGGTAATATGCATAAGAAAAATAAGAAAATCAAATTATATACCTTGCATTTTCCACAACGCACTGTGCTATACCTCTAGTTGTGGGATAAAATCCTTAAATAACAAAAAAATGACTACTAAAACGATCAATCCTATAACCCCTACTAAACCATCCAATAAGCGTATTACAAAATACTTGACAACATTATCAAGGAGACCTCTCCATCACCCAATGGCCAAAAACCACAAACTAGTTGGTTATTTATGAAGATCTGCATGTGGAACTGCAGGGGCATTAAGCGTAGGTCCTTTTGGACGAAATCAACGCGCCATGCCGCCTTGAAAATATTCACCTAATATCATTAGTTGAAACAAAAGCCCAAGACCCGCCAGAAAGTAAAGTATGGCAAAAAGCTGGCTTTGACTCTATTGAGTTCATTCTAATGAATGGATTTGCTGGGGGGATCTGTGTTCTCTGGAAGGGGTCACATCTCTCGAATGAAAGAATCCAAACTATCCACAAAGATAACCGTTTCATTGGGTTTCACTACACAAATCTAGAAACCAACAATGAATTGATCATTACTTTTGCCTACGCTCCGCCAAGGGCACAAGACAAGGACCAGTTCTGGACGAAACTTAATCTGTTTGTGCAGAATTGTAACCTTCCTTGTATCATTATGGGAGACCTCAACGAAATTCAACACCCAAACGAAAAGCAAGGAGGCGCTATTCCTAACCATTCCAGGTTTGAACGGCTTATCAACTTTAAAAACGATTGTGACATTTGTGATATTCCAACGTCTGGTAACAAATTCACTTGGAGAAGATCCAAAAACCTCGAAAATACTATTTTCGAGAAATTAAACCGTACTTTAGTAAGCAACCAGATAATCCAATGGTATCCGTCTATAGCAACAAAAAACCATGCCTTCGCATCCTCCGATCACTGCCCTATCTCATGCGAACTCCCAACTGGAGTACCTTTCAAAGCACAACCATTCAAATTTGAGATGATGTGGACCTCTAGAAAAGACTTCCAAAACGTCATCAAGCAAGCCTGGCGCTACAACGCAGGTGGATCACACATGTTTAACCTCACCAAAAAAACACAACTACTTGAAACAAAAGCAAAAGCTTGGAATAAACATACCTTTGGAAATATTTTCGAACAAATCAAAAAACTAGATGAGAACCTACTTCAGATCCAGAAAGATATCATTGAACACCAAAACATGCAACTAATTCAAAAACAAGAGAGATTGGTGAAGAAACGATCGTGCCTCATTAATTTTCACAACTCCTATTGGAAACAAAGAGCTAAAAACACGCACATTAAACTGAATGACAAAAATACTAAATACTTCCACCGGATTGCCAGTGGTAGAAGGAACAGAACCAATATTAAAGAAATCCGTACAGCAGAGGGCACACAAATATCCGGACTAGAAAACATTAAAATAGAAATTAAACGGGACTTCCAAAATCGATTCCGAGCTTTGGAAATAAACCGCAACAAGCTCCAAGACATGACACAAACCATCAAAAGAGAAATAACAGACGCAGACAACACAGAGCTTACAAAACCAGTTTCAAACAATGAAATTAAGAATGCTATGTTTGACATTGGGGATGACAAATCCCCTGGCCCGGATGGAATGCCGGCGAGCTTTTACAAAAAATATTGGCATATCGTTGGACCGGACGTGACAAAAGCTGTTAAAAGCTTCTTCCACACAGGGAAGATTTTGAAACAAATCAACCACACATTTATAAGACTACTACCAAAATGTGAAAACCCTAATTCAACTAACCATTAAAAGCCAATTAGCCTGTGCAATACCATCTACAAAGTAATCTCGAAGATTATAACAAATCGCCTTAAACATGTCCTAAACAAACTAATTCACCCGATGCAAGGGGCATTTGTCCAGAATCGGAGTATCCACGATAACACACTCATTGCGCATGAAATTTTCCACTCCTTCCGCAACAAACGTGGGCGGGAGGGCTGGATTGCAATCAAACTTGATATGGAAAAAGCATATGATCGGATTAGCTGGGAATTCTTGACCGATATTCTCCACAAATTTGGCTTTCACGACAAATTCGTGGGTTGGATCCGTGAATGTGTAGAAACAGTCTGATTTTCTGTACTAGTCAACAATGGACCAACAGAACAATTCTACCCCCAACGGAGCCTCAGGCAGGGAGACCCCCTATCGCCATATTTATTCATTATTGCCGCCGAGATTCTGGCAAGACAGCTCCACCTTTTGAGTACCAACCCAAAAAGTGGCATCGGGATCCAAATCTCGAGAAATGGAACAAAAATCCCTTTCCTGGCCTTTGCGGACGATATCATCATCTTTGCAAAAGCCAACAGCCATGCCTGCAAAAATATTAAAGATACTATTGACGACTACTGTCAAATATCTGGCCAGAAAGTCAACTTCAATAAATCCGCGTTCCAAGTTACCAAAAACACAAACAACAACACAAAAGAGCAAATAAAACAAATCCTCCGAATTGCAAACACAGTTGCCTTGGATAAATATTTAGGGTGCCCGATAATTAACGGGAGAGTAACACAAAACACCTTTAAACCACTCGTACTACGCACCAGATCCCAATTAACAAAGTGGAAAGCTAACGCCTTATCCCAAGAGGGGCGTAAAACCCTAATCAAAGCAAACCTCTCAGCACAACCAAACTATATAATGCAATCGTTTTTACTACCGCAATCAACCTTGAAAGAACTAGACGATATTAACAAAAACTTCTTTTGGAACAAAGAAAACAACTACAAACCACTCATAAGCTGGAATTCCATCTGTCGTCCCCCCGCTCACGGGGGGTTGGGAATCGCCAAGGCTGCAGAAATGAACCAAGCACTCCAAATGAAACTACTCTGGAAAATCCTAGCAGAACCAAACAATCTCTGGGTCAAAATAGTCACTGAAAAATACCTTAAAACAGAAAGTATCCTAAACTATAAGAAAAAACATAACACATCATGGCAGTGGTCCAAGTTAGTTGGCCTACGAGACCTATTCATTAAGGGTCTCATCTGGCAAGTGGGGGACGGCAAAACCGTCCGATTTTGGAAAGACAATTGGACCGGCAATGGTCCCCCAACCCAAAGCCTGAGGTTGAAACCCTCATTAATCGGGAGGAGCCTATTGAGGTGTACCTCAATGAGGATAACTCATGGAACATTGAAAAGTTGAGTCAGGTTGTTAATCAAGATGACCTCGAAAGAATCTCCAAAATTATAAACCCATCAATAAAATACCGGACAGACTGTATTGGCAACCAAGTAAAAATGGATGGTACTCCACTCACTCGACAATGCAGTGGCTCCACCAATCCAAAGGTGAACCTAAGATTAACCTAGAATGGATTAACCGGCTAAACATCCCCCCCAAAATGAAAAACTTCCTGTGGAAAGTGGCTCGTAACGGCCTTCCGACGAAAACTAGGCTTGCGGCTAACCATATCCCGGTCCACAAGGCTGCGAAGCGTGCAATAGCCAGGTTGAAGACACAAACCACCTCTTAATTTCATGCCCCCTTACAAAAGCAGCCATTAATGCTATAAACCCAAAACTTTGTAGGATTACTACCCAGGTATCCCTGGACGACAAAAAACCACATCAGGTCCTCGAAGAAATTAAGGAAAATTTAACAAAAGAGGAATTGGAAATCCTTATAAACATGTGGTGGAGCCTATGGTTCGCTAGAAATAAGCGAGTTTTTGATAACAACAACGGAACAAACCTAACTAATGCCGATAACATTGCTGAATTTACTCGAAACCAAATTAAAGAATGGAAACAAGCTGGAGCTTTGGATTCCCCTTGCCCCCGCACTCACACGATTGGTGTTGAAGCAAGAAGAAAGCATAAAAAATGGGCAAAACCCAAGAGGGACTATATTAAGCTAAATTTTGATGGTGCAGTGAATGCAGATGGCGTGGCTTCGTTCGGGTTCATCCTCAGGGACTCTTGAGGCTACCCCATCCATTTTGACGGAGGACTGATTGGTCGACAGTCTGTTCTGATTTCCGAGACCATCGCCTTGCGCTAGGGACTTCTCGAGGCCACCAGACGTGGCATTCCCAAGATCCAGATTGAAGGTGATAATTTGCAGCTGGTCAAGGCCGTACTCGGTGACTGGCACTGCCCGTGGGAGATTGAGCTGCTGCGTTCGGACATCCACTGTTTGCTTGCCCGGTTCCAGGATTGGTGTATCACTCACGTCTATCGGGAGTGCAATTCTGTGGCGGACTTCATCGCTGGATCTTTCAGACTTGTCTCCTCCTTCCCGCTTGCAAATGATCCGGGTTTACTTACCCTCATCCGTCAGGATGCGCTAGGGAGACCACTATGTTGTTAGTGGTCACCCTAATTACTTTCCTTAGCAAAAAAAAATCTTTTCACCCTCTTCTCTTCTTCGGTTTCTCGACGGCCTACCTACTCCCTGTTTCATGGTTGGAGGAACTATGGTGGGAAAATCACATTCTATTTGTAACAGATTTCTGAACTGAACTCTATTAAGAAATTTGGTAACAGATCACATTTTTGAACTAACTGAACTTAGATTTGTAACTGATCACATTCAACATTTTGATACACACATAAACTTCTTTTTCACATACATATATAACTTTGAAATATCTGATGTGAAGTCCAACAATTGCATTTTGCTAAATGTTTTAGATTTGATCTTCTAAAGACAACATTTTCAAGGTAAAATTGCATAGCTGGTAAAGTCTTCATATAATAAACAAGCAAAAAGAACATATCATTATACAATCATTGGTTTGGAAGTAAGAACTTGTCTAGACAAGAGTCGAAGACATACTTAACAAATTATAAGTGAGAACTAGCAATCTTAGTCAGAAGTCAAAAATGGCACATAGCAAAAACTTACTACTTAGTCACAAGTCAGAAATTCTTCAATCTTTTTCTTAGAAAAATTAAGAAATCGTAATAACTATATATACTAAATCAACAACACATTCCTACCCTAAATCTCCTGAATTTGACTTCAATAAAAAAACCTAATTATAAGTTCAAGCCCTAATTTCAAATCAAAAGCATATATCACACCAAATTGAGCATAAAAATAGCTAATGGAGGTAGAAATCAACTAAATCATACTTTAACTCGCCCTAAATTCAATCTTAAACATATCAATTGCAAAAAGCCCTAAATCGCGGTAAATCGTACCTGGTTTAAATCATACCACCGTCGTCTTTTCCCGACCATCGGAAATCCGTCTACCCGACCACTGGTTGTCCATCCACTGGCCTTGTTTCTTCGTTGTGGTCGCAGCCTTGGTCGCTCAACTCTCGCCTCTCCTTCGTTCTTTTCCCACAATACAGCTTTCGTAAGTTTTTTTTTTCTAACTTTATGCCCAAATTATTTTATCTTATTTTTTCTTTATTTGCAAAGCTAACGAACGAACCTTAACGGGGGAATGATATTAGGGGCACAGAATAAAGACTTCAAAAGTTCGAGGGTACTGATTGGAATAACTTTTTTCTTAGGGCACCATTCAGAAAAGGTAAAAACTGAGGGGTATCATCCGGAATTTCCCTAAAAATAATCAAATCATGATCAAAGGCAAACATACACAACCATTGTTGGATTAAACCCAACATTAGAAAGAAGAGAACTACTCACAATTCATCATGATGAAAACAACTAATTGAATTAAAAATAAACTTACAATTAAATCGAAAGCAATTGTCTTTAAAAACCTCCAACTCGTCTTTCTAACGTCTCAAAATAGAATGCTAAGCATGTGGAACCCCAAAACAACGCTAAGATAAGGGTTTTTATACTAAAACTAAAGCTACTCCTAAGGAAATAAATCTATCAAGATAAATCTTCTAAGGAAACTATCTAAAAGGGATAAAATATCATTAATTGCGCCGACTCGGATCGTCCCTACCAACACGGGATGCCTCGGTACCGACCCCGTCAAGGTCGGTAGGGTTTTCTTTGAATTTCCTTCGACTTCTTCTCCATTGAGCACCTCGGTAACGACCTTATGTGCATTGATACAGACCCTGCTGCCTCGACATAAGCCTCATAACTAAGAGCATGCCTCGACATAAGCCTCATCCAGTCTCCATTTTGACTCCACTTCGTCTTGTCTTTCCTCAGCTCCTAAAAGTGCTCCAAAACAGCTTCAAAACCTACAAAAATACCAACAAAGATTATGTAGACTTCATATCTTCAACAAATACGAAAACCTACACAAACCACTCAAAACCAAACACAAATCTTAAGAAAAAGCCTGAAACACACTAAAACACACCCCGAAAACACAACTAAAAAGGCGGACATAAAATACCCCATACTTAGACTTGCTTGTCCTCAAACAATAACAAGACATCAATCAATACCAATAACACATCCTTCAAGCATTAGCCCTTATAAAAAAGCAACATCATAAGCACAAGTAGAAGAGATAGACAAGTGAATCTAACATCATCACACATATATGATCAACCTCAAGCAAAAGAAACCAAAATCCAACCTCACAAGGATATATGTGCTTCTCTCAGCTCTCAAGTGTTTAGGCTTTGAAATTCAACTCTCAACTCAATCCTATATGCAAAAACCACATAGACATTGTTACTTATATCACCAAACTCTCCACCAGAGATGTCAAAACACATGAAAATCATCAAGAGAACTTAGGTTCAATGAAAGACATCAAAGAAGACTCCATTTGGCCGGGTTGTAATGGGGCTTGGTATAAACAATAAGGCATGGAATTATTTAGGCTATGTGGTGATAAAATCCGGGAATCAAGACTCCTAAACATACAACACAACTTCACCATAACTTTTCAAAAACAACCAAACTCACTAATCATGAAGAACACTTTTATTCTTTCAAACCCCATAATATCCCAACTAATCTCGCTTAATAAAAACAAGGAAAATTTTCTCTTGCACACTTATTCACAACTTCCTCTTTTTTCATTTTTATTGCTTTTTCGATTTTTTTCTTTATTTTTTCACACTATACTTGGTGCATTTATAGAGAGCCAAAAATCCTTTTACATATATGAACTGCGAGATAAATAACTAACCAACACAATTTACCCCACACTTGAACCAAACACATCTTATTCAACAAAAATCATAACAACGAACGCTAAGTCCTAATCTCCGGATAGGATCAAGCTAACATTGGCTAGGGAATAATTTTTGTGGAGCTATAAATAAAAAGCTTCAGGCTCAATTTGGCTTCAAACAAGGAATAATGATAGGGTAGGTAAAAAGAGAGATAAAAAGTGGGTCAAAGAATAAAAGTTCTCTATCATTTGATATCATATGTAATGAACTAATATCTCATAAAGGTTTCAAGAAATAGATAACCATATCAATGTCAAGAGATAATATGCATAAGGAGGGTAAATCCCACATGAAAAGAAGAGGGATTTTTGATGTTCTCCCTACAAGGCCAAAAACAACTCACTAGGTAGCAATTTTTTGTTGGATTTAGTTACTTCTACCTAAGATCATATGTGCTCAATTTCATCACAAGCTAAATTCTACATCAAAAAGAACTTTGAAGTAGACTTAGGCTAAACTATCCAAACATGCTATAGGAATTACATGATCAAATAAGTCAAAGCATAATAGTAGGACATAAAAAGACATAAAAACAACAAACTCAAAGAAAGACATAAAAAGAGAAAGACATAAAAAACACAAAAAAACATCAAAACATAAAGACATAAAAATTGAGTTTCTTTCCCCTCACCCCATACTTAAATAAAACAGTGTCCTCACTTAAAAGACATAAAAAAAAATAAAAGGGAGAAGAAAAGGAAACTCACAAAACACTCTTGAAGCTGCCTTGAAAGATCAATCATAATCACCGACGAGGAGGTCGAGGAGGGTGGAATGGGCGGTCAACGCGTAGTCGTTAAAGACCTTGTCGGTCAGTTGTCGCCTTTGGAGTCCATAGAAGAAAATGCACACCTCCATTGGACCATTGGAGTTTCTCAAACTCATCTTTTACTTTACTTCGTTGTAATTGCTCCTCCAAACTCTAAGGTGAGATTTCCCCCAGTTCTCAACCCTAATTTACGAATTTTCGCCTCACAACTTTCGTAGGTTCCAAGACGATTTAAATAGGTAAATCAGGTTAATTGTGGGACTACCTATTTTGAAATGAAAAATCTATCACTTATCATTTTTAGTGAATTGATTTGTTTTATTCTAGATCCATCAACGTCAACCATAAAGAGTTTCCCCCAATTGATAACCCTAAATTTCGAATTTCCTCCTACATAGTTAGATTGGAGTTTATTTATATGCTAAGTGGTAGTTTACAAGCTAATAGGTTATTGGTTGTTGGATTGTGAGACTTGAAGCCAATTGTTTGATAATTGGGGATTTCTTAAGTTGGATATCTAGATCTTCTAATTTCTTGTGGGTTGTTGAATTTTTCGGCTATCTCATTATCAAGGTACCAATCTTCTTTAATTTTCGTTTTTAGGGTTTTCTTGAATTTTTGATTTCGTAGGGGTTTTCGTTCATTTCACAACTTATTGGAGAAGAAAGACTACATCTTTGTTGATGTATTTTTTTCGTTTCTGGAGAGTTCTAGATCCCACTTGTGTTACGATTCAGTGTTTTTGTTTGATGGGTGTTGAATTTGACCTGATTGTCTATATTTCCTTTGATTTTGGGTTGCCTGATCTTGTTCGATTGTGAAGTTATAAGATGGCTGAACGATTACATTATATGTGTGTGTTTTATGTTATATAGAAGTAAGATCAACTTGTCACTGAGGTTTTCATTAATCAGGGGAAATACCACTGTTACATTCACTAATTAATGAGTAGGTCCACAAGTTATTTTGTTTTTGCAACAATGTGCTTAAATCAACGAGACTATTAGTCTATTATTGTCAGGATGTTTCTATAGGTTTTGTGCAACGAGTGTACATGGCTAAACGAGTCAGTTTAATTTCTTTAATGTGCAAACTACAATATATTTGTCTTGTTGATGTTGCTTGAAAAGTAGCATGTTGTAGAAGGAGTGCATTTCTTTATTCTTGTTTGTTTCATGTAAAGTACTTATTATGTTACTTGCAACATTTAATGAAGTCATGTGAGAACTACGATATATTTGGATATAGTTTTAGGCGTATTGGGTTGTTGTTACACACATTGGTTTAATAGAATAGCATTGAAAGTGACATTTAGAACATGAAACATACTGATGTTGAATTATACAAAGCTAATTCTTAAAGGTTTGTACCTTGACTAGGCTGGTGACTTTAGATTTTGAGGAGGCTTATTATGAGTTATTTGAGTGTGTTTTATAGTATTTGATTGTCTTTTACCATTTTAAGCAAGGATCCTAACAACCACGATTATGTTATCAAGTTCTTTGACACCAAGAATGCTACGGTAAAGACAGTCATTGTTCAGTTAAAATTAACTAAGCTATGAATATGAAATTAAGAGGAATTTGACCTGTAGTTCGTTGTTTTGGAATTTTTATACTGAGCAATATGGACTCACACGTATTTGTCTTTTGGGAGAATTCCATGTTTTTACTCTACTATCCTATTACTCATAGATTGGAAATTGGAATCTTAGTACTTCTTTTGTGTATGAATTTCTATGATGAATTTGGTTGGTGCTAATATAATAAATTGCTTAGACCTTCTTGTATGGAATCAATTAAGGTATTACTTTGTATATGATTCTCATGGACGTCCTTCTCAGTGTAACACCCCATCTTATAATTCCGGGTTGTTACCTGGTTGTGGACCACACCTGGGTCCACCAAAACAAGCCTGACAACAAATTCACGAATATTGGACCTTGCAACAAAGGCACAGTAAGAAAAGCCAAGAAAACATCCAACTTATATTTACAATCGATTTAACAAAACATTATGCATCGACTAGGAAGAAAACTAACCCACATACTAAACTGACTATACTACCGAGTTTCTATACAAAATTGCCTTAGACCTTCTTACCACAAAAACCAACTAGCTTAGATAACAAAAAGACTTAAACCAACATCCTTCCCCTAAGACACGTTACGACGAGAACGAGCATCGCCATCCAGAAATTTATCTCCTGGCACATCTCCCACGCCAGAATCTTTACCTAAAAACATTGGAATATAAACACATTAGCTAACGATCCTGGTATGGCCAAACGGGCAAATCAAACATGTAGAATAAAACATAGATTATTAAGATAATACAATCAATCATTCATATACATACCAAACTAATGTGTACATCCAATACACATTATATAATTATATAGACTAGCATATCAATTTCCAAACCAACCTTCAATTCCACAATAATCAATAAGCACAAAGTTAATCAATAAATCGCTCATACCATATATACCACAACAGCCAACAACAATTCATCCATAATCCAAGTCATATCATTCTCCAATTCAGGCAACCCGAACCTGCCTTTGAAACATGGTACACGGCTAGCGCGCACGCTAAACTCATGCCCATTTTCTTTCCCATCACCCTTCTTTCCCCGGCTAAGCCTCTACTAGAGCACTCGCCAAAACAATCCATTTTTGAAGGTGATCTCCACACGCCGCATGACTATGTCTGGGGTCTCTTCTCCACCGACTTGTCCGTGTCCATAATCACACCCGCAGAGATCAAGTTGCACACAATAAAAATTATTGAACTATTCCAATAGCTTTCCAATATGAAAATATAGTATGTAATAATATTTCAAAATAGAGTTCCACACATTCAATTTACTAGTTTAACACATAACATGATTGCAAGCTAAGTAAGTCTAGACGACTTACCTTAAAAGTATAATTTCCAACGATAGCGGAATGGGCTTGATCAACTAGATACCTAAGAAGAAGAATAATACTCAATACTAATTAAACTTGCTTTTCAAAAGAATAATAGCCAGTAAGTTTCAAGTTAACTAATATCTACTCATTAACCATTAATCTTTTAATGGCCTAACCCCACACATACTCAAATACGTATACATCTACACCAATTCCTTCTACTTAATTAACCTTCCATTAATTAGTACTTATCTTAATTTAATTAACTTTCCACCTGGAAAGACATCTACCTAATTAGAGATTCATGACCAACCATCCAAACAACCATGCATATATATACGTACACAACAAATTGTTTATAGCCTAGAACCGCAATTAGACCTGATCAGTATACCCATAGTATTATTAAGACAATTTCCACCAACAATTCTACCTAAACACGATTAAGTATTTAACCGATTATTGCTCAATCTACCTTGTTCACAACTTAAGCCACAAAAGGCTCATTACGTACTTAACTCCCTCCAAAACAAATACATCCAAACCCTCCCATCAATTGAAAACTATATGGAAGAACTTTAAGATTATTGTACACTCAAACCTCTATGTTAAAAAGGGTGGTGGCGGAATCACAGCATCAACGGCGATGATCGACGGTGACCTAAGCTCGGGTCGACGGAGAACTCGTTTGGCAACGGGTAAGTAATCGTGAGTGATAAAAAGTGAAGCTAGATGGTGGCTGAGAATATATATAGGAAGAAGATGTTGGTGGATGGATATGAAGCAGCAAGCTAGAGAAAGAAGATGGCGGTGGTCAAGGGTTATGGGGTGGCGATGAGAGTTTATTATGTATTAGGAGGGAGAGGCGGTGTAAAAAGAAACGAAGAGTGGAGTAGTCTTCTAGGTTAAGGAATTGATGTTGAAACAATGTGGGTGGCTTAAAGCAATGAGATAAGGATTTAATTGATGAACATACGTGGCATATACAATAATTAGTCAAGTAGCATAAAGATAAGCAAGAAAGGAATGAGATTGAATTAAGTACAGCATAGATATGTAATCTAATGTAAACGTAGGAATGGCTTGCCCATAAAATATTTATATAGTTAAGTTTTATAGGTGTATATATAGTTTATATTTCATTAAAGGTTAAAGCTATAATGAAATTCATATAATTTTTCCCAAGTGCATAACATGAAATATTCTAAGAGTAATAAATTCAAGCCTTCTTAAACTTTTTAACAAATATCGGTCCTTCGAATCGCACCAAGAAATTTATTAAACTATAGAGTTGACTAAGTAATAAAATCTTATCAGATTACACTCAGGTTGTCTTATCCCCTTATTTTTATTAAATAAAACTTCCTATTATAGCTTGCAAATAGACAAATAGTTGTATATTGTGAATATTCAATATGTGAACATCCTAGTATAGCTTGCAAATTGCAAAAGGCACAATGTTTACACACTTTCTTGTGGTTATTCATTATAGGCTGAGATTTTAGACAAGTGTAGCTTATAAGATGACATTTTCTCTTATGTTATGTGGTTGTGAAAAGCTCATATTAGTTTCTTTGTCATCGTAGAACTGATAGTGTTGGATTCTCCTTGCAAGTTGTGGCTGGAATGCATGCTTTATTGCTCAGAAGATTACTGGGATGCTTCTGTTAAAATCACAAAGTGCTCTATTGATGCTGAATTGTTGATCCTTTTGTTGAAATCGCAAAATTATTATTGTTGCACTATGGTTAGCTTCTTTGATGGAGTCTCATTTATTTGCTTACTGGTGTCACAAAGGAGCAAATTCTAGATTTCTGTATAACATAATGTAATAATGACTCAGTTGAGTTTCTTTTTTGTTGTGCTTTGTAAAACATTTGGTCATCAATATAATATTGAGAGTTTTATTGTTACGTTTATCCACAAGTGTATGTATTATGTAATCATATTTAGTAGAACATATTTTAGCAGGTGCTTTAGAACAAAAACAAAAAATTAAAAAATAAAAAATCAAGAGATTGGCGACAAACAAAAATTCAAGAGAGTTTTATGATTAAGTTTGTCTTCAATGATTATCATCGTCTCCCTCGCATCCATCCTTTATTAAGTGTAGCTCTAAAACCTTCTACTTTTAATCTCCCTCAAACCCTAGGATTCCGGCAAGGTATCTCACCGATACCAATGCGAAATTTCAGCGGTCCGAGAGCACAAATTGATGTTTAATCTTGAAAGAGAGATGGAAGATGGAGGATAGAGAAGGGTAGAGTGGTCTGAGAGGGAAGAAGAGACTGAAAAGGGTCGAGCGTTTCTCCAACAACATTAACAAGCTTTAAAGAAGAGAGCTTTCCTCCCGGCGGGAATTGGATTTTGCTAATGCTATTGCTGAGGTGCATTTTCGATGATTTCTTATCCTTTTGCTTGCTGATTTGTTTGATTCAATGATTTCTTGTCTTATAATGTCAAATTAGGAGTTTCTTATGCTCTTTCTTTTGTTTTATTAAGGCCCGTTAAGGTGGATGGATATGATAGATTATAACTTTCCATTTGTTGATTGAATTCGAGATGGGCTGGATTACCTGACGTTGTGTTATTAGATTTTCCATTTTAATTCAAATTGCATTAATTTCCTTAATTATCAAAGGTCTGACTTAGGATTACTCTCTCTAATTCTCTCCTGGATTTTCTCCAAGATTTACTAAAAAATGTATTTGTTTGCTATTAAAAAAAGACAACTCGTTTACGCACTCTCAATTTTGTATTTCGCACTCTGATATGGGCGGGATTCAAACCCGTACAAGAAAATGGCACAAAATTTGAATGGGTTTAAAACCCGCACAAGAAAATAGAACAAAATATGGGAGGGTTTCAACCCGCATAAGAAAAACCGTATATTAATGGGTGAGTTTAGGATCCGCAAAGACTGGAGTGCGCATCCGAAAAACAGAGTACGCAAAATTTCACCCAAAAAAATATCACAACTATAAATAACAACTTTTTCATTATTTCATAGCAAGAGTATAATACAAAAGGAGAAGGAGAATTTCCCGTACAGACAATACCAACAACAAATGAGATTATTAACATAATAACAGCAAAAGAGGTTGTATTTACACTGGCAAAATCTGGAATTTGCATAGCTTTTAATACAGGTGAGGACACTGAGATTTTCATATCTTTTTCAGTCTCTTTGGTATGTTTTTATACTAAGGGAAATTGGATAATCTTGATTGATGCAGAGGCCAACAAGAGGATTTGCATTTTGAATAATCTCAGCACAGTTGCTCTGATTCGGTAGTTGTATTACAACAAGATCAACTATTCGCTTATTAGTTGTTCTATTTCTTCATATGACACTTTTATGAAGTGTACTTCTACAAGAATAGAGTAATTTTTTTAGTTTATTAAATTGTATACCACCCAAATAACAAATCAATTAATTAATGATATTTTTTTGGGGGGACATTAAGACAGCCAAGCCTGCGGCTGGCTTTCCTATTTTTGATTTAGAGGCAATACAATGGCCTAGACATGTTATGTTTGATGATTTTAATGCAAAGGCCCTTGTCCCATGTGGTTAGTCTGATTTTTATTGTTAAGTTTGTCTAGAATGATTAGCATCGTCTTCCCCACATCCATCCTTTGTTAAGGGTAGCTCTAAAACTTCTACTTTTAATCTCCCTCAAACCTTAGGATTTCGGCAAGGTATCTTACCGATACCAATACGAAATTTCAGCGGTCCGAGAGCACAAATTGATGTTTAATCTTGAAAGAGAGATGGAAGATGGAGGATAGAGAAGGGTAGAGTGGTCTGAGAGGGAAGAAGAGACTGAAAAGGGTCGAGCGTTTCTCCAACAATATTAACAAGCTTTAAAGAAGAGAGCTTTCCTCCCTGTGGGAATTGGATTTTGCTAATGCCATTGCTGAGGTGCGTTTTCGATGATTTCTTGTCCTTTTGCTTGCTGATTTGTTTGATTCAATGATTTCTTGTCTTATAATGTCAAATTAGGAGTTTCTTATGCTCTTTCTTTTGTTTTATTAAGGCCCGTTAAGGTGGATGGATATGATAGATTATAGCTTTCCATTTGTTGATTGAATTCGAGATGGACTAGATTACCTTAATTAAGGTTGATTAGATTTCCCATTTGAATTCAAATTGCATTAATTACTTTAATTATAAAAGTTATGACTTAGGATTATTCTCTCGTAGATTTTCTCCAAGATTTACTCAAAAATGTATTAGTTTGCTATTAAAAAAAGGCGGTTCGTTTGCGCACTCTCAATTTTGTATTTCGCACTCCGATATGGGCGGGTTTCAAACTGCACAAGAAAATGTCATAAAATATGGATGGGTTTCAAGCCCACACAAGAAAATAGAACAAAATATGGACGTGTTTTAAACCCGCACAAGAAATGTCGTATATTCATGGGCATGTTTAGGACCCGCACAAAATGGAGTGCGCATCCGAAAAATAAAGTGCGCAAAATTTCTTACCGAAAAAATATCACAGCTATAAATAACAACTTTTTCATCATTTCATATCAAGAGTATGATGCAAAAGAAGAAGTAGAATTTCCTATTTAGACAATAGCAGCAACAAATGAGATTACTAACATAATAGCAGCAAAAGAGGTTGTATTTACACAGGCAAAATCTAGAATTTGCACAACTTTTAGTAGAGGTGAGGACACTCAGATTTTCATAGCTTTTTCAGTCTCTTTGGTATGTTTTTATACTATGGGAAATTGGCTAATCTTGATTGATGCAGAGACCAACAAGAGGAATCGCATTTTGAATAATCTCAGCACAGTTGCTCCGATTCGGTAGTTGTATTACAACAAGATCAACTATTCGCTTATTAGTTGTTCTATTTCTTCATATGACACTTTTATGAAGTGTACTTCTACAAGAATAGAGTGAGTAATTTTTTTACTTTATTAAATTGTTTACCACCCAAATAAAAACTACTTAATTAATGATATTTTTTCAAGGACATTAAGACAGACAAGCCTGAGGCTAGCTTTCCTATTTTTGATTCAGAGGCAATACAATGGCCTTGACATGTTATGTTTAATGATTTTAATGCAAAGGCCCTTGTCCATTGTGTTTTTGAACAATTAAGTTCTTCATTTTACCATTGTTATTATGGCATATTTATATTCTTACCTTGTTTATTGAATTTTTTTTTTACAATGTATATAAAGTTTTTGAAATGAAAGATTATTTAGTGGTATTCAAGTTTTCGGATACAAGCATCCAAAACATCAAGTTAAGGTAATACTTCTAAACCATGGACAAAAAAATGGATCTTTATGTGCCTTAGATGTCATTTTGAATTAAATATGTGTCTATCATTGTGTGATCTATGTGAACAGCCCAAGAATAAGAATTATGTTGGTGATATTAACTGAAGATGCTTATTTTGAAAAATCCTTGAAATAGAGGATGGTAGTGTCTTAGGGAGATTTCATTGCCTCATTGATGTGGACAAAGAGATGGAATTCATTGAGCAATTCGAACAAAATCTCCTTGTAAAACATTTAATGAGGATCTCTGCATTGTTGATGTATGAATCCCTTCTCTCTACCATGGTTAAAAGCATTTACGGTATGAATTGTTTGCATTGATTTGGTTGTTCTTCTTATCTCTAGGTTTGTACTTCTATAGTAATGGAAGTTCCCATGACTGAGTTGAAGACACTCTTTGACGTCTTCATACCCCTGCACCAAAATCAGTTATTCATAACTTTAGAAAACCAAACAATGTGCTTATGGAATTCCAAGGGAGAACATGTAAGAATCTTTGACGATTAACTGTTTAGGAAGCGAGACTCAAAATATATGATATGTATCACACGTGATGAAGATTTGGTAATATCATATTGTAAAGCATCAGAAGGAACATGTAAGAATTAGTCTCTTAAGTTACTAGTCTAAATAGATTGATTGTGCATATAATTTTTTTTACTTACTTTTTTTGGTTGGTTATAGCTGCTTCAATCAATGTAATCATTATCTTGACAGGCAAATGCCTAGCCAAGATATGTGGTCTTAAAGAAGGAGAGGACAAGGAAGGAGAGGATGTAGGAAACGGATGTAGTTTGGCATCAAGGACAAGGGAAGCTCTCAAGGACACCACCGCCCTCTTCTACAATGAAGAAAGGAACGAGATCTATACAGGTACTCGACATGGTCTCCTTCATGTATGGTCCAAGTGACACGAACCATAAGAGGATTCCCTTTGTGCTGTTAGAAGGAAAGAGGAGGAGGGCGTATACACTACCCCAAGCTTTGTAGCATTAATTATTCTATACCAAGTACGTAATAGTGCATTAATTGTTATGTACCAAGTAATAGTGCTTTGTGCCTATGTTCCTAGGAATTTGCCAATCTCTCCTTCTCACATTAAACCGGTGAGATCCCAACTGTAAAAGCTTTTGCAAGATAGAATCCAGTTCCTATTATTTCTTAGTGAAATCCGAGCAGTAAATGCTTTTGCAAGATAGAATCCAATTCCTGTTATTTCTCAGTGAAATCCCAACTGTGAATGTGTAATATCCGTTGTTTTAAAAAATGGATATTACTTTAATTATTTTGAATTAATAATATCTGAAGAGTTACACTTAATTTAATTCCTCTATAAATAAATAAAACTTGCAAAAAAAATTATTCTCGTGAATAAATTGTCGCAAGTTAAATTGTATTTAGCGGAAAATTTATAATTTTATAAGAGTATAACAAGGATGAATAAGTAGGTAGGTTTTAAAACAAAATGTGCTATAAAGGATATGATGGAATTAATGGGTTTCGAACCCAAGACCTCCCATTCAAACAAGGGTAAAACAATTTAAGCCAGTTCTACTAGCAAGACGTTTCAATAATAAAGGAAACACATTTATTGTAGCATGAGACTTGGCCATTGTCTTAATCAAAGAGAAAGTATCAGGTATCATCCCGAGGTCGGGCGTCGCCGGCGTCATCCTTCCTGTCACACCTTCGTCAGGCCGCTATCACCTAGCGTAGTCTATGCCATAGCCTTGCTGATTCACTCCTCCATCGCCCGCCACCTCTCCTCTTTTCCTCTGTTCGATGCCCAATGGCACGCGCAAGATCGGCCTTATGGCAACCTTTCCTACGTGGATTGTGGCCAAGGTGAAGGTGAAAGGAGTTGAAGAAGCATGTAAAAGGGCTATTATGAGTCATACATGAGAGGGCTGGTCGAATTAGGAGGAAGAAAACCCGAAACTCTTCCTCCGTTTTAACCTAGAAACGCCCAAACTTCAAAAATCATTTGTGGGCTCGTTTCTAAACCAAAATTCGTGATTCAAGTTGATATATGTCGAGGATGGAGTACTCTACAATAACTCTCAATCAATTGGGGAGAAATGATTCTAGAATCGAGCCAAAATTCACCAAATAAGATCGTGGTACTGATTTTCTGTTTTTCAATGGTTGGTGACGAGTGGTTTTCGCGGGCTTCGTTCTCCGTCATCGAGCAACTATTCCCAGGGGACATTGACAACAATCGAATGGTGGAAATGTGGGATTCCTACTGTTACCGATAGTCGCGCCACTCCATGCCTGGTGTCGCCGCCAATTGTCGGCGAAACTAGCTCGATGAACCTGGTTTTCAACTTTAATTTTTTCGGCTACCCACAAGCTGTTTTTTCCACCGTCGTATACCGTCTTCCGGCCACCTATATGGCCGCCACCGAAGACCATAGATAGAGGGAGAGTTATGGTTTCCGATGTCTCCGGTGTTGTCGCCTAACCGACCTTGGTGTCGCCTCCATGAATCGGTGAATAGGAATTCACAACCAGCTTTGCCGTTGGTTTATTTTGCCCAGAAATTCAGCTTCGGCGAGTGATTTTCATCGCCTTTTTTTATCTGTCGTCCCTCAACTAATTAAAGATCAATTGCTGACAGTAGAAAGAAGTTGATGAGTACTTTCAACTGTCACTTGAATCGCCCAAAACGGATGTCAAACGAAATCGCTAGCCATCGATGAAGTTGGCTCGTTGCTCAAATTATTTCTAGACTTTTGTGGAATGAAATGAGAAAAAGGATAAGAGAAAGGTATATGGGTTGGGTTTGCCTCAGTGCGCATGCCACGGATGATGGATCCCGATGGACTGTCTTTATTTTCACACATTACCTCGATTTGTATGTTGTCTCGATTTGCGTGTAAACAAATCTCGAAACAGCTTTGTTAGGTAATTTCCGCCTTTTGAGCTTGACTTATATTATAGAATGATTTTTAAGATAAGATCATTCAAAGTTGAATTTTCGTATTAAATCTTGTAAAGCATCATTTATCGAATCATGTAACTGGTTAAGTTATAAAGTCGGATTAGGTCAAGCAAGATTTTGGCTAATCATTATAAGAACATAATAATTTGTAATAAGTAATCATAGAACAGAAATAAATTGATTATAATTTATTTCTCTATTCTTTTTCGGTACAGCCCGAGCTCGAATCTTGGATGAACGTCGTTCGATATGGAACTAATCGCTTTAAGAGGAGTTAACTCGTATAAGGCAAGTGGACGGTTCTCTCTTGCATTATTGTTATTAACTAGAGGAATTGGATCCCATTTAATATTTTTGTTGGGAACAATTTGTGTGATTAATAAAATATGATAGCTTCTTGTTTTGTTAGAAATAATGACCATGTTGTTATTATTTAGATTCGCGCTAGAATTGGATTTAGGTTTGTTGTGTGTATCCTTGTGTATTTAGGTGTCTCATGATGTGACATTATTGTGAAGTAGAGTAGTTCAAGGATAGATGATCATGAATGAAACATGCCCTCTAATCTCAGTTGTTGGCCGAATCTCAATTGTGGGCCGAGCACATTTACAGGATCATGGATGAAATAGGCCCTCTGATCTCGGTTTTTGGCTGAATCTCGGTTGCTGGCCGAGCATAGGTAAATGATCATGGATGAATAGACCCTCTGATTTCGGTTGCTGGCCGAACTACGTAAAAAATCTATTAAATGGTGTGGGTGCACGTTTTGAAAGTAATGAAAGATAAGTGTGTTAGGCACATTAATATACCAGAATGGTTAGTCCAGTCGGACAACCATTCCCGCTCCAGGTTATGAATGATTCTTAATCAAACTTTGATTAAGTTATTTTGATTAGTCGAAAGAGGCTTTTCAAAATGTTGTATGATTAGTATTAGTTCCCAACAATTGTTCATGTTTCGTAAGGGAACCACAAGCTGTGGTGTCCTATCTCTTGAATATGCATGCCTCATTCTTATCTTCTATGGGACTACTAACTGTTGGATCATCGACCAGTTGTTATTCGGATTACAATGCCAATATGTTTAGTCACTACCATAAGAACCAATCAATTTCTCCACTTGCTTAGTCTTTCATTAGACTAACCTAACCACTTTATTCAATTCCATGGCCGACTGGTGTCCACCGTCTGTATATGACACATCTAGTATTTCTTGGAAATTTATTTGAGAGGTGGATCAAGAAGTTTGAAGTCTAAGAAGTTGAAGAAAAGTTTTCAAAAGTTTTACTTGAGTGAAGATTGTGGTTAGGCCACTACCAAGCTAAGATGCATGGGAAAGAAGAAGTTAAGAACTTAAAGATTCCCTTTTAATAAAGACTTTATTCAGATAGAAAATCATTCTATCATTTTGTCAGAAAAGCTAAGATTGTTATAAGACCATTTTACAACATTTTTTGTCTTTCGCTTTTATAATTTTGATTTAAATGAATTCAGGTATCATATTCATTTATGTTTTGTTAGTGTTAAGCCTTGGGTAACTTTGGTTTAGTCTTAATCAGGGGTACTAGCGATAATACCTCTAGGGTAGGAAGGGTGTTTCAAAATGCTTTTGCAAGATAGAATCCAGTTCTTGTTATTTCTTAGTAAAATCCCAACCTTAAAAAGAAAAAAGAATTGCTATTTATAGTGAAATAAACCCTTTGGGAAACAAAAATTAAGGTCTAAATCAGGCCGAGGAGAACCAACAGACAATACCAGACTCAGCAAGTTATGGCATGGTGTGTGGATAATTTAGGTTCAGCCAAGAATTCGATCTTTCCTCTGACGATCAGGTAAGGAAGTGCTACTCTGCAAGCTGAATTTGTAAAGACGAAAAATCCTTGAGAGCCTATCTTGTGTTGTATGTGGACATGAGGAATCTGTTTTCCATGCCTTCTTAAATGTCAAACTCCGTCTATGGTATGGGAACATTTTCCTACATTTTCTCACTTGGCAGAGCAATCACATTCTTTTCTAGATTGGATGGAACTTATACTTGAGCTATCACCATGGGAAAACGGTATCTAGGCCTGTTTGTGGTGGTATATATATATATATATATATATATATATATATATATATATATATATATATATATATATATTGACATCTCGAAACCAATTAAGCTCTATTTTATTAGGATAGAAAGTCTTAGATAATTCTAGATAATTTTATATCTTGTATTTTTGTATAATGTCTTCTTGTTAT
The DNA here is from genome assembly GCA_964016875.1 of Fallopia convolvulus. Classification (NCBI taxonomy): domain Eukaryota; kingdom Viridiplantae; phylum Streptophyta; class Magnoliopsida; order Caryophyllales; family Polygonaceae; genus Fallopia; species Fallopia convolvulus. Next base: position 7,624,762 of record OZ024726.1, read on the forward strand.
ATTGTAGATATTCTCTAGAATATCCTTTACCTTATCCTCCAAGGTTCTAATCTATAAATCTTGTGTATTATATAATGAGATATCCCCTTGGTTGTAAAGAAAACAAGGGTTCCATCCATTAAGCGATCAACAAAATTTTCCGATCATTGTTTGATTTTTTTTTCGGCGACCGACAACTCGTCCTCTACCTCGTCTGACTCTCGCACCAGTGGTGCGTCGCTTCTCTCTTCCGCTCTAGGCAACCGATCAGCCTCTAGACTTCAATTCTCTCTGTCTTGGATGCACTTGATGCATTCGAACTCAAGTCCTATGTCACCGATGGCTCGGCACCTTCGAAGACTCTTCAAGTTCCGGCCACTGATGACACTCTCGCCTTTGTTACTGACAACCCGGATTACCTCACATGGAAACAACAATATAAGTTCATTCTTCTATGGCTCCGTACGACAATTGCGTCTCCTCTTTTCGGCTATCTTGACACTCTCGCCGAGAGCTCTCATCATGATTGGCTTACCCTTGAGCACATGTTCCAGGTGCAATCTCGAGCCCGGGCAATGAATCTCAAACAACAACTTCAACAAACTAAAGGTGCTCACCCGATGATTGAATATTTCTAGAAAAAGCAGGATGTCGCCGATGCTTTGGCGGATTGCCTTCAACCTGTCTCGGATGTAGATTTTGTGACTTCTATTCTTGTTGGACTGGATTCCTCCTATGGACTGTTCAAAGTATGACATCAACAAATAAATAAATATGCCTAACAGAGACAAAAAAAAAAAAAAAATTGCACGTGCGTACGAGAAAACACATTGTGTATGCCTAATAAAGACAAAATGAAGAGACTTCCAATTGCTTACTGTATATTCCAATGTAATTTGTCCTATTTCAAATTTGTTAATTATAATATACTTAATGCATTGCATGTGGTACACTTGTTACCATAAACCACACGTTAATGCTTGCCCGTATAATTTATTGCCTGCTTATAATTTGTTTTTTTATAACATTTAACGCTACCTATTTAAGTGTGTACGTGTTATAACAAGTAACTTGTATACGAACTATAGCAAAATATTTGTGCGTGCACAAAGTATGCATATTTTCATGTGTTCTAATGGAAAGCAATAATATTCTACATCGCTTAACAATAAGCAACATATGGAAGGTAGGGTCTTTTTTTGTTTAGTTAGATTACTTATTGTTTGATTCCTTATATTATATATGTAATCAATAAGTTTATTTTAATTTTGACATATATTCAAAACTGAATAACAATGGTTTTATATCTTAATAGGTTATGTACCTTATGAGAGTGACATGCATATACTCTACTTCCGATCTCCTTAATAGATGCAAGGTATATTGAATTATACATTTTAATACTTCATGGGTGTCCATATTTATATAGAGCCTATTATATATGTCTATTGTATTTACTGATTGCAAATTGTTTATCTAAATTTTCAGCAAGACTATGTTGGTGATTTGCACTGCAATCCAATTTCATCATGGATTATTTCCGGGTCACAACATACATGAAGATATATTTCTTAAAATTCTATGCTTTATCCCAATAAAAAAAATTAGTACAATTAAGCTTCGTTTCAAAAGGTAGGCAATCTATAATTGATAGTGCCTACTTTAGAAAATTGCATATGACGAAATTTATAGACAATATTACAAAAAAATATATCCTTGTTATACAAGGATATGATCAACAATGTATTATACATGTCACACTAAATTTTTGTGCAGAGTCAATGCCTTTACTAGAGGTAGGAGAACCGCATATTTCAAATAGGTGGTATTTCTTATGTGCTACACATGGTCTTATTATGTTGAAACAGGGAGGACAATTTGAATGCATGTCTTTACTATTATGGAATTCTTCTATGTATCATTTTCGCCTTGTCCCATCTTTGAACAATTTCACTTCTATAAGCCTTGCCGATCTTATTAGTTTGGACATTGGTATTGGGTTTGATGAAATTTGTGATAAGTACAAACATTGTAAAATCCCGTCTTTCGACAGGGCGCTACTTAGTAGTTGACCTTACCAGGTACTACTTAAGTGGGTTGACAACAACACTTTAGGATCTTGCAACTCAGGCACGACGAGAAAACTTAATAAAACATCCAACCTTTTGTTTAGTAAAACTTAGAAAACATAGTTATGAATGCATTCCCGAAAACATATTCAAACCCAACAAAATCCTATCATTAACAAATTAACCTAGTAGCAACAATAAACATCACATAATAATAAATTCAAGATAAAATAAATTCAACTCCGTAATATAACAAAAGAAACCAAAGTAAACCCAACCCCACTATGACACGCACTCTTCACTGCTCCGCCCCGCCGTCTAGCCTCGACTCATGCACGGTTCCCTGGTTCAGACCTGGAACTGAAAAATATTTCCCGAAGGGTCAGCTACTAATCTATCAAGTTAGAAAGAATGTGGAAATTGCAAGACATTTTGAAAGCATTTCTAAAGTCAGATTCCAAGTCCACAATCGCACTCATAACTCTAAAGGCCAATACCTAAATTAGTTTTTGTTAGTCACACATAGCCACATACACATTCACAAACACAATTTTACAAAAATGCAATTCCTCCATCTCGCAATCCAACCTCCAAGGCGCTCAATCCCCGCGTCGAGTGCGGAGGCAGGCCCTCTCACTCTACTTCACAACCTCCCTTCTAACCCCGGCTAAGCCTCCACTGGATCGCTTGCCAAAACACATAGATAATATTTTTCATTTTGAAGGGGCTCGGTTTCCCTGTCACATGGGCCATACATAGACAACTCTTCCTCAACGTCGGCTACAATGTCCGTGCCGGAAATGGTACCAACACAGAGAAAACGTTTCAAAAATCTCCTTTCGATAAAATGCATTAAAACCGTTTTACACACATAGCACACCAACCATTCCAAAACAATTCAAAAAGATTCTCGAGACTAGTTCCCAAAACCCGTCCTACAATAACGGCATACAATCTAACAGGATAGAGAAGAACATAGCACGTCGAAAACGACTTACCTTAAGTGAAGGATTCCTTCCACGAAGAAGGAAACTAAAGGCTTGGGCAGAAACGGTTTTGATGGACTGAACTAGCTAGAACAGCAGCGAAAGAGACCAAGAGGCGTGACCAACTTCTCCGGCGTTACACTCCTACGACGACAACCCGAAACAGCCACCCGCGATTGAAGAGAATAGAGGAGTGAAACCGAGGTCATCACTCCGTGCGATCACACCAATTTAAGTAAAAACAGATCACTCGCCGGCAAGTCGGCTATTGATCTCGTCGTTCCCAAGTGGTCGGATATGATCTCAAGAGTTGGTGTCAACTGAAGATGACGGGAATAGGCAATACGAAAGGGACGAGAGGTCCGGCGACTCGAACGAAATTAATGGCGAGAGGAGCCGATTAGAAGCAATTAGTTTCATTAGGATATCTTTCATTTGATTAGGGTTATATTTTTTTCTTATTACTAAATTTTATCTTTTTTGTGTAATCTTATCTTAACTAGAGGTAGTTAGGGATGGCTTAGCTAGAAGATAAGATTAACTTTTTATTTGGAAATAGAACGACTAAATATTGATATTAGTACTTATTCCCAATCCGAGATTACTTGCGGGTCAAGAAATAATTACTTGCTATCCAATAAACTCGTTTTTCCGACTTAGAAGGAAAACGTAACCCGAATATTACATACGATCCCCCTTAAGTAAGTTTCATCCTGAAACTTTTATAACGAAAGAAAAGATGTCTCGAGGTTTCACAAACCTCTCCCCCTTAAAAGGGGTTCGTCCTCAAACTGTAATTTACTAATATAGGAAACACAATTAATACTAATTAAACATCCAAAACACGCAGCACGAGAACCACTAATCAAATAGTCAAGTCAAGAGAAAAGACAGTCACGCAAACAAACATCAAATTTACGACCTCTCAAACTACTAACCCTCCTCTCAAACCCATCTACTAACTCAAGTAGAGTTCTGGGTAACTCTCTCTCATCCTAGACTCGGTCTACCAAGTGGCCTCCTCGACTCCCTGTCGAGACCACTGAATCAGCACCAAATGAATCTCATTGTTCCGTAGCTTCTTCATTTGTCGATCAAACAATATTCAGTGGCTACTCCCGAAAAGTGTGATCTAGTTCCACGTCTAACTATTCATAATTGAGTTTGTTACTTGGATTCGAGACAAATTGTCTCAACTACGAACGTGGAAAACAGGATGGACTCCGTCCAAAGTTGGTGGTAGCCTAACCTATAAGCTACCTCGCCCACTCTCTCCAAGATCTCAAACAAACCAAGCATAGACTCCACTTCCCTTTCACCCCGAATCACCTAACCCCACGAGTAGGCGACACCCTCAACCAGACATTTGTCCCTATCTTAAATTCTAGCGATCGAAGCCTCTTGTCTGCATAGGACTTCTGGCGACTATGTGCAGCCAGTATTTTCTCAAGAATCAAGGCAACCTTCCCAATCGTCTCCTCAATCATTTGTTGCCTCTCACCTACTACATTTTAGGGATCATCCCAATACTGTGGTTTCTTACAACTCCGCCCATATAAAGCTTCATAAGGGCCATCTAAATCGATGAGTGCCAACTGTTATTATAGGCAAACTCCACCAAAGCCAAGTGATCTGACCAGTGACCTCCCCTATCTAGCACACAGGACCTCAACATGTCCTCTAGAGTCAGAATTATCCTCCTTCTTTGTGTCGCAATCTATTAGCCATGATTAGTCTCGTATGCTTAAAATTCTCATCCCTCTCACTCTCATAAAACGACGGTTGGTCTTAACGCTCCATTTTATTCTTTGGGAGTGTTAAGTGAATGTCTTACCGTTAAAGAATCTTCTATACCTCCACACTGGTGTCGCTACAATACGTTCTTTACCATGATATCTTTTGAATTTTATTCCTTCATTCAAGTTGCACCGCTATACTTTACTAGTCTATTAGCCATCACAACAATACGCTTTGGAGGTAAACCTGGGAGTTCCTCGGGAAAAACATCAGTAAATTCTCTAACCACAGGAATTCCTTCAATATCTACCTTCTTTTCATCAGACTCTTCAAGAAAACACAGATAGCCAACACATCCTTGACGTAGCAGTTTAGCAGCCTTCATAGAACTGATCAGCTTCCCATTTTCTGCATCACCTTTTCCTTTGAAATGACACACATATTTTCCTTCTTCCTGGATGGTTACCGTTCGGGAACTAAAGTCTATTATAGCTCCATGTTGTAATAACCAATCCATGCCTAAGATGATGTCGTAAGGAGTCATTGGAATGCATATAAGGTTGGCTTTAAACTTTCGACCTTGAATGCTAATGGGAAAATTATTAAATTGTTTGGTTCCTACGATCTTTTCTTTGTTTGGTAGGTTCACCACAAAAGGTTCACATGAATTAGTGCATTTTAGTCCTAATTGCTCTACACAATTCTCAGATATGAAAGAATGTGTTGCTCCTGAATCAAACAACAAGAAAACAGCAGTTGACTGAGCATATAAAATACCTTGGCATACAGGAGCTTCTGGTTCATCACTACGTCTCATCTCATAGAGACGCTGACCTTGCTTTGTTGATGTCATTGCCGATTTTCCCTTATTCTGAGCAGTAGACTGAACAGAGGCTGATTTAGCAGCTTCAGTCGGAACACGGCTATTCTGAGCAACAGAGGTTTGACGTGACTGTGTTGAGCCATCTTTAATCTACGAGCAGAAAGTACGTATGTGTCCTTCTTTCCCACATTGATAACATTTCCTTAAAGGCTTGGAGCACTTCCTACTAAAATGACCTGCTTTACCACAATTATAACAAACCATCTGACTCTTCTTTTGTCCAGCTTGGAAAGACTTAGTTGATCCGGATTCAGTTTTGGCCCGGTTTGACTTTTCAAACTTCTGAAAGGGTGCCGGTCTTTTGAATCCACTAGATTGTGAACGTTGTTGAGATACTTGCTCCCCTTTCTTTGCTTCCTGATCAGACCTTTCCAAAGAAACTTCTAAGCGGTGGGCTGCATCAACATATTGTTCCAAAGTTGAACACTTTACATGGACCATTAGTGGCTTCATCTTCGGGTTTAGCCATTCATAGAATCTCTCAATTTTCTGCTCTTCAGTAGAGATTTCGAGTCCAGCATACTGTAAAAGATGATTAAATTTGGCAGCCATCTTAGGTATTTTCATACCCTCAACTTGCGGATACGAAAATTCTCTTTCTTTTTCTTTCCTCGAAGAACCTATCTAACATCTTATCTTTAAACATTCTCCAACTCAGTTTTGGATGCCTAGACAAACCAGTACTTTTCCACCATTCAGTCGCACCTTCCTTAAGCTGTAAAGCAGCAATACGTACCTTTTCAGATTTTGTACATGAGATGTTTTCCATCAACTGCTCAATGTGGGAAAACCAATATGCTATTTTAACAGGTTCACCTGTTCCATCATAACTGTCGGGCTTCATAGACAGGAAAGTTTTCAAGGCCCGAGAAAAATTCACACTTTGAACAGGTGGAAGCTCTTGAGGGTATTCCACTTCTACATTTCCCACATGTCCACTTTCTTCAACTACTGGTGCAACATTTTGAACAGCTGGAAGGACAGACTGAATAGTTTGAAGCATTAAATTCTTCAAAGTCTCCATAGTTTCCTCATCGAAAACTATATTCCTTATAACCTTCGGATCAGGTTGATTCGCAGGATTTTGAGACTCTCCTCTCTCCTTAGAATTCCTATCTGAACCATCCCCTTGCTCAGATCTTCCTGTGTTTACCATCTGAATGAAACAACAGAAAACAAAACTTCCTTTATTCCACATCAAAGATAAGAAATCAAAGAGGCATATATACACAAAACTTCCATTTATTTATATCACATCATACACCAATTCTATTTTACAACTCTGTTCTGCAAACAAAGTTAAAACCAACTTATTTACATAAAGGAACTTGTACTTCCACAAACCATTCCATCAACCATTATTTACATTCTATAAAGGCACATTTGAAACCACAACTTCTTAAACCTTACAGCAAACCTTAATTTACATCTAAGAAAACCGACAAAACCAACTTATCCATCTCGACTCGTTCATGCCCTTATCCATTCCTCACTACATTGCGGGAGGATGACAGAAGTTATCTAAAAAGTCAGCATCAAACTGCAAAGGATCTTTTAAGGCATTCTGATCGTATAGGAGTGATTCCCCTTGCTCCAGTTTCCTATAGAAGAGGTTTCTACGCGGAGGGCTTAAATGCAGTCCCGCAATGCCCCAGATAAAAAGATCTTCATAAGGTTCCAATTCTCGCTTCCAGGCTTGCACGGCATTCATTAACCTTTCTGTCTTTACCTCAAATTTCACAAATTGAGTTCTCCCAGAGGATATCCAATCCTCCCAAGACTGTATCATCATAGGATTTCCACCTTCAGTTTCCTGAACCTGATCTTTACCAGAAGAACTAGGACCTGCCGACCCTACTATCTGTTGAGGATAGTTATCCATAGAAGGGGAAAACCGTTGAGATGAAGTATACACTCCAGACTCATGCGAAGATAACGAAGATTGACTGGAATTCGAATACCGTATCTGCTCTGATTGTGGAGCCTCTTCTTCCTCAGGGTCTTCTTCTTCACTCGAGATGATTATAGGGTTCACTCCCACACCCAATTCCTCATCGCTAGGTATGTCTACATATTCAATTTCCATTCTTGGTGAAGCTGGAAACCCTTTGATTGAATTTACTCGAGAAGATTCTGCTTCATCAGCAGTGGGTGCTCCATTCTTCGCTCTTTTTCCGAGCTCATCATTACTATGCTGCCCTTGGTTCCTCTTCATTTCCTTGGAAAAAGAACAAGCAAAAGAATTTAGAATCTCCACAATTCTATTCATCAAAACTTCAAACCTATTTCCAAGGTTTAAAAGATATCAACTGGTAATCTATTTTTAGAGAACCTTCGGCTCTGATACCACTTCTGTAACACCCCCTCCCTATTGTACTTGAGGTGTTACCGCCAGTAACCCTAATTAGTCCTAATTCAAGGTTACCCAAGGCTTTAAACTTATAATCACAACAAGTATTACAACACTTTATTACAAACCATAGTATGACTTCCTTCCATACACAAAATCCTAACCACAACTTGGGAAAAAGTAAAATATTTACAACAGACTTATTCTTCTTCAAGCGACCACTTTAAAAACCTTTTTACATTCTAAACTCCTTGGCTAGCCTTCTCTTCGCGGATTAACCTCTTTAGTAGGTGATGTGTCGTATACAAACGGTGGGCACCAGCCGGCCATGCAATTGAATAAGGTGGTCGGATTAGTCTAATGAAAGACTAAGCAAGTGGAGAAATGACTGGTTCCTATGGTAGTGACTAAACATATTGGCATCGAAATCCGAATGACAACCGGTCGATGATCCAACAGTTAGCCGTCCCATAGAGGATAAGAAATGAGGCATGCATAATCAAAAGATAGGACACCACAACTTGCGGTTCCATTATGAAACATGAACAATTGTTGGGAACTTATATTAATCACACAATATTTTTAAAAGCCTTCATCGACTAATCAGATTGACTTAATCAGAGTTTGATTAAGAATCATTCATATCCGGGAGTATGAATGGTTATCGAATAGACTAACCATTCAGGTGCATTAATGTGCCTAACGCACTTATCTTTCATTACTTTCAAACTGTGCATTTGCATCATTTAGTAGTTTTTACATAAATCGGCCAACAACCGAGATCAGAGGGTCTATTTCATCCATGATCATTTATTTATGCTCGGCCAACAACCGAGATTCGGCCAACAACCGAGATCAGAAGTCTATTTCATTCACGGTTCTTTAAATGTATGTGCTCGGCTAAAAAACTGAGATACGGCCAACAACCGAGATCAGGGGGCCTATTTCATCCATGATCATTTATCCTTGAACTATTCTACTTCACAATCATGTCTCAGCATGAGACGACTAACACAGAAGGTCACAAACAACGAACCTAAATTCAGTTCTAGCGCAAAACTGAATAAATAACATGGTCATTAATTCTAACAATTATAACATCCTATCTTATTTTGTTAAGCAAACAAGTTGTTCCCAACACAAATATTAAATGGGATTCAATTCCTCATTTAATAGCAATAATGCAAGAGAGAACCGTCCACTTGCCTTATAAGGCGTGCTTTACGCTCTCAGCGAGTCCAACAGAAATCTTTATCTGCCTTCTGCCAATTATAACAACAGATTCTTCAACCACAAGCTCATGGATACAATTCTTAGTTGTATAATCCAATTCTACAACTTCCTAATCGATAAACGATTTGATTTCCGAATATCGATATATATATATATATATATATATATATATAAACCCTTAGTTTTCATGCTTCAAGGAGCCATCTTGGCGGAATTATAACTAATTATCCGCTTCACTTTTGAAACAATTTTCTAAATAAAAATTGTTCATTAGTAGCAGTTCTACAAGATTACAAAATCTCAGATCAAACGGATTAACAACGAATCCTGAGTAATTATCCGAAGTCCTTTACCTGACAATCGATGTTTAAACTTGTCTTCGCTATAAGTAATAATCCAGACGTCCGTTTCTCGAGCGGTTTGAACCTGTGGAACCGTATCAACGTCAAGATTATAAAAACCATAAATTTACTTAGTAAAGCGGACCCGAAAGGTCCTTTCGGTTGCTCCGTAACCACCCCGCTAATTAATTTCGAGCGTTAATACCTTCACTCGAACTTCGAGCTTGTTCGGCTCGATGGTGGTTCGACCCAAGGACCCGAGGTGGCGGTGTGGTGTCCGGTGGAAACCCCTGGTGGTGGTAGTGGTTGGCGAGCTGCTGAACGCCGGCGGCGTCCCAAACTAGGCGAAGAAGAAGCCGAAGACGAAGGGCTTCCCTTCTCCCGAATCCGTTCCGTCCTGATTCTTCTCCCTGGCTCAGCTGCTGGCTGCACACACACAAGAGGAGGAGGAGGAGGAGATGAGGGTGGAGCTAGGGTGGTTGGCTAGAAAGGTGGTGGCAAGGCGGTGGCGAGCAAAACCGGCGGTGAAGGTCCGAACAATTCAGCGTCGTTCCGTCTGCTCTCTCTCTCGGCTTTCACTTTGGAGAATGAAATGGAAGAGATGATGAGTGTTGAAAGTCAAGAATGATGGCTCTAAATTCTATCTCCCCAAGTCCTTCGGTGTTAAGCAATTACGTCCCGTGTAATTTTCCGTCCCAAAACGGGGCTCGCGTTAAAGCGGTAAAATTATGTACCTCGGGTGGAAAAACTCACTAAACGAAAAACGTCCCGTAAATTATGTAGACCAATAAAACCAATTTTCCATGATTTTATCTTGCTACCCTCAATTTATAAGGCTTCCGTTTCGTATTTTACATTCCTTCCGGTACATAATTAAAAAGACGGCTTATCCAACAAATATTCTTTTTCCACTGAAAAATCCTAGAATTCACACCGATCCATAAAATCATTTCTTTGTGATTTTAGGATATCACCAAGAATTTTCTAGGATTTAATCTCCAACAAAAATATTGGATTAAGCGTTAAAACGGACAAAAATGTTAAAAAGATATCCGAGAAAAATTCGAAAATATCCTTAAAAACCGCAGCTATTACATTTTCTAACTTTCTTTGCAATTTAATGTTATCTTTGACAAGACTTGAAAGGATTTTAAGCAGTTCAGGTTTCTCATAACTTGACAAAGAAGCAAGGACGGATTCGGTAGTTACCTCACTGGATTGTTCCCCAGTGGTTTCTCCTAAGGTCATGGCGCACATGTCAGGTTGAGCCCATGATTCAGGCTCCTCGTCTTCTTCATCACTCCATGTGGCGATGTAGGCCTTTTTTCCTTTTCCTCGGTTGTCAGTTCCCTGAGGGCACTCCTTGGCAAAGTGTCCCTTCTTGTAACACTTGTAGCACGTGACATCCGAGAGGTCCTTTTCAGCAGATTTTCTTTGGGAACTCTGTCCTTTTCCTAAGTTCCCATAGTTCTTCTTGAATTTCCCTTTGTAGAAGGATCGGAGAGCCTTTGTTACAAGGACTAGCTCTTCATCCTCTTCTTCTTCAGACTCTTCATGTTGCTCTTGGACTGACTTGAGCACCTTTTCAAGTTTGAGAGCGATCCCTTGATGTGCTCGCTTTTGCTCCTTGTCTTCCTGCTTCCTTTTCTCATGTCCCACCAGTTTTCCAAAAACTTGGTGGAGCATAAGGTTTCTGTTCTCAGGGTTCTCTTTGAACATAGGAGCATAAGGTTTCTGGTGGAGCATAAGGTCCCTTCTCAAGTGTGCGGCGCCCTTCTTAGGGTTTCTGTTCACCTAACATCAAAGGAACGAGAGAGATGAAGGAAAAAGGGAGGAAGGATTTTGGGCCAGCTCAAGGGTTGGCTACTAAAGGGTTTTCTCGGCCCAAATATTAAAATGTGACAAAGATCGTTGGGTTTTAGGCCCAGGACGAAAAAGAAATAACAAGAATTGGAACGTGAATCAAATATCGTATTTTCAAAAACTCGGGTATTACAATGTGCACATAGATGTGAGTTCAAATCTCACATAAGCTAATTCTTGATACGGTCATGCCTTTTTGTTCAGGTTATTCTTTTGGTTCATGACTTTTTAAGGTAAGGTTCATACAATTTCTTCTTATGGTTTATAAATTTTATTTCATTATTTTTTGTTTATAAAAATTGTTCTTTTGGTTCATGTTTGAGTAACCTTAGGTTCATCAAAGTTCATCTTATGGTTCATGTCTTTTAGTTCATGCTAGTTATTATTTTCTTTCGTGATTTTTGGTTCATGGTATTTGTTCTTTTGGTTCACGTTTTTGTAAGCTAGGTTCATAATAATTCTTATGGTTCATGACTTTTAATTGTAAATAGTTTATCTTATAGTTCATGTCATTTGGTAGCCTATTAGCTCAAATGGTAGAGCAATGTGCATGTGCACATAGATGTGGGTTCAAATCCCACATATGCTAACTCTTCGTACGGTTTATGTCTTCTGGTGCATGGTAGTTCTTTTTTTGTTCATGTTTTTATATGCTTAGGTTTAAGATAATTTAAATTACAACTCATGTCTTTTAAGTCGTATCCTAGTTGTTATTTTGTTTCACGTCTTTTGGTTCATGATATTTGTTCATTTGGTTCATGTTTTATAAATACAGGTTCATAATATTTCATATCAAGGTCCATGACTTTTAGTTCATAAAAGTTGGTACATTGGTTCATGTTCTTACATTGTTAGGGTAATAACAATTGTCAATAAGTTTCATTAAATTTAATTCACAATACTTATTATTTTGTGTCATGCATGTATTCATGAATGATATTCTATTGGGTCATGTCTTTATACGGTTATGTTCATAACAGTTGTCAATAAAGTTCATGGTTTTTAATTCATAATACTTGTTATTTTTATCACGTAATCTAGTACATGAACTTCTTGTGTTGGTTCACGTCTTTATACAATTAAGTTCATAACAATTATTAATAAGGTTCATGAAATATAATTCACAATACATATTACTCGTGTCATGTATTCTACTTCATAAATAGTATGTGTTCATAATTTGGTATATTGGGTTCATAATTTATGAACAACTTGTAAAAAAAATGCTCTAAGCTCTAAATTAACCATTTGAGCATTTTGTCGAACACATGGTATGTGGTTAGATGAGCATTGACCATTACCCTTTGTTTTCAATTAAATACTTGAAATTGTAAAAAAAAACATACACAATCTACACAAGTTTGATCATTAAAATCAACAGAAATCAGTCCAAAGACACACAAAAACATGCAAAACTACAAGAAAACCCATTTATAGCAACGCTAAATGTTGTTGCAAAAGATCTAATGTCGTTACTAAAAATATTTTTTTGCAACGACTTTTGTCGTTGAGGGTATGAGCGTTGCTAAAGCCTATTGCAACGACTTTGGTTGTTGCAAAAAAATACCATTTATCGCAACGGTATTTGTTGTTGCTAAAATTTGTCGTTGCAAAATCTTTGAATTTAATAATTTGCTTTAATATTCTTTTATAACCAATAGGTCGTTGTGATAAATGGTATTTTTTGCAACGACATATGTCGTTGCGATAAATGGTATTTTTTGCAGCAGTAGTGTCGTTGCGATAAATGGTATTTTTTGCAACATTAGTGTCGTTGCAATAAATTGTGTTTTTTGAAACAACATTATCGTTGCAAGAAATCGTGTTTTTTTTTTTTAACAACAGTGGCGTTGCGATAAACGGTATTTTTGCAACAACATTTGTTATCAAAGATTGCATAGTTACAATACCTGGTATTTTTTGCACTTGATATATCATAATCCAGCACACAAGGATGGAATATGTAACATTCCTTGTCCAAAAATCTACACAGCAAATCCAACACTATTATGTCCGATACAAAAAAAAAGTCATCCCAAAAACTACATAGTTTCAAGCTAACTTTTTGACATCCAAAATGAAGTATGCACGAAATTTATTCTAGCTAGCTTCAACATCCACAAGAAGATAACTCCAACGCAAGCTACCCAACTACAACTTTCATCCTGCAAACACTTTAAACATATGAAAGAATTTCAATTGAAGGCAAGCAATGACAATTAAAAGCAAGAGAATCAATAATGAGCAAATAACATATGCAAGAATATCAATGGAAACCTAACTATAAAAGCCTAATAAGCAAACACTCCAAAGCTACTTTAATTCTACCTACTCGAATGTATAATAAGCCTACAAGCTTAATATTAGATTTATGCAAAATACATTGCACATAATGGTCCAACACAAGAATAATTATTTTGCTGCATGGATATCAAAATGCAAAATCTAGTACCAAGTGATATTAAATTTTAAATCCATGATTATCAAACAATAAGCCACACATGGATTTAAACATGATTCAAGTAGAGTAGAACAATTTTCACCAACACAATAATTTTTAAACATGATTCAAGTAGAGTAGAACAATTTTCACCAACACAATAATCCAAATGTGGGTGATAAGAAGCATGCCAGTGAATCAGTGATCAAAGATTAAGACATAAAATTATTCAAATGAGAAGTGCATAATTTCTATTCAATCCAATTTTCCAACATGTAAACGTAGCATCAAGAAAACAATCTATAAGATGATCTTGGTACTTCGATTTAAATCGAAGTATAATGATCCAAATTTTGAAAAAAAAACCCAAATGTGAACTTGAAACCATATAAAAGAGATCTATAGAAAAATCTATGAAAAGAGAACATAAATTGCAGCCAAAATCAACAAAAAAGCAAGTCAAATTAGAAGAAACAAGAGGGAACAAGAATGGAGAAGATTCGATCGAAAAGGCCGAGAAAAATGCACGCTCTGAATGTTGAAGAAGACTCTTGCAGCTTTTCTTCACCAAAAAAAGACTCCTTCAACTTTTGTTATAATTTGATGGGTGAAAGACAGAAATATTCCTCCGTTTGAAAAATCATTAAATGACGTGTCTTGATCTTGGTCATTTAACATACTTGATCGAACGGCCTAACTATGCTTGCATATAACACCATAACGGAGAATTGCATATGATCGTAACTCTATAAAGATAAGCGTAATATGAAATTCATGGTTTATAATTAAATGACAGCGGCATATTGGTTTCAAGGTGTTGCCATATTGGTGCTCATTATATTATTTTTTGGAAAGCTATTTTACCTTTTGTATTTTTTAAGGGAAAAAAACTATATTACCTCAAAACTAGCAAATGTGCATATTACGTACCAAGAAATAAAAATAAAATCTGCATATTTGTATTGTATGTGTAGTTTATGAGAACATTCCCAACAAATTTTCGATAATTTTTTTTAACATAGGGAATAAAAATTTATATTTTCTAAAAAAAATCTATTTCAATTCCAAAAAATTCTACATATTGAGAATTCTACTTATATTATTATTATTACTTTATGTATAAAAATATTAAATTTTTTAGTTTGACCAATTGCATTGAGAGATGGTATTTATATACAATTAATGCATTTTTCAAGTAATTTTGCAGAGTTTTCTAAATTTATAGGCAATATCTTTTTGTATATAAATTGTAGCATATAAGCTGGCATTTTAACAAAATGGTCATTCTATATACAAAGAAATGAATGCATTGCATCTCAAACAATCTCTAGGATGTGAATTGTTTCAGTAAATATTCACATTATGGACATGTATTGTGAAACGGAGGGAATACAATATAGAGCATCAACTATTATAATTTCCTGGGAAGCTTCAATTAGATGTGAAAAGTATTTTGAGCACAACATACATAGTCATCATAAATCTTACTCTCTACGTTATGTTGCATTTGATACTTTAGAGTTGAAATTTTGTTCATTAAAATTTGTCATTTTTAGTTTTTATTTAAGTAATGTATTGGAAAGTGTTTGTATTAAATGTTTTCTCTTCATCTAGTGGCTTTAAGGATGGGTTAGTAATTAATTTTTAATTACATTTAGAAAATTATGGATTTTCAATGACATTTTTATATTTTCAATAAATTTCTTAATATTTGTACATTTTTTTAAAGTGTCAAATAGAATAGAACGAAGGGAGTCTCATACACACAGAAGATAACAAGGTTTAGGTAAAGTATTTTATCAAGTAGATAAAATAGAAACTCGTGCAAATATGTTGGGAACTTTAAGAAAAACTTTAGGCAATCATTACTCACCCGTCACTTATAATATTATTTAATGTGCATACAACTCAATTGCAACACTTGCAGAGTTGCAGTAGTATATATCAAAATCCCGCATATATAACCTAGAACGCTAGAAAAGTTCAAATAAAAAAAAAAGCGTGTCGACTTAGAAAAATGTAGACTCAATAGCTATAGGAAAAACTTACATTATAGTGTATATTCATGTGTAACACATGCACATCCATGCGAAATTTGTTAATTATGTCATCATCAGTACTATAGGTACTAAACTAATTGAAATATGGTCTAGGGTTTTCCTTACCAACTCTTACTAGATTTTCAATGAGCATATTATGGAATCTTTATAAAACCTTTATATGTATTCACGTCATCACGTGTATATATGAACTAAAATGTTACAGTAGGTAACTAATGGAATATAAAAAAATTAATCATCTACTGTATTAAATAACATACGAAAGCTTCTAGGGTTTATTTGCCCCTTTATTTATTTACATGGGCCTAACCCACATCATCAATGGAATTAGTTTCTAAGGCCCAATTAGTAACAGTACAACTGTACAACTCTCATTTGACACAATTTTATTCCCGTGGTTTTTGCCTGCACAATTCTTGGTGGAGCCCGCTTACTAATACATTAAGACTTACCGATACAGCGAATGCACGCGGCACTTTCCTAGTATAGTATATATGCGAGAAGAAGGAAACGAGGAAGAAAGATGAATTGCACCTTCCAGTTAATCGGCGCAAATAACCGCTTGTCAAAATGGAATTAATTATTTTTTTTAAAAATCCTCTTTTATTTCCCATTTTCATGTGTAAGACCCACGCCAAAAAAACGGTGGGCGGTGGTTAAACTGATCTTTTTTTGTTTGGGCTAATATTAACTCATATACTCAATCTCAATTTGGGCCCAATGTAATTTATAAAAGCCCATTTTTTAAATAAGATTTTTATGCTAAATTTTCAAGATAAATTATTCAAATAAATTATCTTAATTGATTTTTACCATTTCATATAAATTCATGAAGAATTTTAAATTGACAAAACGTCAACACCTTGTTATTTCATGAGTAACCTACAAAGATTCCCTCATCGCTTTTGGGATCAAACTTCCTAAGACTCTCCTTCCCATTTATATGCACAAAGCACATGCAACCAAAGACCCGCAAATGGGATATGTTGAGTTTTCTTCCCCGGATTAGCTCATAAGATGTAATTAAAGGATGTACCATAGCCCTTTTAAGGATATAACATGCGGCGTTGATTGCTTCAACCCAATAGACTTGAGGAAGTCCATTGCTAATCAACATTATTCTTGCCATGTCATCCATTGTCAAATTCTTCCTTTCCACTACTCCATTTTATTGAGGTGTGTGAAGGGTTGAGAAGTTATGAGAAACTCCATGTAATATCCGCGATATTTCAAGATTTTTATAATATAATATTTATTATCAATTTTTTTTTTATTAAAAGGGAGAATTTCTAAATATCAAATTAACTTCTATTATTCTCTTTTCAAAGAGATTATCAAGAAAATTAAAATAGATAAAAATTCAATAAAATAACATGAGGGGCATAGATTAGTAAAGTGAGGTAATTTAATAAGAAGAGCATTAGACAAAAATAAGGTCTTTTAGAAATTGAATTTATTCCATAAAATAAATTACACAAAGGCCTAAAAATACAATTTACAAGCCTTGTAAAAAGAATGCAAGAGCCGGGACTTGAACCCGAGACCTCTTGCAAATCTCTACACACGCCCCTCCCCTCTTCTGCTAGGCTAATGTGACTCATCTTGCCATTTTACCCCACTCTTTTAATTCTATATCAATTTTTTTAGTCTTCCTCTTCAACCAAGTCAACTTGATGTGACATGGGAGCAATGCATGTCCATGGAAGCTTCTTCCACCTTCCTCTCCCTTGCTAGACACATCTCTTACCTCACCTTGCATCATCCATGAAGAAACACAACTTTGACCAATAGATGATCATCCTCTTCCTCTCCATTGGTGCAAACCAATTGCCATGGATCACCAAGTTGCACTCACTTGCCTATATAAAGGCCTCCCCTTCACCATTTTACTCACACTTCAAACCATCCTTCTCCTTCTTGCTAGATTACTCTCAATTGTCAAAGAAAAATCAGCCCATTCAAAGTCTTTTTCCTCCATTAAAAATACCACCAAACACTCCTCTTCTTCCCCTTTGGAGACCGCCGGCGCCACCCCCATTTTCGCCTTCCTCTGCGCGCCGCCGACGCCCTCGCCGGAGCCACCGTACGCCGCCGACGCCTTGGTGCCGCCGCCCCATCACCGCCGGTCCTCTCCCCCGCCCTTCTCATGTGTTCCGTAATACAAACTAAGAAAAGTATAATTCTACACACTTATTTTTATTAAATTGATTTATGTATTTTAATGAGTAGAATAAATAAGTTAGTGTAAAATTAAACCTATTAAATTTATTAAGTAGATCTTGTTAGTTGTAGAGAAGGAGTAAATAATTTTAGAAAAGATATTAGTTACTATAGTAAATATAACCCTACTAGATTACTTAAATCATATCATGAGTTTAATATTATGCTAGACATGTGTTTTTCTTATAAAGATATTTTTATAAAATAAATAGCATATGAAATAGAGTTTGTAATATTAAAAATGTCACCTTTATAAAAGAAGTAAGATTTATATAAGGTAATAATATTGCATGTCTTGAACTATAAAACGATATCATATTATAGGTTCTTAGTAATGATGATAAGGTTATTAAATAAATTCATTAGTTATTAAAATAGCATACCTCTAAGCGTAATGAAATTACTACAAGATATAAACTTTTATTATAATATGATAAATATGACTATAAAGTGAACTAGGTTATTATATGATATTAGTTATATTATATGATAATGATGTTAGAATATCTAAGACATAGTATAAGAATAAAATGGTAGAGAAATCTTATAAAAGTATTATTGTTTCAAAATTTGTAGCACATGGACTATAGTTTAACATGAAATATTATTTTTATAAAGGGATAACATTAATTATATCACACATTAGGTCACCTATTTCTAATTGTAGAGAATGACCAATATATGAATACCACTATATTAATGATAGTTATACTACTAGAGTTATCATTTAATAAAATACTAGGTTAAGCTATCTCTAGGAATAGTGATTTCCTACAAGACCTAAGTTCTAATATGAATATAACATGTGTAATCTTAAATTGATATAATATGATATTATATAGTTATGGGAATGACTTGCATGGAAAGAAATCATTTAGATATAGAAAAGATATTATTTTATAACCTAAGACATTATAATAATAGACTATAAGTATGAAGTGGATATTTATAAGCCATGATCATATATTATCAACTATGAGCATAGATATTTTATAAGTCATAGAATATGGAAAGAATTATTGGAATAAAATAAATAAGAATAGTTGAATATATGTTAAATGTAGGAAGTTACCTATTAAAGAAAAATAGAAAGTCCTATTTATGGAAACTTTCAAGAAAAGTAGATTATAAGTTTATGAGCCTTATTTTTAGGTGAACCATAGAATTAAATAAAAGTCTACTAAAGGTATATATCGCTTCAAAATCCTTAAGGAATTTAAAAGTAGTATTTTTAAACTAAGACTAGTACATAGAAAGGTTAAAGTGAATTTCTTATAATTCAAGGAAAACTTATAGTTTATAAGAAAAATACTTCTAGGCAAAGTATAGTATTTTATGAGATTTTACTTGCTTACTTATATTAAAAAAATAGAGAATAAAGTTAAAAGAGATTATTTTAAGTAAGGGTTTATGGAATAATAAGAATATTACAAAACCAAAATAATAATGAAGGAACATTATTATTTTAAATCATCTTCTAAATTATTACCATAATAATTTAGATTTCCGCTTCTCTTATAAAACTATTATAAGAGAAAATCCAAGTTAAGAGGAATCCATATTTATACGCCGTTCGTAAATCCCGTGTCTTTAGGTAGGGATCCGCGTTCGAAGTTGTAAACCGCATCATCCGTCAAGAATCAATAGTATACGTTGTAAGCCAAGGCAAGTGGAATTTCCCCTTGTGACCTTTTATACTTCGCCTACATGAAAATTCTCGATGTTGGGAACAACTTGTATGCTTAAATAAAAATGAACCTAGGAAATATCGATTGCTAGAAATAACGACTATTGTTAGCATAGTACGCTTTATATTCCTTTGTTAGGATTATATATGCTAGTGTGTTTATTATCTTGATTGATTACAATCTCGTTCAGAGATTTACCTTGAATAAACTAGAAAGGGGTGCGGGTTAGCCGACACCTCTATATAACTTTACTAAGTCGTACGTCCATACGACTTTCGGGATCATGATCTCCATCCGCTCTGATTGCAAGGAGGGATTGTGCGGCACTCTAGCTAAGTGCCGGAGAATTGAAGTTCTCCTTCGGGTGGCTCGGAATATCCGTGTCCCACCACTCTCTATTAAGAATCATTAACAAAGTCGAATTTCTTTTATCACTATATAAGATAAGTGCGAATGCACATTTAAGATACCAAAACCGGACCGGTCTCAAATGATCGATCCGGCTCTCGGTCCGCTCAGGGCGCGAGAGGTTTTCACTTGTATGCACTTATAAACGTTCCCAACATACTTTCGAAATCCTAAAGAAGTCTACAATCTAGTAGCTCTTCTATCGCTATCGAGTTATCTTTGTCTAAAGATATACTCTCCTTTGAACCCTCAAAGCTCCACATTGACAAGCTTTATTATATAGCCCATCGTAAACACAACCCTAATATCTCTTTCGATAATATTTGAAATTTCCCAAAAATACCCTCGGGAGGTTCCAGTCCCGCTCGCTTAGTCTCCTAGACTAATTCTTCTTTTCCGCATGTTTGCCTGGCATTCTCTCGCCCCTCGCGAATTATGTCAGAATCTAGGAATCCCAACAAGGCGTGAAGTGAAGTGAAGACGAAGGAAGAACAAGGATTTTCAAGATGTACCTTTCTATCAATTTGTTTTAGTTTCATTACGTTTCAAGGACAAGCAGGTTTTGCATTTCAATTCCGAACAACTTTATGTTTGAAAACAATGTAAGATGTTTTGTAAGAACCAAGTCTCCCTCGGGAGCACCTTTTCTCATTATGTATTATGTTTTATTCCGCATTTTAATTGTTCTATATCATTCTAAAAGCCTTGGGTGACTTTGGACGGTAAAGTCCGAGGTCACTGGCGGTAATACCCAATGTTGTAAAATAGGGGTTTTACACTCCATTGGTCCTACAAAATTGTAGGAATGAAGCATTCACAATGCAAAGTTTGAGAAGACATAGTGAGAGAGATGGGAGGACACTTGAAGGACATTGAGGAGGAGGACAAGTAGGTAACAGAGAGTTCTCCATTGGATAGGATGCCATAAGAAAAATTAGAAAACATGATCTAATAATGGTGATTGTTGGGTGGACGTGGTGCAATGCCAAGGATTCTAGCACCCAAATTTGAAGGATACAAGCATGGAGGTTGATTCTAGTTGGAGAAAGGCAAAAAGGGTTGTTGTTGATTGTTATTCTAAACTAGAACCCAACCGTAGGGAGTACGTTCAAAAAAGACCAAGCCATTACCGCGACCTCTCCCACGACGAAACACCTAGCTGCATCCACCCTCGGAATCAAAGTTCACTCGGGGGTGATAGCTTCCCAAAGTGGCATCAGAGGATCCAGAGAAGGATGCATTGAGAACTTTGGCATCATTCGAAAGAGACACTTTATTCTCCTTATGAGACTCTTCAAGCAACACTATGGATCGGGTTTGGTGAAATTAGGGAGAGGGTTAAACTGCTAAATCAAGTTGGCTACTATGTCAAATTCTTTGGAAAGACCAACAATAAGTTTAATCACCATTTGTCATTCAGACACTTTGGCATCAACACTAGCAAGTTGACTAGATAGTTCTTTGAGAGGATAACAGTAAGAGGAGACAAAGGAGAAAGCCTCAAGGCAGCATCGTGGAATTTACTTTGTAAGTAGATGGAGTGAGATGCCTTTTTATCCTAAAAGATGTTGAAAATTCTCGTCAAAGTAGCCATAGTATTTGATCCAGGCTCTAGGATTGTAAGAAGGATATTCGGAGAGATGTTGGCATAGATCCACTAAAGGATGACAACATCTAGTTCATTCCATAGCTCGTCATCGATGTCCACAAGCCATGACACATTGGGGTCAATGTGGTATAAGACACGGTGAGCTCGGGCCACGACTTTGAAGAGTTCCGCGCACCCAAGAATGCTACTTTCTATTTATATGATCAACCATTAAAAGTATGAGATTTTCGATGTTAGACACAACAATGGTGAAGTGAAAGGGTGATGATTTAGATGATCTTGATAACGCACCCGAATCACTAATTAGTGGAGTAGATTCCTTCAAAGAAGGATCCATTTGTATCTCATCACCCATAAATGCAACTAGGATAAGAAGGGCTTTTTGATGAGATTCGAGTGGTGCCAGGGGGCAAAAAAAGGTGGGGGCAGCGATCGACCTGAAAGGCGATCGACAAAAGGGGGAAGAGAAGGGGCATGGTGGTGTCGATGGCGGTCGGGCTACGGGAGTGGTGGCACGTGAGGAGAGAAATAAGTGGAGGGAAGGGGACTAGGTTTGGCTAGGATTTTCTTGTGATACCATGTAAGAGATAGATTAGGTGAATTTCCCTTAAGGATGCCAATTAACATTAATATATATACTACTGTACATGCCTTGGGCCACAAGTTATGGTCCATAAAGATATTTATAAGATTTTAATTGATATTCTATCACTTTTCATAACCATGGCAATCCATATGGTTGTATTTTAGGGAATAATTGAACTTAGTTTTTTAATTTCAACATAACTCTGTTAAAGCCTTTTGTATTTTTTTTAAATAATACACGTGTGTTGCACATGATATCTTTCAACGATTACTAAAATTTTATTGTAACTTCCCACTTGCCTTTGATGAACATTCTCTCATGTTTCCTAGCTTACGTTTCTCTCTAAATTGTGGAAATTGAGGTGTTTATCATACCAAAGTCAAATCAATACTCAAGAGTCATCAAAACTCAAGTTCAACTACATTGAAAACCTGAATCGTAGAGTGAACTCATGAAGCTCAGCATAGCTCCATCACAAGATTCCTCTAGATTAGGCAACATGAAACAAGTAAACCAACTATATAAAGCACTGGTTCAAGGTACAAAATCGAATCTTATTTAGACATAAAACTAAACCGATGAACCAAGATAAAAAGGGGCAGAAAAAACAAAATTTCCTGCTAGATGGAAATGTGAAGATCTGGCTTGATATGCCAAATTCCATGCCATATATCTGTAGGCTCCAACTTGACACACAAAATCAGATGCACCATATTTCCACATCCTCCCCTCAAGTTGGAGCATTCCCATGCCCTAATTGCAAGAATGGAAAAAATGTTGTTGATGACTTGATGCTTTTTTCATATCATCTACAATATGCTTCTCAATCTGTATGTAAGTTATAGATATAAATCCTCTTTTCACCCTTTCTCTTATGAAGTGGCATTCCAAATCCATGTGTTTGGTGCGCTCATGAAATAAGGGGTTCGCAGCCAACTATTGTGCAACACGATTGTCACAAAAGAGTACGATGGGGGTCTTAATTTTTACCATCAAATCAGCAATCAAATAATTGCACCAATTAACTCTAAAGTGGTAGAGGCCAAAAAAATCTTAAGATATTTGTCTATTTTTTTGTTTTCCATGACACCAAAGCATATCCCAAGTACATACAATACCCTAACAATGATCTCCTAGTGGTCAAACACAACCCAATCTGCATTTGTTAACCTTGTTAGTTTCAAGGAATCTTGAATTAGATAATGTAGTCCAAGGGTTGAAGTCCCTTGCAAGTATCTTAAGATGTGTGTCAAGGCTTGCCAATGAGGAATTCTCGATACTAATACAAATGGGCTGAGATGTTGCACGTTGTAAGACACATCTAGTCTTGTGAGACATAAATAAAGAAAATTTCCGACAACCTTTCTATATTGCTCTAGATCATTCATTGGCTCACCTTCATCTAATCTCAATTTCAGTCCTGTAGGCAAGGGAAGTCTTATAGGCTTGCAAGCATCCATTTTACAAGCCTTGTAAATGTCATTGATGTACTTCTGTTGACAAAGTGTCACTCCATTCTCATCTTTGTACAATTCAATCCTTAGAAAGTATCTAGCCAACCCCAAATCTTTTTAAAGTTAATCTGCTATGCAATGCATTCTTGACTAACTCTATTTCTGAACTGCCATTACTTGTCAATAAGATGCCATCCACGTACACCATTGTTGTTGTAAAAGAATCTCCCCTTGTTTTCACAAAAAGCAAATAATTAGCATGTGACTGCTTGTAACCCAATGAAGCAAGGAATGAACTCAGCTCCAAGTTCCATTGCCTAGAAGCCTACTTTAGGCCATAAATTGATCTTTGTAATTTGCAAACCTCTCCATCCTTGGATCCCTTTTAACCTTATGGGATTTCCGTATATATATTTCTTCATCTAAATGCCCATGGAGAAAGGCATTGTTTATATCCAACTGATGCAAGTTCCATTTTCTTGTTGTTGCTAGGGCAATTAGCATTCTCACACTAGGTACCTTTGCAATTAGTGAGGATGTATGTTTATAATTTTTCCAAAATTTTGGCTAAAACCTTTATTAATAGTCTTGCTTAAAATCTCTCAACATCCCCATTTGGCTTGTATTTAACCCTGAAAACCCATTTTGACTTTACTGCTTCTTTCCCTTTACGTAGAATGGCCTATTTCCAAGTCCCATTTCTCTTTAAGGCTTCTAGCTCATCTAACAAAGCTCTTTTCCAGGCTAGATTGTCTCTGGCCTCTCTGTAGTATTATGGTTCTTGTATTGAAATCACATTTGCTAATGAAGCAAAATACTCTAGTTTAACCCCACTCATCATATAGTCATTCTGCCACACCGGTGCAACTATATTCCTCTCAAATCTTCTCAAGACTTGGTTCTGAATTATTGGTGACAAATGGTTGCTGCTTGTTGCAATTGAAGGGATAACTCTTTGTGCAGACCCCTGACCTTCTGAAGCAAAACCTGATCTAGCAAAAACTTTGTCATTTTCTTCTCCTTGTGTCCTAGAAGGTGGAATCAAGCAACACTCATAATCTTCTAGTAACCTTGGCATCCTTTGCCATGAGGAACTCTCCTCTTTCCCCTTAGTTGTTTCATCTAGGAATGGAAACTTATCTTCATAAAACACTACATCCTTACTCAAGAAAACCACCTTTTGATCCACATCATAGAGCTTGTATCCCTTGTAGTTTTGTGGAAATCCTATGAGAACACATCTTCTACCTCTTTCTTCCATCTTATCACTTCGCTTTGGTGCATTGTAGACAAAGCACAAGCAGCAAACCACCCTCTTGTTCTTATAATTAGGTACCTTAGAAAAACAACACCTCAAAAGGACTTTTACAATTCAACACAAAAGAAGGCATTTTATTTATGGCATAAGTAGCTCCCAAGACACATTCACCCCAAAAGCTTTTGGGTAATCTTGCTTGTAGTCTTAAGGCCCTAGCTGTATCTATGAGATGTTTGTGCTTTCTTTCCACAACCCCATTTTCCTCAAGTCTATATGCCATTATCCTTTGATGCACAATGCCAAATTCATCAATCATCCTTTTACAGACTTGATTCACAAATTCATTACCATTGTTTGATCTTACCACTTTAGCAATTATCCCAAAATGACTTTGGACATATTTTATGAAATTCCTTACAATCTCATAAACCTGCTGTTCCTTTGTAACATGTATGTCCATGTAGACCTGCTTCTACCTGTCTTCTACAAGAGTAAGGAAACTTGTCTCTCCATTTAAACTTGCTACTCTATATGGACCCCAATAATCTATATGCACCAAATCAAAATGATTTTCTAAATGTGAATCATTGGGAGGAGAAGGGATTTTGTGAAACTTAGTAAGTGAACAAATCTCACATAGAAAATCATCCTATTTAACATTCTTGCACATAGGCAAATGTAGCATTTTTTACATAGAAACATGCCCTAGTGTCTTATGCAGCAAATTTAAATCACAATCCCCAACAAAACATAAACTATAGTGTTCAAAATTATTATGCAAAACTAAGAAAGACTTTTTTTCTCCCGGTCTTTTTGCCTTGACTTAGAAGAGCCCACCTGATTCTTCACCCATTGCAAGCACCCTTTTACTCTTATAGTTCTACACCACACAATTTCCTTTGTGAAAATATGCAATCAAGCGACCTATAGCAACCATCTTACTAATCGATAGCAACTTGTATCTAAAATCTTCCACATATAACACATCAGTTAATATCATATGTTCATTTAGCCTAACATCCTCCTTTTGTAATGTTTTGGTGCTATCATTTGGTAACACAATATGCATTGGATGTTTAACTGGATATGGATTAATTAATAGTTGATAAAAATATGGCATGTGATTTGAAGCCCCTAAATCAACTATCTAATCCTCAACATTGTAATGAGTAGCATTAAGAACTGAGATAGTAATACCTATAAAGTGCAAATTCTGACCAATTTCATTGCCCTTTGAAGTAGTAGTCCTTGTTGGTCCTCCCCTATATCCATACCCAACTTGACCACTCTTGGTCTCAACAATCAAAGGCTTCTCTGACTTGTAGTTCTTTAACACTTCTTGGCAAGCAATAGAAAAAACTACTAATTGCTTGCATCAAATGCTAGTCCATATTAAACTTGGATCTCCAAAGCCACCATGATCCAATGGCATTTCTCCTATCCCATGGCTCTTAGTTTCAACACTAGCAACCATCCCTGCAGCTTTCCTACCCTTCTTTCCCTTCCACCAATCAAGATAACCATTTAGCTCAAAACAATTATCCTTAATATGGCCTTCCTCCTTACAATAGTAACAAACCCTCTTGTTTTTCCATCTTTTGTAGTCTCTCTTCTTTCCTCCATAAGAGCCTCCTCTATTAATATCATAACTCCTAGATTTGTTTCCATCACTTTACTTTCCTATCCCTGTAACAGATCCCCCTTGATTAGCCAGCAAAGCTACTCCTTCAATTGATCCTCCATTGGACATTTGTTTCTATGTTTCCACACCAAGTACAATCTGAAACGCCTTGGTCACATGACGTAATGAATCCATCGCTACTATCTGACTCTTCACAACATCGTACTCACCATTAAGTTTCGTTAGGAATTCCATTAGTTTCAGCAAGTTTTCCTATTCCAAAACCTTGTTTTCCAGATTACATTTAAAATTCTCCATCACACCACAAAGGCACATATGTAGTCCATCTAGGTTTGACTGTTCATCCCAACATTTTTTCAATCTACAAAAGTAGTGAGCCAGAGAGGAATTACCTTGTGAAATCTGAGCGAGCTCTTGCCGAAGTTGGTAAATCAGAGGTCCGTTGTTCCTACGGAATTGCTCACCAACTTCCATCCACAAAGCTCTAGCCAAATCTGTAAAGATGAATCCACTCGACATCTCTGGTGTCATTGAATTGAGGATCTAGCTCGACACATCAAGTCGCATCTCTTCCAGTGTTCCAATTCTGTCGTTCCAATCAGCGATTTGATTCATGTTCCATCGATGAAACTCATTTTCATTTTTGCCATGAGCACACGCTCGATTTGTCTACTCCATGTCGGGAAGTTGCTTCCATCAAACAAAGTTCTAGTAAGCACCATCCTTGGAAAGTCCGAATTATCAAGCATAAAAGGATCAACCATATATAGTAGTTGTTGCCGCCTCCTTTTCCTTATTATCAATCGTCAATTCTAAGGTAACCTTTAAATTTCACAAGACCACGATTTACATCAAACCTAGACGAAGATGGAAAAAAGAAAACCCCAATACATGCACAGAAAATGTGATAAAAAAAACCCCAATTGAATCAACAACGCCGAGCAATTTCCTTTTGCTTTGATACCATGTGGAAATTGAGGTGTTTATCAGGCCTAAATCAAATCAATACTCAAAAGTCATAAAAATTCAAGTTCAATTACATAGAAAACTTGAATCGTAGAGTGAACTCATGAAGCTCAGCATAGCTCCAGCACAAGAGTCGTCTAGATTAGGGAACAAGAAACAAGTAAACCAACTATATATAGCACCAGTTCAAGGTACAAAACCGAATCTTATTTAGACATAAAACTAAGCCGATGAACCAAGATTAAAGGGGCAGAAAAAACAAAATTTCCCGCCAAATGGAAATAAGAAGATCTGGCTTGATGTGCCAAATTCAACCCCGGATATTTGTAGGCTCCAACTTGACACACAAAATCAAATGCACCATATTTCCGCATAAATGAAATCTCTATTTCAATTTCGTTTCCATCATGGTACTAGATTATTAGTTTGATTTTTGTTTGTCCATTGTTTTTATTAGATGATTTTGGATCTCAATTTAATTGTCGATTGAAGCTTGCAATTATGGAGATCAATTTGTCTCTTGTGGTTTTCACTGCTGATTGCGAATTGTGGAGATCAATCTTTGATCATTTGACTCAAATTATAGAGGTCGCTTGATGAATTCAAAAATTGGTTGAGTTTTCATTTTTTAAATTGCAAAGATGACTCGGAACGACAAAGCTCTTGTCCAGGAAATGAGAAACAAATCAATTGTGGATCAAGCAGATCCATTCTAGATGCATTGACAATGGATCATTTTCATATTTGATGCATATGGATTTGGATCTTGAAAGAGATCCATGCTAATTGCATTATTTGTTAAAAATAAAATAGGCTAAGTGAATGGGACTCTATGTAGTCTAGATCTATATTCTCCAGAGTATAGAACATGGGGGCATTTCCATGACATGTTTTTTGTTGTGAATTTTAAATATTGTTACTTTGTTAGTAAGGAGATAGAAGAAAAGTATCATTTACACAGATATTGCATTTCACATGTGGAGTGAGTTGTGTACTAACCTTGGTTAATTTAATTTAACTTAGAAATTTTCAACTTAGAAAGAGTTTTGCACAATAACATAGGGAAATGATACTACTATAGTCTACTTTACCAATACCAAATGCATATGTGTTGATTTCACCTTTTAGTTGCATACTAGGGAACAAAAATGAAAAGGAATGAATCTACTCCATTTTAGTGTCATGATACTTTAAAAAATTAGAAAAATTTCTCTTGGTTCCCCTTAATTTAAGGGTATTCCTTTTGGTGTCCCAAGTTTAATAGTTTTCCTATTGGTGCCTCTAGGGTTTGGCTTTTCAGGTTGGGGGGGCTCTTTGGTTGAGATTGATTAACTTTAAGCCTATCATTATGTTTCTCACCCTCGAGTTTGTAGGACGCAAACGAATCCACAATCACCCTATCGAGTATTGATGTCAAACGTATCAACAACATCCATATTCGGCTAGATCTTGATGTTGACGACATGAACGGTGTTGGTAGTGAAGGGGCTGACACAATGCAAGAGGTTGTCGTCAAGGAAGGAGAAGAGGATGCCTTCTACCACTCTTGTAGCGGAGTTCTACTGGACGTGTAGGAAGTGAAGTTGGTAGATCATGCCCATCAACCATGCTTCGGTGTATGCGTGGTAGTCTTGGAAAAGGGTGAAGTTAGAGTAGGAAAAGCAAGAAAGTTGCCAAGCATTGTCGTCTCATCTTTATAGGCTACAATGACGCCGACTAGCATAATGCCTTTTTAAATGGTGAATTAGAAAAAACTGTTTCACGGGTCAACCGTAGGGATTTCAATCACCTAATCGGTCTCATCATGTTTTTTGCCTTCTTAAAACCTTGGTGGACTTAAGCAGGCTTCTCTTCTATCATTGCTTCAAAGGATGCATTTCATACGTACTCTTCTCTCATTATCAAGAAGCATGAGTCTCATACCATTTATACTTTAGTATATGTTCACAATCATATCATCACTGGATCCAACCACATCTTTATTGAGGACCTTATCAAAAGTTTGAACCGTGACTTTTCTCTTAGTGATCTTGGCACCCTCCACTACTTCCTAGGTATCAAGGTATCTCGTACTCATTCACACATTTTACTTTCGCATTAGAAGTATATTTGTAATTTTTTTGAATGTAGTGCTATGAGCGAGGTTAAGACCATCGCTTCTCTTGTTGAGCTCGGTTCTCATCTTGTTTAGACAAATAATATGCTTCCTGATCTTGTCCTATATAGAAGTGTTGTTGAGGCACTATAGTATGTTACAATCACTCGTCCTAAGATTGCATATGTTTTGAACAAAGTTTAGCAAATAAGGACTTGGCGGTCAGATTCGTAGTAATCGATGTGCCCGCCCCGTAAAACTTGATCTTGGGGATCCCATGGATTCACGAGATGGGAATGGTACCATCGACCCTCCATTAAATGATCTAATTCAAGGATGAAGACGCCATGGTCCGAGTGTGGGCCAACCGCCAACCAGCTAGACGCGCGCTTGTACATGAAGGGAAATCGCCCCAAGTCGAAATTCCTCCAAAAGATCAAAGACGAGCCAAGAAGCAAGGTCCATGAGCAAAACCACGATAGCGGGCTCATCGGCCGCGGCCGCGTGTCTGGCCGAAAAAAGCATCGCTCCTTCTTTGGAGTAAAACCGCGATCGCGAATCCATCAACCGTGAATGTGGCCTAGCTTAATTAATGATATACCGCTCTCTCTAGTCATGAAAATCGCTACCACAATCCGCACAGGCGCGATCGCGGTTTCTCGTATTCCTCCGTCCAAGGACTTCAGGATTAGGATATTAATGTATGTAGGCCACTATTTTTCCCACATGGTTTTGATGAGGCCCTTAGATTTTTATTTTACATTTGCTAGTTGAGGATAGTCAGATAAAAGAACTTTGGCAAAGGTATTTCTTTTGCTTGCTAAATGAGGGGCAGGGGGCGTCAGTAGACGCGGGGGAGTCGAGAAGCTAGCTAGAGTACCTTTTTTTCAGACGCATCCGAAGAATTGAAGTGCAGAAAGTTCTTAGGAAGATGTGCAACAAGAGAGCAGTAGGTCCGGATGAGATCCCATTGGAAGTTTGGAAGTGGATGGGGGTG
The DNA here is from genome assembly GCA_964016875.1 of Fallopia convolvulus. NCBI lineage: Eukaryota > Viridiplantae > Streptophyta > Magnoliopsida > Caryophyllales > Polygonaceae > Fallopia > Fallopia convolvulus. The sequence continues at coordinate 7,655,626 of OZ024726.1, forward strand.
ATAGGCTTAGAATGGCTTACATCACTTTTCAATGTCATTTTTCGAACCGCAAAGATGCCAGATGAGTGGGGGCTCAGCAGCTTGATTCTAGTATACAAAAAATAAAGGGGATGTACAACAGTGTAACAACTACAGTGGAATTAAGCTCCTCAGCCCTACCATGAAATTATGGGAGAAAGTGATTGAAGCTAGGCTAAGAAGAATAGTTACAGTGTCGGACAACCAATTCGGTTTTATGCCAGGGCGGTCTTCTATGGAGGCTATTCACTTGATCAAAAGATTGGTAGAGGCATACAAAGAGAGGAGAAAAAATCTGCACATGATTTTTATTGATTTGGAAAAGGCTTATGACAAGGTCCCTAGAGAGTTGCTTTAGAGGTGCTTGGAGGCGAAAGAGGTTTCAGGGACCTATATCAGAATTCTGAAGGACATGTATAAGGGCTCATTGACTAGTGTGTGCACCTCGGGAGGAAGCACAGAGTTTTTCCAAGTAGGAATCGGCCTGCATCAGGGGTCGGCTTTGAGCCTTTTTCTGTTTGCGATCGTTTTGGATGTTCTGACGAGGGAGCTCCAGGAAGAGGTACCGTGGTGTATGCTTTTCGCTGATAACATAGTGTTGGTGGATGAGTCTAGGGAGGGAGTTTGCAGAAAGCTAGAATCTTGGAGAGAGAAGCTCGAGACAAAGGGTTTTAAGCTGAGTCAGACTAAGACAGAGTATGTAGAGTTTAAGTTCAACCAAGAGGTGGAGCCAGATGAGGAAGTACGTTTGGGAGGAGAGGCCATAGCGAAAAAGGAGATGTTCAAATACCTGGGCTCTATTGTGCAGAGTGATGGGAGCGTCGAGGAGGATATTAGACACCGAATACATAGAGGCTGGCAGAAGTGGAGGGGTGCTTCTGGAGTGTTGTATGACAGAAAAGTCACACTCAAGCTAAAGGGCAAGTTTTACAAAACGGTAGTTAGACCAGCCATACTCTACGGGGCAGAATGTTGGCCGACCACTAAGCCGCAGGAGCAGAAGCTGATGGTAGCAGAGATGAGGATGTTGAGGTGGATGTGTGGACATACGAGAATGGACAGGATTAGGAATGAAGTGATTAGGAACAAGGTGGGAGTGGCCAGTTTATGAGAAAAGCTCAGAGAGTCCAGGCTTAGATGGTTCGGACACATTTAGAGGAGACCACCAAAGGCCCCGGTTCGGAGAATTGAAGGGTTAATTGCTAGCGACTTTCGTAGGGAAAGGGGCAGGCCGAAGAAGAGCTGGAAGGAAGTCATAAAACACGATCTCAGCGTTCTAGCAATCTCAGCAGATATGGCCTTGGACAGGGACCAATGGCACGAGAAGATCACAGTGACAGAGCGTTAGAAGTGACGACCTAGATGGAGTGCCCTACCCTTTTCATCTCTATGCTCTAGTTTCTATGTTTCTAGTTTGTAGTTATTTGGTTTTCTCTCCTTCTCTATTGTTTTCTCTTGCCCTTTTCTTATCCTTACTTTGCTTTGGGCCCATTTTAGATACCCTCCCGACTCCGAGTCGGGGTAAGGGTGCGTACATATTGACCCCCCCAGATCCCGTCCCTCGTATCGGGCTCCAACTGGGTAGATGTTGTTGTTGTTGTTGTATTTGCTAGTTTTATCCTTAGATCATGCCAATCACGTTTATTTATTAATAAATGTTACAATTTTTGTATTAGCTTGAGTCTTGCATTAAAAATCTATTTTTAAAACATACCAAGTCGAAGACACATCAGCAAACCTAACTAATTACAAATAAACAAGCCCTAAACAAATCTATTTTTAAAACATACCACGTCTTGAGTTGCCTAAAGTCTAGCGTGTCCTGACATAGCCGGAGCAACAATAGGAGCATCAGCTACAAGATCAACAGCAGCAGGATCCCCAATGACAGGATCAGCAAGCGGATCAGCAACATCACCAACCTCAGCACCCCAACACCATCACCACCCGCGACATCATCTCCGTGCCTCCTACGTATAGATGGCCATCTAAGAGGAGGAAACTTTGGCTCAGGGGCAACTAGATCAGGCTCCACATGGGTAAGCTCATAAATAGCCTGCGTTATGTTTGTCTCGTAGCTTTAAAGGAGGACGCGAGTACGTGGCCCTCCAGACATTCATAACACGCTGATCAATACATCTCCTACAAAGGGAGGTGGAGGAGGTGGGGTAGACGCAGTCTCAGTCTCAGTGGGGTCGTCCATATGAGTTGGTGATGGAGCTATAATTAACATAAAGATTTAGACTTAAAATTTCATCATTGTTAAATCTTCTGTTCAGTTGGATTAACCATATATCAATTTTGCATTTGCACCATCTTCGTACACATTTAATGCATATATTTAAGAAGTGAAATCAAATACTCTCACAAAATATATACTACATTCGAGCCAAAAAAAAAATATATATTAATTATATGAAGAAAATATCTATATTACCTTTCCTGTTATGTAAGTTAAGCTACCTTTCCTATTAATTATATGAAGAAAATATATATTTTAATATATATTATGTACGTTAAGCTACCTTTCCTATTAATTATATGAAGAAAATATATATCTATATTACCTCTTCAATCTAACTGTGAATTTGCAAGTTAGACCACTAATTGAAATTATTATATATGTTAAGTGTTAAACGAGAATGAGCGGGAACAGAGCTAAACAAAACAAAGAAGACATGGTCCATTATTAGATAAATAACATATGCCCAAAACAAACAAACATGTAGGAGAAGGTGCTTCCCAACTCTAGAAGACATGCCTGACGTGGTTACCATTTAGTTTCCCAAAAGAGAATTATTCATATGAAATTAAAAAAAAAATTAACACCAATGTCTAAGCCTCCAAAAATCTATATATCTTATAAAATTGAAAAATCTGGTTATTTATGACCATCCTCAATTGAATTCATATTAAAAATTAATGTTAATTGAAAAAAAATGCAAAAAAAATTATGTGCAAGGCTGCAAGCAAACCCAATTAATTATGTAAAACGTCAAAAATCTAAAAGATACAGAGTATATACTAAAAGACACGTTACAATATAAAGGCAAATGAAAGGAAATACTACTAACAACCAATTAATGTAAAACTTCTTTTAACCCATTACAATATTACATAGACACACCCCATTTCTTTTTTTAAAAAAAGCCAATTTGGCTGAACGAAATAATACTGCCAACTATTAAAAAAAATTAGAATAGAATCTTAACAACTATAAAAGTTGTCCCTCTATGTTTAATAAATGTTTATTTCTTCTTTAATAAATTCTAGCAATATTAAATTACAATAAGATTATAAAAGGCTTTTTTTTTAAAATTGAATAAATAATTACATTTGGCTATTCATCTTTTTTTAAGGACCTTAAATTTTCTTATTTTAAAATAATATAACATAATGAACATTATATTAGTTATGTTTAGAAAGCAAATGAAAGATACAATACCATTGTCGAATATTCACAATTTTATATGCACGAGAATCGCATTAAACTAAATCTGAATAAAAAAAAGGTTACAAAAATTGAACATAAAAATCGATAATAGATTAAGTATATCAAATTATCAAGTGAAAATAATGCTTATCATGTCAAATTAGGACGGCAAAAAAAAATTCATATATCTTAAATAATATGCACTGATTAAATGATCAAATAGTTTATATATATTTTTTAATATTTTGTTTTATTTTTTGTATATAATCAATTATAATATTTCATAACAGAATTATTTAATATGCTTAATTATATGTTATAATTTTTAAAAGTATGAGCATTTAATAAAATAACAAACATGAGATATAAACTTTGTCTCGTCTAACAGACGGGTTAGCACTCTAGTATATATAATTTTAAACATTTTTTTGGTCCTATATAATCTTAAACATTTATTGCCTCATTGAGTAAATAATGTGTTGCTCAAAAAAAAAAATTGCTCAAAAAAAAAAGTAAATAGTGCATATCCCTGCTATTAGTTGGATGGCTCTTACAATTTCAAAGAAAGAAAATAAAAAAAATCACACCACTTTTTTGCTTCGATTGGTGACAAATATAACTGCTAATTTGACTAATACAATAGGATTAATTGTATGAAAGTTACAAACGGTTACGGCATAGCAAAAGGCACGTTACAATATAGCAAATTTAATATACAAATTTAAGTGCAAAACCCGATTCAAGTGTATTAAAGGTATCATCAATCCTCTCAAATTCTCCTCTTTTTCCCTATAAATTCTCCTATTCTGGGTAGAAAAACAGTCTTAGCTTATGGACATGAGGTAGAATTATCTTATGAATTCATCGTTCTTTTTTTTCAGAATTTATGTCTTTGATGTTTTTTAGTTAATTAAGGGGCAATTTTGCTAATTGTGATTGGTTTTTTGTCATTGAAGGATGTTGGGGTATCACCTAATAAGCATGCTCTTATTATTCCCCCATTTATGAGCCGTTGGAAGAAAGTTCAACCAATGGCATATCCTGATTCTACCATGTTATGTAAGTCTATTTGATTCTTGATTAATCCTAGGTTCTGAATTTGTTTTGGATACATGCAGTTTTTGAAATATGTTCATGCAAATTTTGAATTTTTGCGATTAATAATTTTAGTGCCTCAAAGACCAAGGGATCCTAAGAAAGACTTGGCTGTGTATGGGTATGGAATTATTGCTTGGAATGATAGGATGGAGGATTGGAAGAGACGACAACACGAGAAGCTGCAGATGGTTAAGCATGAAGGAGAAAATGGTGGAATAGGCGAACCTGATGATCCTGCCGAGTCTAAGGATTAAGAAACAGAAGAACCACTAAAAATAACAAACAACAAAAGCACATACAAAATTGATATGATGTATTCATTTAATATTTAGTGATAGCAATAAAATCTTATCCGTCTCCAACAAAGGTTTAGAAAAGTTTAGATTAAATATATTATATGTGTTGATTACAGAGTGATCAAGGTGATATGATAAAGTTAAGACTCTTTTCATATCAATTGATTCATATAATAAAAATGTATATTAGATCGAAAATGGCAACACATTTCATATAATCAACTATTAGCTTAGTACGGAGTATTTGGAAATAATTAACTCATGGGTGTTGTGTTGTTGTTCAGTTCATATAAGCTCATAAAATATAGACAACAATATAAATTTATACAAATATAAAACTTTATCTTTGGGAAATATACAAATCTGATTAAATTAAAATTTCAATATATGTGTTTCTAGCAAATTTTAAACATTCAATAAATTAGTATAAAAATTTAATCTCATATTCAATAATAGTAAATTAGTAATACATATATAAGAATACATTAATTTTCAATATTACACTGCCTTCCCTACGAAACATAGTTTTCTAGGATACACTTATAAGTAGTAAGCTTGATAATCTTGACAATTCAATTGATTATAAATTTGTATTATTACTAAATAATAATAAAAATATATTTTATAACATAGAGAGAGTTATTTAGCCATCAATTCTCACATAATAAATAAAAATATATAATTATAAAATTATAAATTAAGCATTTTAACTTTATAATAGATTAAGAAAACTTTACAATAAATTTAGAATTGAAATTGATAAATTAACCTATGTTCTTTATAAAAAATCAATACAAAGACATAATTAATAAAAATAATTTATAATCTTCTATATATATATTATAAAATAGAAAAATTAAAAGAAATCTAAATATCAAATTAAACTAATGGTTTTATTAGTCATTCGATCCATAAAATAGTCCTCTTCACTTGCAATGATAATGAGAACATCAATTTGCACCTTAAATAGGCTTTTGTCAGTACATATTGTTGTAATATATTTACATATATTCAATTTTCTTTCATAATTGAGCATAAAATTTTATTTCTAAACGAAAGCAAAATACAAATTATCATTATCAAGTTTTTTAAATTATTATTTTTTAATTGTTGATAACAATAAAAGGGAAATTAATATCGAATATTCAATTTATAAGGTTTTTTTATAAATTCATTCCAAGTATACAATATACAAAAGCCAACCTATATCAATATAGTTTCAAAACAAAAAGATAAATAATATAAATATTTTATAATATATTTACTATCATATTCTTTTGATTAAATTCACATTGAAAAAAACTTAAAATATAAAATCAAACTAATATTAATAGAAAAGTTGAAGTTACAAAGGAAAAAGATTGAAAGATTGAAAATAAAAATTTAATTTAATATGCCTTTGTAACAAAAAATTAACGTTAACCTATACACCTATACCCCCTCAAATTCCAACACTCTCCATTACTCTTAGTTATGGCCATTAATTTGGTGGTATAGTGCGCACATTCCTCTTTCAAAATTGAAGGCAGAGTTAATATTTAAAAAAAATGAAATCAATTGGTCCGACCTTCTCAAAATTTAACCATTACCTTCTTCAATTGATTGGGTTTTTAAGATCTCCTTTAAATATCAAATATGAGTTTCACTTGCTCAAAAAATAATACGAGATTTATCGAGAGGCTCTTTGGGTTTAAAGATGATAATGGGTTAGGATTAAAAACGAAGGGTGTTGAACAAGGCGAGGATGAGCAAAAATAGAAATGATAAATTATTTGCATCAATTTTATTGTGTCCAAAAAAAGGATCGGGTCATGTTCACAATATAATCTAAGAAAAAAATATTGAAGTAATCTATTTTTGGATTTTATTACTTTTTATTCATGTTTAATTATATGATGGCTACATATTATGATATTGTTGTTTTATGCAAGCAAATGTGAAATAAATGTTAAAAGGCTAACTACCAAAATGTCTTTCTTTTATGCAAATTGCATCTTTTAATATTTTGGTTTCTATGTTCATGTTTGTGTTGTGGTTATATTTTATCCAATAGAAGAGTAGAAGACTGCAAAAAGAGTAATAACGATTATTTATAACAAGGTACAATATCAATGTATTTTTTATATTAGTTTTTTATGGATGCTTAAATCTATCACTAAATATATAATACAAAATGTATTGCACGATCATATGGCAAAGAATTTAGAATTTTATTTTTAACATAAATTAATTTTTACATTCAAAATTTTCTTCCTTCTAACTTAACATACTATGGTTAATATTATTATCTTTATACTCAATTAATCAACTACACTTTAACGGTCTATTTAATTTTATTAATTATTTTTTAATATTTGCAAGGCTCATATTAGGGACGATGACCCGTGTGCTTATATTTTTACACATCCCACTAAAGTACAAAAAAATATACGAAAAGAATATACTAATAATACACGAAAAAAATATAACTTCACACAGATAATATAAAACATAATCAATGAGAACCCGTGCGATAGCACGGGCCATCCATCTAGTAATATATAAAGGGGGCAAGGGAACAAAGGATTATGCATCTCATCATCTCATTGTTCTCATCTTAGTTGAGTAATCTAAACAGAATTCAACATGGCAATCAAGAGCTCCTCCATTTTGTCCTCTTTGTTATTCTTGGCTCTAGTTGCCCTTGCATCTGCTGATTACTATGGTTATACTTCCTCTTCTCCAGTTTACAAATCACCTATCTATACTCCCTCTCTTGAATACAAATCTTCATCCGTCTACTCTCCCTCTCCTAAATATAAGACTGCACCTGTCTACACCCCATCTCCATACTACAATAAGCCCACCCCAGCAGTCTACCACAAACCAGTATACACACCTGCACCATACTACAAGAAGCCGGTGTACACTCCTTCCCCGGTGTACTACAAGTCTCCTGTGTACACTCCTTCACCAGTGTGTGTATCCTAGTGTGCGTATCCTAACTAATATACATATATTAACTAGTTAAAATTAGCTAGCCGAGATTATCTAACTAGTGTGCGTATCCTAACTAATATACATATATTAACTAGCGTCCATATATATATATACCCATTATATATATATACCCGTTAGTTTTTGAAGCCATATTTTAAATCATATCTAAACCGGAAATCATATCCTTAATACCTTATATATATACCCGTTAGTTTTTGAAGCCATATTTTAAATCATATCTAAACCGGAAATCATATCTAAACCAAAAAAAAAAATCTATCTAGGAAATCTATACGTCTTCTTATAATCAGCCTAGGAGATCATCACTTTCGTCGTTATCTATTGTGCCCAACTGCCCAACTCCACCGCCTTCACCACGTTCCTCCGATTGAGCAGCTCGCGTGGTCGTCATTGATTCCGGATAGGACGCCACGAGAAGCCGAAAGGATCATCAGAGTTCATCATCGCCGTCGATTGCCGTTGGAGAATACCACTGGTAAGCCTCTATTTTCCCTGTTTTCCTCTTCGTCTGGGTTAGAGCGTCGTCGGGGTAGAGTCCGGGGTAAGGGGTTTAGTTGACTCCACAACTTCGGATCGGAGCGGGTCGTCGTCGACGAGGCCGATCAAGGGAAGCCGTTGTTGCCGTCCATGGTGGTGAACGACAAACACTTGAATCCAGGCAAAGGAGGATTCCGAGGTTTTATACGGAACTTCTATGCTGGCGTGTGAAGTTCTTGAATTAATGGCGGACGGGCTTGAATTCAGCCGAGAATTCAAAAGAGCCGTGAATTGGTACGTCGGCACTGTAATTCACGGGAGCAGTCTGGCACAGGGTTTAGTCGAGGAAGAAGAAGGGGGGGCCCACATAGCTTGGTCAAAGGCGTGGGATTTGACTGGTTAAAATTTGGAAGAGATGAATTATTTTCTTTGGGCTGTTGGGATAGTTAGTGGGCTGGTATTGGACTGATGCGTGGGTTGCTGCTGTTAATTGGAATAAATTGTACTTATTAAATAGTAGTGTTGGGTTAGTTAATGGTTAATGGTGGGTTGGTATTATTAAGTTACCATTAATTTGAATTAAGACAATACTAGACCCGTAATTGTTATGGGTTAATAGTACTTATTAAATAATGATGTACATTAGTATATTTCGTATAGTTCCTCTTTAGGGTAGAAATTGATATATAATAATATATGTATATGTGCGAGTATAATGTAGTAAAAAAAATACAATGGTTGGGTTTGTTTAATAGGTTTAGGATTTATTAGATTGGTAGGTTGGTATTAAGTGGTACGGGATAGTTTATCTACTTTTTAGGGATTCTTTTTATAAGTCTTAGATTGTTTAAGTAAAAGTGATTCCTTAATCGGGTTACTTTGATTCGGCTCGTACTTAATCTAATCTCTCACTTTATAATTCGTTAGGGAATCGTTTTCGCTTGTGTTCTCAATTTCCGTCTTATTTGAGGATCTTTCATCTCGAGGTAAGTCATTTTCGACTTGCTCGGTTCTTCTCTATCCTGTTAGATTGTGTACCATTATTGTAGGGCGGGTTTTGGGAACTAGTCCCGAATACCTTTTTAAATTGTTTTGAACTTCTTGAATGGTTGTGTGCGTAAAATGGTTTTGAATGTGTTTTATCGGAAGGATATTTTTGGAAATGTTTTCTCTATGTTGGTACCGTTTCCGACACGGCCCATCGTAGCTGGCGTGGAGGAAGAGTTGGCTACGTTGACCCGTGTGACTGGGAAACTGTGCCCCTTCGAAACGAAAATTATTATCTGTGTGTTTTTGGCAAGTGCTCCAGTGGAGGCTTAGCCGGGGTTAGAAGGGAGATTGTGAAGTGGAGTGAGAGGGCCTGCCTCTGCACTCGGCGCAGTGATGAGCGCCTTGGAAGTCGGATTGTGAGATGGAGGAACTGCATTGTTATGAGGTTGTGACTGTAAATGTGTATGTGTCTATGTGTGAATGATTATAACTAATTTAGGTATTGGCCTGTAGAGATATGATTGCGATTGTGGATTTGTATGCTGACTTTAGAAATGTTTTCAAAACGTTCTGCAATTTCCGTATTTTCTCTAGCTTGATAGATTAGACGCTGACCCTTCGGGGAATATTTTTAGTTCCAGGTATGAACCAGGGAGTCGTGCAGGAACCGAGGTCAGATGGCGGGCCGGAGCGGAAAAGAGCGCGTGTCATAGTGGGATGGGTTTTCCGTTATTTTATTTATGATTTTCTAGAATATTGTTTTATTATTACGCTAGAGTTGGTATTATGACTTGCCTTCTGTTTTCATCGAATGAATTTATTGTTGGTAATGATTCGTCAGATTTAGGATATCTATATTTAGGTTTGCGGGAATTCATGCATAACTACGTTTTCAATGTTTTTATTAAAAGAAAGGTTGGATGTTTTATTTTGTTTTCTCGTCGTGCCCGCGTTGCAAGATCCTAAAGTGTAGTTGTCAACCTATTTAATAGTACCTAGTAAGGTCTATTTACTAGTAGCGCTCCGTCGGAAGTCGGGGTGTTACAAATTGGTATCAGAGCCAGGTTGACAACATGGCACATGGAACTGACCAACGAATGTACCCGAGGTCCAACTTAAAACCAAAACCGGCCGGTGTTTTCAAAATGTTTTAACTTGGGTAGGCATGTTGCATATAGTGGGTAGGTGACACGTCGCGACTCCGCCACCATCAGCTGAAGGACCTCCGGTTGTTTAGTAATTTTAGCGTTCTAATTCTTAGTTTCAGTTTGACAAAATTTAATCCGGTTTGTAGTATTAGAATTATTATGGAAGTGTGAGGAAGCAAAAAGAGTAAGATTGAAGTGTTGGACTAGATGGTATCCAAGAGATTCGTAATACTATTCATTGAGTAGTTGAATCTAGTATAAGAAGAGGCAAAAGTGGTCGACATAGAAGGAAATGGAGCAAGCTGGAGCAATTCTAACATAAGCATCTAAGTTATCAGATTGGAAGTAGTCAAACCCAAACTAGGAAAGTTGGTTGAAGAAAGGGTGTTGCTCATTTTATAAAGAGTGGAACCCCCGACATAAGGTGTTAAGCATGGAGTTCGGAGTAGAGGATAGTAAAGGAATGTAGTTGTTCACCATTAATCTCATTTACACGAAGTTTGATCATATAAGAAGTGAGTGGTAGGCCGAGATCAACTTGTTAACGAGGCAAGTCCATACTTTGTGAATCAATGCGGACCATATTAAAGAATGTGTGTGAGACAGCATGAAGGGCAACTCCCACTTTGAAGGTTGTGAGATTAAGTAGGGTGAAGGTAGGGAATGAAGGACTCAATGGAGACTATAATAGGAATTCTCATGGAAATCACCGTTGGCAAAATTATCGGAAAATGAGAAATGGCTATTTCACAGATAACTTTGGCTAAAGAGTACCATGGTTCATGCATGCTTGAGAGGAGGAAGATTGGGAAGTGCCACATGAAAAAAAAAAAAACATGCTTAGTTAGTAAGATATTGATGGACGGTGGAGTTAGAATCAAGTAATAAGGAAGTTGTGTGAATGTTTCTCGAGAAAGTAGTAACCATAACATTGCACTATCAAGTAAAGGAAGACAGAGTTAAGACAAAAATAGTCACGACCACTAAACCCAGTTTGTTGATGGGAGATACAATCGAACTAAGACCAAGTCCTGGAAACATGTAGTGGAGAACTCACCTTCATTAAGTGCCTAGTATGACTAGAATGGCGAGTTAGCATCATAAAGAAAGAAGGAATTGTTTGGATCTAGTTTGAGTTGAGCATGGATGTAGACTCTATTTTGTGGTGGGTCATCAAATCTTAACGAGTATTTACATGGAAGGAGAAATTAAGAATGTCTAGTCCTGGAAAGGAGGTCTAGCCTGGTAACTTAACCAAATGAGGCATAGGGATCAAACAATAAAGAGCTTTAGGAGCGAATTGGACAACGGAGGATAAAGGCCTTTTTAGGTAGTGACAATAATACAAGGATGGTAAGAATGGATCACTCTAGAGGGAGCTAAGGATATGATCCTTGACACGAGGAGAAGTTATCTATGTTGTTGAACGTGGAAAGTATTGGTTAGTTGAGACAAGTTCAGCATAAATAAAGTACTGCAGGTGATTTTTGGATATCTAAGTCATGTGAGCATTTGAAGATGCTTTCATGGGGGGTTGTCAAGACTACAAATCCAATGAGAAGTAAATCCTGCTAATCACTTTGAATCAAGGATTAGACTGTTCCAGCGGGTCTCTTAGTGTTTCGACCAAATCATGACGTTGGAGTGGAATACTTGAGTAATGGAGCTAATGGAGGAGTAAATGCATTGAGTCATCCTCTGTAAGAGGTTTCGTTTTGTTCATAAGAAGTGAACTTAACATTAGGATTAAAAATTTGTTGTCATGAAACATTGCTCGGGTGGATTGACCATAGTGAAGTTTGGAATTCTCTAGATTTGGTTAAATGGTGAGTTGGTTTCAGTTGAGGACTTAAGAAGAGGATGTTCAAAATATAATCACACGAGATAAGAGAAATACAAGTGATGTAAGGAATGTTGTGAAGCTTAACTAACGTCTAGTGGAGTATGTGAGGTGTTGGGCAACAACTGTTATTGACTAACTGGACCGCTGGTAGGGATCCTTAGGAACAATATTTCTATCTACTCCCAGACTTGGAAGAACAAGTTTTCCTCTTGGAGATTAAATTGAAGATTAAACGATACCAACATTGTGTAGAGCTCATGGAATATGATTTCAGGTAACCGAGGAGTATGTGGCAAAGAAATAGCCCAAGTCGAGAAATAAAGTTTGATCTAGAGGAAGTTGATGGGTATCATGGTAGAAGTACCCTTAGAAACGAGAGTGCGCCGCGAAAGTTCTAGGATTAAAATGGTACTGCCGGTTGGGCACAAAGAAGGCTTCTAGTCTAGACCACCACTAACCAGTTAAGGTTAAAATAAGAAAATCGCTTGGATTGTAGGTTATCAGAAGAGTTGTGACTAGTTGATCGTGTAAGATGACTTGTATATCCAAAGGACTTATATCGTAGAATTGTGGGAATTATGAAAATTTTAAAAACGCCTCAAAGCCATAACAGGTGTGTTACGATAGAAAGGATTGAGTAATCGCAAATGCTTACAGGGAGATAAAGTCATGGGAGTCATGCGAGCAGAAACAAGATAACAAACGAGTGATCAAATCCATAGATTGGACACATCCATATTTGGTATATGTTGAGTCTAGAAATATATATATATATATATATATACCGACTTTAGAGCACCTCCTTAAGTACAAGTTGAAGCTAAAGACACAAGGACGACTCAGGTTATTTGAATAGCATGACTTGGAAGTTCAATGACTTTCAACAAAGATATTTAGTAAGAAGGCTTTGAAGGAGGATAGATGGAGTGTGTTATTTCGACTCTATGAAACGAGGTCTTAGGGTGAAATGTTAGTTGATTATGATTTAGGAGCAGACGTTATTCACTCAATCGATCCATAACTTATGAGGAAAAAAAAGAAAAAAAAATTGGATGAAGGATTGGAACTATATAGTAGAATTTCGGGGTGTTAAGTAGGAGAGAATATCAGTCTAGTTAGTGGAGAAATTCACTAGAGTTATGACACATGTGAGGTTGGAGAATAATAGAGACGACTTGACATACTTGGAGAAAAATAGCTTGTTAAGGTGTGCAGTTCACGATTAAGTTTTGGCACCAAGGGTATGAGGCATTTGGTAAGCAGTTTTATTTCACTACAGGTTACCATCTGCTGTCAAATGGTTAGTCTGAGAGGACGATTCAGACACTAGAGGACATGTTAGGATCGCTGGTTTGATCACTTGACTTTGGTGGAGTTTGCCTATAACAGTAGGTTGCACTCCTTGATTTAGATGGCCTTTACAAGGCTTTATATGGGCGAAAATGTAAGAAACCGTTGTGCTGGGATGATCCCTCAGATGTAGTAGGTGAAAGGCCACAAATGATTGAGGAGACGATCGGGAAGGTGGCCTTAATCTGAGAGAGAATGTTAGCTGCTCGGAGTCGCCAGAAGTCCTATGCAGGCAGGAGGCGTAGACCGTTGGATTTTGAGGTAGGAGCCCACGTCTGGTCGAGAGTATCGCCTACCCGCGGGGTAAGGAGATTCGGGGTGAAAGGGAAGCAGAGTCCCCGATATATCGGTCCGTTCGAGATTTTGGAGCGAGTGGGCGAGGTAGCCTACAGGTTGGCGCTGCCGCCAGCGTTAGAGGGAGTTCACCTCGTGTTCCATGTTTCACAGTTGAGGCAGTACGTACCCGATCCTAGTCATAGGCTTAACTACGAGGAGTTAGTAGTCGAGCCGGATCACACCTTCAAGGAGCAGCCTTTGAAGGTTCTGGACAGGCGCAGGAAGAGGTTGTGGAACAAGGAAATTCCCCTGGTATTGATTCAGTGGTCTCGCCGAGGTGTCGAGGAGGCGACGTGGAAGATCGAGGCGAGGATGAGCGAGAGTTATCCCGAGCTGTTCCCGGGGTTGTTAGAGGCCTTCCAGGGTGGAGAGTGATAGAGTAGTTCGTAGGTGTTAGACTCGTGTGATCTTGTTTGACTTTGCTTGTTTGATTTGATTGGACATGTTTGACTCTCGTTCTATACGAGTATGGTCTTGTTCATGTGTGTATTGTTGGAATCGTATTTCATTTTCGTAGTTCGATTTAGGTTCGAGGACGAACCCCTTTTTAGGGGGAGAGGGTTGTGAAACCTCGATATATAGTTTCCTTTCTATAAAGTTTCGGGACGAAACTTTCTTAAGGGGGGTAGTATGTAATAATGGGTTCTAATCGGTCTCGTATGGGTCCCGTTTCTTGACTATAAGCTTTTTCGAGCGGGATTGCTAGTAGATTTCTCCTTAAGCAAGCCTTTATCTTTCCCTAGAGATAAATAAATAATTAGTTAAAATTAGCTAGCTAAGATTATCTAACTAGTGTGCGTATCCTAACTAATATACATATATTAACTAGCGTCCACATATATATATATATATACCCATTATATATATATATATACCCGTTAGTTTTGAAGCCATATTTTAAATCATATCTAAACCGGAAATCATATCCTTAATACCTTATATATATATACCCGTTAGTTTTTGAAGCCATATTTTAAATCATATCTAAACCGGAAATCATATCTAAACCAAAAAAAAATAAAAAATCTATCTAGGAAATCTATACGTCTTCTTATAATCAGCCTAGGAGATCATCACTTTCGTCGTTATCTATTGTGCCCAACTGCCCAACTCCACCGCCTTCACCACGTTCCTCCGATTGAGCAGCTCGCGTGGTCGTCATTGATTCCGGATAGGACGCCACGAGAAGCCGAAAGGATCGTCGGAGTTCATCATCGCCGTCGATTGCCGTTGGAGAATACCACTGGTAAGCCTCTATTTTCCCTGTTTTCCTCTTCGTCTGGGTTAGAGCGTCGTCGGGGTAGAGTCCGGGGTAAGGGGTTTAGTTGACTCCACAACTTCGGATCGGAGCGGGTCGTCGTCGACGAGGCCGATCAAGGGAAGCCGCTGTTGCCGTCCATGGTGGTGAACGACAAACACTTGAATCCAGGCAAAGGAGGATTCCGAGGTTTTATACGGAACTTCTATGCTGGCGTGTGAAGTTCTTGAATTAATGGCGGACGGGCTTGAATTCAGCCGAGAATTCAAAAGAGCCGTGAATTGGTACGTCGGCACTGTAATTCACGGGAGCAGTCTGGCACAGGGTTTAGTCGAGGAAGAAGAAGGGGGGGC
The DNA here is from genome assembly GCA_964016875.1 of Fallopia convolvulus. Lineage (NCBI taxonomy): Eukaryota > Viridiplantae > Streptophyta > Magnoliopsida > Caryophyllales > Polygonaceae > Fallopia > Fallopia convolvulus. The sequence continues at coordinate 7,671,226 of OZ024726.1, forward strand.
CCACATAGCTTGGTCAAAGGCGTGGGATTTGACTGGTTAAAATTTGGAAGAGATGAATTATTTTCTTTGGGCTGTTGGGATAGTTAGTGGGCTGGTATTGGACTGATGCGTGGGTTGCTGCTGTTAATTGGAATAAATTGTACTTATTAAATAGTAGTGTTGGGTTAGTTAATGGTTAATGGTGGGTTGGTATTATTAAGTCACCATTAATTTGAATTAAGACAATACTAGACCCGTAATTGTTATGGGTTAATAGTACTTATTAAATAATGATGTACATTAGTATATTTCGTATAGTTCCTCTTTAGGGTAGAAATTGATATATAATAATATATGTATATGTGCGAGTATAATGTAGTAAAAAAAATACAATGGTTGGGTTTGTTTAATAGGTTTAGGATTTATTAGATTGGTAGGTTGGTATTAAGTGGTACGGGATAGTTTATCTACTTTTTAGGGATTCTTTTTATAAGTCTTAGATTGTTTAAGTAAAAGTGATTCCTTAATCGGGTTACTTTGATTCGGCTCGTACTTAATCTAATCTCTCACTTTATAATTCGTTAGGGAATCGTTTTCGCTTGTGTTCTCAATTTCCGTCTTCTTTGAGGATCTTTCATCTCGAGGTAAGTCGTTTTCGACTTGCTCGGTTCTTCTCTATCCTGTTAGATTGTGTACCGTTATTGTAGGGCGGGTTTGGGAACTAGTCCCGAATACCTTTTTAAATTGTTTTGAACTTCTTGAATGGTTGTGTGCGTAAAATGGTTTTGAATGTGTTTTACGGAAGGATATTTTTGGAAATGTTTTCTCTATGTTGGTACCGTTTCCGACACGGCCCATCGTAGTTGGCGTGGAGGAAGAGTTGGCTACGTTGACCCGTGTGACTGGGAAACTGTGCCCCTTCGAAACGAAAATTATTATCTGTGTGTTTTTGGCAAGTGCTCCAGTGGAGGCTTAGCCGGGGTTAGAAGGGAGATTGTGAAGTGGAGTGAGAGGGCCTGCCTCTGCACTCGGCGCAGTGATGAGCGCCTTGGAAGTCGGATTGTGAGATGGAGGAACTGCATTGTTATGAGGTTGTGACTGTAAATGTGTATGTGTCTATGTGTGAATGATTATAACTAATTTAGGTATTGGCCTGTAGAGATATGATTGCGATTGTGGATTTGTATGCTGACTTTAGAAATGTTTTCAAAACGTTCTGCAATTTCCGTATTTTCTCTAGCTTGATAGATTAGACGCTGACCCTTCGGGGAATATTTTTAGTTCCAGGTATGAACCAGGGAGTCGTGCAGGAACCGAGGTCAGATGGCGGGCCGGAGCGGTAAAGAGCGCGTGTCATAGTGGGATGGGTTTTCCGTTATTTTATTTATGATTTTCTAGAATATTGTTTTATTATTACGCTAGAGTTGGTATTATGACTTGCCTTCTGTTTTCATCGAATGAATTTATTGTTGGTAATGATTCGTCAGATTCAGGATATCTATATTTAGGTTTGCGGGAATTCATGCATAACTACGTTTTCAATGTTTTTATTAAAAGAAAGGTTGGATGTTTTATTTTGTTTTCTCGTCGTGCCCGCGTTGCAAGATCCTAAAGTGTAGTTGTCAACCTATTTAATAGTACCTAGTAAGGTCTATTTACTAGTAGCGCTCCGTCGGAATTCGGGGTGTTACATCTACACCCCATCTCCATACTACAATAAGCCCACCCCAGCAGTCTACCACAAACCAGTATACACACCTGCACCATACTACAAGAAGCCCGTGTACACTCCTTCCCCGGTGTACTACAAGTCTCCTGTGTACACTCCATCACCAGTGTACTACAAGAAGCCCGTGTACACCCCATCACCAGTGTACTACAAGAAGCCCGTGTACACGCTTTCTCCAGTGTACTACAAGTCCCCGGTGTACACGCCTTCGCCAGTGTACTACAAGAAGCCTGCTTACACTCCATCACCAATATACCACAAGTCCCCCGTGTACACCCCTTCCCCGGTGTACTACAAGTCTCCAGTCTACACCCCTTCACCAGTGTATTACAAGTCTCCTGCCGTTTACACTCCTTCACCAGTGTACTACAAGAAATCTGTTTACACTCCTTCCCCCGTGTACTACAAGTCTCCTACTCAATCTCCTGTGTACAAGGCTCCAGCTTACACCCCATCACCTATCTACAAGGCATCACCCATCTACAAGACACCAGTTTACACCCCTTCACCAGTGTACGAGAAGCCAGAATACGGTTACTAGAGAAACTATGAAACTTGAGTTTCAAGTTTAGTTTCCTTCTCAATATCTACATCATTAAACCAATTTGTCATTTGAAGCATTTTCAATATAATTTCTAATTCTGTTCCGCAATAATATTACTGGAATGAAATTGTATTACATTAAATTTTTGGTCAAATACAAAAGTGAATTCTCCAATTGTTCATATGCATTCCTTTATTATACTAATTCTGAGTTTGTCAATCATATACTCCTTCTGTTTCGTAATGTAAGGAGTTTTTAACTCCAAAATAATTTTCACAATGCAAGTCTCTTTTTATTCATAATGCTAAAACATTTCAAAAATAACACATTTATTTAACCTTTTTATAATATATCTAGTTTCAAGATGCATCGAAAATATAAATTCATTTAAAACACATTGAAAATATAATCTAATTCATAAAATAATATAAAATTAAATTATCCTTTTTACTATTTTAAGCTTGTCTTTAAAAATATGAAAAGTTAAAAAACCCTCTTAAATGACTAATTAAATTGATCAAAGTTCACCTGAATTTCAATCAAAATCACAATCCATGACAAAATATTTGAACTCTCAACTTCCATGAATCGTTCAACACGTCTCAATGTCAAGGATGGTAGTATATGTGCACAATGAACATAGGCCGATGAGATAATTTTGGAGAAACAAAATTATTTTCTTAGATAATTATAATTGATCTTAAAGTAATTTGATTAATTATAATTTTAGAGAAAAAAAATGTCTCTTATGAAAACTGTACAAAATATATAATTTAACGAGTTTGGAAATAAATATCACTAATTTGTTATAATATTTTAATTGAATCGGATCTCATTAATAAAGTCAAGTTCAAGTAAATCGGCTATTAGTGTGATACTATGCGTTTAATTTGTATTCATCATTTTGAGGTCCATATGCATGACTTTATGTGATTGTATTCATATTTTTGAATTGCTTGTTCATTTCTTTCCATATTACATTTTACTCATGTTTATAAGTCGCATATTCATATTTTTATATTATTGTATTTACGAAACTTTCCTAATCTTATATCTCTTTATCATGCTTATAGAGTTGCAAAATCATATTTTTAAGTTGCATATTCATAAAATTGAGTAACTTAAAAGAATGAATATGCAATTTCAAAACATAAATATAACCATACAAAATCATGCATATACAACTCAAAATCATGAATACAAATTGTACGCACGGTATCACAATAATAGTCGTTTGACTTGAATCTAAATCCCCATCACTATATACAAGATATAATATTTCTACTCATATATGATATGCAATATTTTAGGTCAAGTGAGGAGAGTCCCTATGGTAAGGCGAAACACTTGTTGTGAGGATATATTTAATTTATCGGATTTACCTCCTTTACATGTATTGGAAGATCAAGATTTGTTTATTTTTTATTTTCAAATTTTCAATTTTCAAAATTTATAAAAAAAAATTTAAAAATTTAAATTTTTTTTTTAAATTTATACATTTTTTTATTTTTTATTTTTCTTTTTTAAAAAATATTATAAATCTTAAATATGCTAGTTAATTTTTTTTATTTACTATGATTTTATTTTTTATATTCGACGAGTTCAGTTTTTCCCTGTTATAAGTTCACGTTTATGTGTTTTGAGTTCATTTTCATATAATTAGATTTTCACAAAACTAAAAATATTTTTTTTAAAAAGAAACATTATTGTTTTTAAAATTTCCAAATTAATTTTCTTCTTTCAAAATAATTATTATAAATCTTAAATAAATTAGTTAATTTAATAAAAACTAAGGGTTCATTTTTAATATATTAAGATTTTATTTTGTATAGTCTATGAGTTCATATTTTTATAACATTTTTTTGTTCCATGTGTTCACTTTTCATATAATCAGATTTTCAAAAAAAAATTAATTTTTCAATTTATTTTATAAAACAAACTTATAACCCATCAATATAGTTTTTCATTTTTATAAACTAAGAGTGAGTAACTTGAAAGGATATAATAAATATGCAACTCAAAAACATAAATACAACCATACCAAATCATGCATATACAACTCAAAATCATGAATATAAATTGAAGGCACGGTATCACAATATAGTCGTTTTACTTGAACGTAAATCTTTATCAAAATATATAAGATTTAGTGTTTCCACTCATATATAAGATATAATATGCAATGTTTTGGGTTAAGTGAGGGGAGTCCATATGGTTTGGCGAAAATCTTGTGGTGAGAACAAATTTAATTTATTGGATTTACCTCCTTTATATATTTTGGATGAACATGATTTTTTATTTTTTAGTTTTAAAATTTGAAATTTGAAATTTTTTGAAATTTTAAAGTTTCTACATTTTTAAAAATTATAATATTTACTAATTTTTTAGTTTTTCATTTTAAAAAATTTTAAAATTAATTTTGTTTAAAATATCATAAATCTTAAATATGGTAGTTAATTTTTTATACACTATGGTTTTATTTTTTGAATACTAGGAGTTGATCTTTATATATTGAGTTCAATATTTATATCCAACGAGTTCACTTTTTCTTTATTATAAGTTCACGTTTATGTGTTTTGATTTTATTTTCATTTAATTTGATTTTTACATAACTAAAAAATATTTAAAAAAACATACATTAATTTATTTTACGATTTTCCCAAATTAATTTTTTTCTTACAAAATAAACATTATAAATTGTAAAGATAGAAGTTAATTTATTAAAAACTAAGAGTTCATTTTAATATATCAAGAATTCATTTGGTACATGTGAGTGGTATCCCCATTGACTTCTGTCGTAACATTCCCCCTCGCCCGTTCATGACCCACCACCTCTCCCCCTAGGTGGGTTAGGTTGAGGCTGTGGATTTGCGGGGGTTTGTGCCTATGCTAGGTAGGCATCGTGCACTTGCAAGGGGTGACCTTAGCCTTTGCTTTCCAATCTACCTTGGCCTTAGTTCTTTCTTGCCTTGTAGTATCAACGTGAACTTTACCCGTGGTCCAAGAACTTTGATTTGTGGCGTACTTGGCGTATACCTCTTTGGTGATCATCGTGGAGAAGGCTTCGTACGTCCTCGACGACTTCTTGAAAATGTAGGTCTTGAAGGGCACAAAAGTACAACTACCCATCATCATGTCTCGAGCAGACGTGTCTTCTACGTGGGTGATCTTCTCCAAGATGGTGGTGAATCTTGTGAAGAAGACCCCGAGCATCTCATCTTCGCCTTTGTCAATACCCTAATATTCGTGCATGTTCTTCATAGCATGCATTTAAGTGATAGTTTTAGGACATATTTATGTTTAAAACTTAATTAGTTTCTTGCTTTTTGCTTTGTTTTTGTAGTTTTGCATTTTGGTGTCTACTCTTGTGCTTTACTGTTTTTTGGTCTTTATGAGGAGCAAGGATTCGTTACACGGGGTTCTAAGTCGTCTTAAGTTGGAGGATTCATAATTGGAGATGTTTAATTGTATTTCAAAGGATATGCAAGTCACTTTTGGTGATCATTAAAGCCCAAGAGGTTGTGCGAAAAGAACGCTTAAATCTAGGTCATGCATTGTAGTTGTTGTTTCGACACCTCTATCTTGTAAGGTTTCGTTTGAGAGATTTAGTGATCGTATTAAGCTGGTTTTGATATCATTGGAAAGCTAATTCAAAGATCTACATGTCATGTTTGTAATCCGAGTCCAAATTATAAATCGAATGGGGTGAAAATAGCCTTTGAAGTGCCACCTGAATCTTGAACTGAGGGTAGAGCACAACCTGGTTCATGAGAGCGCGACGTCGCTAAAGATCCCAAATCGCATGATTTCGTAAGAGATTAGGGTGCGAGCGGGGACGCGGAGAATGACCGCGCTCCACATACCAAGATTGCGCCCGACTATTTCTACACTGGTGATGTGCGACAACACAAGATTTCTTTATTTTATGTCCTTTTATGTATTTTTGGATAGTTCTATGTGTGAGATATTATATTTCTAAGATTAAGTTAGGATATTAAGTCTTTATTTTTTTATCTTTTATTGTTGTCAACATTGCAACATTGGATTAGTATTTGCAACTGAGAGCTTTTCCAAGGGAGACTTTGAACCTAAGTTGTAAGTCTTAATTTCTATTATGCATTGTTAAATCTTTTCTGTGTAATTAGTTTATTGAAGTTGTGGATTACATAATATTGTGAGGTTCTATTGATTCTCAACAAATTTGAGTAGGATTTATCCCTTTGCTTCAATTGAATAAGGTTTGTCTAGGGTTTTGTTATATTGATCACCTAATAAGAGATCTAGATTAATTTACAATTAAAACCATTAAGAACTTGTAGGAATTAATTGGTTAAAGTAGGATCTATACTTAATTAGGACCTATTGGTTTGATTAAGAATAGAAGAGGTTAAATTCACAAATAACTTGAATGTTTGGTTGCTTTAAGGAATTTGTCTCTATCGATACTTGAAACTTTATGCTATTGTTTAATTGAATCTAGAAGGTCTTCTAGGTTGTTGAATTATTAGGGTTGTTAGTCTGGTAGTTCTAATACCTAAAACTGAAGTTTGGAATAGAAATTCACGGTAGATTATTCAAGAAAAGTGAGAAGCAAGAGAATAAATGATCAATAATCATATTCATAACGGATGTTAACTAGTTAAACATTTCCTCTCATACTTTATACTCACGAACATAATTGTGTTCATATTTTGATTTTAATTTGCATGTTAGATTTAGATACACATTCAAACCATTAAAACCTACCTTTTTATTATATTACTTGGCACAGAAGTAAAGACACAAATACTTAAGTCTCTATGAGATCGACCCCTTGCTTACCAACTTTACTAAGTTAGGTTTCTTTGATAGGCATTAACGACTGCAAAAATACCTTATTAGTTCTACGTGCGCTTTCTCGCCCTACTGAAATGGGCCATGAACTCTGTTAAGTGTTCGAATGATACAATTGTCTTGAGCTAGATGCTTATGAACCAAGTCAAGGCTGTTTTTTGATGGGTAATGTTAGTTTTAGTTAGTGTTGTTAGTTGAAGGTTAGATTCGGCTCTTGTAGACCCCGAAGGGTAATCAAGACGATTGAGTAGACCCCGAAGGGTAATCTCATGATTAGACCCGAAGGTAATCTCGTTGGGTGTAGACAACAAGGGTAATCACCGCCGAATAGTGTTAGTTTATGTTAAAAACACAAGTTAAAACTTCAAAAACATAAACAAACATGACTTGACTAGATATGACAACGAGTCACGGGATGAGATCCCGCTTTCCTTCAACGTTTATTGCCCCTATTAATATGCCAAGGGTATAACCACAATAACGTTGTGAAATAAAATGTTGCTATACAATGAACATGTGGCAAGCATGTATCATCATTGCATATATACACACCTCGTTCTTCAATAAGTGTCTTGTAATGTGATGTGGAACACTCAAACACAATTCTCGTGATTTTTGTAGAACTCACGAAACCTCTCTAGAGAACAACTTCTCGAACTCCCATAAGAGAGGCATCCAACCTCTATTTATAGGCAAGAGGATGGGCGGTTATGGAAATAGAAATTGGAAGTTATTTTGTTGAGAAATTTAAGGAGGAAAACAAGGAGGATTAATAGGAAGTTTGTTATAACTAACTTGGTAACTTCTCTCAACACACTTTTGAATTTCAAATCCATCCTTATCCAAAACTCAAGGCAAAAGCCTAAAATGGCCCATGAGGCGCGCGACCCAAAACCAAGGGGAGCTAGCTTTGAGCTAGCTTGTCGCGCCCACACTCTCGAGACATGAAATGTGTATCTTGTCTCTACGAAGCTTGTTGATGCTTTCGCGAAGCCAAAAGGTCAACGCCCTAGCTCAAACCAAGCTAAAACCAAAAATAGCTCATAACGTGAGCTAGCTTAAAACCGATGTTCCAAGCTTTGGTTAGCTCTCAAATTTTTCCACATAGTCCTTGAGCTTTATTTCTCAATCTAGGAATCATAACATATCCAATCAATTGCATGAATATGGCCATACACGCAAGTCAACCAAAACTAGCCTCGTAGGCGCACCTCGGATTGTCGCACATGCTGCGCGCTTGCAACGCTGCATCGGCGCGCCAGCGCTAGTGCCTCGGCACTTGGCGCGCGCCTACTGGTGCGTCTTGGCGTGCCACGCCGACGCTTAGTGCTCTGCGCATTTCGAGGTTCAAGTCCCCTCGTTCCATGGCCAGCCCTAGGACGAGAACCTCAAAACCGGTTCTAACGATCAAGGCGCGCCTCTAGCGCCCTTGCATCGATGCCAACACCGATCCACCCATGATTCCTACAACTCTTTCAACCCTTGGAAATACTATTGGGCCGATCACTAGGTCGTGCCTCCCGCACGCCCCAAGCCTAAGCGATACCCTTAGTAATTCCCACACTTATCCATTCATGATTCACCCAAATGGATTGATGACTTTCACAAATCACCAACATTCCTCCCCCATTTGTGCAACGTCATAAACTTGAACTTTTATGAAAAAAACTCTATGTATAGAAATAAATGTCCGTAGACTTGAATTTATAACTTGTAAAAATTACAATCATGCACTAAAGAATCGTGGTGTTCTAAGAATTGAACCACATCAACTTGTCTAAGTACACGTCGTAAGAATTACACATGAGTTTCTTAGCGTATACGTGATATCCTTGACGCATTTGTAAAGGCTCTTTCGTGCCATATCTTTTCACATATGCTTTAGTCGAGTCATCCTTTGAACTCTAACTTGGAAGAAGCCTTACACTTCCACATATGCATAGTTGAGTTTTCTAACGTGCCCTACATAGCAATTTCCAAAAACTCATTAATGAAAACTTGTTTCAAAACTAGTTTCATGTAGGCTAGAGCAAATACCTTGATGGGAATTTAGTACGCTCTCCAACTCCATGACTTTGGCTTTCCTCATTGAATTCAGCCCACACCTTTCGATGAGGGGGAATTGGGTGTCCAAATCTTAGAGTTTATAAGGATTTTAACCCCATCCCTCGTGATGCCTTAGACACCAAATCTTTTGCCAAACTCTTGGTCAAGTGATCGGCAAGGTTATTGTGTGTACGAACAAAGACAACCGAGATGACTCCATGGGTGATCAATTCTCTAATGGAACTATGCCTCACACCAAGGTGTCTTGACTTCCCATTATACACATGGCTATAGGCCTTCACCAACATGTTGTGACTATCACAAAAGATAGCAATGGGGGAAATCGGCTTTGGCCACAAGGGGATCTCACTCACGAGATTCCTAAGCCATTCCGCATCCTTGCCCGCCGAGGCAAGAGCAACAAACTCCGATTCCATTGTCGAAGTCGTTATGCAAGATTGCTTCTTGGATGCCTAAGAAATTGTGCCACCACCCAATAGGAATACCCAACCCCTTGTCGACGAGTGGTCTTCCATATTGGTGATCCAACTTGCATCGGTATAACCTTCTAAAGTAGAAGGAGAACCCATGTATACAATACCATACGTCATTGTTCCTTTCAAATAACGAAGCACTCTCCTTAGAGCGTTCCAATGACTAGCACTTGGTCGACTTGTGTATCGACTCAATTTGCCCACGGAATATGCTATGTCAGGGCGTATACTCGTCATTGCATACATTAAGAACCCTATAACTTGCGAATACTCAAGTTGTGACATTGGTTCTCCTAGGTTAGGAAGGAGTTTGTCACTAGGATCCATAGGCGTGCTCACAGGCGTGGATTTATCACAATTAAATCGTTTCACCACTTTCTCAATGTAATGGGATTGTGTTAGGGTCAAGCCCTTATCATCCCTCAATATCTTAATTCCTAAGATCACATCGGCCTCTCCAAGATCCTTCATGGAGAATTTAGTAGACAAGAATTCTTTCGTCTTATCCACTATCATTTGGTTTGTACCAAATATAAGCATGTCATCAACATATAGACATATTATAACTCCTTGACCAGAATTATCAAACTTGCTATATACACACTTATCTGCTTGATTTATCTTGAAACCATAGGCCAAGATTACTTCATCAAACTTATTATGCCATTGTTTAGGCGCTTGCTTAAGTCCATAAAGAGATTTGATCAAACGACATACCTTATGTTCTTGTCCTTCCACTACGAATCCTTCGGGTTGCTTCATGTAAACCTCTTCATCCAAGTCTCCATTGAGGAACACCGTCTTTACGTCCATTTGATGGATGACAAGACCATGAATGCTTGCTAAGGCAATCAAGAGTCTTATCGTGGTAATTCTTGCCACGAGGGTATAGGTGTCAAAATAATCGACACCTTCTTTTTGTCTAAAGCCTTGGATAACCAATCGAGCCTTAAACTTATCAATGGACCCATCGGCCTTCATCTTCCTTTTGAAGATCCATTTACACCCTAATGGTTTGCATCCGGGTGGAAGGTCCGACAACTCCCATGTGTTGTTACCAACAATGGAATCCATCTCATCATGGATTGCTTCTTTCCAAAATGAAACATCTTGAGAAGTCATGGCCTCGTTGAAGGTCTTAGGATCCTCATCCATATGAAAATATGAAATTCTTTGACCCTCATTTTCTCTAGATCCTTCAACCAAGAACATCTCAAAGATGGGCTCACGAGACTTTTGTCACTCCGCAAGTGCATCGCGCACTCGCCGCCGCTTACGCCATCGAGCCCTCGGCGTCGACGCAACAGCGCCACTCGTGCCAAGCAACGCTACAGTTTCGTCCTCATCGTCACTAGGCGCGCCGACGTCCTCATCCTCGATCCCCGCATCCTTGCGCTTTGGCGATCTAGCTCCTTCACTCGGGTTTGATCCCTCGAGCATCGGCGCCATGCCGGTATCATCACCACTCGATGTCAAGGGCGCATCTTGCGACGCCCCTTCAGACGTGCCTTGTGTCACGCCTTGTGGCGCGGCGACACGAGACATGGATCGAGTGATCCTCGGTCCAAGCGCCGAAGTTGGCTCTTCCTTGGTTTCCATTGGATCCGAGGATGGGTCGATTTCTTCTCGGTCCTTTTCTCTAGGCCTCGGACTAGATGTGAATCTAGTCTCATCGAATATTGCATCACGCGATTCTAGCACGGTATGAACCGAAATGGCATGATTAGGCTCTATCACAAAGAACCTATAGGCATTAGAGTTATGAGCATATCCAATAAAGATGCACTCAACACCCTTGTCTCCCAATGTCTTACGCTTAGGGTCCGTTAGTCTAACGACCGCACGATATCCCCATATACGAAGAAAATGAAGACTATCTTTTCTTTTGAACCACAACTCGTAAGGTGATTGGCGAATTCGACTACTAGGCACTCTATTCAAGATATAGTTGGTCGTAAGCATCCCTTCACCCCAAAAGAGTTCTTCAACCCGGAGTAGGACAAAATGGCATTTACCATGTCCTTAAGCACACGATTCTTTCGTTCCACCACCCCATTTTGTTGAGGGGTATATGGAGTCGTTGTCTCATGGATTATACCACAAGACTCAAAGTACTCCTTGTCCATATATTCACCACCACGATCGGTTCGTAGTCTTTTGATCTTATGACCGGTTTGCAATTCTACTTCGGTTTTATATGCCTTGAATCTATCAAGTGCCTCACTCTTAGAATGAACAAGATAGATATAGAAATACCTTGAGTAGTTATCAATAAACATTATGTAATAACGCTTTTGACCCAACGATGGTGTTGCATGCAAATCCCCCAAGTCCGAGTAGACTAGCCTTAGGACTCCTTCCTCTCTTTCAATCTTCTTGAAAGGAAGCCTTGTTATTTTGGTTAGCAAGCAAGTTTTTCACTTTTCTTTTGTAGGTTCAATGTTAGGAATAACTTGATCCTTCTCCATATCCACCATGCGTTTCATGTGGACATGCCCTAACCTCGCGTGCCATAGATCGTAAATCGAATCTTGTGACACCACCATGTAATCATACATAACTTTATTATTATTGATTACATTAAGTAGGATCATATTGTTCTTATAGTGGCCGAATCCTACAAATATTCCAGCCCTACTTATAACAAGACGATCGGCCTCGAAGACCAATCGATATCCCAATTTATTCAAAACGCCACCACTTACAACATTTTTCCCTATGTTGGGTGCGTATAATACATTATGTAGAATAAGTTCCTTCCCACTTGTAAAGTGTAGAAGCACGTCTCCCTTGCCTAAGACTGGATTCGTTGACTCGTTTCCCATGTAGAGAACTAGACCGTCCTCCACATCCTTCATGTGCTTGAACCATCTTTTGTCCATGCACACATGTGTGGTGGCTCCCGAGTCAAGCCACCAATTTAGATTCTCATCCTTCAAGACAAGACATTCATCAATCTTAGATACACTAAACAATGAATCATTTTTAGATAAACCAAATTCCATTGGCTTACCTTGCTCGTGGCTTGCGCCCGAGCCCGATTTAGGCGTAGATGCGCCCTTGTCCTTACGCACGGGTTTGGCCTCGCAATCCCGTTTCATGTGACCAACCTTGCCACAATTCCAGCATGTCCCTTTATCCTTTTCCTTGGAACTACGCTTCTCGCCTTTGCTTATTTTACCACCCTTGGACCGCTTGGGCCACTTAGCGCTCTTGGCGCCCTTGCCCTTGTGTTTAGCCGCCTCTATGATGTTAACCGAATGGGAGGACTTGTCCTCATTCTTCTTCCCTTTATCGTTCGTTTTGAACTCTTCCTCAATCCGAAGATGAGATCAAAGTTGGACAAGATTCATGTCCTCCTTGGAATGTTTGAGAAGATGTTTTGCCTCTTTTCACGAAGGAGGCAACTTATCCACTATGGATGAGACGCCGAAATTCTCGTCCATAGCAATTCCATGTTGGGTAAGTTGACCCAATATGCGAACCAATTCATGGTATTGATCCATCACCGGTCTAGACTCCACCATCTTATAGGTGTTGAAGTTAGATACTAGGAACTTCTTAGACAAAGCATCTTCGGCCAAATATTTCCCTTTGAGTCCCACAAACCATGAGCGGACTCGTAATTTTGATACAAATCGAAGAGGGAGTCCGCCATTCCATTTAGGATATGGCCACGACATATATAATCGTCGTTCTCCCATTTACCATAACGCCTATGTTCGAGCGCTATGGCTTGCCTTTCTTTGTCTTTTCCTCGGTCTCATCATCGACCACATCCGGTATGGGGAGTGGTATCTCTGGGCACGGCGTTGCAAGCACGTACACCACTTTTAAAGAAGTAAGCAAGAAATGCATCTTCTTTTGCCATCGTCGGAAATCCTGCCCCTCAAATTTTTCCAGTTTTACAAACTTAGAGGCCATCTCCTTGATCGATGACTCACTCGTTTTTGCCATTATCAATCACCTTGCAAGTAAAAAAACCAACAAAAACTAAAACAATAAATAAACGTTGAAGATTGTTAGTTTTAGTTAGTGTTGTTAGTTGAAGGTTAGATTCGGCTCTTGTAGACCCCGAAGGGTAATCAAGATGATTGAGTAGACCCCGAAGGGTAATCTCGTGAGTAGACCCGAAGGTAATCTCGTTGGGTGTAGACCAAGAGGGTAATCACCGCCGAATAGTCTTAGTTTATGTTAAAACACAAGTTAAAACTTCGAAAACATAAACAAACATGACTTGACTAGCTATGACAACGAGTCACGGGATGAGATCCCGCTTTCCTTCAACGTTTATTGCCCCTATTAATATGCCAAGGGTATAACCACAATAACGTTGTGAGATAAAATGTTGCTATACAATGAACATGTGGCAAGCATGTATCATCATTGCATATATACGCACCTCGTTCTTCAATAAGTGTCTTGTAATTTGATGTGGAACACTCAAACACAATTCTCGTGATTTTTGTAGAACTCACAAAACCTCTCTAGAGAAAAACTTCTCGAACTCCCACAAGAGAGGCGTTCAACCTCTATTTATAGGCAAGAGGATGGGCGGTTATGGAAAGAGAAATTGGAAGTCAATTTGTTGAGAAATTTAAGGAGAAAAACAAGGAGGATTAATAGGAAGTTTGTTATAACTAACTTGGTAACTTCCCTCAACAAACTTTTGAATTTCAAATCCACCCTTATCCAAAGCTCAAGGCAAAAGCCCAAAATGGCCCATGAGGCGCGCGGCCCAAAACCAAGGGGAGCTAGCTTGTCGCGCCCACACTCTCGAGACATGAAATGTGTATCTCGTCTCTACGAAGCTTGGTGATGCTTTTGCGAAGCCAAAAGGTCAACGCCCTAGCTCAAACCAAGCTAAAACCAAAAATAGCTCATAACGTGAGCTAGCTTAAAACCGATGTTCCAAGCTTTGGTTAGCTCTCAAAATTTTCCACATAGTCCTTGAGCTTTATTTCTCAATCTAGGAATCATAACATAGCCAATCAATTGCATGAATATGGCCATACACGCAAGTCAACCAAAACCAGCCTCGTAGGCGCGCCCCGGATTGTCGCACATGCTGCGCGCTTGCAACGCTGCATCGGCGCTCCAGCGCTAGTGCCTCGGCACTTGGCACGCGCCTGCTGGTGCGTCTCGGCGTGGCACGCCGACGCTTAGTGCTTGGCGCATTTCGAGGTTCAAGTCCCCTCGTGCCATGTCCAGCCCTAGGCCGAGAACCTCAAAACCGGTTCTAACGATCAAGGCGCGCCTCTAGCGCCGTTGCATCAATGCCAACGCCGATCCACCAATGATTCCTACAACTCTTTCAACCCTTGGAAATACTATTGGGCCGATCACTAGGTCGTGCCTCCCGCACGCCCCAAGCCTAAGCGATACCCTTAGTAATTCCCACACTTATGCATTCATGACTCACACCAAATGGATTGATGACTTTCACAAATCAACAACAGGTAGTAGGAAAAACCCTAACAAATATTGCGTTGTTAATTATAGGAGTTTATGCTCATTTGGACCATTAAGTAGTTGATGTGGTCCTCATGATCAGTGTTCGATTTGTAATGTTCCATTTGTGGCTTATGAAAGCCTTTGTGCATTTGCTTTCCCTATATTTCCTCAAAGAATGTAGATAGGCTAGCATCCCCACGTGGACCCTCTATAGTCCCTTAACCACCTACACCACAGACCTCCCAGAACGGTGTGATCTAGAGCTCACTGAGATGTACATAGGATCACATTGATGGATCCTAGTTTGCGAGCCGTTGGTAAACGCAGTCTATAACTCGACGTGAAAAGCCTCGAGTGCGTATCCGGGTTTATAACTCGACACGTATGAAGGAATGTAATCTTGATGATGTTCTTGGGGAGGAAAGGGCGCGTTCCTAAGATAGTTCTTCTCGTACCCCTGATAGGGATTCCAAGCTTGTGCCACGTAAGTTGTGGGGCCTACTGCCATGAGTTGTCTCCCACCACCAGATAAGTCCACCCTAGTGGCACACCATATGGCCAGACTAGTTATTGGTCGGATCTTATAGTTCTAGTTCGGTGTACCCTCGGGAGCGCGTTGTTAGAGTGTTATGGGAATAAATTGTTGGAACAAGCCATTTGAGTGAAGAAAATTTTGATGTCAGACCTTTCTAGGATGATAAAGTCCCCACCGTCAACGCTAGTGTTGGAACCCAAAATAAACGAGTGCTAGAAATAGGGACCTAAACTAAGATAAAATCAGGCCTGTAGAAGATTCAATCTTATTCTGCCCGTGGAATGTCTCATGCGCACTAAAAACATATTTTACAGTTTGATTGTTTGAGCTTTTTCAGATTATGTGCGTTCTTTCCCTTACTCTTGATCTTGTACTTAGCTTTTACAGATTTATTCTAAGTGTTTTCTCTCTCAGAAATAACGGTTTGGAACCTTTTAGGATTCCCTCTCGTGAATAGCGCGCTTCTTCAAAATATTTCAACATATCGGGAGTCTATTAATAAGAGGTTATCTTTAAGTTAGAGATGTTTTTCGACCCTTGGACACTTCTCTTTCTTTAACTATATATAGTGTTGGGAAAGGTCAAAAGTTAGACTTCTATGGATAGCATCTTTAAGACAATCATTAAAACATAGTAGCATCCACTAAAACAATAATTAATCTAAAATTAAGTCCAACAAATTAGAAATTAGGGATAGATATCTCAATTCGAATTAATAAATTAGGAAGGGATAAAAGAGAAATTAGGGATTTAGAAGTTGTTGCTCGAATTCATGTATAAATATGCATTAATTTAAAAAAAAATGGAAATCTGAGCCACTATTTTTATCTTCTCCCACCCAAAATGAACACGAACAAATGATACATGTTAAATTTCATGATACAAAAAAAATATATCTTTTGACTTCTATAATTTTCAGTTATCACTTCGTAGGTTTTCAAAGAGGTGGGATTTTACATTAGGAGACATAATATGGAGCTATTTAACATAAAGCTTCGATTCAGACTTAAAAATTTATCATTGTTAATTCTTTTGTTCAGTTGGCCGGCGAGTGTGAATTTTTGCATGTCAGACCACTAGTTGGTGATGGAGCTATAATTAACATAAAGCTTTAGACTTAAAATTTCATCATTGTTAAATCTTCTGTTCAGTTGGGTTAACCATATATCAATTTTGCATTTGCACCATCTTCGTACACATTTAATGCATATATGTAAGAAGTGAAATCAAATACTCTCACAAAATATATACTACATTCGAGCCAAAAAAAAATATATATATATTAATTATATGAAGAAAATATCTATATTACCTTTCCTGTTATGTAAGTTAAGCTACCTTTCCTATTAATTATATGAAGAAAATATATATCTATATTACCTCTTCAATCTAACTGTGAATTTGCAAGTCAGACCACTAATTGAAATTATTATATATGTTAAGTGTTAAACGAGAATGAGCGGGAACAGAGCTAAACAAAACAAAGAAGACATGGTCCATTATTAGATAAATAACATATGCCCAAAACAAACAAACATGTAGGAGAAGGTGCTTCCCAACTCTAGAAGACATGCCTGACGTGGTTACCATTTAGTTTCCCAAAAGAGAATTATTCATATGAAATTAAAAAAAAAATTAACACCAATGTCTAAGCCTCCAAAAATAATATATAAAGGCAAGGGAACAAAGGATTATGCATCTCATCATCTCATTGTTCTCATCTTAGTTGAGTAATCTAAACAGAATTCAACATGGCAATCAAGAGCTCCTCCCTTTTGTCCTCTTTTTTATTCTTGGCTCTAGTTGCCCTTGCATTTGCTGATTACTATGGTTATACTTCCTCTTCTCCAGTTTACAAATCACCTATCTATACTCCCTCTCTTGAATACAAATCTTCATCCGTCTACTCTCCCTCTCCTAAATATAAGACTGCACCTGTCTACACCCCATCTCCATACTACAATAAGCCCACCCCAGCAGTCTACCACAAACCAGTATACACACCTGCACCATACTACAAGAAGCCCGTGTACACTCCTTCCCCGGTGTACTACAAGTCTCCTGTGTACACTCCTTCACCAGTGTAGTACAAGAAGCCCGTGTACACCCCATCACCAGTGTACTACAAGAAGCCCGTGTACACGCCTTCTCCAGTGTACTACAAGTCCCCGGTGTACACGCCTTCGCCAGTGTACTACAAGAAGCCTGCTTACACTCCATCACCAATATACCACAAGTCCCCCGTGTACACCCCTTCCCCGGTGTACTACAAGTCTCCAGTCTACACCCCTTCACCAGTGTATTACAAGTCTCCTGCCGTTTACACTCCTTCACCAGTGTATTACAAGTCTCCTGCCGTTTACACTCCTTCACCAGTGTACTACAAGAAATCTGTTTACACTCCTTCCCCCGTGTACTACAAGTCTCCTACTCAATCTCATGTGTACAAGGCTCCAGCTTACACCCCATCACCTATCTACAAGGCATCACCCATCTACAAGACACCAGTTTACACCCCTTCACCAGTGTACGAGAAGCCAGAATACGGTTACTAGAGAAACTATGAAACTTGAGTTTCAAGTTTAGTTTCCTTCTCAATATCTACATCATTAAACCAATTTGTCATTTGAAGCATTTTCAATATAATTTCTAATTCTGTTCCGCAACAATATTACTGGAATGAAATTGTATTACGTTAAATTTTTGGTCAAATACAAAAGTGAATTCTCCAATTGTTCATATGCATTCCTTTATTATACTAATTCTGAGTTTGTCAATCATATACTCCTTCTGTTTCGTAATGTAAGGAGTTTTTAACTCCAAAATGATTTTCACAATGCAAGTCTCTTTGTATTCATAATGCTAAAACATTTCAAAAATAACACATTTATTTAACCTTTTTATAATATATCTAGTTTCAAGATGCATCGAAAATATAAATTCATTTAAAACACATTGAAAATATAATCTAATTCATAAAATACTACTCCTTTCGTATAAGTCTACTTGTCTTTTTAAAGTTGGACACATATATTAAGAAAATTTTGAATTAGACAAAAATGCCCTCAATTAAATGTTTACTTTATACATCGAAAATAAAAATGGAGTAAATTTAGTTTAATTTTTCATTAAATGTAAGGGGTTAAAGTGGAAAAGTTGGGTCCAACATATGTAAAAGGATAAGTTCTTTTGAACAAAATATTAAGTCTAAAAAGACAAATAGACTTATACAAAGGGAGTATAAAATAAAATTATCCTTTTTACTATTTTAAGCTTATCTTTAAAAACATGAAAAGTAAAAAAAAAAACCTCTTAAGAAATGGAAATAGTATTTGTTAGCTAAGAGAAAGATAATAAATTTATTAGATGTTAAAAGTTGTAATCTACAATTTATAAGATGTAATGGGGTAGATGAATAAATCTTCAAATATATTTGAATCATTAATATCATAAGTTTTTAGTATCATAGGAAGTTGACGTTAATCTATCTACACTACTATAGAAGTTTAATAAGGAGTTAAGGTTTAGAGTCCGGAACCTAAAACCACCCGTAAAATATCCCATATTCCGCTAAACCACCCCGAATATAACTATTTATTTTTAACCACCCATAAAACACCCTCCGCTAGCTAAATACCACCTTCCGTTACTTGGCCCGTTAAAAAATGCGAAAAACCCAAAAATACCCTTGTCTTTATATGGGAACCCTACTTCTTTGCCTTATACGCCGCCATGGATGGGGTTTCACAAGCTGCATATCTTCTCTGCCCCCATCAAAGTCTAGAAATTCATCAACAAAATTGATTGTTTTGAACACCTCTAATACAGCTACTATATTTCAAATCAACACAACAAGAATTTTTATAAAAAGACAAACAAATGGATATTCTAGCATCTAATGTTCTCAAGAACAACAAAAGCCAACTCAATCATGGATCCTTTATTCTATTAACAAGAATCGAACAAGAGAGGATTTCATTACAGAGAAATTAGAAGAATTGATTTACAATTTGCTGAGATAACTAACTCTCTGCCTTTACACTATTGAAGCTGGATTATCACTAACAACTGTGCACCCCTATTTTAGTTGGGATGGGCGATCAATTCACAAATCAATGTGATCACATGGGCAAGGGTTGGGGGTTAGATGGTCACGCCATTGACAAGTACTCACACCCAAAAACAATTAAAAAGAAAACTAACCGTCTTTTTCTTTGGGGAATTTCGTGGAACATCTAACCTCCCAGTTTTCCGAGGGCGGAGAAATAAAGGCTTTCCAGATCTCGGAGAAAGCACGGATGATGGCGTCGAGATGACACGGAGAATTGAGTTGGAGAAAGCAGGCGAGGAGCTCCCGCATATCTCATTTGTCAAAGATCTCCTTCTCGAAGATCATGTGAAGCATGGAGTGCTTGAAATCGAGGTACAGATCGTCGGAGTCCTTGACAACGGCGAACATCTCGGCGAGCCTGGAAGCGTAATTGGAAGGCCTCAGCGGAGGCCGGGCGTCGGGATCGGGAGGGCGATCGTAGGACGGATCTCGGGAGGGTGGAGGATCGGAGGAGGCGACATTGAGGTTGTCGGAGGAGGGTTCGAGTTTGGGGAGGGGTTGCCTTGAATGAGAATTAGGGTTCCCATATAAGGCAAGGGGTATTTTTGGATTTTTTGCATTTTTTAACGGGACAAGTGACGGAATGTGGTATTTAGCTAACGGAGGGTGTCTTATGGGTGGTTAAAAATAAATAGTTATATTCGGGGTGGTTTAGCGGAATATGGCATATTTTACGGATGGTTTTAGGTTCCGGACTCTAAGGTTTAAGCACTATCCTACCGTACAATTAAATAGGACACTATCCGACCGTTTATTTAATATTTTTTTATCTATTTCATCTGATTGACTTTCTCCTCCCTACTCCTCCGTCCTTATCTCTCCCAACTGATAAACATCCTTATACACGAACCAGAACGAAAGAGAACGAAAGAGAGAATCCTGACAGATCGAGGGAGAAAGAAATCAAAATCTTCACTGCCGGCATATCTTCTCTGCCTCGTCAAAGTCTAGAAATTCCTCTCCAAAATTGATCGGTTTGAACTTTTCCTTCTCAATTGAATTTTTGTTTCCCAATGTCTCTATGTCAACCGTGTGGGGTTTGGGTTTCAATTTCTAATTATGAGCCATTTTGTGGCTTTTGTTATTTCCTTGAACCCCAAATTGCTACGGTTACGAAATTGTTGTTTTTTTTTGGCCTTTTCTTAACTCCTTAAACCCAAAAATTTCTTTCACAGTTTTAGGGTTTGTGCTATTAGAATAGGTCTATTTCATTTGGAGTTCCATTCAGTTTGCATATTGTAGTCATGATAATCAATTCAGCATGTGTATGATGCAAATTTTTTTTATCATTCATAGTAGTTGTTTGTTGTATGCTATACATATGAGTAATTATTTTAATTTGATTGTATTTTTAAAAATTTGATATGTGCAATCATTACGTACTTATGGGCTTTGTCAGGTTGTATTTTCACATTTAAGGGTCTAAGTTTGTTGAATTTTTTGGGTGGCATAGAGATTGTAGGTTCGATTGGCAATTTGAGATTTGTGGTTTGGGAAATGGATGTGTGCACCTAGCCAACAAAAAAACATCAAATTTTGCTAATTGGTTGTACTTTGAGTTGAGAAATAGGATTTATGTGAGAACTCTTTCTACCTTAGTTGCTTGTATCATAGTTACATTTCTATTTGGATGACAGTTTCTGTTTTGTACTTTTGTTTATCTTGATCATAATTTTTTCGATCTTCATATTAGAATATGGTTTTTTTTTGTATCTTAATCATAATCTGTTCTATCTTCATATTAAATATTATTATATTACTACTTACTTAAATTTTTTGGTTATAGTTCCCCTACTGCTTGGGCAATTTACCATTGTAGATGCAAACTTTAAGTTGTGTAAACCGGTTTAAATTTGGATAAAATTACCATCAAAATTTCATAATAGATGTTTATGTAAGTGAAAGGGTATTGAGCTTTTATAAATGACACTCTTTCAGATATCTATGTGAATGTGACTAATCATCTAATTTATTCCTTCTATTTTGGCTCCTGTTGTGGTGTTCTTCTGCATGAAAACTAGGCTGGGAACCATAATCACTGATGAAAATTCTCTCTCACCTCTTATGCAAAGGGGGTGAAATAAAGTTATTCTTGCCTTGTTGGTCACTACCTTGATATCTAATGTCTTTCGTTTTAAAAGATGAATAGAGCTTCTATTAATATCATTGTTAGTTTAATAATAAAATTTAATAAGAAAAATAGTTGCCATTCATTATGATTCCCTCTTCTCTGAAATGAAAGATAATATTTTATACTCTCTAGAATAGCTTCCTTGGTTTAGTTGAAAGATCATTAGTGTATTTTGCGGCTTTTACATTATCTATTGATTACAAGTCACATAGATCTTATGAACGTCAACAAATTGAAGATGCTGGAGATTTTATAATCTTGCATTCTCTACTTTATCGTAAGCTTCATGTTGATGGCTCTGCTTCTTAAATTCCTCAAATTTAACTAAAAACTCTGTAGTTTTACTCATTTCGTCATTTCTGAATCTTTGAATTGATAAATTATGGATCGTTGGCTCTTTGTCCATGCTTGTTCTGCTGTTTCTTTTCGTCTCATGATTGCTGATAGAGACTTGGATTGAGTATTTCTGAAATGTTAAATTCCAATTTTCTAGGAACATGGAAGGTAGGTGGAGTGCTTGTTGTTTCTCGTGCTTGCGGTGACAAAGTACCCAAACAATATGTTGTTGATGATATTGAGATTCAGGTAATTAATGTCCTATCTCCTTCAAGTAAATGAAAGACAAATTACAAGTGAAAATATTTGAATAACCATTTCTAATCCTGCACAAGACAGGGCTCATAATAGAGTCTCGGCTCTCCATTATGCAAACAGAATAATATCAGGAGAGTGGTGAAATTCTTTGTTGACATCTATGTGGGCTTGAATATAACTACTGAAGAGTAATATCTGAAATCTGCTTATATGAGTTTGTGATTGTTAGAAAGTTGGTTGGTAGATGGCTCAAGGATTGGTATATAACATTTGCTCAATTTGCTTCCTCATATGTGTTATGTGTATAATATATCGCTACATTAGATAGTCGTTCGAACTTATATACTGAGCCTATGAGGTGAATGTTAGATGTTTATGATTTTGCCTTGAAGTCTGTTGTTTAAGCCAAGATGTAAGCATGTAGTGATATGAGTGTAGTGTATTAAGAAGTAACTAAACCGCCACACCATTATACTTTTAGAGTTGCGAATTTAAGCATTTCTATTTCAGGGCCAACCATCCCTCACTTTGGAAAAATGCTGAAAAGGGAGCAAATGATAACGAAACCAAAGAGGAAAATCAAAGTCCAGTGGAAATATAGCAATGGGAATAAGCTTGCTGAGATCGTGGAATTTCTTCCTACAAAAAATTTTGTGTTTTCTCATTGCAAAATTACTATTCTAATGTTAAATCCTCTTAAATTGCTTAATTTAGCGTTCAAGGTGAGTAGTAGAGGATGGACTTATATCTTTTGGCTAAGATTAAGTAGAGCAGAGACTTGCTTCTTTCTTTACTTTTCCCTGATGGAATGGTGCAAGGATCATGTTCTTGTTCAAAGTATAAATAGCTTCTCACATGTGAGACCTAATTGATAAATTATTTTTCAAATTGTGTAAGGCAAAGAAGCTACAAAAAGTGAAAGGCAACGAAGCTACAAAAAGTGAAACCTAACTGATAAATATTCTTACGCATGCTGTGTATCGTAGATTTGGTTTGAAATAGCTTCATTATTTTTTTTTCTTTTTTTAAATAAGCAATTACTTAGCTCCTACTATTGTGATTTTGAATCATATAGCTTGACATCGATTTAGATGTCCACATTATCAACTTCATCGACACATTCAAAAATAATATTAAGAGATCACATATGTGTGTTCAATAACAGAAGAGTTATAATTTTGTGCTTCGGTTCCTTGTGTTCATTTTGCTGCTACGATTTGAGACGAAGAGAGCTTTCTTGATCATGTTCAACACTAGAAAACACAAGACCTTAGGTTTTAAATTGATCTTTCACTTGCTTATACTATTTTTAAAAAAAATTATTATGTAACGGAAAGAGATGATATACAAGCTGGTTAGTATGTACAGACATTATTACTCTATATCATCTGAATATCAACTTCGGTTTAGAGTGTTTGTTTATACATAATCTCTTACCTTGATGTCTTGATTTTAGCTGAGTTATAAATATAACGGTTTTTCTATCCTATGTCATAAGGACATAGATTAAGAATACTAGATTTAGAAAATTAATAAACCCTATTAGAAAATTAATAAACCCTATCAAAAAAGTTAAAATAATCTTAAATAATAAAAAATTTAACTTTACATATGCCCTAAAGATATAGGTTAGAAAAATCGTAAATATAAATAGTCAATCAACGTTGTTCACTACTCTTTTTGGTTAGGTTTTTTTGCATCTCATAATTACACTTGGTGTATGAATTTCCTATTTGTGATTCTTCATTTGAAATTGGAAACATTTCTTTCTATGTATAATAGTACTTCATTTCACATATAAGACGCATGGTACATTGAAATTACGAGATTCATTGTGCGTGTCTATTTCTCTGAGATGTCAAGGAAATTTTGTCATGGCACTTACCTTACTTATTAAGCCTTACGCATTTGTCGGGCTACGATTCTAATTTAGACTCCCTTAACATCTTAATCAAGCACTCAATGACTAATTAAATTGATCAAAGTTCACCTGAATTTCAATCAAAATCACAATCCATGACAAAAAATTTGAACTCTCAACTTCCATGAATCGTTCAACACGTCTCAATGTTAAGGATGGTAGTATATGTGCACAATGAAGATAACTAACGGGTTTATACTTTACCGGATCAGATTTAATGGGTCTTAGTTCTAATTTAATGGGTATTAGTGCTAGTTAGGCCGATGAGATAATTTCGGAGAAATAAAATTATTTTCTTAGATAATTATAATGAAAGTAACAACATTGAGAAAGAGTGCTTTTTTCTATTAAAGATCATATCATCATAACTATAACCTAAAGCGGAGGTTAAAAAAATTATTAAACGACACATGTCACTTTTAGATTGGACAACAACAAACTTTTTTTAAAATAATCTTTCATTTTTGGATATGATAAATATGAAGATTATTAAGATATTTTTTATGCTATGTATTATAAAACACTACTACAATAAAGCGTTAATGAAGCAGTTTATGCTGCGGTTTAAGATAAAGCAACGGATAGACTAATAAAGCGGTTTTTGCTGCGGTTTTGTATAATACTAAAATTCTAGTGGGCCAAATTTCTAATGTAGCGGTTAATAAACTCTAATGAAGCGCTTTTATAAATTATTTTTTTAAAATGGGCAAATGATGCAGGACTTCATCCTCCATCAAACTATCTTTATTTCTGTCTTAAATAAACACCCGGTTTGTTCCGGTTCTTTGCAAACAATGTTTAAACCTTTAACCCGGTTTGTTCCGGTTTAGAGCCTTAACGGCTTTTGTCGTGTAGCTTCATGTCACGCTTAAAACACGATCGTGGATGTTAGAGAATGGCAAGCAATTTCAGAAATTATTCCCTCAAATCTCTTTCTCTCCTTCCCTGAAAACCCTCGTTGCTCATCGCTTCTCCAGGTTAGGCACTCTCCGCCGCATACCTCAGAGCTTGAGTGGGTCAAATCCAGGTTTTGAACCTCGTTTGATCGTTATCCTCTGTTACTAACTCTGTTTCCTACATTACTGGTATCAGAGCGATCGTATCCAGGTGACCGTCGACGATGGTAAACGCCGCTATGTTCACTGAGTTGAGCAACAGGGTCGTCGCTAATGAGGAAGAACACGCCCGCCAGCAGGAGGCTATGGCCACAGAGAACAAGGCAAAATTTGATAGCATCAATTCCCAGCTTTCCGAACTTCGTGAGTTGATGACGGGAATAGCGTTGCGTCTTCCTTCAACACCATCAACCAACAACGCGTCGGGATCTGACATAGCAAATTCATCGGGAAAATCCTCGCTGGAACCCGATCCCCCAGATCCTCTGAGTACAAGCAGTACCCCACAGGTTCGTGAACTTCCGAATCCTGCAAATCCATCCCAGCACCGAGGTATGATTATAACTTCTCAAGGGTCATCTTTGTTTCCGCGAGGGTTAGCCACTCGCCTAGCCAAGGTTGAGTTTCCTAAGTTCAATGGGAATGATTTACGAGCATGGTTATACAAGTGTGAACAGTTTTTCACATTAGACAATACAATTCCTGAGCTAAAGGTCCGATTGGCCTCTCTTCATTTGGAGGATAGAGCTCTCCAATGGCATCATAACTATATGAGGGATAAGCAATTTGTCTTCCCTCTATGGCACGACTATGTGGTGGATATAACCGCAAGATTTGGTGAGCTGTATGAGGACCCTCTGGCCGAGTTGGTTCATTTGAAACAGACTGAATCTGTGGATCTATACTTGGAGAAGTTTGAAAGCATTCTCACTCGGCTGTCCCTACCTGCAACCAGCGCCTTGAGCATATTCTTGGCAAATATGAACCCACACCTTCAATTACATACTCGACAGTTCAACCCTCCCAATATTTCCGAGGCAGCACGTTTAGCTAAACTCTATGAGTCATCCCTTGCTGCCAACACCTCTAAAACCACCAATAAACCCTCCTCTTACAGCTACAACTCCCAAAAGTTTTCCTACAATCCCTCTAAATTTTCCCCATCTCCCAAACCACCTCTTCTACCTAGCCCAGAACCACAAAAATTCCCACAACCCCGAGCTCTCGCTCTCCCAGCTCCCTTCAAACCCAATACACAGTCACAATCCAAGCCTTATAAGAAGTTCACGTGGGATGAAATGCAAGAACGTCGAGCTAAAGGCTTGTGTATGCATTGTGATGAAGTTTACTCTCCTGAGCATTACCAAACACAACATAAAAAAGGGGGACAAATTTTTATGATGGAAGCAGATGCAGTGGCTGATATTACAGTAGGGGATGATGTTGATATACATTCTACCAGCTTCGAGGAAGAGAATGGACTGATGTGCCAATTGTCAGTCAATGCAATGAATGGTACAACTTCATTCAATTGCATGAGAATACAAGGCAGCTACGCAGGCAAACAGATCAGCATTTTAATTGATCCAGGGAGTTCTCACAATTTCCTTGACTTGAGCACAGCCAAGACACTGGGATGTCCTTTAGAACCAGCAACACCTTTACTCGTCAAAGCTGCTCTAGGAACTGAGCTAATTTCAAAACACAAATGCACTAATTTCAAATGGAGATTGCAAGGAATGGATTTCATGGCCGAAGTACGAGCTATCCCTCTAGAATGCTTTGACCTCATTCTTGGGATTCAATGGTTAGTGACAGTGAGTCCAGTCTGGTGGGACTATGTGCATATGAAAATGAAATTTACTATGAATGGCAGAACCTGCTACCTCAGAGGCGCCAGCAACACTGACTGCAAGCTGATCAAAGGCAGTGCTTTAACCAAATCTTGTGTCCAAAGTGCACAGCTCGCACACATTCAAGTCAGGCCACTCGATTCCACCACCAATGATGCTACTCTCTGTCATATAGCTGCTGTAGAAAGTGACACCAGGAAGGATGACATCCAGCTGCAGGTTCTACTTACTGAGTTTGATGATTTGTTCCAAATGCCAACTGAGTTGCCACCCCTAAGAGACGGCTTCAACCACAAATTTCCCTTGACACCAGGAGCTCAACCAGTAAATAAGCGTCCATACAGGTACTCGTACCTCCAAAAGGATGCTATTGAATCAATGATTAAAGAGATGATGGAACAAGGAGTGATCCAATATAGCTCAAGTCCTTATGCCTCTCCAGTGGTCTTAGTCAAGAAGAAAGATGGATCATGGAGAATGTGTGTCGACTACAGGGGTCTCAACCAACAAACCATTAAGGACAAGTATCCTATTCCTGATGGCCGGATCGATGGAGGGGATGATGGTGCAAAGAGATCGCCACGAGAATCCAAGGAATTCCGACAACAAACACCACGCAACTGACCCGTCTTCAACTGGCTGGATCTTCCTCGTCCGAACTCGAAATTGAGTGATTCCAATTCGAGAAGTTAGATCTATGAGTCTAGTTGAAGTCCTCAAAATATGAGACCGAGATGATGAGCGGATTGAAAGTTATGTCGAATTTACTGAGATGGTGCAGAAACCTCCGAGATGGATGATGGTTCGAAATGGAGAGAACAAGGGGATATGGATGCTTGATAACTTGGATATGACTCACCAAGCTCTCAAACAAACTAGGATGCTCGAAATTGTCGGATATGACTCACCAACAATTGAACAACGAGAATTGAACGAAACAAAACAAGAACTTCGAATTGAAAATGCAAGGAAAAGAGAAGCAAATTTCGTCCAAGTCTACCAAGGGAGGAGGGGGATGGACGACCATATAACCTAGATAACAAGCCTCACAAAATCAGCCCCCTCATTTAAAGAAAATTACAAAAACAACCCATAAAAACCGAGAGCACATTAATCGTCCTTAACCGTTAAGTTGTCACTTATCGAACCATGATGTATCATAAGACTCCAACTTTCACCTTTGCTAACCAAAGTCCAACTTATGAGCCATGAGCTCCTTCTTGATCTTGTCAAGCATTTCCCTAGCATGTGCTCGAGTGATGCACCGAAGATAGGGCGTGGTACCTTGACTTGGCTTCTTAGCGCCTCGGACACCGGCCTTGGATATTTGTCCAAGTGAAGACCCTCCTTTGTCGTGCAAATTGAACTTGTCTTTAGGGCTGAGATCTTCACTCAAATCATGGAGCATAGTCCCTTTAAAAGTGCCCGAAGAAGTGGTACCATTCATCAAAGGCCAAGGCGCGCCAAGGTCGGAAATCAGCGTGTGCAACGGCGCCCCAATATGCACGGTACCGTGGGGCCATGACTCGATAGATGGAATCACATCATCCTCCTCCCCTTTAAAAGGATTCGTCCTCGAATCTATCAAGCCTGTAAAACAAAGGACACATCGAGGGAAGCACAAGCAAGTACACTCTATAGAAGTCAAGTTAAGAATAACATTTCCAATCTCAATATGATAGGCCAGAAAGTATGCACTAGCTACACCACTTCTCTTCCTATTCTTACGGGTACATCTCATAATAAAGCAATGAAGAGATTGAGTGTAAGTAGGCATCAATGGAATTCTATAACCTATATGCATCCTAGATGACATGTATTGGGCAAGAGAACTAAAATGGAAGCAAGAGTACTTAGTACTAGATGTCACAAATGCATGAAAGAAAACTGAAATTATTTGATCAAATGCATGTGACACAACCAACACGTAGTCATAAATATAGAATAGAGGAGTGCAAGAAACTTCCCTGAGAAGTGCACTCATATCACCCTGTGAGCTCAACAATGGAGGTAGGGCTTCTATCTCCCTTGGTGTGGCATTCTCCATGACAAAGACATCTTTCTTGGCCTCCACAAGAAAAGGAATGTAATCACCGCTTGGAGTGACTAAAACAGCCTCGTCCTCCTCATGGAGAAAGAAGGGAAAACTTGAAGGAATCATAGGAAACACATCCATACATGGTTTAGCCAACGAGTTCATGGAGCTAGGAGTGATGGTAGGACGACACTTGATTTTAGGAGATGATTCCACAACTTCCTCCTCTTCTTGCAATATGTGCATCAGTTTTATCGGACACTTGACGGTGATGAGTTGTTCCAATTCATGGAAAAGAATCTCTCTTTTTGGTTGTTCTATGTCACTCATCAATCTTTGTTGGAAGAAAGTCTTATCCCCTTCAAAAGGGTGCGTCCACGAACCCAGCTGACCTACAAAAAAGATCAACACACAAACCTCCTTTCCAAGCACAACATGATATGACAAAATATAAGCACAAGCTATGCCACTTTTCTTTGCAATCCTATTGGTATG
This sequence comes from Fallopia convolvulus, assembly GCA_964016875.1. NCBI lineage: Eukaryota > Viridiplantae > Streptophyta > Magnoliopsida > Caryophyllales > Polygonaceae > Fallopia > Fallopia convolvulus. The sequence continues at coordinate 7,700,876 of OZ024726.1, forward strand.
GTACATGACAAAGCTATCCAAAATATGAGAGTAATTCAGCCAAGATGTCAAGTTTTGAGATAAAAGTAAGGAAGAAGTGTTACTTCCCCGAATGGCATGCACATCGTAGCTTGGGACAGTTTTCAACTCTAAACTGTTCAAGGTCGTTCTCTTAGCTCCGAGCTCCAAATTGAGAGATTCCAAGTTCCAGATTGAGCTTAAGGCGTCTACTTCATTTCCTCCAAATTTGAGCATCATTCGACCACTGAGTTGTAAGTTACACCATTTTTTCCAAGGTGGTGCAGATTTATCCGAGAAGGAAGTTTCACTTTCCTCTTTCGGGTTGACCAAAAATAGGGGAGTAGAGGGCCCCCCTTTGGCTATATTCTTGTCCTTATTTTCCTCTCGTTGAGCAAGCTTCTTCCTTTGCTCCTTGGCTGCGTAATCCAACATTATCTCACGGGAAGACATCGGGTGCAAAATCACCTTCTTTCCCTCCATTTGGAAGTGGTATTCGTTGGATATTCCATCATGGATCGCTTTCTTGTCAAATTGCCAAGGGCGTCCCAATAGTAGATGACAAGAGGTAATCGGGACAATGTCACACTCCACCTCATCCTTGTATGGTCCTATAGAAAAAGAAACACGAGCCCTCTCCTTGACTTGGATAGGGGCGTTAGAGTTCAACCAACACAAAGGGTAAGGTAAAGGTTGAGGAGTAGTACTCAAAGAAAACCTATCCACCACCTCTTGACTAATAACATTGCAACATGAACCGCTATCAATAATCACACTACATACCTTATCCACGATCTTGCATCGAGTGTGAAAGATAACTTCCCGTTGACTAGGCCTGGTGGTATTCTCCGTCATGAAAAGTGTTTGTGGGACCACCAAGCACTCTCCATCCTCTTGTGTCTTCTTGAGCTCCCCCTCTTGAGGTACTTTTGTCCTCTCGTCCAACGACTCCACTTGGTTAGAGCTTTGTAGCACACTTGGTAGAGCCCCCGTTTGAGGCACTCGTGCTCTATCATCTCGGTTGCGCACTTGGCTCTCCAAATCAGTCAACCTAGTTCCCAAAGCCTCAATGGATTGTTGCAAGGATTGTTGCATGGTTTGCAACATGGCAGCCACCGAACTAGTGGACGTCTCCTCAACTTGTTCCTTATTCTTGTCATCACCTACACTTGTCATTGTAAAAACAAGGCAAAGATCAAGGTATAGAGGTCACACGAATTAATCACCAAGACTTGCCCGAGATGAAAATCCGACAAGTTGCAAGTAGGCAAAAACAACAAAGACAACAAAGAGAGAATTCATCACACACTTGCTTAGGAAAACAATGCTAGGAAGCTACTAAACCACCAAGACTCAACACCAAGTATTACAAATTAATTAATTTTTTTTTTGTTTCGAGCAGGCCTTTGCTAGGCACTACTAGACGACTACTCTTTGTAGGCCTTTGCTAGGCACTACAAGATGACTACTCTTTCCGTGCCCGGCCCCTTATTAGCTTTACGCCGCCGGGCAAGGTTTTTCTAGTCTTTAATCTTTCTTTCTATGCCTGGCCCCTTATTAGCTTTCGCCGCCGGCAAGGTTTTTCTGATTATTCAACAAAAAATTTCAAGACACTTAAACAACAACACAAGATGTCTCGTCTTGGTGTCGTTCCCGTATCCTAGCACCGTAGCCGACAACAAGCATGTAATGACAACAAACAAGGCTGGTTTGGACCTCAATCCCACGTTTTTTAACTCAGCAAAATCAGCAAGACACACTTAAAACCAACACTAAAGAAAGGCTTAAATTCAAGCAACAAATGCACCCTTTCAACTACCAACTTTTGATAACTCTTTTGGGTGTTCTATTGGAACGTTTTTTGAGCATGGTTTGCAGCCATGGCTGAACACACACTCGGCCAAGACAACCACAAGATCAAGACAAAGCAACGACCACAACAACACACAACAAGGACACTATGGTCGCACACAACAACACAACGCAACCAATAAAGAGTTCGAACCTAAAACCTTGCAACAAGTGGAAATTCAAGGTCGGAACAAGGTTTAGATGGCGATACCTTCGCGTGGCTCTGATACCACTTGATGGCCGGATCGATGGAGGGGATGATGGTGCAAAGAGATCGCCACGAGAATCCAAGGAATTCCGACAACAAACACCACGCAACTGACCCGTCTTCAACTGGCTGGATCTTCCTCGTCCGAACTCGAAATTGAGTGATTCCAATTCGAGAAGTTAGATCTATGAGTCTAGTTGAAGTCCTCAAAATATGAGACCGAGATGATGAGCGGATTGAAAGTTATGTCGAATTTACTGAGATGGTGCAGAAACCTCCGAGATGGATGATGGTTCGAAATGGAGAGAACAAGGGGATATGGATGCTTGATAACTTGGATATGACTCACCAAGCTCTCAAACAAACTAGGATGCTCGAAATTGTCGGATATGACTCACCAACAATTGAACAACGAGAATTGAACGAAACAAAACAAGAACTTCGAATTGAAAATGCAAGGAAAAGAGAAGCAAATTTCGTCCAAGTCTACCAAGGGAGGAGGGGGATGGACGACCATATAACCTAGATAACAAGCCTCACAAAATCAGCCCCCTCATTTAAAGAAAATTACAAAAACAACCCATAAAAACCGAGAGCACATTAATCGTCCTTAACCGTTAAGTTGTCACTTATCGAACCATGATGTATCATAAGACTCCAACTTTCACCTTTGCTAACCAAAGTCCAACTTATGAGCCATGAGCTCCTTCTTGATCTTGTCAAGCATTTCCCTAGCATGTGCTCGAGTGATGCACCGAAGATAGGGCGTGGTACCTTGACTTGGCTTCTTAGCGCCTCGGACACCGGCCTTGGATATTTGTCCAAGTGAAGACCCTCCTTTGTCGTGCAAATTGAACTTGTCTTTAGGGCTGAGATCTTCACTCAAATCATGGAGCATAGTCCCTTTAAAAGTGCCCGAAGAAGTGGTACCATTCATCAAAGGCCAAGGCGCGCCAAGGTCGGAAATCAGCGTGTGCAACGGCGCCCCAATATGCACGGTACCGTGGGGCCATGACTCGATAGATGGAATCACATCATCCTCCTCCCCTTTAAAAGGATTCGTCCTCGAATCTATCAAGCCTGTAAAACAAAGGACACATCGAGGGAAGTGGGACTATGTGCATATGAAAATGGTTAGTGACAGTGAGTCCAGTCTGGTGGGACTATGTGCATATGAAAATGAAATTTACTATGAATGGCAGAACCTGCTACCTCAGAGGCGCCAGCAACACTGACTGCAAGCTGATCAAAGGCAGTGCTTTAACCAAATCTTGTGTCCAAAGTGCACAGCTCGCACACATTCAAGTCAGGCCACTCGATTCCACCACCAATGATGCTACTCTCTGTCATATAGCTGCTGTAGAAAGTGACACCAGGAAGGATGACATCCAGCTGCAGGTTCTACTTACTGAGTTTGATGATTTGTTCCAAATGCCAACTGAGTTGCCACCCCTAAGAGACGGCTTCAACCACAAATTTCCCTTGACACCAGGAGCTCAACCAGTAAATAAGCGTCCATACAGGTACTCGTACCTCCAAAAGGATGCTATTGAATCAATGATTAAAGAGATGATGGAACAAGGAGTGATCCAATATAGCTCAAGTCCTTATGCCTCTCCAGTGGTCTTAGTCAAGAAGAAAGATGGATCATGGAGAATGTGTGTCGACTACAGGGGTCTCAACCAACAAACCATTAAGGACAAGTATCCTATTCCCCTTCTCGAAGATCTACTTGACGAGTTAGGGGGATCCAAAGTGTATTCCAAGTTAGACCTCAGATCTGGCTTCCATCAACTACGAATGCATCCTTCAGATGTATACAAAACAGCATTTAAGACACACTCAGGCCACTTCGAATACTTGGTTATGCCATTCGGTTTGACCAACGCACCATGCACATTCCAGGGATTGATGAATCATATCTTCAAAGAGGTCATTAGAAGATTTGTATTAGTCTTCTTCGATGACATATTGGTGTATAGCACTAATTGGGAAGATCATATTGAGCACCTCAAAGCTGTATTTCAGATTCTGAGGACACATAAGCTCTTCCTAAAGCTATCTAAGTGCACATTTGGCGCCACCAAAATTGAGTACTTGGGGCATTTCATCTCTGCAGCAGGTGTGAGCACTGATCCCTCCAAAATACAAGCCATAAAAGGCTGGCCTATCCCTCTAAATCCTAAACAACTCAGGAGCTTTCTCGGCCTTGCCAACTATTATAGACGGTTCATTCAAGGCTATAGCATGATAGCAAAACCCTTGACCTCATTACTTCAGAAAGATGGGTTCAAATGGACTCCAGAAGCTCAGGCTGCATTTGACCAACTCAAAGAGGCTCTTGTTACTGCACCTGTACTAAACCTTCCTAATTTTGATCTTCCATTCGTGCTTGAAACTGATGCTTCCAAATATGGTGTGGGTGTTGTATTGATGCAAAACCACCACCCTATATGCTACCTCAGCCGCACACTCGGACCAAGACAACAGATGTTATCAGTATATGAGAAAGAATTAATGGCCGTTGTCTATGCAGTGCAACAGTGGAGTTCATACCTTATGCACAGACCATTTGTGATACGTGCTGACCAAAAAAGTCTAAAATACTTGCTTGAACAGAAAGTGACCACGCCTTTTCAACACATGTGGCTGTCGAAGCTGCTCGCAAGGTTATCAGAATCGGGATTCTAGGTTGGATCGTTGAAGGTCTTTTGGATCGGATCGTAGGATCGGATCGCTGAATCGTAAGATCCTACATTATAACTAAAAGTATGTAAGAATAACCTAATAGATTGTATATTTTGTTATGTATAATGTAAGAAAATGATAAACATTGTTAATTTGATTATTAAAAATGGTGTAGGATGGACTAGTCAACTATTTTAATGGAAATGATACGTTAGCTGTGAAATTATTAATAATATATAGTTAAAATTGTCATTTTATAGGATCGCTAGAATCGTTTGTAGGATCGTTAGAATCGTTTATATGATCGTTAAAATCGTATGTAAAATCAAGATCGGATCGAGATTGTATTCTAAATCATTTAAGATCCTACTCCAATAAGATCCTACTTGGGATCGTGGATCGTTTCACGTGTTATGGATCGTAGGATCGCTAGAATCGTAGAATCGGATCGGGATTCTGATAACATTGGCTGCTCGGTTACAACTTCACCATCGAGTATAAACATGGCAAAGAAAACGTTGCTGCTGATGCATTATCTCGAGTTAACAATGCACAACTGATGCAAATCACACTTACCAACATCTACCCTCAACTCTACCAAGAAATCCAAAGCTCCTGGCAGACCGATCCTCACATCCAACTCATACTGTCACGGCTGCAAACAGGGAAACAACTCAATGACAAAATCAGCTTTGTTAATGGTGAGTTGAGAAGAGCAGGCAAATTAATGGTGGGAAATTCTGCAGATCTCAAGTTGAAATTACTTCAATGGTTACATGACTCAGCACTAGGAGGTCACTCTGGCCGCGATCAGACTATCCAAAGAGTCAAATCCCTCTTTTACTGGCCAAAGATGTCCCGGGAGATCCAAGCTTATGTCCGAAATTGCCAAGTTTGTCAAAAGCATAAATATGACTCGACTGCATCTCCTGGTTTACTACAGCCTCTGCCAATCCCTAATGGTGTATGGGAATCCATCAGTATGGATTTCATCGAGGGTTTGCCCCCATCACATGGCAAACACACCATTCTGGTAGTCATCGACAGATTGAGTAAATATGCACATTTTCTGGCGCTTTCCCATCCATACACAGCTTCTTCTGTGGCTCAACTCTTCATGGATCAAATTTTTAAACTTCATGGTCTACCAGTCTCTATCATTAGTGATCGAGATCCTATATTTTTGAGTGAAGTATGGGGTGAACTTTTTCGAGTACAAGGTGTGGACCTCCACTTCTCCTCGGCTTACCACCCACAATCTGATGGCCAGACAGAAGTTACCAATCGTACTCTTGAAACATACCTCCGATGTATGTGTTCTGACGCTCCAGCATCATGGAGTAAGTGGCTGCCATTAGCAGAGTGGTGGTACAACACCAACTTCCACTCCGCCATCAAAACTTCACCCTTTGAAATCTTATATGGTTATGCTCCGCCAGTACATATGCCATACCTTCCCGGGGAGAGTAAATCTCAGCTCATAGATAGAAGCTTCATAAAACAGGAGGAAGTAATTACTATGCTCAAGTTTCACTTATTGCGCGCACAGAACAGGATGAAACAGACAGCCGACAGACACAGGACACATCGATCCTTCAACATTGGTGATTGGGTCTATGTTAAATTACAGCCTTACGACAGAACTCACTCAAGGCTAAGACCCCTCACAAGCTCTCTCCAAAGTACTACGGTCCTTTCTTAGTTTTGGACAAGGTGGGCACTGTGGCATACAAATTAGATTTGCCAGCAACTGCTTCGATTCATCACACATTCCATGTAAGTCAGCTCAAACTCTGCCCAAACCCACCATCAGAACAAACTTCTCTGCCTCAATTCCTTTCAGACATTGGCAACATCAAGGAACCAGAGGAGATACTGGATCGCAAAATTACAAAGAGACGAAATGCAGTTGCCACCAAAGTACTGGTCAAATGGAGAGGCGAACCTATCGAACGTGCTACTTGGGAGTTCTACTCTGATCTGGTAGCGAAATTCCCGAACATTGATCCTTGAGGACAAGGATCATCTGAAGAACGGAGCCATGATGCAGGACTTCATCCTCCATCAAACTATCTTTATTTCTGTCTTAAATAAACACCCGGTTTGTTCCGGTTCTTTGCAAACAATGTTTAAACCTTTAACCCGGTTTGTTCCGGTTTAGAGCCTTAACGACTTTTGTCGTGTAGCTTCATGTCACGCTTAAAACACGATCGTGAATGTCAGAGAATAGCAAGCAATTTCAGAAATTATTCCCTCAAATCTCTTTCTCTCCTTCCCTGAAAACCCTCGTTGCTCATCGCTTCTCCAGGTTAGGCACTCTCCGCCGCATACCTCAGAGCTTGAGTGGGTCAAATCCAGGTTTTGAACCTCGTTTGATCGTTATCCTCTGTTACTAACTCTGTTTCCTACATTAGCAAATTAATCTAACGAAGCGGTTCTAAAGTAAAATTCTCGAACGCACCTTCTTTGTCGTGCCAGCTCAAAACCCTAAAATGAAACCTGCCCACAAATTTCATTTCAACCTAAAGTTTGCCTCTGAAGTTGAATGCACCAAAATGAAACCAGTCCTATGTCTCTCGTCTCTCTCACAAGGCCAAGGTGCTCGATCGGCATCATAGTCCTATTTGAAGACTTTATCGACGTCGTCGGGCTCGTTTGCCTCTGAAGACCTCCACCCTGTCCGTAATCACCGCTAGACTCACAAGCTCCATAACAGATTGACTTGCGCGCTCCATAGCAGATCGATTTGCTGATTTTAGGTGATCCTTGGCCGAATTTCTTCTCTTATTTTGTATTTCTAGTGATTCTTTGACAAATTCCTTGATCAATTTGTAGAGGGAAAGGGAGCACATTGACAAACCTGACCAACATGGGCTCGACCTAGGTTACCTGTCGTATCCGCTTGAAAAAGAAGTAGTCTCTCTCCCGCACTCTTCGCTCTCCTTTCAACTTTGAAGCACGTAATTTTCATGAGCAGATAATCTCTGATGTGAGTAATCGGACAACTTTTCTTCCTAATTGGTGTTTTTCTTGACGATTTCCGCTTCCTTATCAGATCGATTTCTTCTATTGTAAGTTGTGTATCGTGGTAAGTTGTGTATCGTTCATTGGAGATTGTTTCGCTTTTGAAATATTACTTGTGATGAAGGTTAGCAGGTGGTGATTGAGAATACTGATAATGCGAATTTGATGCGAACACTGATCGATGATGTCTCTTCACTTTCGACGCTTTGATAGTTTCACGATTGAATATGTGTGTTCAGTTGTTGATGGTGATATGATATGAGTTGCAAAGGTAAATGCTTCCAGTTAATATGACTAATAATACTCCAATAAAAAGAGGCTTTTGTCTTCTTTTTTTTGTTATCATTGTTGAGCTACATATGTGGCGTTTAAAGGTAATCCTGGTTTGCATAACTGGTTAGAGTAATAAAGTTTTTTTATTAGATTTGACTGAGTAATAGAAATTTAGCTGATTGCAGATCATATTTCCATTGTCATTTCTCCCCCACCTTTTGCAGTTGAAAGGTGTTGCTAACATTGTCGGAGAGACTGATTCGGAGAAGTTTTCTACTGCAAGTGCATTCCTTCACCGTGGTATTCTGTTTTCCAACTCTTTGTACTTGTAGCATGTATTATTGTGCATTCAGTAATTGGCTCTACAAGCTATATCCTTATAATACAAACTCTAAATCAATCAAAAACTTGGGAACTCACATCATCGATCTCAATATTTTGAATTCTGTTGTGACAGTATTTATGAATTCTGTTGTGACATATTGACAATATTTATGAATTCTTTTGTGAAATCACATCATCTAAATCTAAACTAAATACGCTTGTGGATTAAAATTAATTTATAGATTTTTAGTTCACTAAAATTTTTAACCCTATGTCAATTAAAATATGAGTTTATACTTTGGTTAGTTGTTATCTATGTGATCAGGGGCGGAGCCAGAAATTTGCCCCAGTGGGGGCTAAATGCCTGATTGCAGAAAAAAAGAGTGTATTTTTCTATATAAAAAAATTTTTGTACGAAAATTTTTGTATTTTTCTGTATAAAATTTTTTTTTTGTATATGAGACCCTTTTTTCATAAAAAAATCTTTGCTAGTTGAAAGATGGGACCGTTTAACTGTATTTGACAATATATATAGTACATATTTAATCACTAATACGTGTAATACTAGTAATTTTTGCACACATTCTACACTATTAACATTTTACATATTTTTTTTTTTTTTAAATCCAGTGGGTAGCCCCCACTGGTCCTAATGTGGCTCCGCCACTGTATGTGATATGCTTTCACATTTTCTCTTGGATTCATCTGCTTCTTGTGTTAATCTTGTTAGAATATCTAATATTCTAGTCTATCTTATTGTTATAAGTATTCTACTTTATCTTCTTGTTCAGGTTTTTACTAGGGTTTGAATTAGTCTTCCTTAAATCTCTCCCCTAGTTAACAAAGAGAGGATTTAGTATGTACTTAGCTGTACAAATACATCTTCTCTATTCAATAATAAATACACAATTTCTCCGTACTTCTTCCAATCTCTCCATGAATAGATTATACATTTTCTATAAATAGAAAGAGTTAGTTTTCATAGATTTCAGTAACTTTTAGCTTTGGACTTGCCTATTAATTTCATCTTGTTTAAACATGAAATTAAACTTAAACATCTTTTTTTCAGCCTCTAGTCTCTAGGTGGCTGGATAGTGACCTTACCCTATTACTTTGAGATGAATTTACATGAATCTTGTTTGGTAAAATTCATGCATTTATAAAATACAATTCTTCACACGAACCCAATTCATGTGACACAATTCAAAATAAGAAGGGAAAGATTCAGAATAATATGCATAGCTTAAAAGACTGATGTGACTTCTGTTCAACAAAGAGATGAGTTCAATGCAAGAGGTGGGTACTCCATGAACTAACTTGACAAGATTCTATGAAGTTCTCAACAGATCAGTGTTCAACTCTTGTGAACACAATTGTTAAATTTTTATAGATCACTGCTGCCATTCTTGTAGAAATTTAGGCCAATTGATGTATATTTTTTTTGTTCCTGGTGCCATTCTTGTAGATAATGAGATGATATGTTAGTGTGTTTGGAAAGCATTTTATCTTGAGAACTTTCTTTGCCCATAAGAGCTTGGCCTTTGAAATTCTTGTTTGAAAGTGCTTATAACCTAGTAGGAGTGGGAATATGGGAACTCACACAAAACAACTAGAAAATTTAAAAAAAAAAAGAAAAGTGGTTTGTTTAAGTTGAAATCTGCTTCAAAGAAGAAGCATTTGGAATTGGATTATACATTTCAATTTATTTATTTCCGTGATGAAGCAGCCTACTAATTGCATTTTAACATTCATAAGGATAAGGATAGCCTGTGCATTTTAACAACTAAAAAAGAAATGGAAAAAAACTAGGCTCATTTGGCTCAAGATCAAAACTGAACTGGAGCTAAAAATAATTTATTTATGTTTAATTTAAGTTTTCTTTTGAATGTTAATTGATATCTGATGCAATTTTGACAATATTTATAACGTTTTTCTTAATATTCATGATAATCTTTAACTTTATACTTTTGTTAGTTGTAGAAAAGAAAAAACATCGAGGGAAAACCATGTTGAGAAGAGTCCAAACCCGAACAATGGAAGAACGTGATGCTATCATCTTAAATAATTTACACCAACCAGTGGGTCCAAATTAAAAAGTGCTGAACGATTTTTCTCATTTACTTGGAGTTTATGCTAAAGATCCAACTAATCTTCCTTTGACTATTATAAGTTGGAAGTATGTTCCTGAAGCTACAAAGGATAATATTTGGGAGAATGTAAAGGTAATGTATTTGTTGTTTAGTTATTTTTCATAGTTATTTTTCTTAAGCATTATATTTGTAGAAACTAATAAGAATGTTCTGCCTATGGACGCTTTAGAAAAAGTTCATTGTCCCCGAGGAGGCAAAGGAATGGGTGCTAAATAATGTCAATGCTAAATGGAAAATGGTGAAAGCAAGAGTGAAAGCTAAACACTACACAATGTATCAAACTTATGAAGAAAGGTTGGCCCATCGACCCTTGGAAATACCAATAGATGATTTTAAAGAGCTTCTACGTGTTTGGGACTCCCCTAAAGCTAAGGTACCTTATCATAATAAATATCATGTATTTTATTTTATAAACTTACTCTTCCTTTTTCTTCTAGATTACAATATTAAGTTTATTTTTTTACAGATAAAATAAATAGGAAATAAGTGATATAAACAAAAATAACCGAGGAAAGCAAGAGAACATGCACACTATGGGGCCAAAGTCGATTGCTCTATTGCGTCATCAACTGGTAATTTCTGTTAGTGCTTTATAGCAATTTAGTATATTTTAACAATCAACATATATGCATTCTATTGTAAGGATTATGTTTTCAGCTACCAAACTAATTGACTCTCATATCTTTAGTACCTAAATTGTTTCATTCTACTTAGAACAACAATGTCAAGTGGCTATATTTCAAAAACAATGTCAAGTGGCTTATTAGAAGTAACACCATCCACCCTCATCCAAGGATGATCTGTTATAGTCAGTCAAACAGCCAAACATCATATTTTCAAAACAAATATATAATGGAAGGCGTAGTTGTCTGATGTCACTTTTCAAACATTTAATAGGTGAATACTACAAGTATACTTAGTAGTTGGATTATGAGGAAATAACTTTAAATTAAAAAATGATTCATTATTCTTTTTTATGCTTCTATTCATATCCTACCTAATTGTAGATTTGACCAAATTAATAGAAGATAGTCTACTGAATACTACAAGTATTCTCATTATTCTTTTTTATATTCCTTTCTTTTGAGCACAAGTATATTATATGTATAATCAAATAAGCTTTTATTTCATTCTTTATTTGGACTTTTTTTGATTGACTTGTGATTGATTTTAAGGACTATAATGAAGACAATTGATTGGATTTCAGCCATAAATTGAAGAAGTTGGTGTCTTAATGGTTAGTAAATATTGCTATATATCTGCTTTTGGCTATTTAATTTGCTTGATTTTGTTGTTGTTTTGCTGCTGTTTTGGTGTTGCTTGGCTGCTGTTTTGGTGTTGCTTGGCTGCTGTTTTGGTGCTGCATGTTGGGCTGTTGTTTTGGTTCTATTTTGTATTTGTTTCGCTGCTATTTTGGTGCTGTTTTGGTTATGTTTTGGTGTTGTTTGGTTGCTGTTTTGGTGCTATTTGGTTCCTGTTTTATTTTGGTGTTGTTTGGCTGCTGATTGGCTATTGTTTGGCTGATTTCAGGGTGTCATTTTGTTGCTGTTCTAGGTGTCATTTTGCTGCTATTGATGATGTACATATGTGATCATTGCAACAAGTTATCAAGTTGTTGAAAGAACTTGTTGTTTTTGTACAAAAACCCACTGCCAAGTTGCAAGTTGTTAGACAAATATGCATTTTGTAATCAAATCAACTCTCATTAATATATTAATCCATTTGCTTTCAATTTACCAATGTAGACATCATTAATATATAGCTATATGTACCATTTTTAAAATCATAAAACCGCTACATTAGGTAATAAAAAGTGCTTCATTATGTCCATACAACCGTTGCATTAGATAGCAATTCTGCTATGTTAGATTCATTAACCACTGCATTAGATGTAAATGCCGCTACATTAGGCTCATTAACCGCTGCAATAGGACAAAAAACCGCTTCATTTGATCAAAAAATTGCTACATATACAATTATAGCCGCTTCATTAGATAATAAGAACCGCTGCATTATTAAAAAACCGCTTCATTTGATTAATAAAACCGTTGCATTACATAATAACCAAACCGCTACATTAAACCTAAAAAGTTGTGGTTATAGCTACCTAATGATGCGGTTTTCCACTTTTATAATAAACCGCTGCATTACCTTATAAAAATGGCTACATTAGACCTAATGCAACGCGATTAAATGAAGCGGTCAAAAACCGCTGCTTTAGGCCTAATGAGACGGTTATTTGGGTATAATGCATCGGTTTTGGAGGGCTGCATTAGGCCTTTATTGTTGTAGTGAAAATATTAGGATATTTATTTTATTTTTAGATAGAATGAATATGCTAGGTTTAGATAATTAAGTTTAATATAAAGATAGTGTAGTGTACGTACAATATTATATGACTATAATCAATGGATAGAAAATTTCATTCTTAATTTAAAAAAAATAATCTTTTAGTTTTAGATATGATAAATAGGAATATTATTAAGATATTAATAATTATTAATATTTTATTTAAGCAAAACCCGTACAAGGTACGAGAATACATACTAGTAACCTAGTAAATTGATCACTTGAATCACTCTGGTAAATTGATCACTTGAATCACTCTGGTAACTAGTTTGAGCTGGACTATTTTTTTTGGTGGAAGTCGTTCTTTTTTGAAAATTAATATACCTGGAAGCAATGGGCCCTGGAAAATTTTTAAGCATCATCCCTCTTAATTTGGAAGCAGATGATCTATCTCAGGCCAATGTCTGGGTTTTTCCAATTCTGAAGCAATATACAGTTGGTGGGAGCTTAATATTCTATGTTGGATATGGCTAGACATCTTAAACAAAGATCTTCTGAGGTAAATGGTGTTCCTTGGGTCAATCTTTGATGATGATGATCATTACTTACTATGAATTTATTTTTGAGCTCGATCAAGAGTGAGGGGCGAGTTGTTTCAGCAAGGAATGTGGATGCGCTGGTGTATTTTCTGTGGTCTTTGTTGCCTTCATTGTGCAATTACCCATTGGATACAGCTGAAAGCTTTAACTAATTAATCAATCCCCCGCTCAATGCGCTGACTGAAGAACCTGATTTGCGCGGAATTAAGAATGACAAAAATATTTTGACCAATGATGTGATTCTTGATGGAGAAGAGATATGTCCACAAGGCGAGCAATGGCCTATTATACGCAGACAGTGGCCTCTATTAATATGGATGTTTTGAAGCTAGTCATGTGCAGGTGACATGTTTTCAGTCTTGCACTATGTTTTCCTAGCATCTGCAAAGGATTCTGGTGGATGCTTACTGGTATTTCTATACCCTATTTATACTTAGTATGTGTTTGGTACTTCTTGATACTACTCCACAATGTTTGTTCTGTTGTGTCCTCTTTCTTGTATTCTGGATTGGCAGATACTGTTTAATTTATCTCAGATCTTTCAGCAATTCGGATTTCTAAATGAAAGTGAAAGCATATTGTTTTGCCCCATCCTGCTAATTGTTTAACATGCTATGTGAATGCTAATAAAAATGCACATAGGATAGAACTTTACATGTATTGGTGACCAGTTTGGATGTAGCGTAGCGATTTTGGTGCTTGCTTCTAAAAGAGGTCTTGATGTGAATGATAATATACAAGTATGTTTGTTTTCTTTGTCATTCTTATCTAAACATGCATTCTTTGGTGTTGGGATTCTGCAGACTATGATGAGTGAGTTTGCTTCAATATCAGAAGGAACGATGGTTTCAAAATGTTTCCCTGTAATAATGAGTCAATTCCATCATGATCAAGCCCTTCTTAATCAAATCCTTCTTGTTAAGCACCAATATATGTTAACAAAAGAAAAAGAAGAAGAAGATGAGAAATTCCTAGACGCCACCGAAGAAGAGTTGAGGTTAGTTTTCTCTTCTTTTTCCCCCATATTTTGATACAGCTTACCAACTTTTTATTTGTACCTCTCGGATGCTTATGTTTTATATACTTGAACATGAGTTTTTTTGTAGAAACATTGGAGTATCAGCTTTGATCGTGAAGTTTATGGAATTATAGCCATTATCACCTTTATTTCACTATTTCAGAACCCAGCACTGTGCCCAGAATATTGCCAATCGCCTTGATATTGCTCTTTCACTGCTACCTGGTTTGTGTGAAGACCAGATTGATGTCTTGTTTGTTGCAATAGATTCATATTTGAAGGTTTGCAAACTTTTATGCTATTTTTTGTGGCTTTGTTTGTTTACTTCTGTAGGCATAATATTTTCTGTCATGGTGTTTAAATGATTGGAGTGTATATCCTTGTTTACTTAGGGTTATCAAGGCTTTACTGAGAAGGAAAAGGGTTACAAAGTCCTTTCAATCATGCTGAAGGTGATTCCAACTTATTTTTATTTGTGTGTGTGTGGCTTTGTTGTTTTAGTTTTGTAGGCAGCATTTTTGTTGTCGAGTTGCTTGAATGATTAGAGTACATGTAAAATTGAGCTGTCTGTTGTTGCTGCATACTTGGACTTGTTGGTACAAGGACCAACATAAGCTAGCTACAATATCAAACTGTTGACCTATATTTCATCTGATTAATTAAGCATATCAAACTGATTAATTAAGCATATCAAACTTCGATTTTGTCTAAGCTAGCTGTAATATGTTAGATGATTCAACTTCTTCTATTTTAATGCTGTTGACCTATTTCTCCCCTTAATAAAAGTTATGATGCCAGTATGCGACTCTAAGGTAGGTCATGAAATTGAATCCTAGTTGTGACTCTCTCTTTCAGGCTAATAAGAAAACAAGAAATCGAGCTTTTGATATTTTGGTTCAAAATGGCCATGCATGTGCTGATGAAGGTTAGTGCTTGTTTATCTGTAAGCTTGCAAATATCTTGTAAGTTCCTTTGCTATCAAAGGACATAATAAATAATGGTTACACAAAAAGATGCATATGAAAACCTGTAAAGGTAAACGTTCAATCACTTATTCAAATAGCTGACGGGCAAAGGATGTACACAGTAGAGTGAGTGATTAGTTTTGCGATTTCATAAGAGTCTTAAGTCTACCATCATTTGGCTGTTGTTTTTGGTGGAATAAAAATGCAATTACTTTTGGCATTTCACCTTCTAGGTTAAAAATTAGCTGGAAATGCTTATCAAAAAATGTGGTCTTGATGAAGTAAAAGTTGTTATGCCTGAAGAGCACATCAAACTGCTCATTAATATCTGCAAGGTAACATTTGCTGACCTTACCCTACCCATGCACTTGTTAAGCTCTAGGTGATCCTTTTTTTTAGTCTTTCTTGGATACTTTCTAAGTCGGAGTTTTTTTTATAAAGATTAATGCACGAAAAGAGAGGCGCGATGCAGCCATCTCGGGGACAGGATCCTTTGCATCAAAAGTAACTACATCCAGGTTTGCTCGGATCACAAAGAAAACTAAATGCATAGTTCACTACAGCTCTGTTGTACACAGTCTTTTGTAGGCATTTGAGTACTTTTGATTTCAGTTTCACATTGGAATTGGTTATTTTACTTTTTATTTTTAGTATACTTAAAAGGATTACTGTGGCTGAAAATTATTTAATGATTCCATACAATTTCATAGCTCCAAGTGCTGCTGGTGTCAGTTCTGCTTGTTGAGCAAGTAGATAGAATGCCATAGTTTAAATTGTAGACTGATGTCTAGTGAACAAATTAGGCAAATTATTAGAATTTTCAGGATTCGCTGCATAGCTATGTTTGCAAAGTTTATAATAACCAATTCTTTCTTATGTTGGTAGGCTAAGAAAATGGAATCATAATAAAGTATTTTCAGGTTTCAACAGGGAAAGTGATGACAATATGGATGTAGAGATGGTTTCAGGGATACGAAGTTTGGCATCTTCCGGGCTAAAATCCAAAGTCTCATCATTAAGGTATGTTTGCAAAGTTTATTTCAACTTTGAATATTTTTTGAGTCTGTTTGACATGAATCCCAAGCTAGCTAAAGCATTATTCTATTTTTTTTTCTTTTTCGAATGAAAGTTAGTCAAGGTTTCTTGGCTATTTGAGTATTGGATTGTCAGCTTGTAGTTATCGTTAAGTTGGTTCATCACAGTAAAAATGTTGAGTGAAAATTCGATATCAATTTAACTGGTACATCCAAAATGAAACTAAAATGGAGTTTGTCTATTCAATAATGCTTGGTTCTTGCAATAGCTTGAAAAGGAAAATAGTCGACGACAGTGATGGAACAGAATGGGACTCTGAAGGCAGGCTAATCATCCGGGAAGAAGCAAGTATGAAGACCACCAAGAGAAGAGGAACCAATAGTGACGAGGACGACAACTTTGACTTCAACGACAACAAGATTAAAGCTGGAATGTTGACAACAGTCTCATTAACCAAGGCTCAGAAGAAATGCTTTTCCCCCCGAGTCTCGTGGATTTGGAAGATCATAGGCTCTTATGAACCCTAGAGGATGGAGTTGCAATTTTGAAAGCACATGTAAATATGTAGTGATGCAGAGAATTGAGTCAAAAAGAAAGTCACCCACTTAATCTCCTAGGTAACAAATTAACCAGTCACTATGCATATAATATAGTGCATAAGAGAACGAAAGATGTACACATACCATGTGTCAAGAAATAGTGGAGTTACCATAATTTATAAGTTTGATCGATGAGGCTATTCTAAAGTAAGAACGAAAGGAAGCATTATTCGAATTCATGGTGCATCATTAGTTCATCACAAAAAATAAGTTGAAATCTTCTGAGTTGCATATTAAACTACAACAACATTAACCCAGTGTAATCTCGCCTCAGGCGGGATCTTAGTAGCCAAGATGTACGATCATCACTCCGTGAGGGCAACCTGTGATCGAGATCCTTAGTCTGCAAAAGCAGGGGCCCCGGAGAGAAATCAAGCCTTGATAGCCTTGCAAGGAAGAAACAGAGGCATAGCGCGGGCTCTGAGTCTTGAGCTGTACACAAAAACTCGTAACTTCTTAGACTCCTTAATAGCCTGACTTATCACAACTATCTTACAAGTTTCATACAGTGCACCGATCCCCGCGAAATTTAGAATGACACACGACAGCTCGTATGCCAGATTTCCTCAAAGGTAAGGCCTTTCAATGCCTCCAGTAGTACTCCAACATCAAACAGCAGTGGAGTTGATTCGGAAAGATAAGACGTAGAATAAGAGAGAAATCTGTAGTAAAAACACCGACATTGTGTTTACCTAGCCGAGAGAAGAATAGCTTATTCTGGTGGTTGTCGTAATGTGGTGGCATTTTAGTAAAAACTGGTTAACAGATTAATCGTACTGTAATTTGCAGTTAACCGACGGTTAATCAACAACTTTCAGTATGATTGTGGTTATGATTATCAAAATTTAGTAACCGAGAGTCCAGTTAACTGAAACTACGGGGATTCTTATGCAGGTCCAAATGAGTTGGTCATTTGATCAATTTCATATTACAATTAAAGTAATCAATCTAACAGGAGAAATGCAACTCAACATTTACTGTGAACCTTGGCTGAAATCCAGTGACCTGTTGGTAAGTACCAGTGTTTAGGCCAGAATCTAGCCAAGAGGAATTCTTTGTAGGAAACTCTCCCACAGACTCTTTCCATTGATAATCATAAAAACTGGATACAAAGAACGTCTGAAAACAACTTAAATAGGCAGAAACTACCTAAAACTACCCACTAAACCACTAACAAGGCTAATTGGTTTAGTGATGCTAACTGACTCTGGAACAAAGGAATACATAAACTGACATAATTAACTAACCCTCTAACATTGACAACAATAAAGTGGTATTAAATAAACTGGAATTAAACTGACATAATAAAGGGGTGACACCTGCTTCTTTCTTTCATATGGGACACATGGTTTACTTGCCCAAGGCTTGTAAGCAATTAAGGCACTCCCTAACCTCAACATTCCAAAGACTGAATTGGATCAAAACTCTGAGACAGTTATGTAAACCTAACATAGCAGGCTATAAGATAAGTAATGCATCAGATTGATTAGTCTAAAGAGAGATAGAGAGCATACGAGTTGTTCCAATTGGTCCTGCCTCTGCGTCCAAAGTACTTAACCTTGGCAATATGCTCTTATCCATCTTATCCTCACCTTCGTGTGTGTAGATGCCTTGCTCATCAGGAGGATCTGCCTGAAAGAAGGCACCCTTGTGGCAGTACCTCTTCAAAGACTTCCACCGGGGCTTGAGAGCTGGACCAGGCCATACCTTCTTCTCCCTCAGCGGGGCCTCTCTACCCTCCTCCCACTCCCTCTTCATCATCCCAATCTTTCTTGCCCACCACCCATATAATACGCCATACTAGTATGTATTCCTCGTACTTTGTACGGGTTTTTCTTAAATAAAATTTTAATAATAAAATATTTTCAAATATATTTATTATCCGATAAAAATAATCATGTAAATTTTTAAATAGAAATTTTGAATAAATATTTAAAATTAATAAACTATAAAAAAAAATTATTTGAAACAATAATATTTTATTAGTATTACGAATTAAATTAATACTCCATCCAATCAGTTTTATGTGTCGTTATAGAAATATGCACACATATTAAGGTGCGAATTAATTACCTTTTGAAATCACCAATTAGATTAAAAAATTAAAAAAAATTAATTATCCCCATTAATTGCACATTGGAGGAAAACAGTACGGTGCATGTATCGAAGGCAAAGGCCAACCAAAGAATACTAAAATTATGGATATAATAAATATGGAAGGTAAAGAGGTTGTATCATTATTAAAGTGAATTGGAAAATGGGATAATTGATTGTGGAAATTAGAAACGACACTTAAATTTGATCAAGGAGTTTTGTCGTAAACGACACTTAAAACCGTTAAAACCGATCAGAGTGAGTATATGATAATTGATTTAATTATGAAAATAGATAAGTAATAAGATAAAAACTTATCAATTTATTATATACATGGGACCGTTCAAAATAAACTTACTTACAATGATATAAGATTGCACGTACATTACACTCTTCATTGATTATAATGATATAAGATTGTACGTACATTACGCTATTTTTATAGAGTTTGGTTCAAATGAAACAAACTCTTATCCTAAAACGTGAAACGAATGCACTTTTCCTAGTTAGTAGCGCACTTTTCATACAAAAGTGCATTGCAAAATACAAAAAGTGCAATACGAAGAAATGTTCTACAAAAAGTACGAAAAGTGCACTACAAAGTACGAAAAGTGCAAATGCGAAAAAGTGCACTCTGAAGTAGGAAAAGTGCAGTATGAACTAGGAAAAGTGCATTCGTTTCAGGATAAGAGTTCGTTTCATTTGAACCAAACTCCAATATTAAACTTAATTATTTTGCCAAATATTGGGTTTAAAAAAAGGGGTGGTGTGGTCCAATCTAAAAGCACCATGTGTAGTTTAATAATTGTTTTAACCTCCGCTTTAGTATATAGTTATGATTAGTAAGGATAATATAACTTATTAAATCTTGTAACAAGATTTAGATTCCAAGTATATATATTTTTTTATTTATATGCTAATATTTTCTAATCTAATAAATTACTTATCAAATATATGATATATTTTAGTATATATTGATATAATTTTATATTAATCAACATTTTACATTCAATTGCTTGAATAAATTAATTTCAATTTATTAATAAATATTATAATAATTTTAATTTTTAATAAATATTATAATAACTTATAGTATACATCCTATAGATTTTTTAACATATTTATATAATTTTAGAATTGCGATTAGGCATTATTACTTATTACGCTACAGTGTTTTATGCGGGCATGTGTGAGCCGTTTGATCTTTGTTTTTTAATGGCCAAGATATAAACACGCGTTTAAGTAATTTTTTATAAACGGAGGGTACGGAGGGGTATTTTTGTCTTTCACCCATCAAATTAGAACACAAGCTACAGGGGAGTCTTCTTCAACCTCTTGAGCGTTTATTTTTTCGCCTATTTCGATCGAATCTTCTCCATTCTTGTTGCCTCTTTCTTTTTCTAATTTGGTTCACTTTTTTTGTTGATTTTGCCCCGAATTTATGTTCTCTCTTCATAGATTTTGGTATAGATCTCTTTTGTATGGTTTGAAGTTCACATTTGGGGTTTTTTCAATTTTGGAGCTTTGGTACTTCGATTTACATGTTTTTGTGTGTTTTTGTACTGATTTTTGTTGATTTTATTCAAACCTATGAAGATTGTGTATGTTCTGCTTTACAATTGCATGTGTTTGATTGAAAATAAAGGATAATGATCATTGCTATTCTAACCGCCTACCATGTGTTCAACAAAATGCCCAAATGGTTAATTTAGAGCTTAGAACATTTTTTACCAATTGTTCATAAATTATGAACCTAGCATACCAAATTATTAACTCATATCCTTTATGAACTAGAGTACGTGACACAAATACCAAATTATTAACGGCAGAATACATTAACAGACCCCTGTACTTATACTTTTTTTTCCTATTGGACCCTGTACTAAAAAATGTTCAAACAGACCCCTGTACTACCCCCAATTTTGCCTATTGAACACTTTCAATCTTATTCTCCTTCCAGTGTACATCACACGCCTTATGTGTCATGTTATTTTGCCAAATAAGCCAAAATGGTCAAATACGTACATGTTATTTTGCCTATTGAACACTTTCAAGTCTTCACGCGCCTTATGTAACATGTACGTATTTTGCCAAAATAACATGTATGTATTTGACCATTTTGGCTTATTTGGCAAAATAACATGACACATAAGGTGCGTGATGTACACTGGAAGGAGAATAAGATTGAAAGTGTTCAATAGGCAAAATTGGGGGCAATATAGGGGTCTGTTTGAACATTTTTTAGTACAGGGGTCCAATAGGAAAAAAAGTATAAGTACAGGGGTCTGTTAATGTATTCTGCCAATTATTAACCCATATCATTTATGAACTAGAATACGTGACACAAGTAACATGTATGAATTATATTTCATGAACCTTATTGATAATTGTTATGAACCTAATTGTATAAAGATGTGAACCCACACAATAAGTTTATATACTAGATTACGTGACAAAAATAACAAATATTATGAATTAAATTTAATGAACTTTATTGACAATTGTTATGAACTTAGCCGTATAAAGACATGAACCAATTTAATATCATTTATGAATACATGACACAAAATAACAAGTATTGTGAATTAAATTTAATGAACATTATTGGTAATTGTTATGAACCTAACCATGAAAGAACATGAACCAATATACCAAACTTTATGAACTAAAAGTCATGAACCGTGAGATGAAATATTATGAACTTGTGTTTATAAAACATGAACCAAATGAACAATAATCATGAACCAAAAGACGTGAACCAAAATAACAACTAGGATACGAATTAAAAGACATGCGTTGTAAGATAAAGTATCATGAACTAATGTGTACTTGCCTTAGCCCTAGGGTCCCAAGACCATGGCGACCTCCTTGGGCTAATCCGCGTCTCCATATGACTCATACCAAGAATCGTGGTCCGCCTCACCATCGGCACCACGACCCCGAACATTTGAGTCGTGCCAGCGCCGGGCCAACTCGACGGCACATGAGGTTTTTGTGCGTCACGCCTCTCTTGACCGACGCACATGCCCCAGTACCGAGCCGCCAGCACTCGGTACCAACACCGGCACCCCAGTGCCGAGTCCCACGCACTCGATACCGAGTCTCCCTAGGTCGGTACCGAGCCAGCTTCCATTGGTACCGAGTCCCAAGTCTCGGTACCGCCCGCCATGCCCGCGCCTTGGTCTTGTCGTGTCATGCCTAGCGTGTCGCAACAGCCCTTGTGCGCGCACGCTGGCGCGCCGACGCCTTCTCGCACCGCGCCAGCCTTGTCACGGCCTTGTCGCGACACTCGCGACATGGCCACCGTGACCATTTATGTTTTATTTCGTTTTTAATATTATTTCCATTTCGAGCCTTACTATTTATTACATTTCTATTTTTAAGAGTATTTTTGGGCTTGGGCCAACGTTGGGCCGCATGCTTGCGCAACCCTAGTTGCCTCCAGACCTCTTTAGGGTTTTCTAGGGTTTTGTGTGCCTCTCCTCTATATAAGGGGCACGCCCCCTCCTTGTATTGTTTACGCTTTGAATAATATACCGAATTGTTGTCGAGTTTACTCTAGACGTTATTACTAAGGCGTCAACCCCAATTCACTTCCCAATCTTATACTCTTCTGGTTTAGGTCATACTAGCCCCCTTCTCCATCCTTTCACTTCATTCTCATTTCAAAGTCTAGGCTCCGGCCTCAAATCTATCGGTTACTTGGTGAAGAAGACCCAATGTGAGTCCAAGCAATGATCCTCTCATGAATCCTCCATCGGGGTTCACATCATGAACCTAAGCATATAAAAACATGAACAAAAAAAGAACTAACATGAACCAAAAGACATGACCCGTACAAAGAGTTACCCTATGTGGGATTTCAACCCACAACTATGTGCAAGCACATTGCTCTACCATTTGAGCTAATAGGTTGCCAAATGACATGCATGAACCATAAGATAAAACTATTAAGAATTAAAAGTCATGAACCATAAAAATTATTATGAACCTAGCTTACAAAAACATGAACCAAAAGAACAAGTACCATGAACCAAAAATTATGAAAGAAAATAATAACTAGCATGAAATAAAGACATGAGCCATAAGATGAACTTTGATGAACCTAAGATTATTCAAACATGAACCAAAAGAACAATTGTTAGAAACAAAAATTATGGAACAAAATTTATGAACCATAAGAAGAAATATTATGAACCTTAACTTAAAAAGACATGAAGCAAAAGAACAATTCATATGAACAAAAAAACATGATTGTATCAAGAATTAGCCTATGTGGGATTTGAACCCACATCTAGACCTGGGTCCGGTTCCGGGGGAACCGACGAACCGGCGGTCCCAGAACCGGCGGGAAACCGGCCAGAACCGGAACCGGCGGTCCCGGTTCCGGAACCGCCAGGTCCGGTTCCCGGGACGGTTCCGGTTCCGGTTCGTCCACCCCCGGAACCGGAGGTTCCAAACCGGGTGGAACCGCCGGTTCCGGCCCAAAAAAATAAAAAATAACCAAACCGCGACCGCGGTTTGGGTGACCGCGACCGCGGTTTGGTTAACCGCGATCGCGGCCCATTGGACTGCGACCGCGGTTTTCTTCCAGAGGTCAAAATTTATTTTTTTTTAATTTTTTTTAAATTATTTCCGGTTACGAACCGGAACCGGAACTGGGAGGAACCGGCCTCGGAACCGCCCGGAACCGGACCGGAACAGGACCGGAACCGGGGAACCGGGCCAAGGCCAGTTTCGGTTCCATGGTTTCGAGGAACCGGAACCGCCGGTTCCGGAACCGGACCAAGGTCTACCCACATCTATGTGCACACGCATATTACTATACCATTTGAGCTAATAGGCTACCATTTAAGTTGGGTTGATTGGATTTCCGGATTCAAATTGCGTTAATTACCTTAATTATCAAAGGTCTGACTTAGGATTATTCTCTCTGATTCTCTCCTGGATTTTCTCCAAGATTTACTCAAAAATGTATCCGTTTGCTATTAAAAATAAATTATCACAACTATAAATAAAAACTTTTTTCATCATTTCATAGCAAGAGTGTGATACAAAAGGAGAAGGAGAATTTCTCGTACAGACAATACATGCAAAAAATGAGATTACTCACATAATAGTAGCAAAAGAGGTTGTATTTACACTGGAAAAATCTGGAATTTGCACAGATTTTAGTAGAGGTGAGGACACTCCGATTTTCATAGCTTTTTCAGTCTCTTTGGTATGTTTTTATAATAAAGGAAATTGGCCAATCTTATTGATGCAGAGACATGGAATTTGCACAGCCAATCCAGAATTTGCACAGCTTTTAGTAGAGGTGAGAACACTCCGATTTTCATTTATGTGCAAACACATTGCTCTACCATTTGATCTAATAGGTTACCAAATGACATGCATGAGCTATAAGATAAAACTATTAAAAATTAAAAGTCATTAACCATAAAAATTATTATGAACCTAACTTAGAAAAACATGAACCAAAAGAACAAGTACCATAAACAAAAAATCGTGAAAGAAAATAATAACTAGCATGAAATAAAAGACATGAACCATAAGATGAACTTTGATGAACCTAAGGTTATTCAAACATGAACCAAAAGAACAATTGTTAGAAACAAAAAATCATGGAACGAAATTTATGAACCATAATAAGAATATTATGAACCAAAACTTAAAAAGAAATGAACCAAAAGAAGAATTCATATGAACAAAAAGACATGATTGTATCAAGAATTAGCCTATGTTGGATTTGAACCCACATCTATGTGCATACGCATATTACTCTACCAATTGAGCTAATAGGCTACCATTTAAGTTGGGTTGATTGGATTTCTGAATTCAAACTGCGTTAATTACCTTAATTATCAAAGGTCCGACTTAGGATTATTCTCTCTGATTCTCTCTTGGATTTTCTCCAAGATTTACTAAAAAATGTATTTGTTTGCTAATAAAAAAAATTATCACAACTATAAATAACAACTTTTTTCATCATTTCATAGCAAGACTTTGATACAAAAGGAGAAGGAGAATTTCTCGTACAGACAATACCTGCAGCAAATGAGATTACTCACATAATAGTAGCAAAAGAGGTTGTATTTATACCAGCAAAATCTGGAATTTGCACAGCTTTTAGTAGAGGTGAGGACACTCCGATTTTCATAGCTTTTTCAGTCTCTTTGGTATGTTTTTATACTAAGGGAAATTAGCCAATCTTATTGATGTAGAGATCTAGAATTTGCACAACCAATTTGGAATTTGCACAGCCAATCTAGAATTTGCACAACTTTTAGTAGAGGTGAGAACACTCCGATTTTCATCTATGTGCAAACACATTGCTCTACCATTTGATCTAATAGGTTACCAAATGACATGCATGAGCTATAAGATAAAACTATTAAAAATTAAAAGTCATTAACCATAAAAATTATTATGAACCTAGCTTAGAAAAACATGAACCAAAAGAACAAGTATCATAAACAAAAAATCATGAAAGAAAATAAAAACTAGCATGAAATAAAAGACATGAACCATAAGATGAACTTTGATGAACCTAAGATTATTCAAACGTGAACCAAAAGAACAATTGTTAGAAACAAAAAATCATGGAACGAAATTTATGAACCATAAGGAGAAATATTATGAACCAAAACTTAAAAAGACATGAACCAAAAGAACAATTCATATGAAAAAAAGACATGATTGTATCAACAATTAGCCTATGTCGGATTTGAACCCACATCTATGTGCATACGCATATTACTCTACCATTTGAGCTAATAGGCTACCATTTAAGTTGGGTTGATTGGATTTCCGAATTCAAACTGCGTTAATTACCTTAATTATCAAATGTCCGACTTAGGATTCTTCTCTTTAATTCTTTCTTGGATTTTCTCCAAGATTTACTAAAAAATGTATTCTTTTGCTATTAAAAAAATTATCACAACTATAAATAACAACTTTTTCCATCATTTCATAGCAAGAGTATGATACAAAAGGAGAAGGAGAATTTCTCGTACAGACAATACCTGCAGCAAATGAGATTACTCACATAATAGTAGCAAAAGAAGTTGTATTTACACTAGCAAAATCTGGAATTTGCACAACTTTTATTAGAGGTGAGGACACTCCGATTTTCATAGCTTTTTTAGTCTCTTTGGTATGTTTTTATACTAAGGGAAATTAGCCAATCTTTTTGATATAGAGATCTGGAATTTGCACAGCCAATTTGGAATTTGCACAACCAATTTAAAATTTGCACAGCTTTTAGTAGAGGTGATGGCACTTCGATTTTCATCTATGTGCAAGCACATTGCTTAACCATTTGAGTTAATAGGTTACCAAATGACATGCATGAACTATAAGGTAAAACTATTAAGAATTAAAAGTCATGAACCATAAAAATTATTATGAACCTAGCTTACAAAAACATGAACCAAAAGAACAAGTGCCATAAACCAAAAATCATGAAAGAAAATAATAACTAGCATGAAATAAAAGACATGAACCATAAGATGAACTTTGATGAACCTAAGGTTATTCAAACATGAACTAAAAGAACAATTGTTAGAAACAAAAAATCATGAAACGAAATTTATGAACCATAAAAAGAAATATTATGAACCTTAACTTAAAAAGACATAAACCAAAAGAACAATTCATTTGAACAAAAAGACATGATTGTATCAATAATTAGCCTATGTGGGATTGGAACCCACATATATGTGCACACGCATATTACTCTACCATTGGAGCTAATAGGCTACCATTAAAGTTGGGTTGATTGGATTTCCGAATTCAAATTGTGTTAATTACCGTAATTATCAAAGGTCTGACTTAGGATTATTCTGTCGGATTCTCTCTTGGATTTTCTCCAAGATTTACTCAAAAATATATTCGTTTGCTATTAAAAAAATTATCACAGCTATAAATAACAACTTTTTTCATCATATCATAGCAAGAGTATGATACAAAAGGAAAAGGAGAATTTCTCGTACAAACAATACCTACAGCAAATGAGATTACTCACATAATAGCAGCAAAAGATGTTGTACTTACACTAGCAAAATCTAGAATTTGCACAGCTTTTAGTAGAGGTGAGGACACTCCGATTTTCATAGCTTTTTCAGTCTCTTTGGTATGTTTTTATATTAAAGGAAATTGGCCAATCTTATTGATGCAAAGACCAACAAGAGGATTTGCATTTTGAATAATCTCACTATTGTTGATCCGATTCGGTACTAATATTATAATAAGATCAAATATTCCCTTATTAGTTATTCTATTTCTTCATATGACACTTTTATGAAGTGTACTTCTACAAGAATAGAGTGAGTAATTTTGTTAGTTTATTACATTGTCTACCACCCAAATAACAACTCAATTAATTAATGATATTTTTTTAGGGACATTAAGACAGCCAAGCCTGATGCTGGCTTTCCTATTTTTGATTCAGAGGCAATATAATGGCTTGGACATGTTATGTTTGATGATGTTCATGTAAAGGCCCATGTCCATTTTGTTTTGAAGAAGTAAGTTCTTCATTTTACCATTGTTATTTTGGCATATTTATATTCTTACCGTGCTTATTGAATTTTATTACAGTGTATATAAAGTGTTTGAAATGAAGGATTATTCTATACCATTTTTCGGATACAAGTATCCAAAACATCAAGTTAAGGTAATATTTCTAACCATGGACAAAAAATGGTTCTTTATGTGTCGTAGATGTCATTTTGAATTAAATATTTGTCTTGCATTGTGTGATATGTGTGAACAGCCCAGGAACAAGAATTATATTGGTGATATTAACCGAAGATGCTTATTTTGAATCTGTGATCCTTGAAATAGAGGATGGTAGTGTGTTGGAAAGATTTCATTGCCTCATTGATGTGGACAAAGAGCTGGATTTCATTGAACAATTCGAACAAAAGCTCCTTTTAAAGCATTTGAGTGAGGAGCTTTACATTGTTGATGTATGAATCCCTTCTCTCTACCTTTGTTAGAAGCATTTACGGTATGAGTTCTTTGCATTGATTTGGTTGTTCTTCTTATCTCTAGGTTTGTACTTCTACAGTAATGGAATTTCTCTTGACTCAGCTGAAGACACACTCTGACATCTTCATACCCCTTCACCAGAAGTAGTTATTCATAACTTTAGAAAACCAAACAATGTGCTTATGGAACTCCCAGGGAGAACATGTAAGATTATTTGAGGATCAACTATTTAGGAAGTGAGACTCAACATATATGATATGTATCACACGTGATGAAGATTTGATAATATCATATTGTAAAGCATCAGAAGGAAAATGTAAGAATCAGTCTCTTAAGTTACTAGTCTGAATAGATTGACCGTGCATATAATTTATAGCTACTTAAATAAATGTAACCAATTTTCAAGGACAAGGGAAGTTCTCAAGGACACTACCGCCCTCTTCTACAATGAAGATAGGAACGAGATCTATACAGGTACTCGACATGGTCTCCTTTAGGGTTGTTCAACGGGCTAACCGGACCCGACCCGTAAGTAAAAAAATATTATTTGACTCACGACCCGACCCGTAACCCGGATTACGGGTCACGGGTTGGGTTACGGGTTGACTCGTCTATCCCAAATTTTATTAATTCTTTAATAGTTCACGAAATCAGTCTTAAGCCCAATAACTAGAATGACCCATACAAGAATGGTTGATTACATGAACTACCAAAGTAACCAAACACATGCATGGCATGCATTTTTATAGCCTTCTGATTTGCGAAAATCTACTTGATTTTTCGATGTGGGATGAGAGGCCTTTCCCACATCGAAAATTTGAAGGAGCCAAAAAGGATGTTGGTAGCATAAATTGCTTATGGTGTCTTGGAAGTTGGAATACACATGGGCTCTAGCCTCTACATGTAATAAATATTGGGCTATTTTATTATTTAAAATGGGCATAATATTTATACTAGTTTTAAATCTTAATGTACAATGTATAATTGAGGTAATAAAATTTTAATTTAATTATTACATACGGGTTATGCGGGTTAACTGTAACCCGGCGGGTTTACCCGTAACTCGTAAGTTAAAAATTTAACCTGTTACCCGATTTGTAAGTTTACGGGTGGTTCGGGTCGGGTTACGGGTTATCGGCCATTAACCCCAGTCTCCTTCATGTATGGTCGAAGTGACACGAACCATAAGAGGATTCCCTTTGTGCTGTTAGAAAGAAAGACGAGGAGGGCGTATACACTACCCCAAGCTCTGTACCAAGTAATAGTGCTTTGTGCCTATGTTCCTAGGAATTTGCCAATCTCACATTAAACTAGTGAAATCCCAACTGTAAATGCTTTGGCAAGATAGAATCCAGTTCCTGTTATTTCTCAGTGAAATCACAACCTTAAAACCAAAAAAGAAAAAAGAGAATTGCTTTTATAGTAAGATAAACCCTTTTAGAATTTAAATAAACCCTTTTCGATTGAAATCCAGTTCGTGTTATTTCTTAGTTCTTGTTATTTGTGTTTTCAATCTGAAAAAAGAAAAAAGAATTGAAATAAATTTAGAGTGAGTTTACGAAATATGAAATTAATTAATGATTCCCCCGAATTTAAGGTGAATATCTTGAAAATTTATCTTTTTTCTATGGTAACAAATGTTTAGATATTTAAAACCTAAATACCTTAACAATATTTTTTCTTTATTAATTTAAAATTTACATATTTTTAAATTTCTTAACAAATCCTAGGTTTTGAGTGATGAGGATAAGAAATTGCTTCTTTCTGGGGGGTGTTGGCGAAGTATTGAGCTGAATTAATTAAATTTTCCAAGCTAACGGTTCACATGGTATCATGGGCGGATTGGTGATGATTTTATAGCGGAACGGTTAGACCTAGCTTTTGCTAACTCGGCTTGGTTTGAAGTCTTTCCGGGCGGAAATGTTCGTCATCTTGATAGTGCTGGCTCCGATCATATGATGGAGTTTTTTAGGGAAGAGGCACTTACAAAAAGGGGATTTCGTGGGAAAAGGCCGTTTAAATTTGAGGCTTTGTGGACGATCAATGACGGTTGTAATCATGTGGTCGAAAATGAATGGAAGAACCCAAGTTCGAGCGTGATGTATGACGAAGTCCCGGGTAAAATTGATAGATGTGCAAAGCCGCTGAATGAATGGAATGAGAAAGAAGTGGGGAATGTGGTCTCAAAATTGAATGGTATTCGTGATCAGTTGAGGGAGCTGAACAAAAGAGGCATGACAGGCAGGCTTGTTGCTGGGCGTAGGGAGTTGGAAAAATGGAGAATGATTTAATGGAGAAGGAAGAAATTTTGTGGTACCAACGAGCAAAAGCAAATGAATTCAAATGTCCATGAACCTACAAAAATGCAAGATCTTCGGCCTATTACCTTATGTAATGTTCTTTACAAGATTGTTTCAAAGATGTTGGCTATAAAGTGATTTCTCCTTCTTAGAGCGCTTTTGTTCCGAGAAGATTGATCATAACAATGTTCTTTCGGATTTTGAAAATTTTCATCATATGAAGAATAAGAAAGCAGGGAAGCAAAGTTTTATGGCGCTTAAGTTGGATATGGAGAAAGCGTATGATAGAGTGGAATGGCAGTATTTGATACAGATGATGGTTCGGCTTGGCTTTGCTTCTAGATGGACTGACTTGATTATGAGTTGTGTTCAGAGAGTATCATTTTCTGTGTTGATGGAGGGATTTCCTTCAATGGTGTTTAAGCCTAACAGAGGGTTAAGACAAGGGGATCCACTATCGCCCTATCTTTTTCTCCTTTGTGCGGAAGGCTTTGCTGGCCTTATAAGGGAGAGTGAATAGGATGGTCGTCTACACGGAATTAAGATTGCTAGGAATGCTCCGTCAGTTTCACACTTATTTTTTGTTGATGATAACGTTCTCGTTGCAAGAGCTACTTGTCAACAAGCATGTGAGATTGTTAATATCCTCCAGGTTTATGGAGTAGTTTTAGGACAACAGGTGAATTTTGCAAAATCAGAGATTTCTTTCAGCAAGAATGTTTCGTCCGTCAGAAAGTGTGAGGTTAATGAAGGATTATTCAACATCCGAATTCTCTTTTGGCTAAGTTACTTAAGGCCAAATATTTCCCAAGGACTGATTTCTTACATTCCAAGGTGGGCTTTAATCCTAGCTACACATGGAGGAGTATCTTTCATGCTAGAGCTGCATTGCTAGAATCTGGCTTGGTGTGGCAAATAGGCAATGGGGCTACAGTTAGTGTTTATAAGGATCGTTGGATTCCTAGGGAAAATACTTTTCGCGTTCTTTCTGTTCCGACTGATGGTGATGAAGATTTGTTGGTTGCTGATTTAATTGATTGGGAGTCTTGGTGCTGGAGAGATGAGTTAATTGTTGAGAAGCTCCTTCCTTTTGACGCAGCAATAGTGGAAAAAATTTATCTTGCTGATTCCATTGTGGAAGATGCTCTTTATTGATTTTTTGAGAAAGATGGCGAATACTCAGTGAAATCTGCTTATCATCTATTCATGAATGGTTCTTCTCTAGTTCAAATGCTTCAAGCGGGAGCTCGGAAGAATATCTTACCTTGCAAAGAAAACTTGTTCCAACCTCGCAAGGTTACGCTGGATCCATAGTCGTCTTTTCACGCCTTGTTTGGTTGCAAGTTGGCAAAGGTTGTGTGGAAACGTTTCAAGAACCTATTGCCGGAGGAAGCTGGGATCATGTTTTTTGCAGATTGGATTTTTCACAAGCATGATGTCTACTCTACGACCGAGTCATTTGGGCGCTACTCTGTTGGGAAATTTGGAATGAACGAAATGCTACATTGTTCAAGTCATCAGTCTCCCTAGCCCTAGTGTCGGCCATCAGCAGGATTAACTATGATGCTTCTTTATCTACTGAAGCGAGCGGGATTGGTGTGGTTGGCAGGTCCTCGGAAGGAAAACTGGTCTTTGCTGGGTCAAGGTTCATACAAAGTAGATCGGAGGTGGAAGTGGCGGAGGCAGAGGCAGTGTTATGGGGCTTGGAGCTGGCATTAGAAAGGTGCTGGTGGAATCGGACTGCGTGGTGCTGATCAACAACTTGAACAAGGGTGTGTTGTCTAGGAAAACCATTGGTGTTCTTGTGGCTTGGGATTTTGAGTCTTGTCACTGGTTTTTTACTCGCAGACCCTAAATAATTTTAGTAATAATATCTTTAAAAAATATTATCCATATATAATTTTAAAAATTATTAACAATGTACTACAATTTTTTTTATATCTTGAAAAACTTTTAAAAATTGTATAGCCACTACAATTTTGTTAGCTAATCCTTTCTATATCTATTCTCAAACTTACTTTCTATATCTATTTTCATTTTTTCCATGAGCACACGCTCGATCTGTCTACTCCATGCCGGGAAGATCTTATTTAGAGATAAAACTAAACCGATGAACCAACTTGACACACAATCAGATGCACCATATTTCCACATAAATGAAATTCCTATTTCAATTTCGTTTATTGGTTTTCATCATGGTATTAGAGTATTAGCTTGATTTTTGCTTGTCCATTATTTTTATTAGATGATTTTGGATCTCAAATAATTCTCGATTGAAGCTTGCAATTATGAAGATCAATTTGTCGCTTGTGGTTTTTGTTGGGAAATTTGACACCTACTTGCAACAATAACAGGTTCATAGATTCACAAGAGAAGTAAGAAAATAAACAATAGAAGAACAAGATAATTTGTTGACCAAGTTCGTCAGAATGACTACGTCTGGGGGCACTACCAAGCCAGGAACTGAGGATTACAAGGATTACAAGACCTGACCCACTGATCTGATCAGTCTAACCTAACCTCTCTAGCACTCTGAATTTTCCCCTCTAGCCTTTCAAGTTTTCAAGCGCATCAATTACAATAACCTAGTTGGGTTTAAATAGAGAACACAAGGCCTAAAGATAGATACAAGATATTTCAAAATATTGCAAGGATAGAAATTCCAATCCCCAAGATATATTCTTTCCTAATATCTAATATCTTCTAACCATTAATGATAGAAAATCCCTTCAATAAAATCCCAACAGTTTTCAATGTTGAATGCGAATTGTGGAGATCAATCTTTGATCATTTGAGTCAAATTATAGAGGTCACTTGATCAATTCAAAAATTGGTTTGAGTTTTCAATTTTGAAATTGCAAAGATGACTCGGAACGACGAATCCCTTGTCAAGGAAATGAGAAACAACTCAATTGTGGATCAAGTGGATCCATTCTATATGCATTGGCTATGGATCATTTTCATATTTGATGCATATGGATTTGGATCTTGAAAGAGATCCATGCTAATTGCATTATTTGTTAAAAATAAGATAGGCTTAGTGAATGGGACTCTATGTAGTCTAGATCTATATTCTCCAGAGTATAGAACATGGGAGCATTTCCATGACATGTTTTTGTTGTGAATTTTAAATATTGTTACTTTGTTAGTAAGGAGATAGAAGAAAAGTATCATTTACACAGATATTGCATTTCACATGTGGAGTGAGTTGTGTACTAACCTTGGTTAATTTAATTTAACTCAGAAATTTAACTTAGAAAGAGTTTTGCACAATAACATAGGGAAATGATAGTACTATAGTCTACTTTACCAATACCAAATGCATATGTGTTGATTTCACCTTTTAGTTGCATACTAGGGAACAAAATGAAAAGGAATGAATCTAATCCATTTTAGTGTCATGATACTTTAAAAAATTAGGAAAATTTCTCTTGATGCCCCTTAATTTAAGGGTATTCCTTTTGGTATCCCAAGTTTAATAGTTTTCCTATTGGTGCCTCTAGGGTTTGGCTTTTCAGGTTGGGGGGCCCTCTGGTTGAGATTGATTAACTTTAAGCCTATCATTATGTTTCTCACCCTCGAGTTTGTAGGACGCAAACGAATCCACAATCACCGTATCGATGTCAAACGGATCAACAACATCCATATTCAGCTAGATCTTGATGTTGACGGCATGGACGGTGTTGGCAGTGAAGGGGCTGACACAATGCAAGCGGTTGTCGTCAAGGAAGGAGAAGAGGACGCCCTCTACCACTCTTGTAGCAGAGTTCTACTGGACGTGTGGGAAGTGAAGTTGGTAGATCATGCCCATCAACCATGCTTCGGTGTATGCGTGGTAGTCTTGGAAAAGGGTGAAGTTAGAGTAGGAAAAGCAAGAAAGTTGCCAAGGATTGTCGTCTCATCTTTATAGGCTACGATGATGTCGACTAGCATAATGCCTTTTTAAATGGTGAATTAGAAAAAAAAACTGTTTCACGGGTCAACCGTAGGGATTTCAATCACCTAATCGGTCTCATCATGTTTTTTGCCTTCTTAAAGCCTTGGTGGGCTTAAGCAGGCTTCTCTTGTATCATTGCTTCAAAGGATGCATTTCATACGTACTCTTCTCTCATTATCAAGAAGCATGAGTCTCATACCATTTATACTTTGGTATATATTCATAATATCATCACTGGATCCAACCACACCTTTATTGAGGACCTTATCAAAAGTTTGAACCGTGACTTTCCTAGGTATCGAGGTACCTCGTACTCATTCACACATTTTACTTTCTCATCAGAAGTATATTTGTAATTTTTTTGAATGTAGTCTATGAGCGAGGTTAAGACCATCGCTTCTCTTGATGAGCTCGGTTCTCATCTTGTTTAGACAAATAATATGCTTCCTGATCTTGTCCTATATAGAAGTGTTGTTGGGGCACTATAGTATCTTACAATCACTCGTCCTAAGATTGCTTATGTTTTGAACAAAGTTTAGCAAATAAGGACTTGGCGGTCAGATTCGTAGTAATCGACGTGCCCGCCCATAAAACTTGATCTTGTGGAGCTCATGGATTCACGAGATGGGAATGGTACCATCGACCCTCCATTAAATGATCTAATTCAAGGATGAAGACGCCATGGTCTGAGTGTGGGACAACCAACTGGACGCACGCTTGTGCATGAAGGGAAATCGCCCCAACCACACCTTTATTTTTCATTTGCTAGTTTTATCCTTAGATCATGACATTTTACGTTTATTTATTAATAAATGTTAGAAATTTTGCATTAGCTTGAGTCTTGTATTAAAAATCTATTTTTAAAACATACCAAGTCGAAGACACATAACCAAACCTAACTAATTACAAATAAACAAGTCTAAACAAATCTATTTTTAAAACATACCATGTCTTGAGTTGCCTAAAGTCTAGCGTGTCCTAACATAGCCGGAGCAACAATAGGAGCATCAACGACAAGATCACCAGCAACAGGATCCCCAGAGACAAGATCAGCAAGCGAATCAGCAACATCACCAACCTCAGCACCCCAACACCCTCACCACCCGCGACATCATCTCTGCGCCCGGAGGAAACTCTGGCTCAGGGGCAATTGGATCAGGCTCCACATGTGTAAGCTCATAAATAGCCCGCGCCATGTGTGTCTCGTAGCTTTAAAGGAGGATGGGAGTACGTGGCCCTCCAGACATTCATAACGCGCTGATCAATACATCTCCTACAAAGGGAGTTAGAGGAGGTGGGGTAGACGCAATCTCAGTGGGATCGTCCATATGAGCTGGTGATGGAGCTATAATATGGAGCTATAATTAACATAAAGCTTTAGACTTAAAAATTTATCATTGTTAAATCTTTTTTTCAGTTGGGTTAACCATATATCAATTTTGCTTTTGCACCATCTTCGTACACATTTAATGCATATATGTAAGAAGTGCAATCAAATACTCTTCTCACAAAATATATACTACATTCGAGCCAAAAAAAATATATCTATATTAATTATATGAAGAAAATATCTATATTTTAAATATATTATGTATGTTAAGCTACCTTTCCTATTAATTATATGAAGAAAATATATATCGATATTACCTCTTCAATCTAACTGTGAATGTGCATGTCAGACCACTAATTGAAAGTATTATATATGTTAACCGAGATTGAGCGGGAACAAAGCTAAACAAAAGAAAGAAGACATGGTCTATTATTAGATAAATTATATATTTCCAAAACAAACAAACATGTAGGAGAAGGTGCTTCCCAACTCTACAAGACATGCCTGACGTGATTACCATTTAATTTCCCAAAAGGGAATTATTCATATGAAATAATAAAAAAATTTAAAACCAATGTCTAAGCCTCCAAAAATTACTATATAAAGGCAAGGAGGGAACAAAGGATTATGCATCTCATCATCTCATTGTTCTCATCTTAGTTGAGTAGTCTAAACAGAGTTCAACATGGCAATCAAGAGCTCCTCCCTTTTGTCCTCTTTGATTTTCCTGGCTCTAGTTGCCCTTGCATCTGCTGATTACTATGGTTATAGTTCCCCTTCTCCAGTTTACAAATCACCTATCTACTCTCCCTCTCCTGAATATAAATCTTCACCCGTCTACTCTCCCTCTCCTGAATATAAGACTGCACCTGTCTACACCCCATCTCCATACTACAAGAAGCCCACCCCAGCAGTGTATCACAAACCAGTATACACACCTGCACCATACTACAAGAAGCCCGTGTACACGCCTTCCCCGGTGTACTACAAGTCTCCTGTGTACACTCCTTCACCAGTGTACTACAAGAAGCCCGTGTACACCCCATCACCAGTGTACTAC
The DNA here is from genome assembly GCA_964016875.1 of Fallopia convolvulus. Classification (NCBI taxonomy): domain Eukaryota; kingdom Viridiplantae; phylum Streptophyta; class Magnoliopsida; order Caryophyllales; family Polygonaceae; genus Fallopia; species Fallopia convolvulus. The sequence continues at coordinate 7,737,611 of OZ024726.1, forward strand.
AAGAAGCCCGTGTACACCCCATCACCAGTGTACTACAAGTCTCCTGTGTACACGCCTTCTCCAGTGTACTACAAGTCCCCGGTGTACACGCCTTCGCCAGTGTACTACAAGAAGCCTGCTTACACTCCATCACCAGTATACTACAAGTCCCCCGTGTATACCCCTTCCCCGGTGTACTACAAGTCTCCAGTGTACACCCCTTCACCAGTGTATTACAAGTCTCCTGCCGTTTACACTCCTTCACCAGTGTACTACAAGAAATCTGTTTACACTCCTTCCCCCGTGTACTACAAGTCTCCTACTCAATCTCCTGTGTACAAGGCTCCAGCTTACACCCCATCACCTATCTACAAGGCATCACCCGTCTACAAGGCACCATTTTACACCCCATCACCAGTATATGAGAAGCCAGAATACGGATACTAAAGAAACTACGAAACTATGAAACTTGAGTTTCAAATTTAGTTTCCTTCTCAATATCATACATCATTGAACCAATTTGTCATTTGAAGCATTTCAATACTCCCTCTGTCCCATATTGTATGGGTTTTTAACCCAAATTCTTTGTCCCACAATATATGGGGTTTTAAGTTTATTTATGCTTGACTTTCTTGATAATTGTCATTCTAATCAATTCTATCCAATGGAAATGGGGATGACATTCTTTTCAAATAATTAAAATTTACTTTTTAAGTAAAAAGAGAGATATAATTTCTAATTCTGTTCCACGATAATATTACTGAAATGAAATGATATTACATTAAATTTTTGGTCAACTACAAAAGTGGATTCTCGAATTGTTCATATGCATTCCTTTATCACACTAATTCTATGTTTGCCAATCATATAGTCCCTCCGTTTCGCAATGTTAGGGGTTTTTAACGCCAACCATGCTTCGGTGTATGCGTGGTGGTCTGTCGTCTCGTCTTTATAGACTACGATGGCGTTGACTAGCATAATGCCTTTTTAAATGGTTAATTAGCAAAAATTGTTTAATTTCATGGGTGAAGCGTAGGGATTTCAATCACCTAATAGGCCTCGATCATCATGTTTTTTTGCCTTGGTAAAGCCTTGTGTGTGCTTATGCAGGCTTCTCTTGTATCGTTGCTTCAAAGGATGCATTTCATACTCTTCTCTCGTTATCAAGAAGCATGAGTCTCATACCATTTATGTTTTGGTATTTGACAATCTTATCATCTCGTACTAGGTCTAACCGCACATTGAGAACCTTATCAAAAGTCTGAACCATGACTTTTCTCTTTGAGATCTTGGCACCCTCCACTACTTCCTAAGTATCGAGGTATCTCGCACTCATTCCCACATTTTACTTTCGTAGAAAAAGTAAATTTGTAATACTTTTGAATGAAGTGCTATATGACCAATGCTAAGCCCGTCGCATCTCCTACAGAGCTCGGTTCTCATCTTGTTTAGAAAATTGATATGCTTCCTGATCATGTCCAATATAGAAGCATTGTTGGGGAACCATAGTATGTTACAATCACTCGTCCTAATTAAGATTGTTTATGTTTTAAACAAAGTTTGTCAATTCATGCATAATCCTACTAAGACTCATTAGGCTGTTGTGAAACGCATTTTGTTCTACCTGAAAGGCTCCCTCTTGGCTGGCCTAACTCTTAAGCCTTGCACTTATAGGTGCCTTGTAGCTTTTTTTTTATGCGGAATGAGCATCTAATTTGATTGATTGTCGTTCTCATCATTGTTTTGCAATATCTTTTGGTGGAAATCTTATTAGCTGGTCTCCTCATTATCAAAAAGTTCTAGCCCATTCTAGCACTAAAGCAGAGTACACAGATATCACTTTTGTTGTTGCTGAATTGATTTGGCTTTGTCGGTTGCTACAGGAGATGACCATCTCAGCCCCTGACTCGTCCAAACTTCTCTGTGACAACCCCAACGCCACTTTCTTGTCTATCAATTCGGTCTTTCATCAATGGTCAAAGCATATCAAGGTCGACTATCATTTTGTACGAGAACAAGTTTCTGATGGTGATCTTGTTGTTCATTATGTTCGTTCTCTTGATCAGGTTGCCGACGTTTTCACCAAGATTGTTGGCACTGATTGGTCTCAGTCATTATGTGACAAGCTAGCTACATGTTCGTCCTCACCCATCAGCCCGTAAGGGTTGTTAAAATATAATTCTATCCATATTTGTTATTATCTTCTTACCATGTTTATATTCTATCGGTTGTGATTTTATCCTAATTGTGATTAGTTCACACCTACCCTTGTAATCCTCCTATTTACATGCGATTAATGATGAAAAGAGAATAATAATCGTCTTCTCCGCGCTTATATGTATGATTAATGAAAAGAGCATAATCTTCTTCTCCTCTCAAAACACAAACGCGTTTTTATAGTAATCAATGGTCCAAGTTCTTTGCCAAAATTAAAGATCATCATATCCATACTTTAAATGGAAGAAATCAAGGAATTTGCATTGTATCTTCCTCTGGTTTCTCAACGCTAATTACATTTGCTATAATAACTTGTCTCAACCAAACTCTTCCCAACCAAGAAATAATCTCACAACTAAGAACCAAAAAAATCCCGCAATATGGGAAGCCTTCTAGAAATCTAAACAAGCTTGTAGAAATTCTGGAAGGCGATCAAGAAATCGTTAGTTTGCAACAACGTCCAACAAAGACTATATATATATATATTGTAAGGAAAATTTTGAATGAACCATGTTGTACCCTAAATTCTCCCTTTGCATCCTCTTCCTGTTCCTCCTATCCCAAACCATCAAATCCGAGCACCTAATCTCCTCCTTCCTCCGATTACCGAGCGAAGGCGACTCCGAAATCGAAGACTCGGAGGTTTGCCCGATCGAGTCGGAACGGGTCGGATCATGCCCCGTTAGGTGCTTTCGAGCCGACCCCGTATGTGGCGAAGATGGGGTGACATACTGGTGCGGGTGCTCCGACGCGAGGTGCGCGGGCACCCGGGTGGTGAAGGCCGGATTCTGCGAGCTCGGGAATGGCGGGTCGGGCCCGTTTTCGGGCCAGGCGTTGCTCTTGGTGCACATTGTTTGGCTCACAGTTTTAGGGTTTTCGATTCTATGCGGATTGCTTTGAGCTCTTAATTGGAACGGGGCGGTTCGTGGAATGGATTAATTCCTTGATTCAAATTTTTATTTGATTCTAACTAAATTTTGTTAAGGCATTAATTAGCTTGTAATGCAATAAGAAGGGCTCGGCTTGTGTAAATCATGCATCAATTTTTTTTGTACATGCTAGTTAGGAAGCCGCGCCGAGCCGAGGCGCGCCGCGCCACGCCGCGCGCGGGAATAATTAGTCCTTGCTAGTTGTAGTGACGGTATAGAGCGTTGAATTACTTTTTTTGTAGATGTAACGTGTAGAAGAAATGATATCGTAGAGTCAGATAAAAGAAATGGAAATGATATTATACATTATTGTTGTTTGTATGTTCAATTTAAGGCATGATTTGGAATTAAATTGCACACATAATATTTCAAATTTAGTATGATTTAATATAAAATAATACATTAAATGGTGCAATCCAGACTTGTGATTGCAAAAACGATGGAGTTTGACAAGGTTGGTGTTCCTCGTCGTCAGGGTTAATTGCTCTCATTTATAGATGGAAAAAAAAAATGGGCTTTGTAAGAGATTACAAAAAAAATTTCCCTAACAAATAGGGGATTAAGGATTTAAGCTTTTACGGCGTAGTAAATTTAGGATGTGGGAATGGTATCTCCATCTAAGTAAGGGAAAACCTCATGGTTCAGAGTTAACAGTGCACTTACAAATGTCATTATATACATGCACCATAGGATGACATGAGTGCAATTCCCTACAATTAAATTGTTTATTTTGACAAAAGGCAGAGCATGAGTGCAATTCCCTAAAATAAAGAGTCCTTAAAACAAAATTTAGCAATTTTTTAAAACTTTTTTTTTAGAGTTTATTAATTAATTCCAATATTAAGTTTTTTTTACGTGTATCTTATTAAACACGTGTAAATTTTTGACGAATTATTTACGTATTTTTCGAAAAAAACATACACGGGGGACGTCCATTAGAATTGAGTTTACTAGTGTTGAGTGCATCAAAACTCTCAACGTGCATTAAAATCGGTCGTATGTAGGTCGCAATTAAGCGTCATGAATATATCAAAACAAACTGTGTGCATCAAAACAAATAAAAAGTACATATTTTTTATGTATGTATCAAAATTAGCCGAATGTGTATCAAAACTCTTTGAATACATATATTCTTGTGCATCAAAATCAACCATATATGCATTAGAATAACTCGAAAAGTGCGTCTTTTATATATCTATGCATAAAAGTAGTTGAATGTACATCAAATAATCGACAAGTGCATCGTATGCATTTATGCATATGAATCCAAACATATTTATGACCTTTGTAATTAGATAATATATATTTTTGAATTTTTTAAAAAACACATTTAAGACCTTTGTAATAGGAAATTATTTATTTGATATTGATTGACAATTTACTTTTTTGGTAGAAGGAGGGACGACACTCTCCGTAACCTTAAGGGGGAATTTTATTAATAAAGGGACAAGGGGCTAATTAGTCATCAAGCGGGGATAGGCCGACCCCTAACATCATCAAACAATAATGAAGAAATCCCCACAGGCAGGGATGACAAAGCATGAAAACCAACATGAACTAAATGGGCCTTAGACGTGAGGCAATTAGCAACTACATTTGCCTCTCAGTGCACATGACGAAATCGAAAAATCCAATTCCTACTCAAAAAGCCTTGGCATTGGGATACCAAGCTGTACAAAGGATGACTTTTCAAAATACTAGAGTTCAACAAACCAATAACTAATTTAAAATCAGACTCTAAAATAACCTGCTTGAAGCCTTTATTCCACGCATGCTTGATCCCATCGAGGACGCCCCACAACTCCGCCATCGGGACCGAGCACATACCAATGTTATGCATGAAACCTTCGATCCAGCACCCCTCGCTACCTCTAAGTACACCTCCAGCGGTCCCCAACTCATTCTCCGAAACCGACCTGTCCGTGTTAATAGTATAGATATGGATGGATGGATGGATGGATGGATGGATGGATGGAGCTCTGGGATAATAAGGAAGCTCAAAATGACACGTTCAAATAGGTGTAGGTGGTGGTAACTAAATTTAACAACTTCATGTCTTCATACACACAATTTTGATCTGGATGCTATCAAATAGATCCTCTTCTCTACATCTTTATGGTTACACAACCCTGATTTTGTCAGTGTTTTAAGAATACATATGTCTTCCATGCAGAAAAACAAATCAACATGGATCACAAGTTTGGAGTAATTGGAATCAGAACAAGTCGTAAAATTATCAAACCAAATCATATGTGATTTGATTTACGCAAGAACAATATGTATAAAAGTACATTTCTAGGTATCAAAATATAAAATATGTTTCAAGCATTTTTGCCCATTGAAATTCAAAAGCACATTTACAAACCAAAAAAAAGTGGTTTTACGTTCGTTTGATTATGTATTATAAACAAGCCTTTGAAAAAACCAACCTATAATTACAATGCTAATCGTAAATCAATTCAGTTGTAGTGACAAAAAGAGTTAGCAAAACTTGAAGTTCCACTTCCACGCAGAGGATGAATGCGTAGGACTAAGCTTTTGCATCCAATAAAAAGGACCCTTATTGCGATCTTGAAACCTAAAATTTTTTACTAGGCTCAGGGTGCCATTTATAGCAAGCGACGATTGGCATTGCTCCAGAACTCTCACAAGCTAATGAAACTCAAGCCTCTTCTCTTGTTCTGAAGACCAGCATTGTTCAATTATAGCTCGCATCACGGGAGGGCAATACTCAGTAAAAGCATGCCTCTCATTTTGGAATTTGGAATTACTATATTAGAATAACAACGCTTCGATAAGCCTTCATGAGTTGCAAGAATAAAAAGAAAATTGAAAGCAGACCTTGTTACGTCATCATATGTTACTTGTTAAAGACTCAAATTCCCATACGGGATGCTTCCTGAGACCATCTCCCAAAGAATGAGTCTGAAGTTGTACACATCCACCTTGTGTCCTTAAGACTGGTTCATGATCATTTCAGGTGCCATCCAGCAAAACGTGCCAGGACCATCAACGAACGAATCACAGTCGGCCTCATGGAAACCGATCCCAAAATCAGAGATTTTCATGTGGAAGGCGTCGCTAATAAGAACATTTTCAGGCTTGAGGTCCATGTGAATTACACTCTGGGAGTGTATATATTCCATCCCCGGGCAATTTCCAGCGCGATAGCAACACACGTTTTCAACGGAAGAGCTTCATTCGCCAGCTCGAGTTTGTGCAAGTAGGATTATAGGACCCCTTTGACAAGTACTCCGTGAGTATGTAATTAGAAGAGGCTCCAACCAACTTTATGACATTTGGATAGTGAAGCTTAGAGAGAATGGCCACTTCTCTGTTGAACTATTTCTCCAATCGAGCTTTCAATGTGATATTTTCGTCATCATCCGGTGTAGCCATAATCTTTACCGCAACAGCCTCATCCTTATATCTTTCATGGTGTACATCGTTGTAACTCCTTGTAAGCTCCCCTAGCGAATTGGCCGCCTAACTACTATCGAGAGAGATCAACCGAGTACTCGTCATTGACAAATTCTTCCACAGCCATGACTTTCGCCACACTTGTTCGACCACGAGTATGACGTGTCAAGGATCTCTTCTTGAATGAATCTGATCTTGGGAAAGGTGCCAAAGATCTCCGCTTGGCATCATATTCGTATTCAATCGCCGATTTCTTAGAAGAAGCCAATGCTTCAAGTATGGATTTAGAACTGGATCAGCGGTTATGTCTACAATAAATAGTTTTTGAAAACCTAGCTCTTCTAAGCCATGAAATACCAGCCTCCTCATCCATTAGAAACATGGCCAAGATTATACAATGTACTCAGAGAAAATTGAATATCCTAATCTGTTTACAAGACCCTGAAAAATAGAACCAAATCAAAATCCATGGAAACAAAAAGAATATGCCAAAGGTATAGTTCTTCTTAGAGGACAAATAAAAAGAAGCAAAGAGGTCATCTTCTCTCAACTTCAACGCTCCCAAAAAGTCAAATACCCACTGATGAAACTCGAATGTAAACCAAATACCGGATTATATTAATGTAAACCAAATACGGGATTATATTAAATATTAACTTTCAGGTTTTGTACAACCAAACAGTTTACGTATATAAAATTTTCCTCCTCCCCACCCTTCCTCTTTACAAATAAAGTTTGTTTTTTGGACTTTAAACCGTAAATAGTGCGATCTCACTCGGAGATCAAAGGTACATGAAAAGATCCCGACCATGAGAGGTTTTCCGGTCCTTTATTCAGTCTCACTCCTCCTCTATATATAAGTTTAGAGAGCTGCCTGTTTGCCACTAAATGGCCAATGTGGGATGTCCATTATATATGTTTATCAAATAGACCACATGCTACTTGCCTACTTAATCATATACACTTGATAGCCCACATGAAGTCTGCATGGAACAAATGCATGCATTTGACGTTAGTTTTGTAGGTTTAGGCGAGTCATCACACACACGCACACATACTTTGTTCAAGTGGGCCAAGCTCGTTCATCTGATTCTTGGGCTGAAAATGGGATTAAGCCCATTTGAAATGATGGGCTTTTAATACATATGTTGGGCCATAATTTTGAGGTTGAACTTGGAACATGCTACTGTACTCGGAAGCATACTAAAATCACGATTTATTCCAAGAGCAAGCATTGTTAATATGTATCGATCCAGGGGCGGATTTAGGGGACGAGCGGGGGCGGCCGCCCCCACATCGATCCGGAGAAGCTATGTCAAGGGACTTAAATAGAAGAAATGTGCAGAATGTGGACTCGTAGAGGATGAAGATAAGAGAGAGGTGGGAAGAAGGAAAGAGCAGAATTGATTTAAGTGATTTTTATAATTATAATAATTTATTTCCTTCTTGATATTCTATTATCCTAATAAATCCCATTAACTTATTTCCTTCTTAATATATCTAATGATCTCATTAAATCCTAGTCATTCAAATAAATCAAAGGTTAATAATTCTCCAACTCTATGGGTAGAGTTATTCTTCAACTCCACCGTAACAAGCTCCGAGTAGGACCTAAAGAGCCCAGAAGATAAAAAAATAAATTTAATTTCGCCAGACAGCCTGAGGTAGGGGAAAAGGCGGAAGGTGAAGTTCTAAAAAGGGGGCAAAATTTGAAAAGGGAGCTCAGTTACAATCAGGCATCAATGGAAGTGGAGAAATTCAGTCCATTTGAAGAAGACGACTCGTCTGTAAAACCGGCATCGTTTTGTTTTAGCTCTGGTGCAATTTTTTTTAAAAATAGGATTTGCAAACCTGTAGGGCCCTCGGCCAACAAATGTATGTGCCATCCTCCACTCTCCTCCTTTTTTTTTTGGTTGAACGAGAACTGAGGTTCTCGGAATTTATTTAAAACAAGACCATTACAGCGTAACAAGCCTGGGCGTAGCCCGGCCACGAACATCCTCTGAAATCAAGGACAAAATACCCATAGGCGGGTCAACAAGCACATGAAAACCTAAAGGAAAAGAAAAGGCAAACGAGGCGAGGGAGTCGGCGACGTAGTTCGCTTCCCTGAAGACATGGTGGAATTGGATCTCCCAATCCCGACGAAGAAAGCCTTGGCATTGGTTCACCAGGCTAAAAAGAGGATGAAAGCTAGCAACCGACCTCCCAATCAAATTCGCAACAAGTAACGAATCCGTCTCAACAATCACTTTCCTAAAGCCACCATCCCAAGCCAGCTTCAAACCTCCCAATATTCCCCATAATTCCGCAATAGGTATAGTACTCTGCCCAATTCTGTGTACAAAGCCGGTAATCCACTGTCCATTGCTATCTCTAATAACCCCAGCAGCCGCCGCACTCGATCCCTCTAAAACCGCACCATCGGAATTGACCTTCACCCACCCAATCGCCGGCAAACTCCAACGAACGCACACCTCAGTTTTGTTTCTTGGGGCAGCAATCTTCTTGCCAGATTCATGAGCACATTTGTAGTCATTCGCCTGATCAATAATGAAGCGGGCCCCATCATTAGGCGGTTGTGCTCCATTAAAGACCCGGTTATTTCGCCATCGCCAAATCCACCAAAGTGAATAAGCGAAGATAGCCGTTCAGTCATCATCTCCACTCCTAACCGCTTTTGTTGTCAAATTGCTCCTAATCCATTCTGCAAAAGGGCAAGTAAAGAAATTAGTAAGAGGTGGAGGAACATGCAAAGAGAGCCACAAACCTCGGGAATGGGGACAATCCCTGAACAGGTGGATCAGAGATTCCGACGTGTTATGGCACACCAAGCAGTCAACAAGCGTCGTTAAATGTCGCCTTCCCCTCTCCTCGTTAGTCAGAATGCAACCCTTAATCGTCATCCAAACAAAGCATTTGACTCTCTCCGGGACCCCGAGTCTCCATATAGCCTTGTAGACAACAGAGTCAACACAACACAAGTCCTTGATATTGGGTCTTAAGCTCATAGCAGAACCAATAGAGTAATTGCCATTAGGAGACCCACCCCAACACAGATTGTCACTCACGTCCGGCATAGGCGAGATACCAGTAGCGGCCAGGCGTAAGAGAACCCCCTCCGGTAGAAGGGGCGACAAGACACTCCAGTTCCACCCCTCACCAGGCTCCCAGAAACAATCCACAGTGGTGTTGACAATCGAGGCATCAATTTCAGATATAGCAAGGTCAAGGAGTCGCTCATTAAACAACCATTTGTCAAGCCAAAAGCGAATCAACATACCATTACCAAGGACCCAACAGGTCCCCTGAATAACAACAACATCCATACCTTTAATGATACTCGACCAAATATGAGAAGGGCCAGAGACAACATTCATCGCGGGGCGTATATACTTAGCTTTTAGTACATTACACCACAACAAATCTTCGCTCTTCAGAAACCGCCAACAAAGCTTGCCGATAATGGCCAGATTAAGATCCTTCATAGGCCTCAAACCGATCCCTCCAAGGTGTTTGGGTTTGCACATCTCTTCCCATGAAACCAAGTGAATTTTACTTTGCCCATTATTCCCATGCCATATAAAATTACGACAAATTTGGTCAATTTTATCACAAGTTTCCTGCGGAACGGTCACCGTCGCCATGGTGTAGACAGGAATAGAAGCTAAGACAGCTTTTGTAAGCGTAATCCTCCCAGCAAAGGTCAAGAAACGGCTCTTCCAACTAGATAACCGGGCATTGATTTTATCCACAAGAGGAGCGAAGGTTTCGCTACTAACCCTTCTATGTAAAACCGGCATGCCCAGGTAGCTTCCCAAATTAGTCGTAACTTCAAACCCACATTCATCACGCAAATTGGAGATAGTATGCTCATCAACATTAGGAGAGACAAACAGTTTGGATTTTTCCAAGCTAATTTTTTGCCCTGACGCCTTGCAAAAGGTATTGAGTAGTTCAAGAATGATCCTAAGCTGAGTAACTGAAGCCTCAGCAACCAAGACAATATCATCAGCAAAGAATATATGGGAGATTTCCGGGCCGTTCCTAGACAGCTTAGCCGGCTTCCAGTTCCCCCTCTGCACAGCCGCGTGGATCATCTGACTGAGTTTTTCGATACACAGAACAAAAAGATAAGGAGAAATGGGGTCTCCTTGGCGAATACCCCTAGAGGGCTTGAATTCCTCTGTCATCTCTCCGTTAACAAGAACTCTCATTTTGGACGAGCTAACACAATTATGAATCCAATTCACCCAACACAAAGGAAATCCAGCATCAACAAGGGTTTCCCCAATGAAATCCCAACGGAGACGGTCGTAGGCCTTCTCCAAGTCGATCTTAAGCACCATCCAACCACTCTTGCCCTGCTTATGACGCATAGAATGCACAACTTCTTGAAGCACGACAATGTTATCCGTGATGAACCGGCCCGGGAGAAAGCTTCCCTGCGTAGGACTGATGAGTGAGGACAAGATGGGGCGCATCCTGTTAACCAACACCTTGGTGATAGTCTTGTACAAAACATTGCATAGGCTAATCGGGCGAAAGTGCGAAACCGACTCAGGACGTGCATTCTTAGCAAGTAAGACAATAAGCGTGTCATTAGTACCAGGGGGCAGTTCAGCAGACTCAAAGAATCGATGCACAAAATCCAAAACAGAACTTCCAACAGTAGGCCAACATTCCTGAAAGAATAACGGTTGAAACCCGTCGATTCCCGGAGCTTTGTAGGCGCTCATCTGCTTGATAGCTTCATAAATTTCAGCATTAGTGAAGGGAGCTGCAAGTTGCACCCAAACAGACTGTTGAATAATGGGAAAGGCGCCACTAATAATATGTATGGGCTCGGGCTCACTATCCGCAACTGAGTATAGCTCACGAAAGAAGCCCACAACCATTGCTTCAATGACTTTGGCGTCCTCCACATACTTTCCATCAACATCTTTGAGAACATCAATTTTATTCCTCTTTCGCCTAATAATAGTAGACAAATGGAAGAATGAGGTATTCCGATCCCCCGCTCTGAGCCATTGCTCACGAGATTTTTGAAACCAGAGGATTTCTTCTTGCTCAAGAGTGCGATTAAGGTCCTCCTGTACACTCCTTTCGCATTCAAGTAGGGCAGCTGAGGGCGAATTAGCAATAGCCAACTGAATATCATGCAGCTGAGCCGTTAGTAGCTCCTTCCTCTCATTAATATGCCCAAAGACCCTCTTGTTCCATTGCAACAAGCATGCACGCAGCTTTTTGAGTGCTACGGTGGTATTCACATCCTTTTTCCATGACTCACGGACTACCTGCTGAAAATTAGGGTGGGTAGCCCAAGCCGCTTCAAACCGAAATGGTCGCCTTCCTTTGTTGTTCTGTTTCGGAGGGTCAAATATCAAGAGAAGGGGCGCATGATCAGACCCAAATTTTGGCAGATGGCGAACTGAAGCATCAGGCCACTCCAGGCGCCCACAAGAGTTGACAAAAACCCTGTCTAATCGCTTAGCAACATATGTCTGCGTAGTCTTTCCCCTAGCCCAAGTGAAGGTAGGCCCTGAGAAACCCATATCAACCATGTCAGACTTCTCAACCCAATCAAAGAAGGTATCTGTATCCGCTGAGAGCAATCCAGAGTCATCGTCCCTCTCCCAACTGTGTAGAATACAATTAAAGTCTCCTCCCACAAACACAGCCCCAGTAATATTGGCAGTAACAGCAGTAATCTCCTCCCAAAATACTTTTCGATCAATTTCATTAGGAGGAGCATACACAACAAAGAGATTAAACGAGCGAGTTCCTTTCTTGACATAAGCATGTATGAAACGGTAAAAAACCCGGACCACTGAAAGTTCAATCCGATCACCATGCCACAGGAGCCATACACCACCTGCAAACCCAATAGCCTCAATTAGAATTCTATTCGAGAAGTTTAAACGATTACATACCTGAGCGGCCCGATCCCCTGAAATTTTCGGTTCAAAGACGGCCAAGATATCAATGTTGTGGCGCTTCACCATATAACGAATTGACCTGCGAAACCCGTCGTTACCGGCTCCGCAGCAGTTCCATAGGAGGTAATTCATAGGAAACTTAGGTGGAAGAGGTCAGGGGACCTTAATTAGTAGCTTCACCGGCAACTTGGCCGCCGTCTTCACTCATGACTACAACACCATTAGTTTCCCCCATCTGGTTATCGTGATTTTGGCCCTCCATCAGATCCGAATCAGTTTCCACCACCATCTTTGAAGGTGTTTCATCTGCCGACGTGCGAGAAGGGAGATCTCCATTATTCGCCGATTCCGACTTCTCCTTCTCAGCATCACGATTTGCTATGGGAGTTGACTCTAGGGGATTAGCTTCAATTTGGATCTCAGCTTCATTCGGATTAGACCCACGTGATGGATTTTGGGCCGTAATATTGGGCTTGAAAGAGAACCTTTCTGTCTCACTTCTTGGTCGTTTAGCTGGCCCAACAAGCTCCTTAATTAGTGGCCCACCACCAACCTTTTGGTTATTACTTTTCTTTTGCTTTTTCTTTTGGGCTCTTGCATTTGTTTCTTTTCCACCAGCAACAAGGTCAACTTTTGGAACAGAAGAAGTCGACGCTTTTGCCTCGATTGAGCCCTTACTTTTCTCATGGGGAACCCCAGAAGATTTCTCGGAACTCCCCACCGCCGCCTTGCCCTTCCCATTCGAGCCGTTATTCTCCTTGGAACCCGAGTTTTCATCATTACCCGTAGGGTTTAGGCAAATCAGATCACCGGAGGTTTTTCCTTTGCTCTTCGGAGGTCGTCGGCGCCTCGGAACATCCATCCAGGGGCCGTATGTTCCGCCACCGTTAACTTCAGGAGTGCTAAGCTGGTTTTCCATTCCCTCCGATGGTTCTTTACTATTTCCTTGTCCGGTGGCTACATACTCCTTGTTGGGATCCATTGGCACTATACTCATCTTAGAAACAGAGGGGCATTGCGCTGTAATATGTCCGTATCGACCACATTTAAAGCAAATTCGATGGAGCCCCTCATATTCAAGAAAGAATCGTCGCCCATTAATGGTTATGGTTCCCTTCAATGGTTGTGTAAGATCAACCTCAACACATAGACGGGCATATCTACCCCTGTTAGTGAACAATGTCCGTGTGTCAACCTTGATCGGTCTTCCTATACCGGCTGCGATTCGCATCAAGACTTCCTCTTCATAAAGTATCAATGGCAAATTCGAAACTCTAACCCAAGCAGGGGAAGTATTGATCTCATCAGTTTCCGGGTCGAAGTTCGGATGCCAAGCCTTGATAATAAGGTAGTGCCCAAACACCGTCCACGGACCACCAGTAAGCGCCCGCATATAGTCGTCCTGGGTGTCGAACCGGACCACATAGTACCCCTTCGGAAGGTCTGCCAAATATAATCTACTAGTTGGTTTCCATAGCTCCTTGAGTTTCTTCTCCATAATGTGGTACGGGACGAAACCACCAAGGACTTTGACGATTAGGGATGAACGCCACACATCTGCCAACACTTCCAGCACTTCCGTATCAATGGAGTGCATACTCAAAGTAATCGTGAATTTCTCCACTCTCCTCCTTGATAAACTTCAGTTGAAGGAACTGTCATCATCGTGATGAGAAGATTAAATATACCCCCACACAGAATGACAGAAAGCGAATCAATCAAGGAATATCATATATACCTAGTTTCATTTAAAATTATTCAAAGGGTTTTCTACTTAAATGCATAGTTAAAATGCCAACCACTTGATCATTTTTTTCTCCACAACAGATCGTCGCCGACTATCCTTTCTCCACACAATCATCTAAGAAGTGATGCTTAATTTCTATATGCTTGGTTCACGAGTGCTACATAAGATTCTTCGAGATATTATAGTACGAAATTGTATCATCTCATAGTATGGGAACACAAATAAGAATAATGCCATAGCCCTAGTTTGGGTCACCACAAATAATGCATTAAATTCATGATTTAATGCAATTAATTCAACTTAATGCATTATTTGTAGTAATCCAAATAGACCAATAGTCACTGAGTTGTTTTAACCATTGGAATTGTACTTGGCCTTTATTGTAGATACAACCACGTAATTTAGTTTATTTGATCCCCAAAATGCAACATAGAGACCTAAATATTGTACCATTCTAGAAGTACTCTTGTGATCCAATTTGTTCCCTACAAATTTAGCATCCATGTAGCATTTTAGATTGAAGTCATAGCCTATGGGGGTACCAAAGGTACACATCATCTATCTTCATAAGATATCTCAAAAATTTTGGCATTGCCTTCAAGTATTTCTTCTTTAGATCTTCATGAGACATAGGAAATATCGGCAAAACATTTGATCTACTCCTTTCTCCTTTTCATCTATGATTAAGCGATTGTTTGGAGATATAGGAGTATCATTTGGTTTGGACCTATCCATTCCAAATTTCTTCACACATTCTCTCAAGTACTTTTATTGATGAACATTAGTATGACATGTAGTCCAAGAAGAATTGTAATAGCTCCAATTTATCTCGGAAATGTCACAAGCCAACCGCGGACTTTAAAATTTAAAGTCACTCAAGGAGGCTTCATCCGAACAATATATGCATTTTAAATTTAATGAAAAGGTAGCTCAAGACTAAATTGAAAATGAATAGTTCCCTTTTTTATATTCCCTTTGTAAAATAAGGAGATTGAACTTTACAAGACAATATAAATCATAGTAAAAGACTTAATTTTATATGAAATTACATGAAGAGGTCAGTTGTTGTGCCTATACATAACTAGGAAACTATAATCCTAAGAGTTGAACAAAGGAGGGATTTTAGGTTGAACCGAAGGGTCGAATTTCGATAATTATAGAAGTTCGAATAAGGGTTGAAAAAACGAAGGATTTTAGGTTGTTTTGTGAGAAATTGGATATGAATCAATCCCAAATTATAGGCAATGAGTGCTTTTTTTTTTTTTGAAGTACATAGGCGATGAGTGCCTTAGATCGAGAGCAAGAACCTCAAATCATTGAGCCCTTATAAGAATTGCCAAGATCATGGCTTAATTAATCCAAAAAGTAGATTGAATTCAAGAAGAAACGTGTGGCTAGTAGAGCTGTCAAAAGTTGATCTAACTCGCAAATCCGACCCGAATCGCCCGATAATTTTAGGGTCAAGACCCGAAAATTTGAACCCGAAACCTGAAATAAATCGAGATAGAACCTGAAACACGTTGGGTTGACCGATTTAGTATATTTATAGAATTTATAAATTTTATTTTAAAACTTCTATTCTATTTTATTATTAAAATACATAAAAATAATGTATTATAACAAAATATTATTATTTAATTAAAAATTGATTTTAATAATCATAAAAAAGGATATTTTAGACCCACTGGTCAACCCGGCCCGATCGAAAATCCGCTACAACCCGACCCAATTGAGTCGTGACCCATAACGAAATCGAACCCGAACCCGACCGACCCGACCCGATTGACAAGCCCAGTGGCTAGGGTTCCTTTGGGTGAAAGAGATTTATTTTGGGGAGAATTATAAAATGATCCATATACTTTTAAAAAGTGGAAAAAAGCCCTCGGCTTGCACCTTTAGTTTTTAAAAATTCCACATCTCATCTCGTCTTTCTTATTTTACAAATAAACAACATCCCCTTATAAATTCTAATTATAAATTTCCTATATATCTTTTTAAAATATGTTGAAACTAATTTCTAAGTCATTAAGCTTTGAATAATTATTTATTTTTCAAATTCTTTTAAATATTTCAATATGACTAGATAACTTTTGGGCATGATACCAAGTCACAACATAAACTTAAGTTAGGTTATGATTTAATTTTCTTAACTATATAAATAAATTTCATTACTTTTATTATTTTTTGTCTAATATAAATTCTCAACTTTATATTTAGACCAAACAATTTACTTAAATTATTTGGTTGAAACTAAAATTATTTCTTTCTTAATACTTTTTGTCCAAAAATTACTTTAGAAATAACTTTTGGTTAAAATTAGGAAAATAAATTCAATTTTTATTTAAAAATTTTAAATTTTGGGTTGTTACAAGAATGTTATATGGTTTGGAGTTCTCCTTTCTTTTTTTCGGTGCATGGCTTGTAGACCTAAGAAGAACTTCAAATCCCCTACCATGCTCATCTCAAATTCACTTGTCATGAGGGTAGTGAATTTCTTGACCTAGTCATCATTTGTAGATTGAAAGATGAAGTCATCAATATAGACTTACAATAGTAGTGTTCTTCCCCATTCAGAATATAATTATATTGACGAAGTAGAAAGTACAAGAAGACACACAAACGTTAGTCTTGGAACGCAAGAAATCACAAGCAACGAAACCCTAGAACACGAAAACTGGAAATCCACTAGAAAATAGAGAAACTCCCTGTATTATGAAAATTAATGATGCATGAGATATGTTTTCCAGGCTACAAACGATCCATATATATATAGGCAACAAAAGATAAAAGATATAAGAGTTAGAAATTACGAAAAAGTCCTAAAACACTTTAATCCTAATTTAAGCCCTGAAACGTTATTAAATCCATGAAAAGTGTCGAAGCTCAGGGCGAAGCGCTAAGTTATGCTTGTTAGCTTTTTCCCTATCCGGAAAGGTATGTTGATTTTTAAGGGTATATAAAGAATAGCATTTGCAAAGTCATGTTGAAGTAAAAGTCGGCCCTTGTATGACAAGGTGGTTTGAGTAGACCTCGAAAGGTAATCTTGTGAGTAGATCCCGAAGGGTAGTCTCGTTTGGGTGTAGACTATAAAGGTAATCACCACCGACCAATTAAAACTGTTTATAAAGTTACTTGGATAAAGGCTACAAGTCACTCAAATATATAGTTCGAGCTTTCCTTCAACGAATATTGCCCCTATTCCATGCCAAGGGATTCCGCAATATTGTTGTGAGATAAAACGTACCAACAACGACAATAGAAACGTTGGCAAGACGATTCTATCAAGAACAAACGTACCTTGTTCGAGCCCCATGATTCCTCTTCTTCCTTCACATGAACGAAATCATTCAACCATGGATCTCGAGGTTCTTCCTTGATTTCCACTTGAGAAAGTCGCTCCATGATCTCACACAAATGTGTTTATTTTTCTTGTGAAAACGCTCACTAACACAAACCCTAGTCTCTTCCGACTTCTTGTGTGTATTGCATCGATTTATGTGTCTTGCACATGCCACTCCATAGACGATCAAAGACCCTATTTATAGGCGTCCAAGGGCTGTCCAAAATTGGTTATTACAAGTTACAAAAGTAGTTTGGAAGTTGAGAGAATTTAGGAGGGAATCTAGAGAGTTAGTTAGAAGATTCTTCTCTCTCCATAACCATCCTTATCCTTATCCAAATCTCTCTTTCCTTGTCATCTTTTTAGGCGTCTAAATCAGCTCACAAGGAGTCCATTTGTGCCGTCTAAATCCAGCCCAAAAAGGCCCAAGGAATCGGTCCAAAACTCCCTTAGAAAAGCCCAATCCAAAGCCCACAAACAAAGCCCAAAATGGCAAACTATGTGGCCCATACTCTAGCCCATATGTGCGGCCCATAAAGCCCAAGTCCACGGCCCATGGGCTGGCCCACCATGGCCCATGGCAAGCTAGCAGATCTAGGTATCTAGCTAGGTCACTTACCTAGTGTACCTGGCCCTCAGGTAGTTGAGCTAGCTTGAGCTGAGTTTTAGCTCGTTGAGCTAACTTACAAGCTATTTGAGCTAACCTTAGCTAGTGTGAGCTACCTTGAGCTAAACCCTAACTACACGAGCTTCCTACGAAGCTAGTTCTTTGAGTCAAGAGCTTAGTTAAGCTTTTAGAGCTAACTTTAAACTAATTTGAAGCTTAAAAACTCCTTTCTAGCATTCATAACTATGTGTCAAGTTATTCTCAAGTTTTGGTCTTTGTATAACACATTCACCAAGCTTAGAGAAGCTTCCAAACATTCATTTAAACTTGCACAAAGCTATAAGACACTCTTTACTTTGCTCAAAACCAAACCTTAGCTTAATGCACGTACTCGATGCCTTGTGCCTAAACCCTAGGCGCACCGCAACATCACGCCCTTGCTCCAAACAGCCACACATACTCGATCATGCCATCGTCAAGGCGTAGGCGCGCCCTAGCAGCCCGCACACTCGTGTCGCCACCCTTGCATCGTGAAAGCGCGCACACCACACACCGGCGCGCCTTACCGTGTGCCGTTGCTTGTGCCGCTCGCCATGCGCCGATGTGCCTTGCCCGAGCGTTCGCTTGTGCCACGCCTTTTCCAACACGTCGCACCCTTTGACATGCGCCGTTGCATACGAGGTTCCGTGCCTCGGTATCGGTGTGTATCTCTTGTACTTTTCTTTTTCTATGACCACTTTACTTCTCTTATCATATCATGGCGCGCACGTCACACGATCAATCTTCTCAATCGACACTTCTTTGTGACTTCTTTTCCTCAACATGCTTACAATGAGATTGATGACTTTTCAAAAATCACCAACAATGTATGATACGCCCCAATCGAACATCGGACGGTCGAAATCAATTTTATCGAAAACGCGATTTCCGATAATCTAACTCATCTTTTATACACCCTGATATCCTATCTACATCAGTCAACTTCACCCATACAGACAAGGGAAACTACGGTAGCCTTTGATAAAGTTCAAGCTTTACATAAAATAAAGTTCTAACTTTTTACATAACTTGCGCGTAGTGCATCTTTTATCTACTAGTCGTTGCTATTGTATTCTCTTCTTCAATATTCATGAGGTTTACCAAAGTTTGACATAATTCACACGGTAACCTTGAGTTATAGACAAAATTCGCAAATTAACCCGTATAATAGGGCATATTACGCTAAACCACCCGCTATATTGGAAATTGCCGAAAACCACCCGAATAATAGCTTCCGTTAGCGAACTACCACCCGTCCCAGAATTCCGTCCAAAAAATCCGTTAGTGTGTATGCACGCGCCTCTTTATTATTTTTTTAATCCAAAATAAGTTAAATAAATGAGAAAAATGTAAAAAAAAATCTGGGGCATTGGCCCAATTTTTTTCTAGGGCATTGGCCCAATTTCCCGCAACTAC
The DNA here is from genome assembly GCA_964016875.1 of Fallopia convolvulus. NCBI lineage: Eukaryota > Viridiplantae > Streptophyta > Magnoliopsida > Caryophyllales > Polygonaceae > Fallopia > Fallopia convolvulus. Next base: position 7,757,244 of record OZ024726.1, read on the forward strand.
ATCTTCTAGAGATCTGCCGCCGTCGAGCTTCTTCTACCCCGGAAACGTCGATTTGTTCAATCACAAATCGGAGGATTCCGCCATTGCTAACTCGTCGCCTTACCATAAGCTCAATTCCGTCAAGAAATCAAATCGGTACTGACCAAGCCCTGACTTGCAGTCGTTGCATCTGCTACGCAGACAACCAATTGCTCCTCCTTCTCCGGCGACGAGGTCTTCTCCGACGAGGAATTCTCCGAATTTGTGCAAATTTTTTAAACCCGTTCAGATCTGGTGCCGGATTCGACGAAGGGTTATCCGCGTATAGATTTGGTGTCGGATTCGACGAAGTCGTGATGCGAATTTTTTAACCCCGTATGAATCTGGTGGCGGATTCGACGAAGGGTTATCCGCCCCTACTTCAAAGCATAGTCGCTGGAGCAGTAAGAATGGTGGTGGCGGTGGTGGAAATGTCGTCTTCTAAGGTTACTTTCTTTGCCCAGGTCACGCTTTTCGCCTTCGCCATCGTCGCCTGGTGTTGTAAAGCACGCCATCATTCCGTCTATAAAGACCACCCCTCCTCCGCCGCCGCAAGAACCACCCGGTACGCAGCCTTTGCCGCCGGAGAAAAAAATTGGGCCAATGCCCCAGATTAAGTCGTTTTACCCTACAATGTGTATGGTCGGAGGTGATTTAGGAAGAAGATGGCAAATGATTTTTCAATAATTAGTTTTTATTTTTTTTATTAAATGTATAAGAATATAATAAAATAAAATATAGGGGTAGATTTGTAATTTTATGCTTCAAACGGATTTTTTGGACGGAATTCTGGGACGGGTGGTAGTTCGCTAACGGAAGCTATTATTTGGGTGGTTTTCGGCAATTTCCAATATAGCGGGTGGTTTGGCGTAATATGCCCTATTATACGGGTGGTTTTCGGTCATTCAGCCTTTTTAAAAATAAAAATAAAATCAAACAAAAAACAAAAAACAAAAAATAAACATTAAAGAGATTATAAAAATTAAAAAATTAAAAAAAATAATTTAAAAAATTAGAAAAATTATAATAATTAAAAAAATTAAAAAAATTAAAAAAATTAAAAAAATTAAAAAAATTAAAAAAATTAAAAAAATTAAAAAAATTAAAAAAATTAAAAAAATTAAAAAAATTAAAAAAATTAAAAAAATTAAAAAAATTAAAAAAATTAAAAAAATTAAAAAAATTAAAAAAATTAAAAAAATTAAAAAAATTAAAAAAATTAAAAAAATTAAAAAAATTAAAAAAATTAAAAAAATTAAAAAAATTAAAAAAATTAAAAAAATTAAAAAAATTAAAAAAATTAAAAAAATTAAAAAAATTAAAAAAATTAAAAAAATTAAAAAAATTAAAAAAATTAAAAAAATTAAAAAAATTAAAAAAATTAAAAAAATTAAAAAAATTAAAAAAATTAAAAAAATTAAAAAGTAAAAAAAAGTAAAAAAATTTAAAAGATTCTATTTATGCAAAATAAATATAATAACACAAAAAAATTGCGTACAATTGATGAAAATTTAAGGTTTAAATTATTCATATTTTAAAGATTTTCTTTTTGAGATTAAATTGTTTGATCCTTATTTTTTAAATAATAAAATTTTAAGTTATTTAATTTAAAAATATTAAAAATTCAAAACTTGGATAAATGAAAAAATTATTTTAATAGCTTTTTAGCTGATTAATTTATATGGTAAAAATATAATAAAGTGGAAGATATTAAATAAAATTATTAATTGATATTAAGGCAGTAAATAAATTTATATTTTAAGATTGTTAAAAAAAAGTTAATTTTTCATAAACAAAGTTAATGATTAACGTTAATTTTAACCTTTTTGAGTTGTTGATGAATTTCGTATAAATCTCAATGTTCTTATGCGGATTTTATATAAACCTTAGGGTTACCGTGTGAAATATGTCAAACTTTGGTACACCTCATGAATAACGTCAAACCTCAAGGTTACCACGCAAAATTTCCGTTTTTTTTTGTGTGATATGCTATTATATTTTTTCGACATAAATGATAAAAAAATCTAAAATAAAGGCCTTACTAGTCTTAGCATTAACTATATATTGAGCAGTATGAGTGAGGCTCACCTATATATTTTCGCTTATTTTCTTGATGATTAAGGAATTTTGACATTGTAAGAACTTTGAATCTTGCCATGGTGTGTAATTCAATAGTTGCTTAAAGTTCTTTGTTTGCCACCCATCCATAAAACGTGTCTAAGACTATGTGCTTGACTTTTTCTATCGTTGGGGAGGCTTATTGCAACACCATACACTCCTTCACCCAAACCTAATAGAAATGTGAATTCATGTGAGCTCATGACATTGAACTTCCATTTATAATTTTATCTTATCTTTAATTATCAATGAAGATGACACCTATTGAAGAGAAAATAAAGCTTGTTGAAAATAGATAAGATCTCCTTTTTTTATTGTTATTTTCGTGTTTTTTGACCAAAAAACTACATAAAGTATTCTTTAATATCTTTTTTTTTTTTTATTGTTTTGGATAATACCATTTCCCTACTCCATTATTTTCCCTCTTTTTATTTGTTGCAAATTCCAATGGGCCTTTCAGAAAACCCGCGTTGCAATTTGGAATGGGCCTTTCTGCATATTTCTAGAATCTAAGACTGGAAAGATAGAAAGTCTAGTCAGCCGAAATTAAGAAATGAAATTTCCTTTACCCTTTCTCCTTCATCAATTATGGACAAATTTATCACCTTTTACGGAGTATATATGTGGTTGTTCTAATGAGAACGATAAAAGCTAAAAAAAGACAAATTTTTTAACGTGATTTACTAATAGTATTAGCTAAATTGAATTCTTTATTATGGAGGCAAAAGAAATTAGATTATAATAATAAGGTGTTTTTTTTGGTTGAATAATAAGATGTTTCATAAGTATATATAGCGACTCGTGAAACTCTAATCAAATTATGGGTTGTAAGTCCAAAACAGAACGCGGTAAGTGCGCTAATAAAAAATATAGCATACTGTTTTGGCAGGTCGGCGCTGCCCCTCCCGGGTGCCCTGGGCCCTCAACTCGTTGACTGGTCGATGAGACCATTGTAGTGGGGCGCTGCCCCCAAACCCCTAAGAGTACCGGTCAACAATAAATTCAAGAGATATTAATCATGACTAATGAAATAGCAATAATAATCATAATATAAAAAAAAGTATATATAAACATAAATTTAAAAAAAAATAAAAAACAATAATAACACAACTATAAAAATTCAAATTAGAGAATTTTGAAAATAAAACAACCGAGGCTCAATAGAAGAAAGAGGCCATACAACTATAAATATTGAAATAATGAAATATACATATGACACACAAAGTCACATAACCCACCTCTCCATTTTCTTCCATTTTTTATAATGTTTCAATCTGCCTTTCGCCGTCCCTCATTGTGTTAAAGATTCCTCCAAATAGTCTCTATTCTCCTTTCCATTGATTTGTACCGACTCTCAACTCCAAAACGCATCGCTAATCTCCAAAATTGACTTCTTTATCAGTCTTTTTTGCCGAAACTTGCAGGGCATAAACTGGGGGTTTTGAAGAGTTTAATCCTCCGGTTCTGGATTCCTCTTTTTTGTATAGTGGTTGGTTCTTGTTGGAATTTTGGCTGGAAAGCCTAATTGAAAACTTTTTTTTTTTTTTACATTCCATCATTAAAAGAAAAAAAAAAGGTTCGAGAGAAGTTCATTTTCTGCTTCTTTTTTGTGAAGAATTTTAGTCTTGTGAGAATTCCATACCAATTGCTTTTCTTGTCTTGTAAGAGAGAAGAGAGATGGGAAAGCAAGGACCTTGCTATCACTGTGGTGTTACAAGTGAGTTATTGGCCTCTTTAATTGTATTAATCAATTGGGAACTTTTTGATTCCTGACAAATTTTAATGGGCTTATTCAATTCAATCCTTATTTTTATCTTTCAATTCCTATTTTCTGGTAAACTTTCTGGTTCAATTTCAAATTATTGGATTGCTTGTTATTGTGCCTTTGAAGATGCTTGTGTTTCTGGGACTGATTTCTTAGAGCTCATTCTTGCTGGGCAAACCAATTGAAATGGAATAGAGAGATTTAAATGCTTCAAGAATTTGCTTATTGGTCTTTTGATCTAGGAATAAACCCCATCTGGTTGGTTTGCTTACAAAAAAAAATCAATTTGTCTTGTGATGCTTTGCTTTGTGTTCAAATAGAAATTCATGTATTCTTCCATGAAAAATTCAAGAATGTTGGATTCCCATTGTGAAGAGCTGCATTTTCCCTTGACTTCTGGGCCATTCTCCTTGACAAACCTGGTCATCATCACTTTTCAATAAGTTGATTATCATTCTGAACTGCAGCCATCCATCCAAACAATATGCATTATCCAACATCCGGTGTTTAATTCCCCACCCCAACCTTTCAAATAGTATGCGGGCTATAGTTATTGCCCAAGGCTAGAAGAACCTGATATTTATTAGTGCATTGCTTGAGCTCCAATACAGCCTAGTCCGAGTTGCTTAACCTGATATTTATTGGTGTATTGTGTCTGAGCTTCAATCCAAGCCGAACCCGAGTTGTTTACCTGTTTTCATCCATTCCTTCTTACCTTCTTAAGTTTCATTTGTATGAGTTGGTCAAATGGACCTTTTAGTATTATGCAAAGCTGTTTTTGCATTCATCTTCCAGCATTTTCAGCTAATACCTCTAACAAACTCAATCTGTAGACTCTATCATACTCTCTTAATACTATTTACACATAAAATTCTTAGGACTTCATGGCTGAAGTGATCAAGTTTTCTAATATAAGTACTGAAAAGCATGTTATGACTAACGAGCCCATAGCAGGCTTCTGTGAATTATTTCCATAGCAGGTATCAATTTATTAATGTATGTCCATGATTTTGAAAATGGAGACATCTGAAGTTATCGATTGACATAATATGTATCGGGTTGCACTTAACAATGACATATTATGAGAGTATTTAACTGGCATCTACCTAGCTTTATCTGTGCATATCATGTTATCAGTGTTTTTCTTATTGGCACACGCTTCTCAAAAAGATTGAAACGTCGAAGATATGCTACCTATTGCCGGATGAACTTGGATCCATGCTTGTTCATGTCTATTGTTTATACTAGATGTTGTTTATATAAATGCTTATTTTACTTTGACTTCTTGCTGATTACTGAGTGTTGTCACAGGTACCCCACTCTGGCGCAAAGGACCTCCCGAAAAGCCTGTGCTTTGCAATGCGTGTGGATCAAGATGGAGAACCAAAGGAACACTGACTAATTATACACCTTTACATTCTAGAGTTGAGGCTGATGAATATGAGGATCATAGGGTATCCAAAGTGAAAACAATTTGTCATAAATTAGGAGATGAAAAGCTCAAGAAGAGGAAGCTAAGCTATGAGAACTCTGTGGAAAAAAGATTTGCTTCCAAGTACAACCAGGGTTTTCTGGAGTCAATAGATGAAGACACCAGCAACAGATCAAGTTCTGGTTCAGCTGGCTCAAACTCAGACAGTTTTGTACAATTTAGCAGTGCTGATGCTAGTGATTTGACAGGTTTGCTTCTCCACTACACTCCAAATATTTGTGTTTATATGGGAAGAATAGCAATTGTAGCTTGTATAAGATTTGGACTCATACGTTATTGCCATTTGGATGAGCAAGAACGAATGCTGTTTTCATCTAGGAATTGGTGCTTGGTTTGAGAGTGCCATCTATAACTATCTTACAAAACAAAACAACTGCTTCAGCTTTTATTTTTATTATTGTTGTATCGGTCTCATTTTAGAAACTATACCCTAAATAGACAGACAATTTCATAAAGAAAAACCTTAAAAAATTCTAACATAAAATCTGGTATAATAATCCTAATGGAATAGGATAGAAGAACCGTTGTTTGATTTACATTTGATCTCTACATTATAAGCCCTTTGTGACTTGCGCATCATGATATGGTATCGTCATATTTAATTACTATAAACTGTCTTAACTTCTTAAGCTGGCTATTCTCGGGTTCTTAATTTCAAACCAAGGTTCTTAATTTCATGCCTCGTATTAATTAAATGTCATTGTATCTATTGTCTTATTTAATTACTATAAACTGTCTTAACTTCTTAAGCTACTGACTCTCAGGTTCTGCCCAGTCAGCTGTGTGGGAAACTCAAGTTCCATCAAAAAAGAGGACTTCCATGACTCGTATGAAGTCGTCATCCCCGGTTGAGAAGCTCATCAAGGATTTACATGCTATCTTACATGAACAGCAATCTTCTTACCTGTCTGGGTCCTCTGAAGAGGATTTACTTTTTGAGAGTGATGTGCCTATGGTATCAGTTGAGATAGGCCACGGAAGTGTTCTCATCAAGCATCCAAGCTCATTTGTTCGTGAAGAAGATTCTGAAGCTAGTTCTCTTTCATTTGAGAATAAACCTTGTGAAATGTTACAACAAAAACCTACCAAGAGGTAAAGCACTTGGAACTATTTTCCCATATATGCAAAAAAACTATCTTTTTGTAGCAGTTAGCATGTTCATAAACATGAGGTTGTCTTTTGTTTTTAACATGTAGTATCATCTCTGTAAAGATGCATTTAGCTTTTTTCCTGGAGTGATTTTCTGTAAGTTATCTCTAAATTGAAAAGGGAGATTGGAGAAAAATAGTGAACGCCCTATTGCAATTGCAGGGATCAGTTCAACCATGACAGAATGCAGTATTTCTCAACTCGCAATTCGCCATTATGCTATATAGACTTGAATGTAAGTCATATGTATTTGATTTTATATGAAAGGAATAAAAAGACACCTTTAAATATCATTAGATGATTTCTAACCCATGATCATTTCTGTTTTGCACAGGATGTTATCAACTTTGAGGTACTCATGAGACATTTTACGAGCGAGGAGCAGGAACAATTGCTCAATTACCTTCCTCCTGATGATACTTCAGAGCTTCCTGGGAGGTTAGCCTTTACAATTCCTGCTTTAACCCCTATTTTTTCAAGTGATTGATAGAGAGATTGAGCAATATTGAGTCTATAAAGCTACAGTGAGTTGATGATTTGGTTTTCTTATATGACTAAGTTGCTGTGTTGAATATGCAGCCTTGAGAACATGTTTGATAGCTCTTGCTTCAAGGAGAATGTATCGTTTCTTCAGCAATTGCTTTCGGATGGTGTTTTCAGAAGCAGCTATTCTGGAGATGAAGTGAAAGACTTCGAGACTCTAAAGAAGCTCGCTTTGTCCAACATGACAAAGTCAAAATGGCTGGAATTTTACATTAAACTTAAGGTCTGTATTTTCAACTTTTCATTGAATTACATGAATCGTTTTAGGACTTCATATAGAGTTCAAATACAGAAGTGTTGTTCTTTTCTAAACATCTCTGATTATATCTGCAGGATAGAAAATCCACTAATCACACTCAAGAAATTGAAGTTGAATCTAGAAGTAAACTCAGCTTAGCAAAAGATTTGCATAGTGCCAAGAGGCCACTTCAGGAACAAAATCTAAGCAGGCAAGGTTAGTAAGCTTATTTCTTCTTCTATGTATAGTCACCATTTCCAATCTGAGCTCATTTCTTGTCCATTTTTTACAGAGAGGCCAATGATATTGGTTAAACATATATAGCGTTTGACCTCGTTTAAAACCCATGATTTTTTCACTCTGTAAGAGTTTAGATAAATTCCCCTTGGGGTTTGCCTTTCTAATTGACGTTGTAGTAAATAATTTCGTCTTTTCAGGTAAGGAAACAATTAGCCTAGGAAAGCTGTTTCATCTCCCCACTCATAGTTGCCATGAGGCCCATGAGGAGTGCTCTGACGAAGATCTGCTGCTGGATGTGCCATCGAATGGCTCCTTTCCAGAAGCCGAGCTTCTTCTTCCACCTTCAAATATCTCATCTCATCAGACCAGTACTAGTAGTAGTAGCTCCATAGTCCATACACTTAGCTGTGATCCACCATTGATGGTGCCTAACTGTTGATGCATCCCCACAATTCCCTCTTCCATGATTCCTTGCTAAAATATTTTTGCATGCAAGTAGAATTATGGAAGTGCAACTTGACATTTTATCCTTGTTTTTTTTTTTTCACTTAAATTTCAAGCCACTTTTTGAATTTAGAATACTGTTGAGATATGTGGGTTGGCAATTATTGGTATGTTCTTGTATAGGTTAACAGAAGATCAAATTATTCCAGTATTAGACAGTTTGTTTCTTTTTTGAGCTATATTATAAGCAATATTAGTCTTCATAGCAAACAACACAACTACTTCGGTAAGGAATTATTACTTCTGAAGAATCCAGATTCCCGCCAAAGCCTGATAATGCTGTACAAATGATTAATTATAGGAAATTCTGAGTTCTCAGTTTTGTACTTGTCAAAGTGGTGCCAAAAAAAAGTTATTCACCATGCTACTCCCAAGTTTTATTACTAGTCCGCTCCGTAACCTTTTTCTACAAAATCATAAAACTTCCGTTAGATTGCTTTAAAAAAAGAAAATAAAAATAAAACACAAATTTTTTGTTCACAGCTGTATTCGTGCTCCTCATGCATAAGATTTTTGTTCATTATCTCGATTGATGGCTTGGGACAAAGGATGAACCATTGTCAGTTTCGTTCTGTGTTGTGCTACAAACTTATGGTACCTTTGTTTTCTGATGGTAGTATTTGTCCGAGTTGCAACGCTCCCAAGATGGACAAATGGAGGGATCATGCTGTCCACTGTTCTAGTGAGGTGGGTGTGAAGTTCAGACATAATTTGGTGCGTGATATTCTTATTGATATTTGCTCCAAAGTTGGGATTGCGGTGCGGAAGGAGGCTCCCATGGGTTTCCTCTCGGAGAATGGGCAGGATCTTAGAGGCCCGCTGACCTTTTACTCTTTAACTAGCATCAAGGTAAGGATGCTTGTGTGGATGTGACGGGGTCTCTCCCTTTGCTGGTATGGGTGCGAGTTCTTGGGCACCTGGATTGGCCTTGCATAACGTTGTGGAGAGAAAAAATAAGAAGTATATGTCCAAATGTGAGGAGTATGGATACAAATTTATCCCTTTCGCTTTCTCTACGTTTGGAGAATTTGATAAGGAGGCTTTGGACACGCTTTCACGTATTAAGTCACTCTATTAGCCACTCTAATAATACTAAGAGTGGTGTATTCGTTTTTCATAGATTGAGTTTTTGCATTCAGAAGGGTGTGGGGGCCCAACTTGTATCTAGTCTCCCATCCAACTCTATGTAATTTGTTTTGTTAGTTTAAACTTTCAGAAAAGAAATAATTAAACACAAATAATAAAAAGAAAAAGAAAACAATTAAAACTTGGAAGGAGCTTTAGTGCCATCTTGAGCTGCCATTACGCCGCCACTCATGACGATTCTGCCGAAATTGGGAAGGTGGCACTACGAAGATTCTGTTGTGGAACTGTTTGAACCACCCCACCTGATGTCGCCACCACGAAAGGCCACCAATGTTCGCCAGAATCCAGCTTCGTTGCGGACGCTTTCTCCAGAAACACGAATGGTGACTACTGACTAGCAAATTTTACGGTTGTTGAATGTCGTCATTCTGCCACCATGGAAGGCGAAAATGGCGACAGTATGGAGAGGGAATCATGGTGGTTTTACTGTCGCATGAGGTACCGCTGCTCTTGATATGTCATTATCTTGTTGCCTTTTGCTTCCTCTTCTTTGTGTTACTTCTCATTATTTTGCTTGCTTCTGCACTTCCCATGTGTAAAGATTTGAGTGAGCTCCTCTCTCTCTCTCTCTCTCTCTCCAGGTTTTTTTCATGGAATTTTAGTTTTAAATGGTTGATTCTAAAAAATTGATGTGTATGAAATTTGAAACAGGAGAACCCACCATTTCACTCTGAGCTTCTGTTCTTACAATGGAAGCTCCTATTGTGATTCAACCAAAGATCTCCAACTTCAATTGCAGTTTTCAGAGGATGAAGATTTCTGAACCCAAATGTGCTGCTCTTGTGAAATCCATTATGTGTAGTAAGAACATCATATACCCAGCAATTCTGGATACTTGATTACCAATTGTTCAATAAATTTCTGTTTTTTAAGAATAAAATGTAAATTTCATTCAAAAGATATGTTCTTTAGGTTTCTGCTCAGTTTGTGTTCCAGAATTTCATAATTTTGGTAACAAATCATTGTGCTGAAGAATTTTATAACTTTTTATTTTGTACACACAAATTCTGGAGCTTGATTATGATTTTTTCACTAAATTCAAAAGTTATATAGGTTTTTGCCCAATATCCTATTACTTTGGCTGCTTGATTATATTTTCTAAGCTAAATTCATGTTTTTTTATTTATTGAAGGTGAATTTCATTCGAAAGTTATGTTTTTTCAGGTTTCTACTCATGAATTCCATGCCTTTGGCGACAAAGATTTGTGCTGAAGAATTTTTTCAGCTTCAATTCTTGATGCATGATCACAATCTTTATTCAAAAGTTTTTTTCTTTATGTTTCTGCTCAAGAATTTCATTCTTTTGGTAAAAACTTAATTGAATTTCATTTAACAATCAAAATTATGATCCATTTTCAGCTGAGCTCTTTAGAATTGAAACAGGAGATCGAAAAGCCAGTTCCAATTCTTTGCAACTCAGTTTGTTCTTTCAGCGTTGTCATTGATGGTGTGTTATTTAAATCTGTTGTCTTCTTTTCAGTATGGCTTTCTTTCTTATTCGAAGTCTAGAAAAAAAAACTTGGGTGCTTTATTAAATTGTTCGCTAGCATAAAGATTATCGAAATTCTTTCAGAATTGATTCAGTGCCAATGCTTGGTCTCTTTATTGGTTGAGGTAGTACAAGTTCATTGGGTTGATTGGTGCAAAATAAGACTGTGCTTCTGATACTGCCAAGTTTTCTCACGGTTTATATGGTTTTATCTGTATCCATTATCAAGAAAATCATGTAGCAGCAATACTAATTTATATTACTTTGTGTTTGTATAAAAAAATTATGTTTTCATTGCTTTAGGCATTAGATTTTGTTGGACTCTCAACTTGCCGAAATATTATAAAATGAAAAAAAGGCAACCCAACCCAATCTTTACTTCATGTGAGTATGAAGCACATAAGGTCGTGATTATTGATTTATGCTTCCTTAATTTAATAATGGAAAATGGACATTGTTTCTCATTATGTATATATCAATAGGTTACACAGCCTTCAATCATGTTTAGAGTTACTTTGTTCATATCTTTCAGACTATAAGGACATAATTTTCTTTATTGTTAAGATCCCTCCATTCATGCGCAGTGCTCAACTAACTTGATCTGGTCCCTTTCTTTTTTGGATTTGTATTTTAGCCTTTTTAGGATGGCTATATATCATGCCATTTACATAAAATATATGCTGAAAGCATCTTATTGTAGTATGCTTCTCAACATCTATCATGTTATTACTATAAAAAAAAGTATTGGCATCTAATTGTCTCCAACACCTCCTCTCTCACACAAACTTACGTGTTATTATTGCTCTCAACAGAGTTATAGCTTCAAATACACATGGCTCAGTCCGTGTATGGGATAGAAGAACAAAGCAACCTTCCATGTCTTTAGCTTGCTACAAACTCTCGAACGAAAATTAATAGGGTTGAATTAAATCCTGAAAATCAGGTTTGTATAATGGAGATTCTAATATTGCACCATTTGCACGAGCGCATTAGCTTCAATTATGCATTTCCAATACTGAATGATTGTTTGAAGATGGATGTAGTGAATTTATGTTTTCTGCAATAACGCTCTAATCTTATTTGATTATTGTTGTGCATCAACCCAATCTTATTTATGTGCTTATTATTGTTGCAGGTGAGCAATAATATATGGTGACATATTTTGTAACTTTAACTACTTATATATGTTGGCCTTTGGTGGTAAGGATTGGTTTTAGTGCTTTAAGATGTGATTACTGTATGATTGACCTTGTAAGAAGGGGAAATATCCATGTCCAAAACATCAGCAACGCAACTATGAATATGAAAAAATTCAACTAAAGGAGTAGTTAAACTTAGAAACAAATTTGCAAGGCAATCTGCAACTTTATTGGCTGATGGTGGCACATAATCAAGCTTGGTAGACCAATTACGATCTTTGAGCAGTTCTCTGCAATCCATCAGGAGGTAGAAGTCCTTGTGAGGGAGTAAAGTGGCTTGGTTGAGGAGTTTCACAGTAGACAAGCAATCCGTCTGAATTTGAAGCTGCTTAAAATTAACCCATGCGTTTGGCAATCAAGAAACCCTTGTAAATAGCGCTTAACTCAGCATGAAGAGCGTCACAAGTGCCAAGAGTACGTAATTGAGAAGGCTTGAATGAATTGACCGGTATGAATGCGAAACACACCACCACCGCCCGCTTTTCCTGGATTGCCTTAGGAGATGGCAGACCACACCAATCCACCGGCGGAGGAGTGAGGACACCAAGTGGCTGTTGTGCTGGGCTGAACATCAGCAACAGTTAGAGGAATTGGAAGCGTTGCGGAAGCTCGGGAGTAATCACTCACAGTTGCAACAACTTTGGAGCTAAGGCGTCCAATATCATCAACTTGCTCAAAAACAAGTTTATTGCGATTTTTCCAGGTAAGCCACAAGCCCACAACATAGTAGCAAACGTTGAGCTCCAAGAATCCAATTTGCTGATGTTAGATAAATCCAGCTCTGAATGTTCATCCCAGTAAACAAATTTGGCATGAGAGAATTGCCCGAAAGAGCCAGCCAAACATGCTGCACACGAGAGCAGTCACGCAGCAAATGAAGAGTTGATTCCAAGTCACCACAACGAGGGCAAGCAACAGTTACAGTCAAGTGACGTCGTTCCCGATTCTCATTACAAAGTATGACATTACGTGTCACTAAGTAAAGGAAATGGTGAACACGCTGCTGAGCTAGAGTTTTCCATATCTTGGTCCAAACTGAACCCTCAAAGCTCGTCTCAGTGTCAAGAAGCATCGCATAAGCAGAACTCGAAGTAAACAAGCCTAACTTCGATTGTCTCCAATAGATTTTATCAACCGCAGTGGCATCATCACGAAGACAAATAAGCGACAACTTATTCAAAATATCAGCATGTAAATAATTTGCCAACACAGGCCAGTCCCAACCAGCACTCGTATAATAATCAAAAACAGAATTATTCTGTTCAACAAGAGGGATAGCAATCATAGCAATATCCATAAGAGGACCATCACAAATGGAGCGCAGGATGAGAGTCGATCGCATGGTTTATAAGGGCAGACTTGAAAGAATAGAATTGGCAAGAGTGACTCGCCCTGCTGCAAATAAATATTTGGCCTGCCAACTGCTTAGCCGGGCTGTAACTTTATCAAGAAGAAATTGGTATCGATCCGTCGATATCCGATCACAAATGGTTGGAACCCCAATGTAAGAACCAAAATCATCCGTGATTGGCATTGAGAGAAAGTGTTGGGACGGTGTTGGGACCTCTGGTTCTAAACACCGGAACAACGATACCGTTCTCCAGTTTTGATAATGACAAACACCATATGAGAACTAACATGTTTTGTCCAAGTATTTCTAAGGAACACAGGCTCAGTAGAAAACTCCAATGAACGATCAAGGAACACATGAATTCACAATGAAGAGTTTCTCTCAAAGGAACTCTGAAGAAGACAGTTCCCATCACATGGGAACTCACATGTGCAGACAAAGACCGTCCAGCGTAAATCGCGGGATCCTGTCTTGGACAGAACGAAGGCACAGTCTGAGGAACAGACTGTCACGAGTGATCGAACGGTCCGATTGATTCAAGAAGTTGACCTAGTTCAAATCGAAGTCACATGTTAAGATTGTACACTTGGGCTGCAAGCAAAGGGCATTTCGGACAACTTGAAAGATGCGATTGAGGCCAAAGTACAACCGAGTATAAAGCCAAATGAATAGTGCTAGGTTCAAGCACTTCTCCTAGAATTCACACATACTCCCAGAGAAAGAAAGAAAGAAGAAGAGAAGTCCCCGACGGCGAGTGTCTGATCTCGACGACGGCGAAGCTGAAGTTCCCAGGAGCAAGGGAACTGAAACTGTCAAGGTGTAAGGTTTGACTTTCTTGTTTTAGTTGAGTTGTTCGCTTAGGAACTCATTTGAGAAGATTCATTAGTGTTGCTAGAGTTAGGTAGAACTCGTAGGAACAAAGAAGTTTGATCTGACTGTTTGTAACTAAGGAACAAGCAATAATACAAGTAAGTCATTCAAAATCCTCCAAGTGGAGGTAGAGGTTTACCCACACAACTAGTTGGTTGTCGTGGGGTTCCTCTATAAGGGAACTGTATTCGTACAGCTTTTAATACTTGCGATATTGTTTCTTCCGCTGCTTTGGGAACAGCTTAACAGCTAGTTCACAAGCTCTCGCTAACCCCTTACAATCCAACAATTGGTATTAGAGCGAGGTTGCTCTAGATTTGTGTTAGCATCGCAGGTTTCAAAATGGCTCACGAACTTACTCAAGTTGGACACAACAATAGCAAACCTCCAAGGCTTATAACTGGAAGATTCGAGACCTGGCAACACGACATGAAGGACTGGATGCGGAGCCAGGACTTCCAAGCTTGGTGCGTCATAGAGAAAGGGAACTTTGAAGTAGATCCAGCCATCAGGGACGACTACTCCAAATGGGGGCCAAATGAGTGGAAATGCATGGAGGCCAACTTCAAAGCTAAGCAATACCTCAAAAATGCTATGACTGTTCAAGACTGTGATAGGGTAGCTAACCTAGACACAGCCAAGGAAGTGTGGGAAGCCATCCAACAGATGCATATTGGGAACTCTGATCTCAGAGAGGACCTCCAAATGAATGCCAGAAGGGAGTTACCAATCGTGCTTCGAGGGCCTATGCACCAAGTTCGTGGGACTAGGAATCACGAAGGAGGAAATCACTGATAAGATGAAGGTCCAACAGTTGTTCAACGGCCTAACTGGCGAATGGGCAAATGAAAGGACGATGTTCAAGGAGAACCCCGAAAACAGAAATCTTATGCTCCACCAAGTTTTTGGAAAACTGGTGGGACACGAGAAAAGGAAGAAAGATGATAAGGAGCAAAAGAGGGAACACCTAGGGATCACTCTCAAACTTGAAAAAATGCTCAAGTCAGTCCAAGAGCAACATGAAGAATCTGAAGAAGAAGAGGATGAGGAACTAGTCCTTGTGACAAAGGCCCTTCGATCCTTCTACAAAGGGAAGTTCAAGAGAGGTAATGGGAACTCGCAGAAAGGACAGAGTTCTCAACGAAAACCTGTTGAGAAGGACCTCTAGGACGTCACATGCTACAAGTGCTACAAAAAGGGACACTTCGCGAAGGAGTGCCCATAGGGAACTAACGACCGAAGGCAAGGGAAGAAGGCCTACATCGCCACCTAGGACGATGACGAGGACGAAGATCTTGAATCATGGGCATCCCCTGACATGTGCGCAATGACCATCGGAGATACCACTGGGGAACAACCCAGTGAGGTAACCACTGAATCTGTTCTTGCTTCCCTATCTAATTATGAAAAACCTGAGTTGCTTAAACTTCTCTCAAGTCTTGTCAAAGATAATATTAAACTGCAAAAGAAGCTTGAAAATGTGGAACACACTAATGCCGAGTTAGTTGGTCTTGAACCCTGCCCCAACTGTGTGTCCCTAATCGACAAGCTTCAGTCCTATGTGTCTCACATTGTAGATCTTGAGGATGAGATTAAAACCCTAGAAAGTGATAAGAACACCTTCTTACAAAACCTGAGTAAGAAAGAGGGGAGTCCTGAAGCCTCATGTTCCCAAACCAAATTTGTCCCTGCCAAGCACGAGATAGGGTACAAGTCAGAGAGCCCTAGGAAAGGAAAGTCTCCCTTGAGTGAACAAGAAATCAACGAGTGTAGGGCCTTAGAACTTCAGTGTGAGAAACAAAAGAATGCCCACTTAGAAGAGAAAATCCGTGTCTTGGAAAGTGGAGTAAATGGAGAATCAGACTATTACACTGGGAATACCGGGCACAAGCTGTATGTGCAAATAGCCAAGGGAAATGGGTCTAGAGTGTACAACAAAGAAACCATGGATAAGAACAGGATACAAAGACCCCATCCTAAGTACTACCTAGGAGAATACTACAAGACTTGCTGGAATTGTGGTGCTCATGGGCACTACAAGGAAAGTTGTCCTAAAGCTAAGGCCCAAACCGAAAGGAACCACACGTATTGGAACAGGCAAAATCTGAAGGCCAACAAATCTGCTAGATTTCCCACCAGTAGGAACAACCGTAGGAACTTCGCCTATAACAAATATTCTCATGACATTAACATTGCTAATTATGTGATGTGTGAAACTGTCTTTCCTTGTAAGGCCATCTCCAACAGTTTCCCTATCATTTTCTCCAAAATGAAGAGCCAAAAGTCATATTCTTCAAATAAAATTTACTTCAACTCCAACAACTTCTTCATTTTAGAGAAACTTACATTTATTAGTTCTATTTATATATAATTTTTTTTTATAAAATTTCATATGGCCAATCACAAGTTACCATGTATACACTTTTAATTAATGTATTCTCCAAATAAATTTGGAGAATTCTCTAAATATAGGAAAGACACTTCCATCTTTTGGAGAATTCTCCATTATAGAGAATTAGATAGGGAAGCTGTTGGGGCAAAAAAATGGATAAAATTCTCCAAATGCACAATTTCCAACAGTTTGGGGAAGCTGTTGGAGATGGCCTAAGGAACCAGGCAAGAGTCATCTTGCCTGGGTCATCAAAAACTAACTTTTCTTGTAGGTGGCAGTGAGGGGGAACATCACATGGGTCATTGACAGTGGATGTTCAAACCATATGACTGGGAACAAAGACAACCTCACCTCACTCCACCCAAAGGCCGAAGGAGGTCATGTGTCCTTTGGCAACAAGAATAAAAGAGAAATCATAGGAACAGGGGAAGTACTACTCAACAAATCAATCAAAATCAGCAACGTTAACTTGGTAAAGGACCTGGGATTCAATCTCTTGAGTGTATCTCAGATATGCGATCAAGGGAACAACGTTGTCACCTTTGATTCCAGAGAGTGCCTAGTGATCAACAAGAAGACTAACAAAATCATCCTGAAGGGAAGAAGGCCCAACAACATCTATGTGGTGGATACAGACTTTGAGCCACCAAGGAAACTGTGCTTAGCAAGCTCCCTTGACGAAACTGAACTTTGGCACAAGAGATTAGGCCATGCATGAATAAGTCAGATCTTAAAGCTCTATCTACAGGATCTGGTTATTGGCCTCCCAAGAATCAACATCGAGGGAGCTAAGATGTGTGAAGCGTGTGTCCGTGGCAAACAAACCAGAAGTTCTTTCAAACCAAAAAGGGTAGTGATCACAACAAGGCCCTTAGAGCTAATTCACATGGACCTCTGTGGTCCCATGGACACTGAAAGCTACGGAGGAAAGAGGTACATGTATGTTTTAATTGATGATTTTTCAAGGTTTACATGGGTTCTTTTCTTGAGATCAAAATCAGATACCTTCAAAGAATTTGAGACCCTAATCAAGAGGATGAAAGTTAGCATGGAAATCGAGCTCAAGGCACTCAGATCTGACCATGGGACTGAGTTCAAAAAATCAGAGTTCCTAAGGTACTGTGACAACAATGGTGTATCCCATAACTTCTCGTCTCCTCGCACTCCTCAACAAAATGGTGTGGTGGAAGGAAAAACAGAACCTTGGAAGACATGGCAAGGACCATGATGCTAGAGAGTG
The DNA here is from genome assembly GCA_964016875.1 of Fallopia convolvulus. Taxonomy (NCBI): domain Eukaryota; kingdom Viridiplantae; phylum Streptophyta; class Magnoliopsida; order Caryophyllales; family Polygonaceae; genus Fallopia; species Fallopia convolvulus. The sequence goes on from OZ024726.1 coordinate 7,774,998, forward strand.
GAGTTCCTCCAAGCTTCTGGGCCGAAGCCATCGCCACAACTACTTACATCCTAAATCGAGCCATGACACGTCCCATGATCAAGAAAACATCATATGAGCTAATCAAGGGAAGGAAGCCTAACATCTCTCACCTAAGGACCTTTGGGTGCAGATGTTTCATCCACAATAATGGAAAAGATAACCTTGGGAAGTTTGACCCTAGAAGTGATGAAGGGATCTTCCTGGGCTATTCCTCCCAAAGCAAGGCGTATAGGGTCTACAACAAAAGGACCAAGAAGATAGAAGAAAGCATTCACATCATCTTCGACGAACAATCTGTAAGGGTGGGAACAGAGACCCAAGGAAAGGGAAATTTGTTCAAACTAGTCAGACAAGAAGAGGAAGACGATGATGATGAACCAAGAAAAAGAGATGAAGACTATCTGAGTGGAAACGACATCCCACAACAAGGGAACAACGAAGGAGATCAAAATTCCACAAATCAAAACTCCTTTGAAGTTCCCTCCTCAACAGAAGAACCACAAGATGCATCAAACTCTCTTGTTCCCCAAAATGATGTTGTACCAGATTCTAGTGTTCAGGGGGAACAACGAGGGAACCCTGAAGAGAATCCTGACGAGATTCTCAGTGAAGAAGTTGAGCACAATTGTTCCCCTAAAGGAGAGGAGGCTCAAGATACAGATGAAGAAACAAGGGAACAAATTGATGTCTCACATATTCAAACCAGAAACTACCATCAGAAGAAGGATCACCCCATCGATAACATCATCACTCCCTATGACAAAGGTGTTCAAATTCGCTCATCTCTTAATAATTTCTGTGCTTTTAACGCCTTTGTCTCGCTGGTGGAGCCGAAAAGTATCAACGAAGCTCTAAAGAACCCAGACTGGATCCAAGCCATGCAAGAGGAACTCCATCAATTCGAAAGGAACAAAGTGTGGAAGCTAGTTCCTAGGCTCAAGAACAGGAACATCATAGGAACTCGATGGGTCTTTAGAAACAAGCTTGATGATACTGGGGCTGTAGCAAGGAACAAGGCAAGACTAGTGGCACAAGGATACATGCAAGAGGAGGGAATCGACTACGATGAGACATTCGCACCAGTTGCACGAATTGAGGCAATTCGTCTCCTCATAGCTTATGCAGCTCACAAAGGTTTCAAGTTGTACCAAATGGATGTGAAGACAGCCTTTCTAAATAGGCACCTCAAGGAAGAAGTATATGTAGCTCAACCCCCAGGATTCGAAGATGAAAAGCTACCTAACCACGTGTACTTCTTGGAGAGGGCCCTCTGCGGTCTCAAACAAGATCTCCCGAGCATGGTATGACAGGTTCGCTCAATTCCTTTTGTCTCATGGATACCTTGAAGGTTCCATAGACAAAACCTTATTCCTAAAGAAAGAATCTGAGGATATTTTGATTGTGCAAGTATATGTTGATGACATTGTTTTTGGAGCAACTAACGAAACTCTTGTAGAAAAATTTAAAAATCTCATGAGTAGTGAGTTTGAGATGAGTCTCATAGGGGAACTCATGTTCTTCTTGGGACTCCAAATATCTCAAACTAAGGAGGGAACAAGGATTCATCAACAAATACATTAGAGAAATGCTCGTGAAGTATGGGATGGAACACTCCAGGCCCATCGACACTCCCATCTTACCAAATTCAAGGCTTAATGCGGATGAAACAGGTATAAGTGTGGACCAAAGAAATTATCGAGGTATGATTGGGCCCCTTCTCTACTTGACTGCTAGTAGACCTGGTATCATGTTCTCCATGTGTCTTTGTGCTCGTTTTCAAGCTAACCCTAAGGAATCACATCTGAAAGAAGTAAAGAGGATTTTCAGGTACCTCAAAGGGAACGATAACTTGTGCCTCTGGTATCCAAGGAACAGTCCCCTTGAGCTCATTGCTTATACAAATGCAGATTTTGCTGGGCACCTTGTTGATAGAAAGAGCACATCAGGAATGGCTCAGTTCCTAGGGTCATGCTTAGTCTCATGGGGATCCAAGAAGCAAAACTCAGTCGCACTCTCCACAGCTGAAGCAGAATACGTGGCTGCCGCATCGTGTTGTTCCCAAGTGCTATGGCTTAAGTCTCAACTTCAAGATTAAGGTATGTCTTTTGGCCCAGTTCCCATACTCTGTGATAATACTAGTGCCATTAACATCTCCAAAAATCCTGTACATCACTCTAGGACCAAGCACATAGACATTAGGCATCATTTTCTACGTGGCAATGTTGAAAATGGGAACATCTCTATGGAACACTGTAGAACGGAAGAGAAAATTGCGGACATTCTAACCAAAGCTTTGGACAGACGTCCCTACCAGCGTTTTCGAATGCTTCTAGGTATGATAACTCTAAACTAAACAAGTCCCTGTTTGTCTCTCCCTTGATGCTTGACTAGTCTAACTAGAAATGTATGATAGGGAATAGTAGGACTCATTGCTTTCATTTTGCCATATTACTAGTCTAGAGCTTCCTTATGCACAGTGGAATATTTTTGTTTTGGCCCAAAATGATCAACCAGAGTTCCCTTTACCCTCTCTACAAGCCACTATGACGGTTGATCATAAAACCAACCCTAAACCAAGGGCCAGACAAACGCTTCTCATGAGCCAAACTCTTTATCCCTTTTATCGAGTTGTAATTGTCTGGTTCCCTTTTGAGTTCCCTAGCCTTACAAAGAAAATTGAGTGTGAGTTCCCTTAACCTCTCCACTCAATATGACCTTTTGAAAGATCATGGGAACTGGTGTGCATAAACAAGGGAACACTGATATCTCTGAGAAAATGAAACGTCTCTTAGGAAATGGGAAATTGTGTCAGACTCTGAAGCATTTTGGGCCAAGCATTTGAAAAGTCGAAAACACTTCCCTAGGAAGTAAACGACGTGTGTCAGAGGCATGCTACGAACGATGCAACGCTCCTCCGCATTCATTGGCCATCGATTTTCGAGGTTATTCGTCCTTCCCTTTCTACCCTCGTCTCTCCCCCCAAATAAAAATCCCCTTTGCCATTTTTGGGCCCTTTCTCCTCAATTTCCTCTGCAACTTTCTCTCTCTGAAACTTATACTTCACCCATTTCAAGCAAACCTCCAAACCTTCCCATGGCTCCAGCCCACTCTTTCGAACAAATTCGAGAGTGGATCCACCAAAATCCTAAGACCCTCTTCATCTCCATGCTTAAAGATATCGAGAAGGAGCAAGACCATGTCCTTCGCGACGTCTTAATCGAAGGGCTTTACAACTATGTATGCCCTTTTCTTCCTCCTCCTCCTCTGGCAGAGCAAACTCTAGCGATGCCTTCTTCCACCACCACATCCTCTCAATCTCTTCCTCCTCCACCTCCCCCTGCTCAACCTCCCTCCGTCTCGTCATCCGAGACTGTCATCGTTGACAGTTTCGGCACCGAACCCCCTTCTAAACACGAAAAATGCAAACCCTCAAAATCCAAACACCACTCTTCTTCCAAATCCAAACACTCCTCTTACAAATCCCACAAACGCAAACACTCTCAGATCTCGTCTTCTCACTCTTCCCTTTACACCGAACCGAGCAAGAAATCCCTTCTCGTGATGGACGAAGTTCTCAACCTCTCGAAACCCGACTCCTATGTCATCGTCCCTCCTGACAAATTGGATCAACTTTTTCGTAAGTCCTCCTCTACCCCCTCCACCACCAACCCTACACCCATCTCTGACCCCTCTGGTCCCAGAGATTCAACCACCCCCTCTTCCTCTGTTCCCATGATTGAGGGAACATCCAATCCCCCTCCATCCTCTTCACCACAAAAGATTCCTCCACCCTCCTCCTCCCTCAAAGTTCCCACACCACCTCCATCTCCTCCCACGAAAACTCCCTCACTACCAAAATCTCCTTCCACCGAAAAGCTTACCTCTCCCTCCCAAACCCAACAAATCATGAACCTCGACTCCGATGAGGATGAGCTCCCCATCGGCGTAATTGCTCGCAAAAGGCAAAAATGCAGCCTCCCATCGTCATGGGAACTGCCGAAGAAAATGCGCGCCTTAACACCCTCGAAGCCGAGCTCCAAGCAGAGATCTCGCGACCCTCAACTGAAGAAGGGACCGCTGCTTCCAAGGTCCCAGATGAAAGGAACCTAGCACCAACTAACGGTGCTAGGGCAAGTACAAGTCATCAAGAGGAAGATGACAACAAGGACATGGGCCTGTCCTCAGAAGAAGAAGGGACCTCGGATGGTGAGGCCACCACCGATGTGCAAGAACCCGCTAAGGATCAAGGACGCCAAATGGTGGTGTCGGAGGTTGCCCAAGAACAAAGGGAACCTCCCCTGATGATCGAAGCGGCTGACTCCCCCCAACGGAAAAGAACGGCTACCGCCTCCAGGGGGAACAAGAAAAAGAAAGGGAAACAACTACTTCTAAGAGGGTTCCCATCAGGGAGGACCGCAAGCTCATCCCTCCCCTCGTTCTCAACGAAGAAGAGCTCCAAGAGAAGGGCCTTGGAGAGCTTTGGGATCTCATTAAGGCCCAGGGGTGGGAACACGTTTGTGAGGCTACCGTGAGCGTCGACCCAGCTCAAGTGCGCCTCTTCTACAACAACTTTGCCATAGAAGGCACCAAGGGAACTCTCTCCCTCCAAGGCGACGATTTTGTCTTCACCGCCTCAACTCTTCGCCACCAACTCCAAGTCCCTCTCAAGGGCCTCAGCGCCGTTCCAATCGAGGCCTGGGGAGAATTCGACATCACTGTGATCTACAACGCTATCTATGAGGGTCGTGTTGATAGCTTGCATATAAGTAGTGTTTAGAATGCATGTTTCCATTTCTTTTGTATTGTTTTAGGTAGTTTTAGTTAGTTTCTTTAGTGTCTTAGAGTGTCTAGGAATTTTGTGTTTTTGCACTTGTTCTATGTTGTTTTATAGGTCTTCAAGTGAACAAGTGTGAAGGGAATGGAAACGGGAGAAGAACGCTTGAATTCGGGCCATCCGTTGGAGTTGCTGGTTCGACACCTTTGTCTTGTAAGGGTTCGTTCGGGAGCTATAGTGATCTGATAAAGTTTAGTTTGGAATCATTGGAAAGCTAATTAAAAGAGTTACAATTCATGTTTTTACTCCGAGTCCAAATTCCAACTAGAAGGAGGTCAAAACAGTCCCTGAAGTGTCAGCTCAATTCTGAACCGAGGTGCTGGCGGCACCCGCCGCCCCTGCCAACGCGGAGATCCTTTGGTCGACACGTGTTTTATTTCTATTGGTTCTTCCTATGTCAGCTTTAATCCGAGATATATGTATTTTTGGATATACTTTTTAGACCTAGTTTGATATATTAGGTTTTAGAGAGTTGCATCTCTCATTCATACACTATTATCATATTTTTCTTTCAGAGTTTTTAGCTTTTTCATGGAGAACTAAGCCCCTTTGCTTAGTCAGACAATTGAAGCATCGTTTTGATTAAAGTTGTGAGATTTCTAATTCCTTATCTATTGCTTGGGTTTAATCTTATCTCTTGCTTGAATGTTTATGATTTATTTCAACAGTTTCTAGCCTGATCAACTAGGGTTTGTTGTTATTGGATCTATTGCTAGATCTAGAGTGTTACTGGTTGAGCATCTCTAGATTGAAGTAGCAACTGCATCGTACTAGTATCTGGCTGTGCTAGTCTTATGCAGAAGAGATTTGATTTGCATTCTAGGGTAAAAGCTGGTTGTTTTATGCTAGAATTGTATCCTATTATATTCCTATCCTTATTGCTGCTATTAAACTGAATCATTGATGGTTTCATGGTTGTTTAATTAGTTAGAACTAATTGTATCTGGTTGTGCTGTTAGTTAGAATTGAAAAGGAATTGGAAAATCCATTGCATGTGATATTGAGGTGAAATCAATAATCAACTTGTCATACGATTTTGGATATTTGTTTGCCTAAGCTATCTTCCCAATTATTGTTATTCATAATCTTTTATTGCTTTGTTAGTTTTGCATTCTTAGATTTGGTTACAAATACAATAACCCTCTTGTTACTTGTTTGACACAAAATTCATTACAAAAGATAAAATCTGTCTTCATGTGGATTCGACCCAGACTTCCTAAAGACTACGGTTCTTAGTTAGTTTGGATTCTTTTGCATAGCCGTGATTTGCACGACGATTTCACGCCTATCAAATTGGCGCCTTTGCCGGGGAGGCAATAATTGTCTTTTGTGTGATTTTTGTGCCAATCTTGGTGTTGTGAACCTAGCTTACGGTTCATAATACTTGTGCTACTAATTTATGGCTTTGTTCGAGTGTACACAGCTGCAGGATGAACACTTCCATGATTATTTTCTTAGATTTCAAGACCATGTGTTCAAAATTGGTACATGGGGATTTTGATACAATGATAGGCTGATCAACATTAGAGTTATTCGTGGTATGAATCCTGAGACAAGAGAATTGGCTGATTACATGAGCAATGAGAGGCTTTTATATATGGGATCCGAGGAATGCTGGGATTTCTTATGTTTCATGAGCGATCATAGCTTTCATGCTGAGTCATCTTCCCAACGGCCACAGTCGGTTGATTCGTCTCTTGTGGATATGATGATGGATCTCTCTACAAGGACGGATAAATTGACTAGGGATATCTCTACATTGACGGATACAACGAATAGGAATATCTCTACATTGATGGATACTTTGATTAAGGAGCCCTGTAAGTTCTGTTCTTCACATTTTCATTCCGCAACCTCATGTCCTTTTGAGTTGTGTGAAAGGAATGGTGGAATCACATTGGAATCAAACAATCACGAGTCAAACACCCAGATACAAGTTGAGGAGCAATCTAAGACACTTGATGTGGGTTATGAAGATCAATTTGATGCTCAATATGAATTCACACCTATAATGGCATAGAGATACTTACAGAGCCTAGGGAGCTTGAATCATCTTCTCCCATGTGGAGTAATGAGTTTGAGCCTTCTGTGGTTTTGGAAGAAGATTATTTTGTTGACCATGATGGCTTCTTTTCTGATGAAGTAGACAACAATGAGGGAGAAAATCAAGATGATACAACTGTTAAGGCTCCCGCCATCATGTTGTGCCCTATGCTAGGCCTTGAAATCCCATGTTTCAGTTTCCCCACCTTCTCACACCCAGAGCTTATGGAGTTGCAAGATGAGGAACCAACTCTAGAACATGAGGTGGAAGGTGAAAAATATATGGAGTTCATCTTTGAAGAAAGTGGCAATGGTGACAAATACTTTGACCCATACTGTAAGTATTTTCTGACATCACCACTTGTGTTGAATTTGTTTGAGCATATGCCATCTCATAAAAATTGGGCACATAAGTTTGATAAGTTGAAACGGTTTTTGAATGATATAATATTCACTTTCAATTTATCATTGTGTTACTTATGTTCTTGTGAGATGTGTTCACAAGCTTTTGACAGGTTGTTAAGGGCATTGACAATGTCTAATCTTGTCAATTTATGCTAAACGTTGAGCCACGACGTTAAATAAGGCGCTTGTCGGGAGGCAACCCGACCTAGGTACTTTTTTTTTAGGTAAGTTGTTTTTGTTTCGGTTTTTCCTTTGTTTCTGTGTTGGACTAATCTGCAGGTAGGCAAAAAGGAGTGCAATGGAACTAGCGGCGCCCGCCACCAACACGGCGACGCCCGCCGCCAATTAAATTCAAAGGACCCTAGCTACGAAGTGGCCGGCGGTGCACGCCGCCTCAAATTTCCGAAAAACGGCGACCGCCGCCCCCTGGCGGCACCCGCCGCTAGCCCGCCGCCTGCCCGCCGCCCCCTTTGATGTCGATTTCTGCCCTTCTGATGTTGCTCACCACCGTTCCCTGACCCAAATTAGTTGTTGGTTTGTAAGTTTTTCTCTTTCTCTTTACTTTTACTTTACATTGGGGACAATGTAAGATTTAAGCATGGGGGAAGGGAATTACTTGCTTTGCATTCATGTAGTGCATTAGATTAGGCATGTTAACTTTATGTTTTTCATTGATTAAAATTCTTGAAAAAAAATAAAAAATACAAAAATATTGTATTTAGATTCATATTTCTCCATTGTTTGATTCTTCTTGTTTCTCTAAAGTTGAGTATGAATTCTAACCCATGATTTGCATGATTTGCTGAAGTTGATATGATATGAGCATGATCATTGATTAATTACCTTGATTATAGGACTGAGCAAGTATTTAGCTTGGGTATTTGATTCATTCTGAAGTTCTAGACAAAAATTAGCCTTGTGAGATATTTTTGGCCTTTCATGATTATATTTGTTCTCTACATTCTTGAGTGTATCACCATGACTATCTAGCTCTAGAACTTGCGTTATGACTCTTTTTCAAGGCTGCTTTATATGATTAAATGCATGACATTAAAATGATTGAGGCAATGTTTCTTTATAAACCTATTATTTCCCTTCCTACCTTACGAGATCCATGTTCTTGATACCCCATTTCTTTTAAGCTTTAAGCCTATTTTTGATAACTCCACAAAATTTTCCTAGCTAAATAAGCTTGACCCATCCGGGATTTAAGACTTTAGGTTGTGTTTTTGTTTTGTGTGAGTTATGTATAAGTATGGGGGAGTTGGAAGAAAAGGTGGAAAAAGAGAAAATATAACTCTTGGTTGCAAAGTGAAAAAAATGATGAAGATGAAAAGTTTGTGCAAAGCAAACGAAAAAGTTCAGTTTAATTGTTAGTAGTCTCCATAAAGTAAAGAAAGAGTTGAAGAAGAGGCAAAGAAAAAAAGAAGTGAAGAAAGAAACAAAGTGTATAAAAATGTGTATGTAGTTGAGAAAGAAAAGTTTGGGAGAAGTAAGAAAAGAAAGTGTGTTGAAGTTTGGGTTTAGGATTAGTTCTTTATCCCGGATTTAGCACCACATGCCAAATATTATCCCTTCCAAATTTCTCTTTATCTTGGCCCCATTACAACCCTTAAAAAGACCTCTTGATTTTTGTTATGTGTTTAATTCCCAACGGTGGAGATTTAGAACTCTGATGCAAGCTTATGGTAGTCTAGTTTTCATGGTTGATTTTGAGCGAAACACCTACCCTTAAACACTTGAGAGTTTGAGTGCAAACACAATTTACCTTGGTGAGGTCTAGAATGAATGAATGGGCTTTACTTTTTGCTTATTATAATGCATGCTAGGAAGTCTTGGTCGGGTTTTTGATTATATGTGAAATGCTTGTTTGACTTGAGATGGGTGTATGATTGCATTTCTGTGGTGTGTTTTGGATTTATGACTTGCTTGAGGACAAGCAATTGTTAAGCATGGGGGAATTTGATAGCTTGCATATAGGTAGTGTTTAGAATGCATGTTTCCGTTTCTTTTGCATTGTTTTAGGTAGTTTTAGTTAGTTTCTTTAGTGTGTTAGAGTGTCTAGGAATTTTGGGTTTTTGCACTTGTTTTTATGTTGTTTTATAGGTCTTCAAGTGAACAAGTGTGAAAGGAATGGAAACGGGAGAAGAACGCTTGAATTCGGGCCATCCATTGGAGTTGCTGGTTCGACACCTTTGTCTTGTAAGGGTTCGTTCGGGAGCTATAGTGATCTGATAAAGTTTAGTTTGGAATCATTGGAAAGCTAATTAAAAGAGTTACAATTCATGTTTTTACTCCGAGTCCAAATTCCAACTAGAAGGAGGTCAAAACAGTCCCTGAAGTGTCAGCTCAATTCTGAACCGAGGTGCTGGCGGCACCCGCCGCCCCTGCCAACGCGGAGATCCTTTGGTCAACACGTGTTTTATTTCTATTGGTTCTTCCTATGTCAACTTTAATCCGAGATATATGTATTTTTGGATATACTTTTTAGACCTAGTTTGATATATTAGGTTTTAGAGAGTTGCATCTCTCATTCATACACTATTATCATATTTTTCTTTCAGAGTTTTTAGTTTTTTCATGGAGAACTAAGCCCCTTTACTTAGTCAAACAATTGAAGCATCGTTTTGATTAAAGTTGTGAGATTTCTAATTCCTTATCTATTGCTTGGGTTTAATCTTATCTCTTGCTTGAATGTTTATGATTTATTTCAACAGTTTCTAGCATGATCAACTAGGGTTTGTTGTTATTAGATCTATTGCTAGATCTATAGTGTTACTGGTTGAGCATCTCTAGATTGATGTAGCAACTGCATTGTACTAGTATCTGGTTGTGCTAGTCTTATGCAGAAGAGATTTGATTTGCATTCTAGGGTAAAAGCTGGTTGTTTTATGCTAGAATTGTATCCTATTATATTCCTATCCTTATTGCTGCTATTAAACTGAATCATTGATGGTTTCATGGTTGTTTAATTAGTTAGAACTAATTGTATCTGGTTGTGTTGTTAGTTAGAATTGAAAAGGAATTGGAAAATCCATTGCATGTGATATTGAGGTGAAATCAATGATCAACTTGTCATACGATTGTGGATATTTGTTTGCCTAAGCTATCTTCCCAATTATTGTTATTCATAATCTTTTATTGCTTTGTTAGTTTTGCATTCTTAGATTTAGTTACAAATACAATAACCCTCTTGTTACTTGTTTGACACAAAATTCATTACAAAAGATAAAATCTGTCTCCCTGTGGATTCGACCCGGACTTCCTAAAGACTACGGTTCTTAGTTAGTTTGGATTCTTTTGCATAGCCGTGATTTGCACGACGATTTCACGCCTATCACGTGTTCCCAGGATCGACACACCCACTCATAATCTCTCCCTCATAGCTAAGCTGGCCCATCAGTTCATCATCATAGTGGTGATCCCAAGGCAAGAGAATCGTCACCAACTCAACATCCAAGACGCTATTCTGCTCTATCACTTCCTCCTCAAGAAGCCTATCAACCTTCCTTGCATCATCCTTGGGCACATGGAGAAGTGCACGGCCTCGACTTCCCATTCCTTGCCTTATGCCGGTCTGATCAAGAAACTGATGCTCAAGGAAGGGCTCTACAAAGCCGACAAGGAAGAAGTAACTATTGGAAGGGAACTGAACCTCTCTGTGGTCCAGAAGATGCGTCACTCAGAGCAGGACGAAGACCAAGAGACGCTTCCATCTGATGAAGGCCTTGAGTATGGGAACAATCAAGTGTTGGTTCACATCGCAGCCACACTTGAAAGGATGGCGGGAACCCAAGAGAAAATTCTGCATTCTCTAGACCGACTGACCGACCTCTTGCTTCCCCGGAACCCATGATCGCCCCCTCTTTACCTTTATCCATGTTTTTCCCCACAAAATGTGATGTGTTCCTATGTACATATTTTTGCTTAAGTAATGAAATGGTTTCTAGTATGAATGCGTGTTCCTTTCTTCCTTATTTATGTGTTATATATGTTTTCGATGATGTCAAAAGGGGGAAAGACAAAAAATGCGAGATGAGTTAAGTTGAAAAGATATCACAGAACATGCTATAGCTAAGGAGGAACAACTGCATAAAAAGCTAAGTACGAACTCAGTGCTTCACTAGAAGTGGCTCCCTAGAACTTTGCTTAGGAACTCATCTGCATATCATGCTTTGAAATACTTGCTTATTTTGTGATGGGTTTGTCATCATCAAAAAGGGGGAAATTGTTGGGACGGTGTTGGGACCTCTGGTTCTAAACACCGGAACAACGATATCGTTCTCCAGTTTTGATAATGACAAACACCATATGGGAACTAACATGTTTTGTCCAAGTATTTCTAAGGAACACAGGCTCAGTAGAAAACTCCAATGAACGATCAAGGAACACAGGAATTCACAATGAAGAGTTTCTCTCAAAGGAACTCTGAAGAAGACAGTTCCCATCACATGGGAACTCACATGTGCAGACAAAGACCGTCCAGCGTAAATCGCGGGATCCTGTCTTGGACATAACGAAGGCACAGTCTGAGGAACAGACTGTCACGAGTGATCCAACGGTCCGATTGATTCAAGAAGTTGACCTAGTTCAAATCGAAGTCACATGTTAAGATTGTACACTTGGGCTGCAAGCAAAGGGCATTTCGGGCAACTTGAAAGATGCGATTAAGGCCTAAGTACAACCGAGTATAAAGCCAAATGAATAGTGCTAGGTTCAAGCACTTCTCCTAGAATTCACACATACTCCCAGAGGAAGAAAGAAAGAAGAAGAGAATTCCCCGACGGCGAGTGTCTGATCTCGACGACGACGAAGCTGAAGTTCCCAGGAGCAAGGGAACTGAAAATGTCAAGGTGTAAGGTTTGACTTTCTTGTTTTAGTTGAGTTGTTCGCTTAGGAACTCAGTTGAGAAGATTCATTAGTGTTGCTAGAGTTAGGTAGAACTCGTAGGAACAGATAAGTTTGAATCTGACTGTTTGTAACTAAGGAACAAGCAATAATACAAGTAAGTCATTCAAAATCCTCCAAGTGGAGGTAGAGGTTTACCCACACAACTAGTTGGTTGTCGTGGGGTTCCTCTATAAGGGAACTGTGTTCTTACAACTTTTAATACTTGCGATATTGTTTCTTCCGCTGCCTTGGGAACAGCTTAACGGCCAGTTCCCAAGCTCTCGCTAACCCCTTATGATCCAACAGAAAGGAACTAATCGATTCTATGGTCCCCTGATTCACATTTCGTGAAAAGAAGATGTTGCTTTGTCATAGTTTACTGCTTCACCAGAATAAAAACAGAAACAATCCAAGCAACTCTTAATAACTTTCGCTTGATAAATTGAAGCCTCGGAAAAAAGAATCAAATCATCTGCAAAAAACAGATGCGAAATGCCAATTCCACCCTCATAAATCGAACGCCAACCACCCATAGCAACCCTTTCTTGTATCATATGGGAAAGATATTCCATACACAAAACAAACAAGTAAGAGGATAAAGGGTCACCCTAGCGGATTCCCCGAGAAGGATGAAACGAACCAGCCAGATAACCATTCCACAACAGCTCCATAGATCCGGACATTTGGCTGGTCATAATCACATCGATCAAATGGGTAGGCAGATTCGCGTGCCTCAGAATTAATTTAAGAAAACTCCAACGAATGCGATCATATTTAAACTTTGGCTGAGTTGATTTTGAGCATCAACATCTTTGCTTGATTAGTAGCTGAATTAAAAGAATGAAGAGCTTCTTGAACCACAACCACATTGTCATTTATTTGTCTTCCCGGGATGAAACTCGCCTGAGTTGGGGAAACAAGGATAGGCAAAACCGGTTTTAACCGATTAACAATCACTTTAGTAGCAATTTTGAAAGTGTCCTTCAAAAGCGAGATAGGCCTGAATTGAGATGTTGAAGTCGGAGAATCAACCTTCGGAATAAGGTGCATAAAGGCATTGTTCATCCCGTCAATGTGAACCCCATTATTAAGCAACGACAGAACACTATCGATCACTTGTGGACCAACAACATCCCAATTCTATTGATAAAAAACTGCATGAAAACCATCCCGACCGGGCGCTTTGTACGGATTCATCATCCGGAGAGCATTCCAAATTTCTTCGACCAAAAAAAGAGCATTCCAAATTTCATAGGCCAAAAATGGGCGTGCCAAATCCTCGATCAAAGCAGTAGGAATAGATGGAAAAGAAATCGGCGGATACATGGTTGTATAGGCAGTTTCAATAGCATCAGCGAAATAAAGACTTGAAAAAAAAATTAAGAACTGTTGATTTGATTAAGCTCTCATCAGTACTCCAGTTACCATCACTCAGTTTTAGCATAGTAATTTTGTTTGCCCTCCTTCGAATAACCGTGGAAAGGTGGTAAAATTTGGTGTTTCGATCGCCATCAATCATGAAATCCGATCGAGACTTTTGAAACCAAATCAATTGTTCTTGATTGAGGACTTGCTCCAATTCTTTTCTCAATTCACGCTCCCTCCAAAACAAACCTGGTGAAGAGCGAGAATCCAAAGCACGATGGACTCCATAAAGACGAGCCAAGAGCTTTCGTTTTCTAAAGAACACGTTGCCAAAAAACCTCCTTATTCCATGTGCATAAAGAGGTTGACAATTGGTTGAGAGCACTCATCAAGGGATCAGATTTATTCCAAGCCCCTCGGAGGAACGGACCAAAAGCATCATGCGTAAGCCAAGCTGCCTAAAATTTAAAAGGTCTATTTCCCCTCGAGATGTCACAAGACGCATCAAGCTTGATAAGAAGAGGTAAATGGTCCGAGTGAGACGCAACCAAAGTGTTTATTGTGATTTATACCCTAAAAAAAGTTTCTAATAACAAAAATGCCTTCATTTTTTAAACTTTGCATCGATGCCCAACAAAAATAATCAAATGCCCAATTTAATTACACTCATGCCCACATTCTCAAAAGAAAATTGACTTTAAATTAATTAAAACAGATCCAATTCATACAGAACAAAATCCTCCCAAAAAAATCCATTTAGTAATCCATTAATAATATCTTCTTAACAAACATAATCTCTTCTACTTTTAAAAAAAAGTAATCTCTTCTAAACCCATCCTCTTCGTCACGCCTCTGCAACATATTGTCGGCACGCGGCGGCGATTGTCGACGGGCGACTTAGCGGTCGACTTCTCCGACGGTGGCAACGTGGTCGACAGAGGTGTACGCGGATCGTGGCAAATGTCGCTCGTGAAGCAGGGGAGTCGACGAGTTTCCGGAGTAGGAGTTGTGGCGACAATAGGTTGTCATCGAAGTTAGATGGCGGCGAAGAACAATGGCAGTGAGGACGACAGTTTCTTTGACAACCCAAACCAGAGAATCGAACAGAGCATAGGACTGTGGTATGCGTGGCCAACAAGCGGTGGGGAAGTTGTGGTCGTTGCTGATCGAAGGCGGTTGTGGGATGCGGGGGGACGCGAAATCCAATGAAGCACCAACAGACAGTAGAGAATTATGGGGAATTAAGTTAACATATTTTTATTTTAAATTTATTTTTGTAGTTAATTTTTCAATATAAAACAAACAGATAAATACTTAAGTTTTTATAACAAAATTGCCTAAAAGGACATTCTTGCTATTTAATCTAAATAAGGATATTTTTTTCATTAACAACTTTCTTAGGGGTATTTAAGCAAATTGGCCCGCAACCAAATGCCTAACTGACGCTTCAAGAAAGCGAAAGCGCCACAAATCATTACAAAATCCACGATCAAGGCGAGCAACTTTATAGGTTGTCGGGGAAGACCATGTTGACCAAGTGAAACGAGGTCCCTCAAAACCGAGGTCAATAAGATTCATTATATCGATCCAATCAGCAAAGGCCAAAGAAGCACGATTTGATCCAACCGAGGAGCTAGACCGTTCACTTGCATTGATCTTAGCATTAAAATCACCAGGGTTATTGCTAATAGATAAGAATCAAGCCATTCATATACTCATGTTGGGATGGAGAGCGTTGATACAAATCGAGGTGTCTAACATCCAGGTAAATATATAAGTAGTTGAGTATCACTTTTATTAATGTTTTGTTTGATGCCATGTTTGGGGAGATTATTTTAAATTGGAGGTGATAGTGTAAGAGTCTGGATAATTTTAGCATATTTCTCTTGCTTATGTATAATATAATTTTTGTAGAGTAGTTGTGTTAAAGTCTTATGATTGATTTGGTGTGGTGTGATTTGAGTGTGTAGAATTTGAAAAATAGTAGATAGTTTAAAAAATAGGGGAATTTTTGTCAAAATTTCTAGTTTTTGGATGGCTTAAAACTAGCTTAGTATTGAGATTAATTGATGTGGTGTTTGCTCGTTATTAGACCTTTGTAGCTAGATTTTCCTTGCTTGTGTATGATATGATGTTTGTGAAGTAATTATGTTGAAGTATTGTGGTTGATTGATGTGGTGTCGTGTAGTGTGGTTTGAAAATATGTTTTATATAATTTTAAAAAACAGTAGGTAGTCTAAGAAATAGGGAAATTCTGTCAAAATTTAAAACGTTTGAATGGATTTAAAGTACCTTAGTATTGAGATTAATTAATGTGATGTTTGCTTATTAGTTGACCATTGTAGCTAGATTTCAATTGTGATCCTTGCATATACTATTTACTTATTGTCATCATTGTCATGTCTTTAACTATTTTATTTGTTGTATGAAGGTAGATATGGTTGGTAGCATGAAGTTTATGGAGGTGATATCTTTTCCAGGTTGAAGCTAGCCAGGAAGATATTTTCATATGTTTTACTTTGAATGTTAAAGCTAGCTAGTTAAAAATTATGTGGTTCTCTTAGAATGATTATTTGTACCGAATACTATACGGTGATAGATTTGGTATGACGGTTTTTGGATTGAAGAAATTTGAAATACAAATCTTTGTCTGCAACAATTGGTTATGTATATTTGAAATTTATGCGCATATCAGGACAAGTTAAAAAAAATAAAAATTTATCTTTTGCAACGACTATATTGTTGCTATAAATGCTGTGTTTTGCAACGACTTATGTTGTTGCTATAAATATTGTCTTTGCAACGACATAGGTTGCTGCGATACACATAATCTTTTGCAACGACCTAAATTTTGCAACAACGCATGTCGTTGCGAAAAAACATATTTTTTGCAACAACAAAAGTCGTTGCAAAAAACTTTCGCTACGCCTATTCCCACAATGACCTTGCAAAGTAAAATGTCGTTGCAAAAAATATTTTTTGCAAGGACATGGTATTTTTTGCAACGACGTTTATTGTTGCAATAAATGAGTTTTCTTGTAGTGATAGGCGTGGCGCTCCCCCTCGCCGGAAAGCGGATTCCGGCGCTGAGCCCGGAGGGGAAGCCATTCATGATGACGAAGGCATTCGCCGCCGGCGTGATTCTGGCCACCGGATTCATCCACGTGCCGCCGGACGCCTTTGAGAGCCTCACCGCGCCGTCGCTCAGAGCTCCGTCTGGAGTGAGTTTCCCTTCACGTGCTTCATTGCTTTGGTGGCCGCGCTCGACACCCTCATGCTGGAGTCGGCGGCATTTGGATACTACCACCGGCGCCGCCACCTACTGGGAGAGACGACGACTACCGCATCCATGGCGGCTGATGAGGAAGTGGCCACCGGCGCCGGCCCGGTTCATATGCATCACGTCCACGCCGCCGGCCAAGGCAAGTCTCCTCCAAGTTGGACCTCATCAGACACAGAGTCACTACACAGGTAATTAAAATACTCTTTATTCGGCAGCTGCGTATTTAAATTTAATATTGTTTGGGTAAGAATTAGTAATTAATTCTAAGGAGTAAAATTCTAGAGTAGAGGGAAAACCACCGGTGTGTGAGGTTAGAAAATCGAAATGGTGACCTCTTGGCTCTAGGTATTATCCCAAAGGTCAAACTGTTGAACTAAATGCCCGAAAGCTTTAAATTTAATATTGTACTATATTAAAACTTAAAATGTATTATATCTTTGGTTTAAAATCTAACCTACATGTAAATTTGTATTTTTTTACATTCAATGTTTTGAATTTAAAGCATTCAATTGTCTCGTATATACTTAATATCATACATATCTTACATATTCTAACTTAGACTTTTGACCTTCCACACATAATATTTACTTAATATTATACATCAATCATAAATTAATTATTTAGAAAACCTATAATATTTACTTAATATTATACACGAATCATAAATTAATTATTTAGAAAACCTATATTTTTATAGGTTTTCTAAATAATTGAATGTCAATTGTAAATGTATGTGATAACTTATATGTAAAAAAGATATACAACTTAAAAAACTTCATTGATGGAATATAATATTTAAAAATAAATAAATACATAAACATGTAAAAAAATTAAATAGAATTATTAACCCGTGCATTTGCACGGGCATATACTTCTAGTTTTAGATAAATTCAGTTAAATTTGTGCGGTAGACTGATAATGATTAAATTCATTGTATTTAAAACCAATTATTAATAAATGCATGTATTTACTATTTTAGTGGGAGGAGTTACGTTGTGTTAGGAAGGACTGATACTCTGATAGAGTGATAGAATTAACGTACGTTACGTACAATATAAAATTATACCTTCAAACAATATAATGGCCGGCTTAATTTGCTATTGTATTCGAGATTAGTTTTTCATTAATTAGTTTGATTCGATTCGTTTGTTGTGACGGAGTAGGTGCTGGAGCTCGGCATTGTCGTGCACTCTGTCATCATCGGGATATCGCTAGGCACCTCCCAGAGCCTGGCTACGATCAAGCCCCTGTTGGCGGCACTGTGCTTCCACCAGTTCTTCGAGTACATAGGCCTCGGTGGATGCATAGCCCAGGTATAAGCATTCGTATTAATCAATCTTAATTTACTACGTACTATTACAACCAAGCTATGCATATATGATGATCGATATTTCTTAATTATGTATGTAGGCCAAGTACAGGGTCAAAACCATGGTGACTATGGGGCTTTTCTTCAGCCTGACGACCCCGGTGGGGATTGCTATCGGAATCGCAGTGGGGCAGGGGTACGACGAAGACAGCCAGACTTCGTTGATCGTACAAGGCGTCTTCAACTCAGCTGCGGTCGGGATTCTTATCTACATGGCCTTGGTGGGGCTGCTGGCTTCCGAATTCCTGAGTGGTGCCATGATGAACAACCCCTGGCTCCAGGCCGCTGCTAACGCCGCTCTTCTCATGGGTGTAGGACTCATGTCCATGCTTGCCAAGTGGGCTTTGTTGGATACTGGTATCATGGGAACAATGACTGTTACCATGAGACCAGTGTCAAGTACTCCTCTTTAGTTTTGATAATGACAAACTCTATAAAGACTAACGATCTCTATGTTTGTGTGAGTTGTAATGTAGATTACAGGTTAATACAGAACATAAGGGAACAGTCAATGAAGCACTGATGTGAGGGAACAGTGTGAGGGAACAGCAGTGCGAAGATACTTCATCTTTCCTTATATAGTAAGCGCGTAAATCAGTTGCGAGAGAATCAGATCTCGGAAGATTTGATAGCTGGATGAAGTTGTTACTTGAAGAAGATCTTGGAGTGAATATTGCCGAATAACAACTCCAAGATTTAGTGGATAAATGGTTCGAGTCTTTCTAGGTTTAGATAAGATAGAATCAATGTAAATCTGGTTTATGGTGAATAAAATAATAACTAATCATATCTGAATTACGAAAGTAAGTAAGATATGATTGGATTAGTTTGTTGCACTATAAATATAGGTTAAGTGATTAGGTTAGGATCTATCGATTACTAGTGGAGTTATCGTGAAGTCTGAAGCTAATCACTGTAAGTTGTGTTGTGGTTTAGTTTTATTGTTGAATCATTCTAGGGCTGAGAAGTTGAGTTAGATAGGTCTAGGTTCTAGAGAATAGGATAAGACTATCTTTGATAACTCTACTTGCTTGTAGTTCGTGTGAAATCAATAAAACTAAGAGAAGCATTACAACTCCTCTACGGAGGGAGTGGTTTTTCCTTCAATCAACTAGTTGGTTGTTGAAGGTTTCCACTATAAGTAATCGTGTTAAGTCTTGCATATTTCCACTGCCCAGTTCACTGTTCCCATAGGAACAGTGTCTGTATTACTGACACACTCGTTCCAACAATTGGTATCAGAGCAGGTTTGCTCTAGATAGTGTGTTCATTGCAGGACAACAAGATGAGCTCTAACAGTCACTATGATGTTGGTATCAACAACAACAAGCCACCTTTGCTGAAGGATGGAGAATACCAACACTGGAAGATTCTGTTCGCCTACTGGATTCGAAGCAATGATTATCAGGCATGGTGTACCATTGAAGATGGCGACTATGAGGTTCCCGCTGCTAAGAAAGACAGTAAGAAGGATTGGGGACCCACTGAATACCAAGGGATGGAGAAGAACTTCAAGGCAAGAATGTATCTGATGAATGCCCTTGGAAGTGAAGACATGCGGAAAGTTGTTAATGTCAAGGATGCCAAGAGCATGTGGGCTGCAATCGAGCAGATGCATGTAGGAAGTGAGGATCTTCACAAGAGTCATCTTCACGATGCCAAACGAGACTTCTTCAACTTCGAAATGAAGGAAGATGAAACTGTCCCGGCCTATCAATCAAGGTTTGAGACACTGGTGAGCAGGCTGGATGCTCTAGGAGTTGATGAAAAAATCATTGACCATGAAGAGAGAGTTCTTAGGGTCATCAATGGACTTCACCCCAAATATGCCTATACTAGGGGTTTGCTCAAGGAAAATCGCTTAACAAAAGTCTCAACTATGCATGAGGTGTTTGGGAAAATCAAAGACTATGAGAAATATCATATCAATGCCGAACCTGGTAATGCTTCAAACCAGGCAATTGCTCTGAAAATCGAGAAGGCATACAACTACGTCAAATCTGAGAGAGACGTAGGAATAGAAGATAAGGATGATGAAACTGCTCTCATCACCAGAGCCATGAGGAACCTCTACAACAAAGGAAAGGCAAGAGGAAGCCGTTACAAAGGTAACAGTGGACCAAGAAAAGATCTCAAGGATGTCACGTGCTACAAATGTCAGGACAAAGGTCATTATGCAAAATACTGTCCCAAAGGTAACGATGCTGGAGAAGACAAGAAGAAAGCCCACATAGCTGCGTGGGACAATGACTCTGACGAAGAACCTGAGTCCTGGACAACCTCAAACCTCTGTGCTATGGCCATTCAAACCAAGACTGTCGACCAAGAGGATGAAGTAAGGGGGAACAATCAGTGGTACATAGACAGTGCTTGCTCGTGCCACATGACAGGAAATGAAAAGATTCTCACCTCACTTCACAAGAACGCTGGAGGAAACATATCCTTCGGTGACAAGCGACAGGGAATAGTTATTGGAACTGGAAACACCGAAATCAATGACTACATCAAGGTCAAACAGGTAAGTCTTGTGAATAATCTTGGATTTAATCTTCTTAGTGTTGCACAGATCTGTGATCAGGGAAATCTCGTGGTGACCTTCACCTCGGAGTCATGTACTGTAAGGAACAACAACACTAACAAGACAGTTCTCAAAGGAACGCGAGTCAACAATGTCTATTTAGTAGACAATAAGTTTAAGTTCGAAGAAGTTCTATGTCTCGCTTCCATTGCAGATGAATCTGATCTATGGCACAAAAGACTCGGTCATGGGAACAATGACTGTTACCATGGGACCAGTGTCAAGTACTCCTCTTTAGTTTTGATAATGACAAACTCTATAAAGAATAACGATCTCTATGTTTGTGTGAGTTGTAATGTAGATTACAGGTTAATACAGAACATAAGGGAAAAGTCAATGAAGCACTGATGTGAGGGAACAGTGTGAGGGAACAGCAGTGCGAAGATACTTCATCTTTCCTTATATAGTAAGCGCGTAAATCAGTTGCGAGAGAATCAGATCTCGGAAGATTTGATAGCTGGATGAAGTTGTTACTTGAAGAAGATCTTGGAGTGAATATTGCCGAATAACAACTCCAAGATTTAGTGGATAAATGGTTCGAGTCTTTCTAGGTTTAGATAAGATAGAATCAATGTAAATCTGGTTTATGGTGAATAAAATAATAACTAATCATATCTGAATTACGAAAGTAAGTAAGATATGATTGGATTAGTTTGTTGCACTATAAATATAGCTTAAGTGATTAGGTTAGGATCTATCAATTACTAGTAGAGTTATCGTGAAGTCTGAAGCTAATCACTGTAAGTTGTGTTGTGGTTTAGTTTTATTGTTGAATCGTTCTAGGGCTGAGAAGTTGAGTTAGATAGGTCTAGGTTCTAGAGAATAGGATAAGACTATCTTTGATAACTCTACTTGCTTGTAGTTCGTGTGAAATCAATAAAACTAAGAGAAGCATTACAACTCCTCTACCGAGGGAGTGGTTTTTCCTTCAATCAACTAGTTGGTTGTTGAAGGTTTCCACTATAAGTAATCGTGTTAAGTCTTGCATATTTCTGCTGCCCAGTTCACTGTTCCCATAGGAACAATGTCTGTATTACTAACACACTCGTTCTAACAGGCTTAATTACGAGTAATTAGCAACCGAACATCCGATTCAATGCAGATTACTAATTTGGATTAAATAATTTGACATGTGTGGTGTGACTCTTTTTATTTTTGTTTTTAGTTTTTTATTCTAATTTTTTTTAATAGAAAAGTAGTGTGGGGCCGAATTGCATTACTGAAATTATCCATATCAAGATTCAAGACCAAGACGCCGAGTTCAACTACATTATATTTTGCGTTTTTTTGGATTTGTAATCCCTCTCCTCTTGCTTCGCCAATCTTACCTTAATCCATCCTCACGTACAATGAGTTGCGCCATAAAATATCGGGCTAAATTTCGAGGTGGGACCACGAAGATATGAAGGCATCAAAAGCAATTAAAGATATTATTTACCATTAATGGAGCATTAAATTGCATGGAGAAAGAGCAAAAAAAAAAGCTGTTGGAATGTATTAACTGCAAGTCAAAAATGACGGAATTGACACTCATAAATGACCATGAGGTGAGCCTATAAAAGTGGAGGAAAATATCAACGAATGGGCTCTCTCTACGACAAAACAATCTACATACAATTGTATTTTTATTGTTCGATTATTCATCCAAGATCTCAAAAGTTATTTTGCTCTTCATATTCTCTTAGCATACCACTAAATTGTCCTTCAACATCTGAATGGAATCATAATAAAGTTTATCCTCGTTATTTTATATTTTTATCTATTTATTTCGATATCTATTGTTTTATCAATTAACGTGTCTACAACTTACCATTGATATCCAGAATCATAAGGAGTAAACTCATAGCAATGCAATTGCAATCTTATTTCACTATTCTGAATTCATATCTCTTTCTTTACTTGTTTACTAATTCATTTGTTATTTCTCTTCGTGAGTCCCTTATTATTTGTGAATTAACGTGTTTAAACTGGTTTTTAACTAGAGTTCCCTCATTATAGTATATAATGCATTTACGTGTTAAATCTGCCCAAAATACAATGTTGCATTGTTCTAAAGGCTTGACTGTTCCGAGTATCCTATGCCCTAATGTCAATCAATAAACCCAAATCTAGGACACACACTAACCAAACACTTGCTACGTACAAGTCACTCATGCAGAGATCCGGATTCTTGAACTCGTTCCAGCAGTTAGGTCATGTTGGGTTAATAAATTTTGGGTTTTATTTTGGGTTAATAAATGAGGGCCCACCGGGCTAAGATCGAAAGATTATCTTGTAACATTGCGCGATTCGTTGGATCCGGTGAAGCGTAAACTGCCGTGAGTAACCAAGGTTCTTCACCTCTACGTACAACCTCCACAAAATACGTAATATGTTGGGGGTTAAGAGAAAGTGGAATAAGAACAATTTCCATTGTTCTCCAAATCAACCAGATGCGACCAGCAAAGCTAGTTGCTTCAACTCGAATAACACCATCGTACCCCAGATGCCTACACACATTATCTGCCCTGACTCCACTGATTCTCGGTTTCACTAGAGCAAAGACAGAAGGATTGTGCATACGCATAATTTCCCTGATGGCTTACATAAAACTGACGCTTCCCGCGCCACATACATTCCAAATAAGAAGACTGAGGTTATTCATAGAAATAACCGAGTTTATTAAATTCCCAAAAATCGGGGCATTAATTGAGTTGGATCGGACTACAAAGGCAACAACCGCACGAGCGATGCATTGATTTGAGGAGGCCTTGAGACTCAGCACAACATTGGTTGAGTCTCCGCTAACAATGGTAGCAATTCCACTATCATTCTGTTTGAGAGCCTGGGCAGAGTCATGTGTTTGGGTGTTGTCCGGAGGTTTGAGACCATCATACTTTGCCTGTTGAGGACTAGGCTCGTCTCTACTCACGAGACAAGTGGTGGGTGGTGGTGGTTCATGGTTGTTTGGAGGCAGGGGAGTTTGGGTGGTCGGTGGTGTGGTTGATAGGGCAGTCTGTTGTGGGGTGGACGTGGACGGAGCTTGAGGTTTGGCTTGTTGTTGCTTGTTTAGGACACTTTTTGCGATTAGTTGAGCTTTCTTAACCTCCAAATCTTTGGAAGTTGTAATCTACACAGAAGATTGCTTCTTGTTATTCTTGATTGTTGCGGAAAGGGTAGAATCCCGGAGATCTTTTTTATCATTTTTCTTTATATGTCGGTTGGCTTGATTATTTCCTTGTGTGGCCCCAAGATATTTTCCTTCCATAATCCTCGCATCAAAATCTTTTGGATTCACCTTGGCAGTTGTCACAGCCGCTTCCGAGATCACATCGCAAATTTTATTGGTTCCCTTGGCTGGGACGTTAGAGTTAGGGTTTGACTTTGATTGCTCAATGACATTTTTTCCCTTAGCAATTTCTACCCTCTTCTCCTGTTCCGATGGCATGCCCGTCACGGACGAGTCTTCATTCTCCGCATTCATCAAAGCCTCATATCTCGAGCCATTACTAGAAGATGGTCTGTGATCTTTCCTTGGAGCAGTCGTTGGCCCTTGATTGGGAGCGTTTTGACTAGTGTCTTTGGCTTGGTTTCTTGGCTTCCGTTGGGGTTTTTTGACGTGCCTCCACGATCCAAATTGCTCATCTGTTAGGACCTCCGGCATGTTGGCTGTCATAGGTTGACTAACCGCTGCTACACCTGCCTCTTCATTTTCTTCATTATGTTGCAATAACGGCTACTGCCCCTTTGTGTGGCCGATCACACCACACTCATAGCATAGTGATCGGATTCCCTCATATTGGATGGACCACATTTTGCCTCGGAATCGGAATTTGGAGAGCAAAGCATGGTCAAGATCAATTTCCACCCTTAACCGGACAAACTTTCCTCTGTCAGCATCAACCATTGTTTTATCAATTCTAAGGACCTTGCCTACCGTGTTACCGATACGACTGAGGAATTTAGCATTGAAATATTCCATACTAAACCCCGGGATACGAATCCAGGCAGTGAGAACCTTGGCTTTATCTTCATACGGATCAAAGTTAGGAACCCAACGTCAAATCATGAGATAGTTGTCCCCAATCATCCATGGACCCTATGTGAGAACATGATTGATGTCGTCCAAGTTCGAGAATTTTGCGACGTAATGAGCATTCCCAATATCAACCAACGTCAACTCGCCTTTAAGTTTCCACTTTTGCTAGAGTTTCTTCTTTATCTGAAGGTAACCAGGGCCTTTATTGAACATATTGATGATCAAGGTATGAGCCCATGGCCTCCGGAGTTCACATTTTTCCTGTTTCGTCAAGGTGATCGTCGGACATGCAGGGTCATCATATATACTCCGGAATCTCGTCGTCATCAATGTCGTATAGTTCAGGCCTTTCTTCTAATCTTGAAAAATATGCCTCGACCGAACCTGGATTTGCCGATGTTCCGGCCACCTTGTCCCGAAATGAGACTGTTGTCGCTTTTCCACCTTGATTTTGAACCCAAGGATTTGGGGTTCCATTAGGGCCTGGTGGTGGATTGGGTTGCCCTGGGTTAGCACTGCTCAACCTGCTGCTAACTTAGCAGCAGGTTGAGCAGGAGTATCTACCTCTATAGTAGTGGGTGGTGGAGGGTCCTGATTCTCCGGACGCGGCACCAGCGCGGTGCTGGGTGCGTCGGGTGGCGACGCCATGAAGGAGCCGCAGCAGGACTGCGTGTGTAGTAACGAGGAACCTTAGGCGGGAAGAGATCTTTTTTGAAAGAGGGCGTTTTTGTATTTAACAATGACGGATCACTTGGGAAATTAATTGCCATCATCATCGCCCTAAAGACGATCACTTGGGAAATTAATTGCCTCCATTGAGATTAAAGATGTCTCAGATCAACTTTAATGCATTTTTTACTTTACTACATTAATTAAAAGGAAAAACAGGATGAGAATGAATAAAAGAATTATGGGAGCATGAGATCCAATAATACTGCAAATATAAGGGAAAAAAGATATAACTTCGGACAAGAGTACCAAGAACATGCACATCAGAAAAAGGGCTTAGGGAACAAAATTAAGGGCCCGTTTGGTTTTCTATTTCGGAAACGTAAACAGAAAGGAAATGAATCTCGTCTATATTAGTGTCATGATACATCAATGATAAATTTTCTCTTGCCTTGAGTCACCTCATTTTTTCATGCAAAAATGTACCAGAAGCCTCCTTGCGGTAATCAATTCATTTCCCTAATTTTAACATGGGGTAAACAAATCCCTCATTCTCCTCTAACCATTTCCCTTCCCCCTTCTCTAGATCCATAAATAAATTTTGTTGTCAATGTATTATGACACATAAGTGGTCTATATTCGTTTCCTTTCCGTTTATGTTTCCGTGGTTGGAAACCAAACGGGCCCTAAAACTACTTTGTGATAATTACATGTATAGCAATTCTACTATAGATGAGATGGAATGAACGAGTCCCTTGGTGCAAATGTGTTCACTTGCTGATCTAATACATGATCTTATATCCATACTAAAAGTCTAAAAGACAACAATTTAAATTGGGCCTCTTACTACATGGACATTCAGTAAACTGTGGCCCAATATTACATACTTGGACATAACCAAAAGCCATGTAACCTCACCCTTTATTTGTTTCCGAAACAAATAAAGGTAACTATTTAACCAATTACTAGTTTTACCCGTCGTACACTCGTACCATGTGCGACTACGATTCGATATTTTATAAACATTTTAAATAGGACATTAATAAATAAATAAAAATATAATATAAATAGGACATTAATAAATAAATAAAAATATAATATAAACTTTAATATAAGTAATTTATTGTTCATAGAGTGTATATATTTTTTTAATCAAATATTATATTTCTTCAATTTTATTACTTTTCATGTACGTAAATTTAGAGTTTATCACATAATTCTATATCTATTAAATTTTTATTATCCATTTTTTTTAATTTTAAAAATTTTAACTATTTATTATTAATTTTTTTATAAAATAAAATCACTATATTTCTATAAATAAATTCGTCAAAAGATATATGATAAAATATTTATATTTATTTTAAAATACTTAAATATTTTATCTTTAATTTTAAATACTTGTATAAGGAAGCTTTCAAAAAAATCTTGTTATACTAAAGAGATATTTTTTGATGTTAGAGATAAATTTAAATAGTTAAAAAGAATTTAATAGAAAGAAGTTATAATAATAGAAATTAAAAATAATTTTTTAAATATGAGGTGGGGCTAGATTTGTTCTGGTGGCTCGAAAAGATACAACTTTAATATATAGTCATAGATATTACCTATTTTTTATTTTTAAACATTATAAGTATTTATCATTATTTTTTTATTATAAAAGAAAAAATATATATCTATAAATAGTTTCGTGAAAAGATATCATGCTAAAAGGTAAAAAATATTTATATT
Source organism: Fallopia convolvulus (assembly GCA_964016875.1). Lineage (NCBI taxonomy): Eukaryota > Viridiplantae > Streptophyta > Magnoliopsida > Caryophyllales > Polygonaceae > Fallopia > Fallopia convolvulus. The sequence goes on from OZ024726.1 coordinate 7,802,204, forward strand.
TTTTTTAAATTTGTTATCTTTAATTTTTAATATTTGTATAAGGAAGTTTTCAAAAGATATTGTTCTACTAAATAGATTTTTGTTTGATGTTAAAGATAGATTTAAATAGTTAAAGAAGAATATAATAATAAAAAGTTAAAATATTAGAAATACAAATTAATTTTGTAAATATGAGATGAGACCAGAATCGTTCTGGTGGTTCGAAAAAAGATAACTTTTATATATAGTTATAGATTTATCCAACTAATATTCTACAGACTTCACCTCCCATCTAATAGTCAACAAATCTCTTCTACCTCCATCTTATGGCCGCCTTCAATCATTTCAAATCAAAAGATGGACTTCTCTTCTTATGGCCGCCTTGAATTGTGCCAAATTTGCTAGCTCTCTCAATAGTAGCAGGCCTTCAAGAAAACAAGAAGCAGACTACATTGGCCTGCAGGTTTGTATAATAGTATTTATTTAATTATTTCAATGAATTCTTGAATTCTTCTCACAAACAACTACTCCAAGTCTCTCTCTCTCTCTCTCTCTATATATATATATATATATGAAGATTGAATTTGTAACATATAAGTTGTTGATTACAATTGATCTTCTTAATTAATTGGGTCTACACGTACTACAGAGTCCTATATAGATGGAAGACAATACCGAGTTAGAGCGGAGGCTTGTGGAACAAGCAGAAGGAGCAGTCGTCGAAACGAAGACGAGTCTACTTGTAAGGCGAATATGGGAAGAAAGCAAGTTAGTATGGAGAACTGCATTCCCAGCAATGCTGTTTCGTATGTCAACATTCGGAGTGCTGGTTGTCACTCAATCTTTTATGGGACACATAAGTCAAGTAGAGCTCGCTGCTTATGCACTTGTACAGTCCCTCACAGTTCGCTTTGCACATGGTATATTGGTAAGTTATAATATCATAATTAAACTTAGTTGATTCTTTTATTCAATACATTAATTGATAGCAAATTATATATATTGTCTATGTTAAGATGAAATATATAAACTACTTACTTTATCTTGGACTTTGGGAAACAAATTACTCCATAGTATTTGTCTATTTTAGTCATTTATTCAGCAACGTGGTGAATCTCAGTTTACACTAGACCGACTAGATAACGAATTGAAAGGGGTCAACGTCAACACTCAACACACACCCTGTAGACCGATCCGAACCGTCCGATAATTTTAGGTCAATATCCGAAAATTTGAACCCGAAACCAGAAATCAACCGAACCCAACAGAACTCGAAACCCGTTGGGTTGACCGATTGAGTATATTTATTGAATTTTTGAAAATAATATATTTTAATTAAATATTATTATTTAGTTAAAAATTGATTTTAATAATCGTAAAAAAAAAAGATATTTTAGACCCACTGGTCAACCCGTCCCGACCGAAAACCCGTTACAACCCGACCCGATTGACCCGTGACCCATAACGAAACCGAACCCGCCCGATCCCACCCGATTGACAGGTCTACTTTCAAGCCAATTACATTAACAAATCCTAATTAACCAAGAAAGCATGTTAATTTCCATTATACAAAATCTCATCTTCCAATTTTATCAAATCACACATTTAAAATTAAAAAAAAACGAGTGAAGCAAATAGAGAAATTTATTATCGTCTGTCAGACAGGAACATTAATAGAAGGTACTTCATCTAACAACAAGTGAAGAAGTAACGGTTGAGTGCAATAAATATATTGTCAAGTGAGCCCTCACACCGACGGCCCAGAGACTTTAATAGGTGTGAATTCACTTTCTTACAAAATGATATTTTGGGTAGTAACTTTGATTTGCTTAGTTTGTATAAAGTAAGGAGATTGTACGTATATCAAGAATGTTAAAATATAATTTTGGAGAATGAACGCTTTTGAAAGAAAATTGAAACACTAGTCTTAATTCCTCCACCCAAGGGAGATATCCAATGTATTGTAGATGGTAAGGTTACAACAATATGGTGATATTGTGGTTGATAAATGGATTGAGCTCAAAATTTTAAACAAGTATGTTGTATACGGATTCTACACAAGGTATTTGGGAAAAAGAGTTAGAGGCTTGATATGGTCAATTCCATGGGGCTCAACTATATTTGGTAAGGAACTAATTTCTCTTGCACAAGGTTCAAATTAAATCACATCTTACTTTACGAAAATGAATGCTATATGGCATGAATTAGGGAATTTAAATCAATTTCCAAGATTTAATTATAGTGCTCTGAGTTGGAAATAAACCTAAACTTCTATCAACTTGCAATTCGAATGGCCAAGAACAATGTCTCCTTCAAAAACAAAACCTGTGTTTTGTATGTAGGACAAAAAATAGAGAAAAATGGATCCATTTACACTTGAATTATATTTGTTCACTACACTCTTGTCAATATGTATGTTAAAAAAATATATAATAATACGAAAAATCTAAATTATAAAAATTGCATTTAAAATTTCATCATCATCATTGACCCAGCGAGGCTCCGCTATAGCGAAATCTGGGGGGTCAAGATGGGGGTACCCCTACCCAAGGGAAAGGGGTACGCCCGATAGACCCAAGAAAAACTGAAATTCAGCAATGTGACAATAATAACTGAATTTTAGTTTGTTTTTTTTGGTTGAAAACTGAATTTTAGTTAGAATGCACCAAAATTGATATAAGGACTAAATCCATCTCAAAGGCAATGTATAAAAGCCAATGAGCATGAGGATGCTCCCCCAAAAAAAAATAATCAAATGAACAAAAAGAAAAAGAACTTGTGTTGGATTGACCCTATCTAAATTAGCTAAATAAGGTAGATGATTAAAAAGGAATGTAAGAAGTAGAAAAAATTTCAAAAAATAATATGTCTCAGTCCAGTGTGGTTGATCATCCTCTCGGATCAGATACTGATCATTGCCTTGGTAAGAGGTTAAGAAATTGGTGCATTTTCCTTTGGGATTGAATGACCAATTTACTGATGTGAGAGGCATGCTATTATTGATGATGAGTCCTCTTCCGAAAATTCATCAAGCTTATGCATTGCTGTTTCAAGAGGAAAAGCAACAAGAGAGTTAAAATCATTTCTCAATGTTTGATGAATTAATTTGCGTCCATGAATGCTAATGTTAAGTCTTCACAATCAGGGCAAACTCAATCAAGAAAACCTCTATATTGCACAAATTGTAAGAAGACAAATCATATATAGTGGATACGTGTTTTTTCTTGATTGGTTGCTCACCTAACTACAAAGATAATAAGAAGAATGAGCGGGGAGATAAGTTTGTATGTTGTGGAGTGCAACTATTTGAGGATTCAACAAGTTCTAGTCAGGCGGAATTAACTATAGGTCAGATTGTCAAGTTGTTATTTCTACCAAAAAAAAGATTGCCAAGTTGTTTAGTTTGTTGAACACAAATTCTGAAAAAGAAAAAAAAGGTGGCACTTGATGATTTTGCTAGCTTCACAATTACAACTTTTACCTTCAAGTTTTTTAATAAAACAACTTAGATAATCAACAATAGAGCGAGCTATGACATTTGAAGTGATGTTTCTTGCTTGAGTCTACATTCAAATTATACAAAGCCTTTTGTCATTTCTTTTACAACTGAAGCAACATCTGTTGTCAAGATATCAAGAATAGTTCAAGTGTTGCCAAATTTGGTCATACAAAATGTGCTTGCTCTTAGGGCGGGCAATTACCCGCCTTGATCGACCTACCCGTTTAACACACCCAAAATAAACAGGCGAAAATCCCAAACAAAGCAGGTAATGGGCGGATTGGGTGATGGGTGAAACGGGTGACAGCTTGGATATGGATGGGAGTTTGTCACCCAAATAACCCGACCCATCACCCAACTCATCACCCGCTTCCCCCGAACCACCCACTTAACCCGTTTTAAACCCTATTTATACTAGTATATTTTGAAGGCGTTCTCATATTTTAAAAGAAAAGTTCAAATATCTTGTTAACATTATCATTTTATGAAGTATTTTTTGTATTTTTTAAAATTGCTTTTAGAATTATGAATATGCATTTCTGTTTTCTTAGTGTATTGATAATTTACTTATTAAATAATTATCTTTATATGTTTTTCATATTGAATTATCATTATTAAATGGTTCCATATAGATAATGAAAAAAATACAACGGTTATATGAGTGAACAGATCGCCCATATAACCAGCGGCAAACGTGTGGTTTTGGTGTGGGTTGAACATTTCATGAGTGACGGGTGGGTCGGGTGGGGCATTTTTACTTGTGGGTCGGGTGGTGAAAGTGTTCCACCAACCCATAACCCAACCGATTGACAAACTAGATTATCTTTTCCATCTAGCTCTATCACCACAAAATATCTTTCCAAATGATACACATAAGGACCCTATCATACTACAACCTACGATGTCTATAAATATTTAGTAACCATTGTGGATGATTTTAGCCAAGTTACATGGGTTCACATACTATCAACAAAGAGAATTGCCTTTTCCATACTTAATGTTTCCTAGCCATGGTAGAAAGACAATTCAACAAGCCATTTCAAGTGATTAGATCTAACAATGCACTCGAGCTAGGATTAAGTAGGGAACCTTCAACTTTCTTCAGTATAAAGGTCATAGAGCATTAAACATCTTGTATTGCCACACCCCAGCAGAATAGAGTGGTGGAGCATATATACATACTTGAAGTGGAAATAGCTTTGATATTTCAATAAAAATTACCACTAAAGTTATGGGAAGAAAGTGATATTGTCATAGTGTACATTATAAATCAATTACCCTCCAAATTTCTACACAAACAAGACTAATTACATCGAAAATAACCATTCTATAATCATATTATATGTTTTGGAAGCCTCTGCTTTGTTTCCACCTTGATGCCAGGGAGAGACAAATTTCATGCTAGAGCTTTTCCTTGCATCTTTGTAGGGTATCAATTTGGTAAAAACCCTACAAAGTATATGACGTTGAAAACCATAAAGTGATTATTTCATGAGATGTGGGCTTTCATCAGTCTATTTTCACTTTCCAAAAAGATTATTTTTCTTTGATAACACCAACTTTATATCACACTCGTTAGTATCACCCACCATCTTATATGTTTGATTATGTTTGTTCTTTGGCTCATAGTGAAGATCAATTTGGTGCACATGTTTTGACTTCCACAATTGAATTTCCTTGTGTACTTTGGACACTTCTTATTAACCGAATATTGAGCCATCTTCTTATGATGTGGCTTGTTAAACAAGGTGTGTCAAGAAGCTACGATAGCAGAATTTGCAGTGATGAGGTATTTTTAGTCGTGTTATACTTATCAACAGAGGCGTTCAATGAAATTTGGGGGCCATGTTTAGTTTTGTTAATACTTAATTTTTCAACTGTATATTTTATTAACAAAAACTTCTATTAAAATTACCCCATATTACCTAGTGAGTAGTTTTTTTTAGGCTTTTTTTTAGTTTAGATAACTTCTTTTTGATTTTTTTTTAAATTAATTAGTTAAAGGTTTTTTTAAAAGCTAATATATTTAGGATAATTAATATTAATAAGTATAAATTGAGGGTCCTTTGTTAAAATAGGGCCCTGTGCAACCGCGCGGGTTGCACATGCCCATAACCGCCCCTGCTTATCAAAGAATCCTAACTAACCAAATTAATGCAGTTTGCAAGTAAAGAGTCGATCCCATAGAAAATTAGTGTATTTGAATCCTTTTTTGTATTCTATGAAAGAGAGATTAGGGGATTGTGAAGATTATCTAATACTAATAATGACTGCAAACAAACAAAACAAGAACAAAAATTATTTTGAAAGATTATGAGAGAGATGCTCAATTAGCCAAAATCCACTAACAAACTCTATTATTGGTCATTGATTAACATAAAACCCTTCTTTCGTGAATAACACATTGTGGAAGTAATTATTTTAATTCTTTTTTCAAGTAGTAATTAGGACAATAAGAGCCTAAAACACTTAGTATCAATCACCTAGAAACTATCTAGATACAATTTGATAATAGCAATGCACACCAAGTAAATTGAATAAGAACAATCAATATTATGCAACCAATAATAATTTTATTATAAATTATTTCTCTTTGTAATAGACTACTTCAATCGGTCCTAACAATCGCGATTACTACTTCTCCCTCCGTTAAGCTAAACTTGTTGTTTTAGCTTGATTTTCTTGTTCAATAAAGTTGTCATTTAACTTATTTTAGTCCATGATTTCCAATAATATCCTTACTAATTAAAAATATTTACATAAATCTATAAATAAGGATAAAAGATCTTAACAGAATGGAGGATATTTAATTCAAATCAAGCGATTTTCTTAATTTTTTTTTAAGATAAACTCTAAAACGAAAAGTTTAACTTAACGGAGGGAGTATAATCTATGTGATTCAACCCGAAATCAACATATCTATCAACTGATTGATTCAAGTAATCATTAGGTTGTCAAACTAGAAAAAAAATCCTAAAATCAATCATAAATATTTAAGCACAAATAATTAAGATTATTCAAGAGAAGAAAAGATAGAAGATTAATCTCACAATTTTGAGTCTGAAGCTTTAATTGATTAATCAAGCATTAGGGAGTTTAGCTCCCCATAGATTCGGAGAGAAAACTAAAAATAAAGATAATTCTTCAAAAGCTAACTAGGGTTCTTAGAGTTCTCTCCCAACGAGTAGCATAATAGATCTTAATTTTCCAACAAGTCTAATCCATAAATAAAATACTAGGATAAAGAATTTTTGGAAATAAAATAACATATAAGGTGGCACAAAACCCGATATATACTGTAAGAAGCTCGTCCTAAAGCTTGATAAAGCAAAAGACCGAGCTTCTTATCGTCCTCCAATGCACTGCCACATGCTTGACTTAGCACCAGACTGGGCTTTGTGTTTATGGAGTTGCACATTCATGAATCAAAGTCGTATATTCATATTTTTATATTGTTGTATTCATAAAGCTTCTCTCATCTCCCATCTCTCAAAATATGAATATGCAACTCAAAAATAGGAATACAGTCATTTAAAAATATGCATATGTAACTCAAAATTATGAATACATATTGGTTCACACTGTCATACCATTATTAGTGGTCTTATATATATAAATATAATTTATGCACAGAAAATATTTTTTGAATAATTTTCTAGGATACATGAACACGTGATCATGATCACGTGTAACATTGATCAATTATTTTCCTTCTTTTTGGGTGACTTTAGACCGGAATGTCAAGTGCAACGGAAACACTTTGTGGGCAAGCATTCGGAGCAAAACATTACCGCATGATGGGAATCTACCTACAACGGTCATGGATAGTCAATTTGGTCACTGCAACCATACTTCTACCTATCTACATCTTTTCTACACAGATTTACAAGTTACTTCAGCAAGAGGAAGACATAGCAGAGGTATCAGAAGAAATTTCGTTGTGGTTCATAGGTGTCCTATATGCTTTCGTTTTGTGCTTGACAACCGAATCGTTCCTACAAGCACAACGCAAGAACATGTTCATAGGGTTGCTTTCTCCCGTTACCTTCATCCTTCACCTACTTATTTCTTGGATCTTTGTTAGTAAGCTTAGTTGGGGTGTCACAGGCGCCATGAGCGCACTCGTTATCTCTCGGTGTATTTTTGGAGCTGTGATGTTAATCTATGTGTTTGGAGGTTGGTGTCCCGAAAGTTGGACTGGCTTCTCCATGGAAGCACTTCATGATATCATTCCCATTGTCAAGCTCTCCATTTCTTCTGGTGTAATGATATGGTAAGATTTAATTTAAATCAGTTAAAATGAAAAATTAGTATAGAAAATACCACCACGCAAAATACAGATATTTATATAAAAATTGACACTTTAAACAATAAACATTTAGAAGATATTAAAATAATGTTAGCAATCAAGTTAAATAACACCACTCAATCTTGTGGAATATGAGAGTTATACATGTTTCATTCGCAAGTCGCAACATATACAATCTAGCCACTTATAATAAATCATCATATCAATCAGTATTACTATGAAATTTTGTCAATGACTAACTTAAGTTTTCCTTTTATATATGTTCGTTCAACAATTTATTTCTCTTTTTAATCATCTTTATCATTTTATTGATCATCCTCTTATTTATTATCATCTCCCTTCTTATTTGGAGTAGTGTGCAACGATGGTACAATTCTATTCTTGTCTTGTTAGCCGGGTACACGAGTAATGCAACCGTGAATATAGATGCATTTTCCATCTGGTAAATATATATTGAATAGTTTTTGGGTGTTAATTTCAATCATCTTTTTCAAGATATATAAGAACATTTTATTTAGCTTTTTTATAAGGGCACATTTGATTTACTTGATCTTATATATATATATATATATGGTTTTTTCAGCCTTAACATAAATGCATGGCAGTTCGTGTTTTGTCTTGGCTTCATGGGTGCTACATGGTATGGCATGATTTGTTAAAAAGGCTTGATACGTAGTTCTATTTGCATGAAATTTTATATTGTTTCTATTGATGCATTTTTGTGACAAAAAAATGCAGTGTAAGAGTAGCAAATGAGCTTGGAAAAGGCAATTTTGTGGCAGCCAAGTTTGCAATCAAGATAATACTATGCACTTCGATGGCTTTTGGAGTTATTTTTTTGATTCTTTGTCTAGTGTTTGGCAAGGAGATTTTATACTTATTTACAACTGATGTTGAAGTTGCAGCGGCCGCATCAGACCTCTTTTCTCTACTTGCGATCACAATGTTGCTAAACAGTTTACAAACAGTTTTATCAGGCAAGACAATTTAGTATTTGAGTAAAAATATTACATATGTGTTTGAGTAAAATAAGACAATTTATTGTTTGATCATATGTTTGGAAATTTAAAATGTATATAAAATTATCATTGTAGGTGTTGCAGTAGGAACTGGAATACAAGCAAAGGTAGCGATTGTCAATATCATTTCCTATTATATTATTGGCATTCCAATTGGATGTGTTCTTGCTTATGTGGCAGACTATGGTATCAAGGTATGTATAGACATTCAATTTTTTTTTGTTGAAATTACTATTCAAAGTATTCATTCATTTGGCATGCTATATATAGCCCTTACGTCTACGCTTGTATTCGACCAAATATATATGTGTGCGCACACATAATATTCGTATCACTGTAATGATGTTATGAGCTTGCTTGAGAGAAATTTTGATATAATTAGGCAAAGATATAAGAATGATGTGCAAATATCTGAATTTAATTGTGCTTTTGTACAATTAGTTGATAATGATTATTTGCTAATTGCTGAAATTAGTCTATAGTTTGCCAAATTTAATTGTTTTTACTTGAATATTGAAATTGTGAATGGTAAAACGTAGGGCATCTGGCTTGGAATGATAAGTGGTATGGTAGCCCAAGGAATCTTTTTGGTTTATGTTACTTTGAGAATTGATTGGACAATCGAGGTATGATCACTTTTATCTTTTTATAATAGGATATCATATTTTTTAATTAAATGCTACACATATTAGTAATCTACCCTCTAAGGGAATGTGTTTTCATTCTATATTTTAAAATCATATTTATATGAATAATCATTTAATAGTTAAAGTCAACTCTTCGGGTTGACATCGATCCAAATTTAGAGATTAATTAATTGAAAATCCAGTGTTCAAAAATATCAAAACCCTTCAAAAAATCTTCTACAACTTTTTTCCCTTCTACAACTTATAATATCATTTGTACGTAGGCAATGAGTTAATAAATGCATTTTCTCCAAAAAAAAACATTCTAATTCAAGGTTGGGCTTTCAAACTCAAAATTTAACTACAAATTCTACCATAAAGGGACTATACAGAACATGATGTGATAAAGGTATACTTTAGATCACCACAATGTCCTCATGACAACAAAACATGATTGTTCAAAAGGTCCAACAGAATGTAGTAAAATGGACAACAAGATTATTTGAAAGGTCTAAAAAAATCATTAAATAATTGTATATATGATTTCTTTTAACAATATTTCATAAGTCAAAGATGTCACAATATATAATTTAAATAGAATTTTGTAAATAAATGGAACAACTTTATTAAGAATTTTCATTAATAACCTCTTAACAAACCCCTAACTATGGATGGTGTTTAGTTAACTTCGTGGTATACAATACTAATGGTTTTCTACAAATACAAATAAAAATAATATGGTGCATATATATATATATATATATTGAATGGGTGGTATTTTAAAATTTTCAATTTAACAGGTCGTTTTGTCTAAATTATATATCTAACATATGTTTTTTTTATAAATTCCAAATTTGTGGATGACTTTATAAAATTTTTATATTTTTAGAGGATGTGTTTCGTCATTTTCACCTTGTAAAATGTTATAGCAAAGTATTGGATTTGGCTTTAAGTATTCTTAATTTTTTTGCAGGTGATAAAGGCATCCCAACGTCTGAACCGTTTTTATATGAATCGTGAAGGAAATGAAAATTCTAGCAATTCCTGAATAAGATTTTCTTTTCTTTTTAGAAAATAATAAACCTTAAAGTTCTCTGTATCTATCTAATTTGATTTTATGTTGAAGAATTCATTGTTTTTGTCTAAATGAGTTATAGATTATTGCATATGAAAATGGTCTATTGGTTCTCTTTTAAGTACTTCCTAAGTATACAACGTCAAAATTTTGGGACTCGCTTGATCCATTTTCTTCCTTGTACGTATTACCCCACCCGGTGTGGGTGGTCAGCATAAACATGGTCCGGTTCCATGAAATGGCATTTCCGGTTCTCTGTTAGGTGGACCTAAAACCAGAAACGGTCAAGATTCGGTTCCCTGATTTCGGTCCGGTTCTGGTTTTGAGTAGTTTCAGGCCAGTTTTAATCGGATCCTTGGCCAGTTCCGGTTTTGGACATTTATATTAAAATTATCCAAAAAAAGGACAAAAATTGAAAAATGTACGATTCATTTTGATTAATTGGAACTGGACATTTTAGATACATTAACTTTAAATTTGATTACAAAATTTTTAAAAATAATCCTTAAACAACAAAATCACAATTTACAACTCTTATAAAAGTATTAACAATTAATTAAAACTATTTAAGTTAATAAATACTTGAATAGAATTCCAAAAAAGAGAGTAGAAAAATTAAGGGTCTCAACGAACCGTTCCAATTAATTGAAATGATTTGGCCTTCTTTTTAACAAAAATGGGACTCGGTGGTTTGAGTTCCAAACCATCGGTTCCCAATGTTTTCATATTGGTGAACTGATATATTAATATTAAGCTTACCGTACTAAAACACTATAAAGCATAACCAGTAGAACCGATGAAGTTGAACGTGAAGGGGAGAAGAGCCAATTGGCTAGGGGAAGAGGGAGACGAGACAGAGAAGGAGGCTAGAGAGAATTAGGGTTTTCGATAATTAATTTCTCATTGATTGATTGTTTCCTAGAATATAATATATGATATTTATACTAAGCCTTAATGATTCAAATAAAGCGTCTCGGGAAAGAACCGTAAAGAAAACCTGAGAAGGAGATTCTGTATAAAAAATGCATAAATTAATTAATTACTAATAAAATTCCTAGGTTATATTATAACGTATCAATTCTCCCCCGTTGACAATCAACTAGTCCTCAAGTCGGTAATCAGGAAGAGAAATCATGAGCAGCTCAAACATCAGCACTTCAGCGCTCGCTTGAAAATCCAATACCAAAGCCCACTTTAAAGGAGTGGCAAATCTAGCACTTATCAATACTTGTAGCCAACGGCCGCCAGGGTCAAAGACAACCATTCCGGTAAAAATTCCCGGATCATAAACAAAAACCAACCCTTCAAATTTTCCATCAATGTTGCAGTCTACTGTAGCTATAATGTTCTTGATTGTGGAAGTAACAACAATTAAGCTCTCCTTGAGTTCTTCATAGTCAATGGTCCCACTCTTTTCCACATCAGCCATCGTAACACTCTTCTTCATGGAGATTGACTTGCAAGTGTATATTTTATAACAAGCCTCTGCAACAAACTTTGACATTTTCTGAAACACTTCCTGGGCATTTATCAATGCTTGAGTAATCAACATAAACTCAGATTTCCCACTACCACCTGGATCAAAAACCAATTTTACATACCTCGACGCATGCTTGTCAATGCCCTCATCGAGTACAAGCATCGGTTGGTGAATCCCATTACTACGACCCATCCAAACATCACCATCCAACCACTCGGTTATGCCCAACCATATCTTCATTGGAACACCAGACAGAAACAACTGAAGACCCTTTGACAGGCTCATGCCCAGAATTCCTGGGTCAAAAACCAAGTTTCTATCCCACCATGTGTGCTTGTCTACAATTGAATCAATTACCGGTGGAAATTTAACAACATTGCTAATTAAATGGGGTTCCAATTTAAGCACTTCATGTCTAGACATTTCAACAAACAACTTGTGTGCACCCGAAATGTCTGAGATGTCCAAAAACGCTATGAAGTTCAACTTGATCTCACCCAAACTGAACTCTACAAATTCATCAATTGAATCATCAATTAGGACTGAATTATCAAATGAATCGAGATGTACCTCAGCGGAATCAATATTTGCTTCTGAAGCTTCATTCTCCTGCATTTCCGTATTGACGCCAATAATTTTAGGGTTTAAATCTACAGGCGGTGAAAAAGGGTAGGCGGTGGCCGCGAGGGATGAAGCCGCGAGCCCGAGGCTTATGGTCGCGGATGTTGGGGGTCGTAGCCGCGGGCTCTGTGTTGGTAGCTGTGGCCGCTTGTGTCGCGCGATTAATGGACGTGATGAAAGTGGTCGCGGGCGCGACGGAGGTGGTCGCGGGCGCCGCTGAGCCGATTGATTGTTTCAACCGGAGATTCCACTTGGCTCGAACCCGAAAGAATCACGGAGCCTTTTGACGATCCACTTACTTCCGTAGCCTCCTCATACGTTTCTTGTCCAAGGCACAACTCCATTTGACAACATCCATCATAGATGTTTTTCCACTTGAAGGAGTAGTAGGCATCCATGGCCAATTCTCTATTCTTGAACGAATTTTGGAATGAAACCTTGCTTCTAGGCTTAACATCTCAAGGCACTCTATAATTCCGAACGTTGATATTATGGAACTCCAACAACAGATTTCTTGCTCCAATACAATGCAAGAAATTTGGTAGATTTCCCAATGAATCTTGACGTACAGAGTTCGACTTTGAACCACTCGCTCCTGGCGAGTATTCAGAACTCAAACAACAGATTTTGGAGGAGTTCCTAGATAACACGGAGATCCACATTATTGCGTGTGACATGATAGGTTTCTTTCTCGCTGGTCATGGGGATTGCAATTCTCCCCCGTTGACAATCGAATTGTCCTCAAGTCGAAAAGTTCAAGGATGAAAGCACCAATTGATATTATAATATTAGACTTACCGTACCAAAACACTGTAAAGCGTAATCAGTAGAACCGATGAAGTTGAAGGTGAAAGGGAGAAGAGCCAATTGGCTAGGGGAAGAGGGAGACGAGACAGAGAAGGAGAGTAGAGAGAATTAGGGTTTTGGATAATTAATTACTCATTGATTGATTGCTTCTTAGAATACAATATATGATATTTATACTAAGCCCTAATGATTCAAATAAAGCGTCCCTGGAAAGAACCGTAAAGAAAATCCGAGAAGCAGTTTATAAAACTCTGTAAAGTACTTTAATAATTAAGGGTTTTTTGCCAAATAACACCTTTTAAATATTTTTTTAAGAAACCACCTTTTAAAATTTTCTTTAAGTAAAAACACCTTTTATAATACTTGCACTCAAATTGAACCACCTTAAGTGATTTTTCGGCAAAATCATACTCTAATTAGACCGAAATGCCTTTTCAAACATATTTTCTTTTCTTTTCTTGTTTACTTATTAATTTATAAAAAATAATTAAATTATTTTAAAAAATGTAAGGCGGTGTTATAAAAAAAACTACACCGACTTATATTTTTTAAAAATATTTAAATTGTTTAATTATTTTGTATAAATGAATTATTAAAAAGAAAACAAAATAATTTCAAAAGGGCATTTTGGTCCAACTAGGGTAAGTTTTTGCCGAAAAATAACTTAAGGTGATTTATATTGAGTTTTGTATTATAAAATGTGTTTTTTTTTACTTAAAGAAAACTTTAAGAGGTGGTTTCCTAAAAAAATCATACTTTAAAAGGTGATTTTTGACCAAAAAAACTCATTAATTAATTACTACTAATAATTCCTAGGCTATATTATAATGTATCATGAACCAAATCATGGCACTACCAACCTCTGCTTAATTGTGTATTCTGGAAATATCAAGTTGAGCAAATGATATACTTCGGCCTATTCTTCTATATTTGGATTGAAATGAAATACAATTTGAATGAATTTTTAATAGCACATCTTTAGCAACACAAAGCTTCAACAGATTGTATAGTCAAAGATGAGAACCGCTCAACCAGAAAATTTCTCAGGCATTACATGATCCGTTGGACAAAGCATCTATAATGTTTCACAAAATCTGTTAATTCCATGATCCAAAACAATTACAATGAAAGCAAAAGAGATGCTAATAATCCATGCAAGCAAAAAGTGAAGGTCAAAAAGTAAATGAAGTGAGAATGGGGGTTGCGTTCTTTACATATCAAAAGGAGAAAGATGAACTGAAAAGTGTAGGTTACAAAACAACTTACAAGCCTTTTATATAAGGCATATAAAGACTAAAGTACCCTTAATACATAATACTATAATACCCATACTACCCTTAAATAATACTAACACCCCACCCCACCCCCCCCCCCCCCCCCCCCAACTCATGATGCGGCTGCAAGGAGCATTGAGAGTTTGCCTATAAGAAACTGAAAGCGAGAGGTGGAGTGCGACTTTGTAAAGAAGTTTGCAATCTGAAGAGAAGAGGGAACAAAAGGCAAGGTAAGAGTGCCAATCTTCAAGTGATGACGAGTAAGATGACAATCGCTCTCGATGTGCTTGGTGCGTTCATGAAAGACGGAGTTATGAGCAATTTGGATGGAACTTTGATTATCACAATGCATAGGAGTGGGTTGAGTAAGGCATACACCCATATCTGCAAGCAACCATTGTAACCAGACGATCTCTTTGGTAGTAGATGACATGGGACGATACTCAGCTTCAGTGGAAGATTGTGAGACAACACTTTGTTTCTTACTCTTCCAAGAAATGAGGAAATCGCCCAAAAAGATACAAAAACCAGTAACAAACTTTCTATTAGTAGGATCACGAGCATGATCAGAGTCAGAGTATGCATGCAGCTCCAAGGAAGATATTGAGGGAAACAAGAGACTTTGGAGGATGGTACCCCGAAGATACCTCAAGATGCGAAGAACAACTCCCTAATGGGTCGTGGTAGGGGAAGCAACAAATTGACTAACAAAGTGAACAACATATGCAATGTCAGGGCGTATGATAGTGAGATAGACCAAACTTCCAACAATAGTGCGATACAAAGTAGGATCATCCAAGAGAATGCCATCAGAGGGAGAATATTGAACATTGAGCTCAGATGGAGTGGCAACGGTTTTGGTATCAATCAAAATAGCATGCTCAATGATGTCAGTAGTATATTTTGACTGAGAGAGGATATACCCTTTTGGAGAGAAGGCAACTTTAATGCCTAAAAAGTAGCGAAGAGGGCCTACATCCTTCATCTCAAACAGAGAGGCCAATGCAGCCTTTAACACTTCAATGCAACTAGAATCATCACCGGTAATGATCATATCATCAACATATAAGGAGAGTAGAATCCTCCCTGCATCAGTACATTTAAAAAAGAGGGTTGAGACATGTTCACTAGAGAGAAAACCAAGGGAAGCAATAACAGTGGAGAAATTCTCAAACCATGCTCGAGGAGCTTGTTTGAGACCATAAAGAGCTTTCCTAAGCTTGCAAACTTGCCCAGATTTATGAGGAACACCAGGAGGAGGGGCCATGTAAACTTCTTCAAGCAAATCACCATTAAAAAAGGCATTCTTGACATCCATTTGTGATATGTTCCATCGACGAACAGAGGCAACTACAATAAGAGTACGAACAGTAGTCATCTTTGCAATAGGAGCAAATGTTTCCTCAAAATCCATACCATATTGCTAAGAGAAACCCTTGGATACTAGTCTAACCTTATAGCGTTCAATAGATCCATCAAACTTGGATTTGATTTTTATAGACCCATCGAGAACCAATAGCACGTTTACCCAAGGGCAATTGTAACAAATCCCAAGTGTGTATCTTTTGCAAAGCTGAAAGTTCCTCATCCATAGCACGCTGCCAAAGAGAGTTAGTAGCAGCCTCCTTATAGGATAACGGTTCAAAAAGACAATGAAAGATGCTAAAAAGGAAGTGAAAGAAGTGGAATAGCATGAGTAAGAAAAATCTTTAAGTTTAGTAGACTTACGAGTACATAGAGGATAGCGCGCAAAATCCACTGTATTAGAAGGACCGGGAGCAACTGTAGACGAAGGCGAATCAGAGGTGCCAGGTGGAGTAATACCAAAATCATTCATTCTAGAACTGCGCGAGTAGTGAAGAGGAAAAGGGACAATGGGGGTGCTAGAAGATTCTACAACTGGAGAAGGGGAAGGACATGTGACTCTTCAGTGAAAGGGTCAATATGAATGAGATCTGATTTTGTTAAGTTGTGAGGAGTACCGTGAATAGAATAGAAAGGTATATGCTCAAGAAAGACAACATGACAGGAAACATATAGTTTTTGAGACGAAGGATCAAAGCAACGATATCCCTTTTGACCGTCATCATAACCAAGAAACACACACAATGCAGAGCGGGGAGAAAGTTTTGTACGCTCTACATCAGGACGAAGAACAAAACAAGTGGAACCAAATACTCTCAAAGAGGAATAATCTGGAGCATTGCCATATATTTTTTTCAAAAGAAGACAAACCTGAAGTGAGGGAAGATGTTTTTTATTAGGTTTACAACAGTAAGAACTGCCTCTCCCCAAAACTGGCTAGGGATAGAAGAGGGTAACAAGAGAGAGCGAGCAGTTTCAACAATGTGCCTATGCTTTCTTTCTGCAACAACATTTTGCTCAGGAGTATCTGTACATGAGGTTTGATAGATAGTGCCATCTAAAGCAAGCAAATCACAGAATTTAGTTGAAGTATATTCACCACCCTGATCACATCGAAAACATTTAATGAGAGCATTATGTTGGGTTTTGACATAACCTCGAAAACAAATATAAATATAAAAGTAATTAGAACGATGTTTCATGAGAAAAACCCAACAAAAGCGAGTGTGATCATCAATAAAGGAAACATAATAACGAGATCCCCCTTTTGTAGCAATAGGGGAAGGTCCCCGCACATCATAATGAACCAAGTCAAAAGGTGCAATAGAGTAAGTAATGCTTTTGCAAGCTTACAACCACTACAATTAGAAATATCATGAGCTTGCAAATTTCCTAGAATTCCCTTAGATGCTAAGAATATTAAATGAGAAGCTGACACATGACCAAGTCAAGAGTGCCACTAGTAAAAGGTCGATGATGTAGGAGAGAAACAAAAGGAAGACGGATCAACACTAGGAGCTGCAAAAATGGTAACTTCAGCTCATCCAAGACATATAAACCGCCCTGCCTACGACCAGTCCCAATCAGCTTCTGAGAATGTGGAACCTGCACATGACAAGAAGTGGACGAAAAGGACACTAAGTAACCAGAGTCACATAATTGACCAACAGAATACAAGATTTAGAGAAAGTTTAGGGATATGTAAACATTAGGAAGAGATAGATGAGAATTAACGACGAAACCAACACCATTTAAAGGCATAGGAGTTCCATCAGATGTCATGACAGGCATAGATGAAGAAGGGGACAAAGAAGCAAACGATTTTAAATGGGGAGACATATGATGAGAGGCTGCCGAATCTAAAATCCATGTGGAGGGTGTCATACATGTGGTGCTAGTAGATGGCTGACTTACCGGAGAAGAGACAGACATAGAAAGAAATTTTTGAAATTGTTCTGTAAGAGCAGCAAGTGCAGAGTCAAAGGGAACTGTAGCTGCAATGTTAACCTGTGGAGGAGGCTTGTACTTGCTGAGATGAAGGAGACTTAGACTATTGTTGATTTCCTTTGGAACCACGACTTAGGAGCTTAGGACATTGAGCCTTCCATTGACCCTTTTTTTTGCAACAACTACATTCATCAATTCCAACCTTAGATTACGGTTTGTTTCCTTGTTGAGAAAAAGATCTAGGAGGCATTGCCAACAACGAAGGACCGGGATTGAAAGAACACCTTTCCTGACTTGGGATTTGAGACGGATTTCATCCGCCAACAACTTACTAACAATAGAATCTACCGAAGGAAGGGGATTACGGTGCAAAATGGAGCCACGAAGACCCTCAAAGTCCGAACAAAGAGCCATTAAGAATCGAACCAGTCGTTGTTCTTCCCTACGAGCAATATACGGTGCAAATGCTCTCACCTCGGCTGGTTCAGTAAGAGCTAATTGATCCCAAACATCCATCATAACCGAATAGAACTCTTGAATGCTCATATCCTTCTGTTCGATCGCTCTAATATCCGCTTCCAACTGGTATTGCTTTGCAAAGTTAGATTGTGTGAACAATCTTGCAAGGTGATCCCAAACTTCCTTTGTCGTATCATATTTTGCCAGCTGAGTACTGATTGAGTGCTCTACAGAGTTGTTTATCCAAGTGATAATTTTTGAGTTATCAACCTCTCAATTTTCTATCAGATTTGCCTTGTCACTTGGGGGTCTAACCACACTTCCAGCAACATGCCTCCTCATCTTCTTTCCTTTCAAAAAATCTTCATCACATAGCTCCAATATGAGTAGGTTCTTTCCATCCAACTTCACACTAATAGATTGAAGAGAATCATCCTTACTACGTGCCATTTTCACAAACAAGCCAGCCACCAAGGATTACTCAACCAAATAACCCCAAATCAGAAATCATAAGTAGATTAACCCTAGATTCCCAAATTTTCAATCTCAGAAACTGCATACCAAAAACCCACAAAATTTACATACCAATTGGATCTTCATTGTAGGATTGCTCTGATACCATGAAAGCAAAAGAGATGCTAATAATCCATGCAAGCAAAAGTGAAGAACAAAGAGGAGATGAAGTGAGAATGGGGGTTGGGTTCTTTACATATCAAAATGAGAAAGATGAGCTGAAAAGTGTAGGTTACAAAGCAACTTACAAGCCTTTTATATAAGGCATAGAAAGACTAAAGTACCCTTAATACATAATACCCATACTACCCTTAAATAAAACTAACATATAGAATCTCAGATTCTTTCTATAGAAACAAAAAAAAGATCCATTTATGTTTCCTGATAACCGGCGAGGTGAAGCGGAATTCAAGTTTTGAAACTTTCGTTTTCTGAGAAGAAAACACACAAATTCGAACAATCTAGAGGACAATAATTCGAAAACAAACTTTTGCTCTCCGATCCCAATCTGATTGAAATTAGATAAATTCCAATCAAAATTATGAAGCAATATTTGAAGCAAGATCAATTGATTAGATGTGAAACTAATTTGATGAATTCCGATTTGCAACTATTTTTTGGATCAAGATCAATTGGTGTGCAGTTTGAACTACCATTGTACTATTCTTCTTCCATTGCTTAATTTCCCTTTTTATTAAATAAGATTGTACAGAGGAATGGAATAATTTAACATTTTTAGTAGTTTTAGGTACATGGTAAACTTTGTATAAACTTTGAGGTTACCAATAGGAATGAGTTTTTTTCTAGGACATCAAAAGAAAAAGTAAAAAGCTCAAGGATACCAAAAGCACTGTTCTAAAAATCCCTTCTAGGCCCCGCCTAGATGTTGGAAGGTCCTAGCCCATGGATCCCTCCAAATGAACTCCCAAGTGGATTTAGAATATATCCAACAATTCCTCTCCCAGTTTTATGGTAATCCAAATGCGCAATTTGTGTTGCCTTCCTCGTCCAACTTTGTCAGTAATCCAAATGCGTAATTTGCTATACCCTCCTTGTCCAACTTTATTAGTATTTCCAAATGCGCAATATTATATGCCTTTCTCGCCCAACTTTGTTGGTCATCCAAATGTGCAATTTGTTCATACTCAACCACAAACGCCCATAAGCTCAGACAGAAGTATCGATCTTTGGTCCATCCCAGCTTATAACACCCAACTAGATGATGCTAGTGACCCACCACGTGCTCCTCGTGGTTCTCGCGGTGGTGGCTCTTGTGGTGGTCGGTCTCGCGATGGTGGGAGTGCTAACGCTGAAACTAGAGCTCCACTCGTAAGATATCATTGGGAGAAAGAAGACATCACACTTCTCATCAACCCTTGGGTCAACGTTAGCAATGACCCAATCACGGACAACGACCAGAAGTGCAAAGCATTTTGGGACAAAATTGAGTGATTCTATCACAAAGGAGGCAATCAAGTTTGGAGATCCAAAAGCATGCTAAACACAAAGTGGGGAAGAATTAAAATGGCTATTGACTTGTTTGTTTTTTTTATCATGATAAAGATAAGGCTAATCGAGCTAGTGGCAAATCTGATAAGGATGTTATGGACAAGGCTAAGCACGACTATCACCAAATTTCGAAGGGTGAAAAGTTTGATGAAGAGGAAGCATGGATGATCTTGAAACACCAACCAAGGTGGAATAAAGAGTACATGTTGCAGATGAATCGACAAAACATAAGCTCAGAAAGTAGTGGCGCGAAAAGAACGAGGGGTAATGCTGAAGATGATTCGAGTAACCCTCATCCAGATACCTTAGTTAGTGTAGCAATCCAACGTCCACCCGGGATAAAGGCTACAAAGGCAACTAGAGGAAAAAAGAAGGTATCATATGCTAAACAAGATGAGGAGTTTGAGGAGAAGGTGCTAAAATTAGGGGAGAAACTTCATGAACATACAACCATGGTGGAATCGTTCAAGATAGAGGAGCTTCGGATTAGGGAGAAAGAACTAGAAGAGGAGGCTAAGGAAAGGAACTAGAAAAGAATGATGGAATTAATCAAGATGGAATCAGTGTCACCACTCCCTCCTTCAATTGAAGTGGTGAGTAACCGATTGATGGATGATCTTGGCGTAAAAAGAGATTGATGCAATCAGTTTACTTCCAGTCATTTACTCATTCTAGTGTAAGCTTTGTTATTTGGGTTTGCTTCTTGTATTTGCTCATTCTAGTGTAAGCTTTGTTAACTTCAATTCGGTTTGCTTCTTGTATTTGCTCATTCTAATGTAAGCTTTGTTAACTTGAGTTCGGGTTTAATGTAATTCTTGTTTAAAGCAATACTTGTTAGTAGTCTTCAACTAATCATTGTTTGACCGAAATGATTCTTGCCATACACTCAGAGATTGTGTGGTTCTGCAACCATCTAGCATTCAAACTTTGAAATTGTCAAAATTGCTATATAAAGCATAGTTTATCGTTCTAAGAAAATATCACTCTTCATATCTCTACTCCCTTCGTATTTCTATTACTCTTCAGATTGTCAAAATGTCTGACGATTCTTCAAACTCAACACACTCTTCAAACTCAGCTCCAAATATTGCAACCACAGATGATTAGCTATAGGAGTCTTTGAACTACATGAGAGCTATATACGGGTATCTTCAACAAGCTGCCCTAAATTGTAGGAAGACCGCACGAGCCAGAAGATCAAGAAGAGGAGGCACTCGAGCCCACATCGAAAGAGGAAGGGAAGTTGGGCATGACCGACTATACAAATATTACTTCTCCGACAATCCAACTTATCCGCCCAACATGTTCCAACGTAGGTTTGGAATGCACAAGCACGTATTCGAGCGCATTGTTGATCGACTCACAACCGGGATGGAGTACTTCCAACTAAGGCTAGATACAACTCGTTCACTTGGCTTATCGGCCTTACAAAAATGTACAATTACAATGCGCATGTTGGCGTATGGCACTACTGTAGATGTTTGTGACGAGTACCTTCATATCGGGGAATCCATTGCAACAGAATGTATGCCCAACTTCGTTGAAGGTCCTGAGGCGTCCAACTCCCGAAGACATACAACGCTTATTGAGCGTAGGAGAGGCTCGTGGATTCTCCGACATGTTGTGTAGTATTGATTGCATGCATTGTAAGTGGAAAAATTGTCCAACCGCATGGAAAGGCCAGTTTGAGCGCGGAGATCATGATAGTCCAATAATTATCCTAGAGGTTGTTGCATCATATAACCTATGGATTTGACATGCATTCTTTGGGACACCATGTACGTGCAATGACATTTATGTGCTTGAACGTTCTCCCGTTTTTTATGACATTCTGCAAGGTGTAGCTCCACCAGTATCATTTACTGTGAATGGGCATGAATACAACAAGGGTTATTATCTCACTGATGGTATATACCTAGCCTGGGCAACATTAGTGAAATCCATTAGCCTTCCCCAGGGTCGTAAAGCAAAACTATTTGCCCAGCACCAAGAGGGTTGCCGCAAAGATGTGGAAAGGACATTTGGGGTTTTACAATCCCGATTTCATATCGTTCTCAACCCAGCTCGCTCTTGGTATGTTGGGTTTATTGGAAAAATAATGAGAGCTTGTGTAATTTTACACAATATCATTGTAGAAGATGAAAGAGCTATGTACGAATGTAATGGATGAGTGGTTCCTCCTTATGATGAGCCAGAAGGTGTCAATCGAACCTTGTCAGTTGAGAGGACAAATGATATGAGCAACTACATCCTAAACAATCTTCAACTTCGGGATAGAGATACACACAACCAACTGAAAGCAGACTTGGTGGAGCACATTTGGACAAGATTTGGGCATTAGTATGAGTTGGATTAGGATATTTAAGTATTGTATTTGTTTAAATCAAGCATCTCGTATGCAATTTGTTGTGTGTTTTCTTGCGATGTTTTTTTTATGTTGAGATGTACTCACTTATTTGCTTTAAATTGCATTATCTATCCAATTATGATGTTTATTTTCCTTAATTTCATGTACTAATACTTGTTTAATTAAAAATAATACATAAAATTCTTAACAAATTTAGAATGACTTTTAAATTAATAATTAGAAATTATTTTTTCATAAATTAACGAGTATAATTTTTTTATTATAATAATTATAGTTAATTAAAATATTTTATTAATTAACAAAATTATTTATAATAAGGGCATATATATAATTTTAATTGAAAAAGAGGGTATATATGTATAATTGTATATGAACAAAGAAAAAAGTGTTAAAAATGATAAAAATATGAATTTATAGGGTGCATGGATATAAATATAAATTAAAATAGGGTACATAAACGATGTGACAAAGAGAGAAATGAAAAAAAGTAGGGTGCATAACTATAGCACATCCATGGTTGCAGATTGTCTTATATACTGTGTTTGTTGGCTACCAAAAACTAGTTGGAGTTTTCCAACTAGTTGCAGAAACTCGTATAAACGCTGTTTGTTTGACACATTAAAACTAGCAACTAGTTGTAAAACTAGTTTTTTGACAAAGCTAGTTTTTTAAAGCTTTTGCACTAGTTTTTAGTAGTTTTTCGAATTAAAAAAATTAATTAGTACCTAAATAAGAATAACTCTATAATAAAATGAAATTTTAAATTATTAATTACTATAATAAACCAGTTGAACATTACTAAACAGTGTTTATATATATTTTTGAAACTTCAACTACTTTTACAGCTAGTTTTACAACTTCAGCTAGCTTTGCCACTCCTCAACTAGTTTTTTTTGATGACTTATCGACATAGCCTTACAATATCATTCCCTGTCTACGTAGTACCGAGTTATTGGTGGCCCCACAGCAAAAATATTATCGAGACCTGAGAATTGAAAAAGGCAGTAAACATTAGCCTCAGCAGCACATAATAGCAACACCATATACCTGCTGCTAAGTTCAAAGCATAAAGCCATTAATATAGTGAAGAGTGTGTTCAGAGCTAACCTGCCATCTTCTTAGCTTGATCAGCAGTAAGAGTTGCGACGAAAGATATCGAGGGTTGAAGGTTGATTTGGGATCCAGAACTACAACAAATAACCCCAAAAGGAAAAATTATTTCTGGGTAAATTAAGGAAGTGAAGCAGAGATTACAAGAACCAAAATCATGAAAACATGTACAATTGTAGGTAAACTGTAAAGATACTAGGTCCATACCAGCCAATTTTCTCCATCAAGCTTGAAAATAGCGCTCTCAGACTTTCCTTTGATGATCTATGCGCCCTGGTGAGGTCGCTTTCCACAAGAACATGATACTGCAGTCATGAAGCAACAAAACATCATCAGCATACAAGTCAACAAAGTCATACATAAATACCGTTATGGCCTGCTCAATGCATGATAGAGTTGGCTGGTATGAAGCTGACCGTCATTTGAACTAAACTTCCTACCAGTTTTTAAATTAGCCATGATAGAGTTGAACAAAACTCTACAATCTGGAGGAAATCATTAACTTTGATGTGGTTTGTCCCATATTGAAAGATTATGGAATAACAAGGCATTCCAGATTTAAAAACAATCAAAAGAAGCCAAGTGTTGACCGACTTTAACCGCAATAAACCCAAAAAAAGGGTGACTATTTAAATTGCAATAACTTTCAACCTTCATAACACATTGTAAATGAAAATATGAGAGTTGAACCAGATTTAAAAAGAGAGAAAACCTTGTTAGTATCTCTTTTACAATCCTTTTTGGAATCTTCTTGATTAGCTATACCATCATCTTCAACTGTGCAAAAAACACTGACGAGATTAGACCCAAGAAAATTGGAACTTGCTTGCAGAACAAAACCATGGAACTACATTGTACCAAGGAGAGGACTAATTGAGAACAAAATTATGCTTACCAATTCGAGATCTCGAATTTCCCAAGTCCTCCTCAAACTTAATCTTCTTGGGGACTAAAAGAATTCAATACAAACAATTTGAAAAAAAAAAAGAGAAGATAGGAAAGCGAAGGAGAAGCATATTATAAGACAAACCTAATCAATATGGTTAGCATCACCATCCTACCAAAAAACACGCATCACCATCCGTTTTTTTCACCTAAGCATCTCTGTGGAGCATGGTTGAACACCACTTAGATTTTAGTTTATCTTTGATTCACTTTCAGACTTTCAGTTGATTTTATGGGATTTAAAGTTTTTTTTTTTCGTTCTAATATCTTTCCAACTCATTTATCTTCCTTTTTCTAAGGCTTCATTTTCTAAAAATTAAAAGTCTTTTGTTTTTAAAACTCTTTCTTAAAAACTATTTACCTTATTTCACATACATCCTCTTTTTCCCTCTTCGTTCTTTTGTGTTCTATAACAGTCTCATATATAGATTCATGTTAGCCGACCCCAAATGATTTTGACAAAATTTTGTGTTGTTGAAATTATTATTGTTATTGGTACCCCTGATTTTTTGAGTGTTTCCTAAGATGTGCCTCTACAATCATATCTGGTGGAATGATATTCCAACCCACTACAACTAATAAAACAACTACATAATCTGCATAAACCTATTTGCAAGCTATCACTAAACCAAAATAAACAGTTATAAAGTGTCAAAAAACTCAATGCAAG
The DNA here is from genome assembly GCA_964016875.1 of Fallopia convolvulus. Lineage (NCBI taxonomy): Eukaryota > Viridiplantae > Streptophyta > Magnoliopsida > Caryophyllales > Polygonaceae > Fallopia > Fallopia convolvulus. Next base: position 7,827,779 of record OZ024726.1, read on the forward strand.
CACTATTTTTTTTTTTTTGCTGATTAAATGGTTTTAAGTTGCATACTTATTGAATTAAGAGAATAACGAGAAAATTTTAACAAATTAATGAATATGAATGGGCCTCGGAATTTTAACATCTTCAAGGTGGCAAAGCAATGGAACAAACCTTTATTGACAAAAGTGTAACATTTACTAACTCTGTTGAGTTCCTGAACTCTTGTGCAAAAGTGACATGAAGTTTAAAAGTGGACATTGTCACATAGATGATAGAAAACAATACAGGTAAAAAATCTTTTGATTGATACCCACCCTCAAGAAAATAGGCTAAAACTGCATATAATGTGCCTATACTAATAGTTATACCACAAGTGAATTCTCAATCACGAACAAAAAGCCTGAAACTGTACAGAAGCAAGAAACTGTTAATACGTACCAACACTGTCCTTTATATCCGCTATACGTTTGGAAGGCATTGCGTGATGTGAGCAAAGATAACCTATAATTCACGAATTATTGAATAAACAAAATCAACACGAGATCCTAATTGAAACATATACCCTAATTTTAAAACTAGATCATTAATTCAGAACTGAATTTTAATTCAGGTTCAATGTACTCGGTACTCCCACCCGAAATTCACCCAGAAATTTCCCAAAATCGAGTTAAGGACGCCTCGTGAAAATTTGTGCTCAACTGAGAAATAAGAACACAGGAGACATAAAGACATTGCGAACAAATTCAATTGAGAAGGACAAGTTCACACCGATCAATTTTGGAGACGAATTTGTAGATTGTGTCGATGCAGAGAAGATATGCCGGAGGTGAAAATTTCTATCTCCAGCCCGACCGAGTCCGTCTCCCTTTCTGGTTTCTTCGCTTTCTAGTGTTTTTATGATTGGCCGAAAAGACATATGAGTATTTTTAATAGACCCCGTGAGACACTTTGGTATTTAAAAATGCTCTAGAGACTTTAAGGTATATAAAAACGCATCTAATAGACAATAAGGTATTTTTTTCATCTGATTTAAAAAAAACCGGTTTATAATATATAAAACCCGGTTCAACACAAAAAATTTCTAACCCAAAGTTAACCCAATTTATAAACAAGTCCCTCAACCAAATCAAAGCCAACTCCTCTCTTGCTCAGCACACGCACATTGGAGGCGATTTGGATTGTTCAACTCCTGCCAAACCGAAGGCAATTTCGAGGTTATGTTTTGACGATCTGCCACCCAACAGGAACTTAATTAATAGTTGTGTTGTAGTTACCATTCTACACCTCATTATGCACAATTTATTTTCCAATTCTAGGGTTTATGGGTTAGAAATTTTTTTAATCAATTGTGGTTGGGATTTAATCAAAAGTGCAGATTGTTGTTTCAATTGAGTTTTGAGTTCGGAATTAAGCTTGAAAAATTAACTTGCAGATTAGATAGATAAATATTTAAAAAAAGAATTGGAATGCATAACTTTAGCATACTATTCAATTTGTACAGGTCGGTGCAATCCTCTATTAATTTGCACAATCAATGCCCTTGTTTCGGTTGTATCACGTCGTTCAGATTATCGTCTCGATCGAGTTTTGAGAAACAAGATCTATCTTGACAGAATTAAAGAATACTCAAGATCTCAAGCCAAGAGAGAGTTTGGGAGAGAAAATTTTGCAATTTGTTTTTCGAGGGACCAATATTTAAATTAAGTATATTTAGTATTTTATTATTAATTTTAGTGGGTTGTATTTAGTAATTAGGTAAATTTTTTGGGTTGAACCGGGTTTTATATATTATAAACCAGTTTTTTTAGATCAGATGAAAAAAATACCTTATTGTCTATTAGATGCGTTTTTATATACCTTAAAGTCTCTAGAGCATTTTTAAATACCAAAGTGTCTCAGGGGGTCTATTAAAAATACACATATGTCTTTTCGGCCTTTTATGATTTTATCAGTTGCATGAACTTTACTCAAAAACAAAAAAATCGGTTGAATGGACTTGGGCCTGGCCTATTTAAAGACAGGCCCGCTACCCAAAACAATATCAATAAATGGAAAATTCAAAAACAATCCCTTTTTAATGTGTTATTTCTGTTATGAAATGATTATAAAAGCAAGACCACTTAATCTTTGAAATAACACTTAAACAAACTTTATGAGAACCTTTTAATCATTAGAAGAGAGGGATGGAGAGTAAGAACTTTAGAGAGTGTATTTCTTACTCTACTTTGGTGCAAGTTTTACAATGGATGATAACCATATTTATAGGCCAAGAGTGGGGTAAAACTTTGGTAAATCTCCATGATTTATGCATGGAAATAAGGAGGTGAAGAAGGTGAATAATTCACCTTGTACAATTTTCCTCCATTATACACTTGTTCATACATAATATGTGTAATACATGTGTGTGTTAATAGATAACTTGTAGTGTGATAATGTGGACTAAAAAGTTGGACTTCATAACACTCCCCCTTGAATATTCACCTTCTTTTCATGTTGTAGGATATGGGTAGATGTTGCCTCATTAAAAACCTTGTCAGGAAAAACCCAGTGGGATAAAAACCTGAACGAAGGGAAAAAGAGTGCAACCATTGTTCCCATTGTACGCCTTGATGCTGCCTCATTAAAAACCTTGTCAAGCAAAACTCAGTGGGATAAAAACTTGATCGAAGGGAAAAAGAGTGCAGCGCGTATGATACTCCCCCTGACTTCAACATATGTCTCGAAGTCTGCACATTCCAATTCTGGATACTAGTTCTCCAAATTTTTTGGGGATTAAAGACTTTGTGAACAAGTCAGCCAAGTTGTCATTTGACCGAATTTGTTGGATGTCCACTTCACCAGCTTCTTCCAATTCACGAGTGGAGAAGAATTTTGGAGATATGTGTTTTGTGCGGTCTCCTTTGATGTAGCCCTTCTTCATTTGAGCAACGCATGCTGAGTTATCCTCATATAATATTGTTGGATCATCAGTCATTGGCTTCATTCCACTTTCTTTCTGGATGAATTGTATCATTGCTAGAAGGGACACGCATTCTCTTCCTGCCTCGTATAGTGCAATCAATTCTGCTTGATTTAATGATGTGGCAGTCACAGTCTGCTTCGTTGATCTCCAAGAGATGGCAGTGCCTCCATATGTGAACACATAGCCATTTTGAGATTTAGCTTTGTGTGGGTCAGACAAGTACCCTGCATCTGCATATCCAATTAAGGTCGCATCCCTTTGGTTACGATAATATAACCCAAGATCATGTGTGCCTCGGAGATAGCGGAATACATGTTTGATCCCGTTCCAATGCCTCCTTGTGGGTACAGTGCTATACCTGGACAACAAATTTACTGCAAAAGCAATATCTGGCCTTGTATTGTTAGTTAAGTACATTAAAGCACCAATTGCACTTAAATATGGTACCTCAGGACCAAGAACTTCTTCATCTTCTTCTCGGGGACGAAATTGATCCTTTTCTACATTGAGGGATCGAACTTCCATTGGAGAGCTCAAAGGGTGTGCTTTGTCCATGTAAAATCTTTTAAGAACCTTCTCAGTGTAATTAGACTGATGGATAAAGATTCCATCCCTTAAGTGCTCAATTTGTAAGCCAAGACAAAGCTTTGTTTGTCCGAGATCTTTCATCTCGAATTCTTTCATCAAATATTTCGCAGTAGCTTGAAGTTCATTTGGAGTTCCAACGATGTTTAAATCATCAACGTAAACTGCGATAATAGTGAATCCCTTTTCGGATCGCTTGATGAAAACACATGGACAAACGGTGTCGTTCTTGTATCCCTCTTTCATGAGGTATTCACTTAGGCGGTTGTACCACATTCGCCCATATTGTTTTAGTCCATACAATGACCTCCTCAATTTTATGGAAAACATTTCTCGAGTTCCACAAGTATTGGCTTCAAGCAGCTTGAGTCCTTCAAGGACTCTCATGTAGATGTCTGTATCAAGTGATCCATATAAATATGCTGTAACGACATCCATGAGGCGCATTTGTAACCCTTCAAAGACAGTCAGGCCAATTAGGAATCTCAACGTAGTTGCATCAACTATCGGAGAGTATGTTTCTTCATAATCGATACCATGGATCTGAGAAAAACCTTGTGCTACAAGCCTTGCTTTATATCTTAAAATTTCGTTTTTCTCATTTCGTTTGCGCACGAAGACCCATTTATAGCCGACTGGTTTCACACCATTGGGTGTACGAACTACTGGTCCAAAGACCTCTCGCTTTTCAAGCGATTTTAGTTCTGCCTGAATAGCCTCTTTCCATTTTGGCCAATCATTTCTTTGTCGATATTCATTGACCGATTTTGGCTCAAAATCATCATCTTCAATCACAATATTACTAGCCACTGAGTAGGCAAATACATCATCGACAATTACATCTTTTCGATTCCATTGTGTGCATGTGGACACATAGTTTATGGAAATCTCAAAATTGTCGATATCATTATTCTTGTCTAGAATATCACCCTCTGTTGAGATATTCTCATTCTCAATATCTTTGCCTTTATCATCATTCTCATGATCCATTGTGGCTTCTTCTGCTATACCCTTTTGGCTTCTTGCCTTTCTTGGTTTTAAATCTTTTGAACCTAACGGTCTACCACGCTTTCGGCGTGTTGCAGACTCGCTTGCGATGGATGCGTCTGGAAATCCATTGGGTATTTCAATTCTTGCTGGAGCATTGCCGCAGGTACATGTGATTTAGTTACCTTCTTTGTATCAGTAAATGCATCTGGTAACTGATTTGCAACATTTTGCAAATGAATGATCCGTTGTACTTCTTGTTCACACATTTTTGTTCTTGGATCAAGATGGGATAATGCAGTTGCATTCCATGTGATTTCTTTCACATGTGGGTCCCCATTTTTCTTTTCTCCCCCTAAGGCTGGGAATGTATTTTCATCAAAATGGCAATCAGCAAATCTTGCTGTAAATAAATCACCACTTGTTGGTTCAAGATATTTGATTATCGAGGGAGACTCAAAACCAGCATAAATTCCCAATCTCCTTTGGGGTCCCATCTTTGTGCATTGAGGTGGAGCAATAGGGACATAAACTGCACATCCAAATATTTTTAGATGTGAAATATTTGGCTCCTTACCAGACACAAGTTGCATAGGGGAATGTTCATGGTTTGCACTTGGCCTTAATCGAATTAAGGTTGCTGCATGTAATATTGCATGTCCCCATGCCGATGGTGGTAATTTTGATTTCATCAATAATGGCCTGGTAATTAATTGCAATCGCTTTATCAATGATTCAGCGAGACCATTTTGTGTGTGAACATGAGCCACTGGATGCTCTATATCAAGCCCAATTGACATACAATAGTCATTGAATGTTTGAGATGTAAATTCTCCTGCATTATCGAGCCGAATTTTCTTTATTGTATAATCCGGAAATTGGGCCCTCAATCGAATTATTTGGGCAAGGAGTTTAGCAAATGCAACATTTCTTGTTGATAGTAGGCTTACATGTGACCAACGTGTAGATGCATCAATTAGCACCATAAAGTATCGGAATGGTCCACATGGTGGAGCAATTGGCCCACATATATCTCCTTGGATTCTTTCTAAGAATGCGGGATTCTCACTTGAAATCTTGTTTTTAGAAGGCCCGATAATTAGCTTTCCAAGTGAGCAAGCAGTGCAATTAAAATCACTGGACGGAAGAACCTTAATGTTCTTTAATGTATGTCCGAGTGAGCTCTTTATGATTTTGTGCATCATTACTGCTCCTGGATGACCCAATCGGTCATGCCATAATGTGAATGCAGCTTGGTCATATGACCTTTTGTTAAACACTGCATTGACCTCAAACGGATAAATGTATGTATGATATAATCCGGAGGTTTGCGTTGGCATCCTTTCGAGAATCTGTTTATGGCCAGATTCATGTTTTATGATGCACAAGTATTCTTTCCCATTTTCATTCATGGTTTCCATATGAAACCCATTTAGACGCACATCTTTAAATCTTAGTAAATTTCTTCGAGATTTACTCGAATATAGTGCGTCATTTATTACTAGCTTTGTTCCCTTTGGGAGTAGAATGACAGCTCTTCCAGAGCCTTCGATGAGTTTTGACACACCGGATATTGTAGTGACATTGCCTTCAAAGGCTCTTAATTGGGTAAAGTATTCTTTACTCCTCAAGATGGTGTGTGTTGTTGCACTGTCCAAAAGACATTGCTCCTTCCCATCGGGTTTCACTTTAGGTGAGTCCATGATTTCTATAAATATAAAGAAAGGGAGAATTAGGACATCAATAAAAGTTTCATATATTATACAAGGATAATTCTATTACATAAGTTCTATTATACAAGGCTTATTATACAAACTCATGCGAAATAAAGGTTAAAGCATGGAATACAAAAGAAATTGCAAGTATTATAAAATAGCATGGGAGATAGTAGAGATATTTAGGGGCTCGTTTTTTCATTTAAGCCCCTAAGGCATAGCCATCATCATTCTCAAGGTTGAGAAAGTCATTGACATCCAGACTAGTCACTGGTGACCTATCTACATCTTTATTATCGATGTAGTTGGTCTCGGTAGCCATTTCTTTATTCTTTTCAGCTTGGTAGAGCTTCACTAGGTGTGGAGCTGTGCGGCATACCTTTGACCAGTGACCAATCACGCCACATCTGTAGCATATTGATTTGGAGGAGGATCCTGATGGACCTGTCTGGACCTTTTGCTTTACATCCCCCTTGTAGCCATGGTTCTCACGGTGATTATCGTGGCTTTTGTTGTAGACTCGGCCACGCCCATGGCCACCACGACCACCACGGCCACCACGGCTCCCATAGTGACCACGACCTCGTCCACGCCCATTGTTACGGCGTGATTGCTGCCCACGTTCATTGTCGTTCCTATCATGGAACGCTTTGTTCATAGCATTTGCTTCTGGGGCAGCTGTTTAGCCAGTAGGCCTTAGGTTGTGGTTTTTCATTAGGAGCTCATTATTCTTTTCAGCAACCAACAATACTTTCAACAAGTCAGAATATCTTTTGAAATTTCTTTCTCTATATTGTTGTTGCAATAATATGTTTGAAGCATGCATAGTGGAGAATGTTTTCTCCAACATCTCTTCCTGAGTGATCGTTTTACCACATAGTCTCAATTGAGAAGTGATCATGTGGATAGCACTGTTGTACTCAGTGATGGACTTAAAGTCCTAGAACCTTATAGTGTTCCACTCATGTGTTGCTTGTGGGAGCAAAACTTCATTTTGATGAGCATAGCGCTCATTCAGGCTTTCCCACAATTCTCTAGGATCCTCCACAAATAAGTACTCAGTTTTGAGACTCTCATGAATGTGGTGACGGAGGAACACAATGGCTTTCGCCTTTTCCTGTGGGGTGGCACTATTGTTTGCCACAATTGTTTCCTCAAGGCCATTTGCCTTGAGGTGAGCCACGACATCTACCCTCCATTCGAGGTATTTCTGGCCCGATAGGTCAAGGATATCAAACTCCCTTTTAGCGATGCTTACCATTAGTTGCTACATATAAAGATATGCAAATTAAAGGTTAACATAATCAATAATATAATGCATGAGTCGTGTATGGGACGATTGAAGGACATGTCATATCAAACAATAAATATATGCATGTAGATGATATATTCAGAATGCATAAAGAAAGATTGCGTGAGTCAGAGAAGTAATCAATATAGATATAGGCATAGACAATATCGTAAGACAAAAGTAAGAGATCATATGAAATGAAAGAAAA